>CM053577.1:44670057-44701931 GCA_028646485.1 Cryptoprocta ferox
AGTTTATTGTCAGGTTGGTTTCCATATAACACCCAGTGCTCTTCCCCACAAGTGACCTCCACCAAGACCATCACCCCCCATTACCTTTCCCCCTTCCCCTTCCCCCCTCAGTTTGTTTTCAGTATTCAAGAGTCTCTCGTGTTTTGTCTCCCTCCCTCTCCCTAACTCTTTTCCTCCTTCCCCTCCCCATGGTCCTCTGGCGAGACTGTCTTAGACTCTTCAAGCCTTGTAGGGATCCCTTACATAGGAATTAAATTTGTTTTTCTCCCATTTATCTGCCTTATGTCAGTTTAATTATTATATCAGTCAATGAACCCAGAAAGAGAATCAAAAAAACTTTCACTCCTGATCAAGGTTGAAAATACTCACCAATAGGAGTTCACTGAAATGAAGAATTAACCTCTGATATCAATGCCAGTGAGAAGAATAATTGTGTTGCTGCTAATAGAGAAAGACACAGTTCAAGGCTACGTTTTCCATGAAGAGATTTAATGATTCACACATTAGTAGAGTTGCCAGAATCAATAACTCATTAGGAGGAGGAAACAGGCTGATGCTGACCAGTACATCATCCAAAAGACTGGTGAAAAGCCCTGATGCTTTTACCACACACAGAAAATGGATGATAAATGCTTCAACAAGTGCTACTGAATGCTGCTGGCTAGGGTTCAAAATCTCTGCTTTGGACTAACATCAGAAAACAAGGATGGAATTGCTTCTGTCCTACTCATGATACACTTAAGGCCATAGATCATAGTTCAATGGCCTCAGTTGCTTCTACTTCACTAGCACTACTCATGGGGTCTTTAAATCTTTGTGTTGTTTCTTATGAAATGGAATTGAACATAGGTATCATGTAAACAATTGAGAAGGGAAGGGAAGAAATCCACATCCCTAAGTAGTAAGTAGATTTACTTTGAAGGATCAGGCACGTTCCCAAATTGGACTATCATATACTGACACAAATCTGATACACATCCAACTACCATTCAATGTTTCCTGTCATTATGCTCCTCAAATGGCGACCATTTGCAAAGTTTTCATACTATTCTATCGCAGAGAAAGAGATAGGTCCTGGGTTGGCTTTATAGGTGCTGTTTTGGATCCTCTTCTTCAGGGGTCCACAATCTATCCAGCCAGTTTGTGGTTGAAGACAATGGCCATACAGGATCATTTCCTAAGGTCTATTCAAATTCCCTGTGTATATATTTGGGTTACTGACCTGAAATGCTACTATTCTTTTATTGTTAATGCTTGCACAGTAACAGACATGGTTGTTCCAGTTCCAAAAAAATCCTAGAGTTTAAACTAATTTTAACCACTGGGTGATGTATAGCAGTGTTGGATTATTTGTTTTTCGGGTGGTGAGTTTCATAAGCTCTTTATACATTTTGGATACTAACCCTTTATCTGATAGGTGATTTGCAACTATCTTTCCCATTCCATTGGCTGCCTTTTATTTTTCTTGATTGTTTTCTTTGCAGTGCAGAAACTTTTTATCTTGATGAGGTCACAATAGTTCATTTTAGCTTTTTAATTTCCTTCCTTTGGAGAATTGCCTTGCCTATTCTATTCCATTGGTCTATGTGTTTGTTTTTGTGCCAATACCATAGTGTCTTGATGATTACAGATTTATAGTAGAGGCTAAAGTCTGGGATTGTGATGCCTCCCACTTTGGTTTTCTTCTTCAATATTGCTCTGGATATTTGGGATCTTTTGTGGTTCCATACAAATTTTAGGACTGTTTGTTCTAGGTGGAAATGGCTAACTCTTACATAATTACCATGTGTAAATCTTAGAGTGAATTAGTGTCACTCTGACTTTTTAATAATGTATTGAGGGATTTGTTGAGAGAGAGGATGTAACACTGCAAATATTAAGAATGTTAGTCAAATCCTGGCAAATGTTGAGAGGAAAATGTGCAGAACACAAATATGGGGGTAAAGACTAATTGGCCACTTGCCACAATATCCTCAGATGATGTGATCTTATTAGAATATGAGAATTGAATATTGTGTTTATTCATTATGCCCAATGGGTAGGAAGAATGTGATGAGAAGAGCTAAATACTTCCATTTCGAAAGAGTAAGGAGAAACACACTACCCAGTCTCTCCGTGGAATGGGGATAAACCAGACAGACTTGAGTTATGTTAAATTGAAAATTCTGTTTCAAACCAACTCAGTCTTTAAATGCAACCTAAGTGCTAAGATAAGACTATTAAGGATTTTTCATTTCTAGGCTCAGAACAGGCTTTGAATCACAGTATTAACACTAAATATTTGCCCAAAGGAAATTTTGTTTCCTCTCTATACTTCTTGTTTCTCAGTTGTGAAATACCGCCTACCTTATAAGGGGGTTGTTAATAATAAAGGAGATAATGCATATGTAAATCTAAAGTCAATATCTTATATAAATAAGATATACATATATGTATGTATCACAAGATGTCCTTCACTCTGCAACACACAAACCCTTGTTTGAGAAGAAATAAGCACCAAAGTGGAGAAAAGGAATGTTTCTCTAGAGATACATAATCACCACTAAACTCATAGCTATGAATGTTATGAACGGTTGGGGGAAAAATTCAGAAAGGCTGCAGTGGTGTAGCAGGAGCTGACCACAGGGGACAAGAAATTTTCTTGCAACAAGGATCAGGTCCCTTTATATCCTTGTTTAAAGCTTCAGCTTAAGAAACAAATTATGTGTGTCTTTTAGGAAAGATGAAAGAATGATGAACAAACTGAAGTAAAGGCAAGTGAGGCAGCCAGTAACCCCAAGTTGGGCACAAACACAGAGAGATGTATTATATGATTACCATTTTGTCTGCAGAATCTGATAGTGGCAGCGTCTGAACCCCTGCAGGCCCAGACTGAGAGCACTGCTTCCACTTAGCCAGCCTTTCTACCAGAATCCCAGATGATGCATGAGCAGGCAAAAGTCCATGAGCAAAAGAGAACAGTTAGAAAATGTAATTCAAGAATATTCTCCTCCTTAGAGCTATAGATACCAACTGCACGTGCTTCGATAAAACTTCACAGGAAATGAGCAAGGCTTGTATAAGGACCATGTATCTTTACAAAATGACCCAAAGGAAAACAAGGAATAGTGGGTGTACAATACCTTTAAGTAGAAAGACTCGATTAGTGGTGATGTCAGTTTTTAAATGACTCTTTATGTGGGGCACCTGGGTGGCTCAATCTGTTAAGCGTCCAACTTTGGCTCAAGTCATGATTTCGCAGTTTGTGAGTTGGAGCCCCACATCAGACTCTCTGCTGTCAGCACAGAGACAGTTTCCTATCCTCTGTCTGCCTCACCGCCTCTCTCTCTCTGCCCTTCCCCCTTCTTGCACACACTCTCTCTCTCAAAAATAAATAAATATTAATAAACAAATCAATGACTCTTTAAGAGTAAAGCCATACTTAGCAGAATTCCAACACAACTCATCAAGACAGTTTATTAAATTATGTAAGAAATTATGGCATGGATGTGGTTATGAAAAAGAAAAGTATATGAACAGAAAATTATGTCATTTTACATAGGTCAATTATATGTACTATGTACGTATAATTTTTAAAACAAGATTATGTCTATTTTATTTTTTAATTTTTAAAAAAATTTTTTAATGTCTTTATTTTGAGAGAGAGAGACAGAGAGTGAGCAGGGGAGGGACAGAGAGAGAGGGAGACACAGAATCTGAAGCCGGTTCCAGGCTCTGAGCTATCAGTACAGAGCCCGATGCAAGCCTTGAACCCACGGACTGTGAGATCATGACCTGAGCTGAAGTTGGACGCTTAACCGACTGAGCCACCCAAGTGCCCAATAATGTGTATTTTAAATTGTAGGAAAATTGATGGCTAATCAATAAAGAATCATGGGACAATTGGTTATCTTTAGAAAAAAATAGTTCTCATACAGCAAATGATGGATATTCAGATTTAATAAAGATAGGAGTTATGAATACATGAAAATGCTTGTGACAGCAACACTCTAAGTTCGATGCAATACCTAGAAGCCATAAGTGAAAGGCGACTCATTTGATTACCTCAAAAGTAAGACCTTCAATATGAAGAAAAACTATATGTAGTTTTCATACATGGCAAGGTTTCTATTTTAAGATGCCAAATTGATCACAAGTTATGACCTCTTTTGTTGCTCAAGAACTTTGGAATTTCTGAATGTAAAATAAAATCTATTTCATAATTGTATGCCAAAACAAAGAGCAGAATCCTCTCCTGGTCAGAAACTGAGGAATCTCAGCAAATGGATAACAGGCCATTGACCGTAAATGATATACAAGCACATATTCGTATTTATTAATCACTGAGGTTTTTCAATAATGAGCCAATGACAGTCAAAGATGAAAATGTACAATTCACTGTATTTCCTTCTGAAAGTACTTTCTTAAAATAGTTGTGCGTTACTTAGAATTCTATTCTTCATTCATATCCCAGATGAACTTCAAGGGAAAATCTTTCATCTCCCTTTGGAAAATCTTGTCAAACCTTTCATTCTGCTCAACAGTCATGTGATTTTTCCAGTCTCCAATGGTACCTGGGAGGAAAAGCAAAGAAATTGCCTCAATGGGGATTCTGGGACAAGGGGGCATGATGCCTTAGTGTTGGGAGAAACACTGCTGTTTGCAGTTCCACTTTCCTCCCCACTTAAGCCCCAGTTGCTCCTGCACATGACCATGTCCTACCTCTCCCACTTAATGCCAAGGTGATATACAAACTCATCATGGCAATTATATTGTAGTTCAAGATAATTAGCCCAACTCCTGCACCATCAGCCACCTGGAAAAGGAGAAATTCCTGCAACATGTTTACTATTTTGTTCCAAGCTAGCAGAGCTATTTTAGTTTACAGAAGCCCTTCATTTTTTTTTAACTTTTTTTTTTTTTACATTTATTTAGTTTTTGAGAGATAGAGTGAGACAGAGCATGAGCGGGGAGGGTCAGAGAGAGAAGGAGACAGAGAATCTAAAGCAGCCTCCAGGCTCGGAGCAAGCATTCAGCATAGAACCTGATGCGGGGCTCGAACTCACCAACTGTGAGATAATGACCTGAGCCAAAGTCGGATGCTTAACCGACAGAGCCACTCACAAGTCCTTCAAAAATTCCAAAAGTCACAGGCATCCAGGGGGCTCAGTAAGTTAAGCAGCAGATTTAGGCTCAGGTCATGATCTTGTGGTTCATGAGTTCGAGCCCTGTGCTGGGCTCTGTGCTGACAGCTCAGAGCCTGAAGCCTTGTTTGCATTTTGTGTCTCCCTCTCTCTATCCCTCCCCTGCTCATACTCTGTCTCTTTCTCTTTCTCTCTTTAATAAATAAATAAACATTAAAAATGTTTTAATTCCAAAAATCATATTTCCTTGTGCAAATATTTACTGATGAGGACATAGATGGTCAGAGAGGTTTTTAAAATATAACCCAAGCTTCTACAGTTTGAAATGGCTCACCTGTAATTATTCCATCTGTACCTAGTGTAGGTTTACAACAGTTTTACATTACACTTATTAGAGACACAGAGTTTTGTCTATAAATAGTGGTGATAGAAGGAGAGGCAAGAAAAGAAACACTGATTGTAAAACAACTCTAAACTATAAACAAATAACTGAAAAAAAAAACCTGAAACACTAACAAAACTTAAACACAAACAAAACAGTGCAGGACTGATAAAGCCACTATCAATGATGTTCCGTCAGATAACATAAGAGAAAAATATGTGTCTGCAGAAGAACCCTATGGGAGTGTGCTTTACTTTTAAAGGAAATTTGGCTCCTCCTACTTGTCTTCTTAGCCACTTCTATCTCTCATTTTCAGGTAGGTTAAAGATGTAAAAAACAGAAAATTTTCTTTTTTCAAGGGAAAACAAATTTCAAGTGCAATGATAATGGCAGTTCAGAAGCGTTGTGGCATCTACTGCATCTCAGGGTGTGTTGAACATAATGGGAAGGAAATGTCTCCACTTCAGTTGGCTCTAGTTACCAGTGTTTCACATTTTTTTTAACTGAATAGGTAAAGACAAGTGAAGGAAATACTAAGAGAAATCAAAGCCAGTATTTATTACTACTTGAGAAGAAGGCATAGAACCTGATGATTAATTACAAAATTCTGTATTATAGATGTTCCATGTACTAAGAAAGAAGATCAAAAATATAATTTAGAATTATTTTATAAAGTAATAAAAATATTTCACATGTTGAAATTTATCAGTTATATGAAGGAGTCATTCACTAACCAGAGGTATCCGATATTGTGATAAATGAGAGACAACTATACATGATTATGAGGTTTACTAGTGGACACTTGATAGTTCTTGCATAATAACAGAAGATCAGTGTATGTGTTTGCTAAGTCAGCTCTGGGGGAGTTCAGATATAAATCACAGAGATGGAAGAGCAGCCAGTGATGGCCAACAGCCCCACCATTACCTCATCATCACATGCTGAGCCCATGCTAATGGGGGAAACAGTCTAACAGTAAACGAACAACCATTTTGGCAGACATTGTGCTGGCACTGGTAGATTTTCAGGGACCATGGAGAAGGCCTTGTGATTTTTGGTTATTCCTCAGATACATTCAGACACAAAATTGCATAGTCTTGAAGAACATCAAGAAGAAATCATGGGAAATCATCTGTCTAGAGAAGGGAAGTGGGCTGTAAGGGCCCATGTTAGGAAAATCAGTCAGGAAGCTTAGAAGCTACAATTTGATTCATATGCACCACTGTGCAAGACATTCATTCACTTTTCAATCTCACCTTTGCGAAGGAAATGGCCTTTTTTTGGTACCCCATCAAGCTCCATTATCTTGTCATAATTTGCTCGTGGATCAGACTTCATGTTCTCAAACATGGCCTGTGTCACCACAGCGTCCATGTCCTCATCACTTAATTCCTTCCCCAGAAATTTGCAGACTTTTACTATAGAACCTCTGAGATCCTAAAATAAACCACAGTATGGTAAATTATGCAAGTTATCACAAAGAAGACTTATACAAGTGTCATAGATTAAATATCATTATGGGAGTGAAAATTGTAGCTGCTTAGGTTGCTTAGAAAGTGGAGTTGTTCCTTGAGATGCAGCTTGTTTATTCCCTTTTGATAAGTTAATCCACCACGTGCGCATTGTTTTGGAGCACATCTGGGTTCATTTTGGGAACAATCATATTTCATTCTATCTGTGTTAACTCAACAGGTATTTGGGAATTAGCTACTATATGTCAGACACTTCCCTGCATGATGGTGCAAGTGACCAGTGGCACAACTGGGAGTCAGTGCTGGGAATTCAGGACAGGGACCTTTGAGAGGGAATAATTGTGTAACAGAATCCAGAGAATGTTTCAACAAAAATGAGAAATTTGTTCTTGGAATTAAAGCAAAACATGAATTTTAAGATAGACAAACTATAGATATGGAGTCTAGGGAAATGAAAGAATATCTGCAACATTGTGATTGAATGGAAGGTGTGAAATATCAGGTCACAGGACAGAAGTTCAGTACCCTAGAGCTAGTGGGAACAGGCTTTGGATGAGAATATGGGAGATGAAGATGGAGACAACAGTGGGGCCATATTGTGAGGAAGATTTCAAGGCCAGCCAGATACTGAATCTCTTTTTGGTAGGTGATATGGACTCAACAAGAGAGTCTAGGCTTGGTATCATGCCTTGTGGCAGGTGTAACAGACTAGTGGCAAACACTCAGGATAGGGAAGCCCTTAGGAGAGCTTGCCTCTCAGCACTTTCTCATCTTGCTTGCTAAGAGTTCACTCAGTGGTGTTCTGGCACTGGTGCCCAGCCCTATTCCAGTAATGATCCTGATTGATCCAAGATCCTAGGGCAATTCTACTCTCTCTATTAGAGATTATCCTAGGCTGGGCACATGAGCCAACTTTGGCATAGAAACAGAAAGAGGAAGTCAAGGGGCTCCTGAATGGTTGAGGTGGTTAAGTGCCTGACTCTGGATTTCAGCTCAGGTCATGATCTCAAGGGTCATGACTGATTTGAGCCTGCTAGGGATTCTCTCTCCCCATCTCTCTATGTCCCTCTCCTGTTTACATGCTCTATCTCACTCTCTTTCTCACACACAAAAAAATTAACCAATAAGAAAGAGGAAGTCAAAGAGAAGTTTCTATGAGTGATTTTCCCCCTAGAGAATATGCAGAAATAAAGCAAGGCAAGAAGGCCCCTGAATCCTAGTTACATCTCTTTCTGCATTACCTGCTATCATCTGAGGACACGACTGTGAGGCTACAACAAATGTCACCATGAAGGGATACATCCTCGCCACGCCAAATATGATACAAAAGAAAGACAGACAACGCTGGACATGCTTGACTCCTTAGCAGCAACACTCAGCATAAGGATAGCTTGCTTCTGATATTCAGTCAATAAGTATTAGAAGTTCCTCCATTTTAAACCAATTAGAGGTGATCATACTGGGCCCTGAATTGTACCTAATCATACAGATGCATTTTTATTTAATTTTTCATGCAATGCTTAATCATACAGAATACAGATAAGATTAAAGTTTCCCAAGAGATACAACCAAGAGTGATGAATATAACATTTACAATGTTAGAATGGATAGTGCAGGAAATAGATTTGAAAATCCATGAAATAAGATGAATTATCTGACTCAAAACAACGAAACACTTTAACACCAACACACATAAACAGATATTTCTTGACACAGAGAAAAATTTTGAAAAGAAACCTGCAATATTAGTTTTAATTGAAAACCTGGTAATGTAAACACAGAAGTGATATGGGGAAAATGTCTCCTGGTACACAATCTGGGCTCTCAAATTTGATATCATCCTTTGGGTGCTCTAGGCATGAACAATCAATTCATTTGGCCAGGCTGGTTTACACCTTCAGCAAAGTCACTAATGTCATGTTTCTCACCTTCTTCATCTCCTCATACATCATGAACTGAATGTTGAAGAGGCTTTTGTGCTCATACCAACCTTTGATGTGGTCAAACCAAAGGCTTCCTACCACTGTGGGAAGAATGGAACATCATTTGGTAAAGAGGTTGAACACATTGAAAAGAAGCTACAGTCTTAGGAGATGCAGGAAACTTTAGTAACGATGAAGGAAAAAAAAAGTGTGCTGCTAGATTTCAGATTTCCCCTAGCACCTGGTTATGGGAGAATCATCCAGATTCCACCAGGAAACAATTACATGAATGCAAGGAGAAATTAGTCTCTTAAAATGCATCTCAAATAGACACAAAATCAATTTACCATGTTCTTACAAAAACCAAAAAGAAAAATGGAGGAAAGAATCATCTCCTTCCCACTCCTCCTGGTCTTCCTAAGCATATAGAGCTATTTCCTGGCTGCATGGAACATGTGGACTCCCTAAAGAGTCACTTCAGCTCAGCAAAATGCATTTAGCGCTAAACTTAGATCTCTTATTCCAGATCATCATCTCCGTTTCAGCAGGCCTGGCTCCTGCTCTACCAGCTACAGTGGTTCTTCAGGGAAGAATGTGAGGGTGGCCTGGCTGGCTCAGTTCATAGAGTATACAACTCTTGATCTCAGGGTTGTGAATTGGAGCCCCATGCTGGGTGTAGAGATTATTTAAAAATTTTTAAAAAAAAAGAAAAAAGAAAGAAAGGAAGGAAGGAAGGAAGGATGGAAGGATGGAAGGATGGAAAGAAGGAAGAAAACAAATGTGGAACAGAACTTTGTCAAATAGAACCTACTGGGAGGAGCCACTTGCAATATGTAGTGCAAAGCTCCAAATCTGTGATCTGAACTGAGAGAGATGCTTCTCACTCAGCTAGAACAGAAACCCCCATGCTGCTGAATCACTCTTTTCATGGTTAAATGTAAATATTCCTTGGTGATATGACTTTGTAATCTTGACAGTCTCCTGAGAGGAAGCAGGGGAAGGATAATTTGTAACAATGCCAGGACATGGTCATCTAGGACAACCCTACCAATGGCTTAATATATTGATTACTCACCCACGTTCAATTCTACTTTAGCTTCTTTTTTCCCTCTACCAAATTCACTAAGTTAAACCTCACCACACCAAATTTATTACTTATTTTATAAAATTTTAGTTACCTGTTCCTTCTAGAAATTGTTCAAAAAATTCCTCAAAGGAACCTGTAACTTGTAATGTCACATTCTTGAAAAAGTAAAAATATGAGCACACAACGTCCTTAGGGTTTCTGTATACGTAAATAATCTGCAATGAAAGGAAGTATTCATTATTTCTGTTGCTTTCATTATGTCATATTTTTAACCTAATACCTCCACTTGGATGAAGCCTATTTCTTTCAAATTTATAGTTTCCTAACCATGTCATGTATACATTCAGCCTTCTTTGTATTTGGGGTTTCCCCTTCTCTGCAATGGCTCTTCCTCCATGATTGGCCTAGTAACTATCAATTATTCTTCAAAACACACCTCTTTGCATGGTACCCAACCAAAATAGGTGGAAGTATGAAAAGGAAGCCATGAGGACTCTCAGAGCATTGAAGGAATAGCTAGGATTATAAATATACCTATGAATGTAGTTAATTTTAAAAAATGAAAGGCTATATAAAATAAATTGTGTATTATAATATAATTTACATTAGAAAGTGAATTAAATATACACATATATACCCTCTTATTTTTAATGGCTGCATTCCACATGTGATCAGAAAACAAAGGTATAGGATAAAAATCAGATACTCTAAGAATACAACGGCTATTGAAAACTAAAGTATGTCAGATGCAACATATGCTAACAGTCGGATGAGTGCAGTGACAATGTAATGAAAAGAAATGAAATAATGAAAAAGAGCAGTTATCTTTCAACAGCCATAGTCCATTTCCTACTTTGGCTTTTTTGTTCTTCATCCCACTTGGAAACAAGTAATATGGGAGGTGGGTAGAAAAGAGACGAGGAGATGGATTTTCAACATTGTTTTTTCTAACGTTGTACTCCATGAAAGGGACTTGATCAATTGTGTTCAGATTCCCAGTCCTTTTGCGATGTTCTTCAAAATAAATCAAGCTTAATATCTGCTGAAACCAGATGGTTCCTGTAAAACAAATAATTTTGTTTTCAATGGTGTACAAATTTGTCCCAAATGCAGATAGATGTGCCATCAGTGTTTTAATCAGTTTGTTCTTCTAACGTGTATAACGGTACTTTCATCAGAATGGAATTTTCAATGTATAGAAAATGCAGTATGGTAAAATCAAACAAACATTTCCTTTATTTTTACTTTTAAGGAGATGCTCCAGTTGAAACTCTGTGGGCATTTGTCCCATTAATTGATTCTATGACTCTTCTGCTCTTTCTTCTGCTTCATATACAGGATTTTTAAATGATCTTCTATGGTATCTCTAGATTTCTTTCCTTCTGCAACCACATTCATATGACTTCTGGTAATATAAGCCAAGAAATAGGAATTTCACTGAAGGAGTCACTTTCCATCTTTCCCTCCTACCCCATGTTTCCTACTGTTCC
This sequence comes from Cryptoprocta ferox, assembly GCA_028646485.1. Lineage (NCBI taxonomy): Eukaryota > Metazoa > Chordata > Mammalia > Carnivora > Eupleridae > Cryptoprocta > Cryptoprocta ferox. The sequence continues at coordinate 44,681,534 of CM053577.1, forward strand.
CATGATGTCCACCTAAGGAAATAGTATTCATTATAAATCCCTAAAGGAGGCTCTGTGGCCCACATGGAGATAGGAAGGGAAAGATAAGCCTAAAGTTGGACCTTTTGCTGTCTGTGGGATGTGACCAATTATTCTGATGACTATTTGTCTTAATTCCAATTAGAGTGGGCATTTGTCACAGGATAGATATGTGGATATAATTGTTTACTTTAGATTTCTTACATCTCATTTTCATGCTGCATATATGGGACTCTTAAGATTAAAACATACCCTCTATAAAGGTCATGGTTCTGACATATCCAGGCGGTAATTTAAAAAATCCTACCCCAACTAAAAGTCACAAGTACCAGCAAGGTTCAAATCAACTTCTGAAGTAAGAAAACTCACTGGCCCCTCATCAATCCCATCCAAGTCTTCCTTCCTAAGACCATCCAAACACCCATGCTAAGCAGCAGCCCCTGGTGAGCAAGATCATTGCTGTGCATACATGCCTTGGTGTATGCGTGTGTGTATGTGTGTATCTGCTTCTCCCGGTACCTTCATATTGGTGGTTGTAGTCCTCCAGTGTTGCCCAGAGAAGACCATGACCACACGTGCTACTAGTTACCTCAGCAGGAACTCAAACTCAATGAAAACTCCTTGTTATAAAGCTCTTAAAGTGTTTCTTACAACCTCTCATCATTCCCAGATAACCGATACTACTTCTACAGGAAGTATCACAGCTTCAGGGGGGCTGAGGGGTTATCAATCATGCCACAGTTCTGCAGAGATTCAACCATGTGATTGACACATCTCTGCAGAGATTCAAATATTCAAATACTTTTTTGACTTCTCTTCTCCCACTCCCCCTTTCACACTTTGTCCAATCTTTCTCTCCCTTCCTCCTTTCCTCCTTTCCTTTCCTTCCTTCCTTCCTTCCTGCCTTCCTTCCTTCCTTCCTTCCTTTTTTTTTCTCGGCCCATTTGATAGTTAAGTGTTAGTGTAATGGGGTACAAATCATGTACTTCAGTTCCTGCTGTATTAACATCACTGACTCACTGCAGGGCTTCCCTGGACTTTTATCCCTTTGTTCTCATTTGCTGTTTTCATTCCTACCACTACCCCCTCTACAGACAAGCAGGCTTTGGGGTTTAAAGTACATTCCTCATTGGAAAATGTTCTTATGAAATGTGTATTGTTGTTCATATTTCTATTTGTATCCATGTGCATCATTTCTTTCTGTTTGCCGTTGTGCACTCTGGTTTAAAATTCATTTATATTCTACATCTGATCCACTGTGCCTAACAGATACTGTCTATCTTTCCAGGTGTGCATTCGGCACTGACCTGTTCACTTTCCCTAAATGGACACCCCACCCCAAACAACACTGCCATGTATATCCTCACTCATGTTTGTTATGTGCCTGTATGAGATTTTCTTGGGCCAAATATTCAGGAGAGGAATTGCCTGGTATGTCTGCATTTCAGTTGTCCACAGGTAGTGCCACACTGGTCTCCAACCAATGGCTGCTTCAAACTATTCTCTCAGGGGTAAAATGCTTATGCATATAGATCTCTGTGCACTCCTTGCCATATTTAGATTTACTCATCTTCTAATTTTTGTCAGCATAGTAGATATAAAGTGATATATCATTGTCTACCAATTTGGGGGATTTGGGTTGGTATTGGTGGAGAGTGGTTTTCTTCTGTAAATTTTCAGATCATTTCTTTGTCTCTTTTTATCTCAGATTTCTGCCCCATACTTGACTTATAGTCCTAATATATGGTAGATAAAACTTATGTTTTCATTGTAGACATAGCATATATATTCTCTTTCTGTCCCCTATTAGCTTTGCCCAAATGATTCTTAGTGAAGCAAAATCCAAACTGCTTATCATTGATGTAATTGAATTTATTAAAGTTTGCACTGTATTTTACTTTTTGTTTGTTTCAAGTTTTTTATTTCAATTCTAATCTTTTTACATAGAGTAATATTGGTTTCAGGAGAAGAATTTATTGATTCATCAGTTATACATAACAGCTAGTGATCATCACAAGTGCTGTCCATCACCCATCTACCCCATTTCCCACCCACCTCCCTCCATCAATCCTCAGTTGTTCTCTATCATTAAGTGTCTCTTGTGGTTTGTTTCCCTCTGTTCTCTTCCCCCAACCCTTCCCCATGTGCTCATCTGTTTTATTTACTGAATTCCATGCATGAGTGAAATCATATGGTATTTGTCTCTCTCTGACTGGCTTATTTCACCTAGCATAATGCACTCTAGGTCCAACCACATTGTTGCAAATGGCAATATTTCATTCTTTTTGATGGCTGGTAATACGCCATTGTATATACATATACACCACATGTTTTTTTAATTTTTTTAAATGTTTTATTTATTTTTGAGAGAGAGAGAGAGAGAGACAGCATGAGCAGGGGAGGGTCAGAGAGAGAGGGAAACACAGAATCCGAAGGCAGGCTCCAGGCTTTTAGTTAGCTGTCGGCACAGAGCCCGACGCGGAACTCCAACCCAGGAACCGTGAGATCATGACCTGAGCCAAAGATGGATGCTCAACCGACTGAACCACTCAGGTGCCCCAATACCACGTCTTCTTTATCCATTCATCAATCAATGGACATTTGGGCTCCCTCCATAGTTTGGCTCTTGTCAATAATGTTGCTTTAATCTTGGGGTCCATGTGCCTCTTCGAATCAGTATTTTTGCATCCCTTGGGTAAATACCTAGTAGTACAATAGCTAGGTCATAGGGTAGTTCTATTTTTAACTTTTTCAGGAACCTCCATATTGTTTCCACAGTGGCTCCACCAACTGGCATTTCTACCAGCAGGGTAAGAGGGTTCCTCTTTTTCTGCATCCTTGCCAACGTCTGTTGCTTCCTGAACTGTGAACATTAGCCATTCTAACAGGTGTGAGGTGGACTCTCATCATGGATTTGATATATATTTTACTGAGGATGAGTGATGTTGATATCTTTTCATGCATCTGTTAGCCACCTGAATGTTTCAGGGAAAACGCTTATCCCTCTTTATTTCCCATTTCTTCACTGGATTACTTGTTTTATGGGTGTTGAGTTTGATAAGTTGTTTATAGATTTTGGATACTAACCCTTGAAGATAGGTCATCTGCAAATGTCTTCTCTCATTCCATAGGCTGACTTTTATTTTGCTATCGTTTCCTTCACTGTGCAGAAGCTTTTTATTTTGATGAAATCCCAATAGTTCATGTTTGCTTTTGTTTTCCTTTTCTCTGCCAATGTGTCTGGAAGGATATTTCTACTGCTGAGATCAAAGAGGTTGTTCCCCATGTTGTCCTCTAGAATTTTGAGGGATTCTTGTCCCACATTTAGGTCTTTCATGGAATTTGAATTTACCTTTGTGTATGGTGTAAGAAAGTGGTCCAGTTTCATTCTTCTGCTTGTTGCTTTCCAGTTTTTTCACCACTACCCGTTGAGGAGTCAGTATGTTTTTCCACTGGATTTTCTTTCCTGCTTTGTTGAAGATTAATTGACCATGTAGTTTTGGGTCCATTTCTGGGTTTTCCATTCTGTTTCATTGATCTATTTGTTCTATGTGTTCTTTTGCCAGTAGCATACTGTCTTGATCACTGCAGCTTTGTAATATAACTTAAAGTACAGAATTGTGATGCTTCCAGCTTTGGTTTTCTTTTTCAACATTACTTTGTCTATTTGGGGATCTTTTCTGATTTTATAGAAATTTTAGAATTGCTAATTCTAGCTCTGTGAAGAATGCTGGTGTTATTTTGATAGAGATTGCATTAAATATGAAGATTGCTTTGGGTAGTATCAATATCTTAACAATATTTGTTCTCCCAATCCATGAGACTGGAATGTATTTTCCATTTCTTTGTGTCATCTTCAATTTCTTTCATAAGTGTTCTAAAGTTTTTAGAGTCCAGATTTTTTACCCTTTGTAAATGGGATGAATTCCCTGATTTTTCTTTCTGCTGATTCATTATTGCTGTATAGAAATGCAACCCTTTTCTGTATGTTGATTTTGTGTTCTGCAGCTTTCCTGAATTTGTGTATCAGTTCTAGGAAATTTTTGGTGTAGTCTTTTGGGTTTTCTACATAGAGTATCATCCCATCTGTGAATAGTGAAACTTTAACTTCTTCCTTGCCATTTTGGATGCATTTTATTTCTTTCTGTTTCATTCCTGATGTTAGGGACTTCCAGTACTATGTTACATAACAGTGTGACTGTGGACATCCCTGTCTTATTCCTGACCATAGAAGAAAAGCTCTCAGCTTCTCCTGTTGAGGATGATATTAACTGTGAGTCTTTCATAAATGGCCTTTATGATGTTGAAGTATGTCCCCCCTATCCCTACTTGGTTGTGGATTTTTATCATAAGTGGATGTTGTTCTTGGTCAAATACTTTTCCTGCATCTACTGAGATCATATGGCTCTCGTTTCTCTTTTATTAATGTAATATATCATGTTGATTGATTTGCAAATATTTGTTTCTATATCATATATTTCTGCTCTAATCTTTATTATTTCCCGTATTCTGCTTGTTTTAGGCTTTATTTCTTGTTCTTTTTCTAGCTCAATTAGGTGTAAGCTTAGATTGAATTTTTGAGATTTTCATGACTTCTTGAGGTAGGCCTGTATTGTGATATATTCCCATTTATGTTGGCTTTTGCTGCATCCCAAAGGTTTTGGACCTTCGTGTTTTCATTGTCATTTGTTTCCCTGTATTTAAATTTTTTTTTCTTTAATTTAATGGCTGACCCATTCATGCTTTTGTAGGGTAATTTTTAACCACCTTGTATTTGAGGGCTTTCCAAATTTTTTCTTATGTTGACCTCAAGTTTCATAATATTGTGATCTGAAAATATACATGGTATGATCTCAATCTTTTTGTACTTGTTGAAGCCTGATTCCTGACCTAGTATGTTATCTTTTCTGGATAATGTCCTATGTACACTCCAAAAGAATGTGTCTTCTTCTTCTTTAAGATGAAATATTCTAGATATATCTATTAAATCCATCTGTTCCAGTGTGTCATTCAAAGCCATTGTTTCCCTGTTAATTTTCTACTTAGATGATCTGTCCATTGATGTACCTGTGGTATTAACATCCCCTACTATGATTGTATTATTATCAATGAGTCTTTTTATGTTTTGTTATTCATTGTTTTATATATTTGGGTGCTTTCAAGTTGGGGGCATCAATAATTAAAATAGTTAGATCTTCTTGTTGGATAGAACCCTTAATTATGCCCTAGAAACTTTCTTCCTCTCTTGTTACAGTCTTGGTTGAAAATCTAGATTTTCTGATAAAATTATTGCTGCTCTAGCTTTCTTTTGACATTTGTTTTCATGATAAATGGTTTTCCGTCTCCTCACTGTCAATCTGCAGATGTCTTTAGGTCTAAAATGAGTCTCTATGGGTCTCATATAGATAGGCCTTGTTTTGTTTTGTTTTGTTTTCACCCATTTTGACATCCTATTTCTTTGGATTGGAGGACTTAGTCAATTTACATTTAGAGTGATTATTGATAGATATGAATTTTATCCATTTTATTACTTGTTTTATTGCTGTTTCTGGAGATTTTCTCTGTTCCTTTGAGTCTTAGTTGTTTTTGGACTTTCTTAACTATTCAAAGAGTCCCCTTTAATATTTCTTACAAAACTGGTGTAGTGGTCATGAACTCCTTTAGATTTTGTTTGGGAAACTCTTTATCTCTTCTTCTATTCTGAATGATAACCTTGCCAGGTACAGTATTCCTGGCTGCATATTTTTCCCATTCAGCACTTTGACTGTATAATGCCTTTCCTTTCTAGTTTGTCAACTTTCTATGGATAAGTCTGCTGCTAACCTTATTTGTCTTTCTCTGTAAGATAGGGATTTCTTTTCCCTTGTTTCTTTTAGAATTTTTTCCTTATCTTTATATTTTGCAAAATTTTCTATGCTATCTCTTGGTGTTGGTCTCCTTTTGTCAATTTTTCTAGGAGTTCTTTATGCCTCCTGGATTTGGATGTCTGTTTCCATCTCCAAGTTAGGGAAGTTTTCAGCTATACTTTGCTCATATAAACCTTTTGCCCCCTTTTCCCCTCTCTCCCTCTTCTGAGACTCCTATGATATGAATGTTATTACTCTTTTTCAAGCCTTTGTGTTTCCTACGTCTACATTCATGATCCAACATTTTCATTTTCCTCTTCTTTTCAGTTTCATTATTTTCCATAATCTTCTCTTCTATATCACATATTTATTCATCTGCTTCTTGCATCCTGTGGTGCTTACCTACATTCTGTTTCACATCTCTGTTATAGCAGTTTATATTTCACTTTGACTAGTTTGTATGTCTTTTATCTCTGTAGTAAGGGACTCCCTGGTGCCTTGTATGCTTTTCACAAGCACAGCTAGTATTTTTATGATTATTGTTTTAAATTCTGGATCCGGCATACTGCTTATATCTGTGTCGACTAGGTCCTTGGTCACCTTGACCTCCACTTGTTCTATCTTTTGCCATGAATTCCTCTGTCTTGGCATTTGTCTAGATGTGACTTAGAAAACCCTGTTATGGTCCTTGCTCCTGAGAATTATTGCTTTATAAAGAAGACCAGGGACTGACATTTCAAGAAATGTTTTCTGTGTATCCTGTGTACCTTCTGCTATTGTGTTTTGATTGCTCTTTCCCTGAGGCCAGTCATCCATAGGAATTACAACTTACCTGATGTGTATTTTGACTTTTTCCATTGTGTGGAGAGTTTTAACTAGATATATTTTGGTCTGCTTGTTGAAAGAGGCTAGATCCAATTTCCACTTGATCTGAAGATTTGCTGCACCCTATGATCAGTAGACTTGGTGCAGATGGGGGTTTGTGCTCGTCTGGGGGAGGAGCCTGCTGCCACTCTGCCTCTCAGGCATACTTGCCCTAGGACAGAAGTACCTGCAGACTGCAGGGCAGTGGGACTTGCTGTAAGCAGCTGAAGCCTCTACTATGGGTGCTGTGCTGCTCACTGTAGTCTGTCTGTACTGATGGTTGGAGGTAAAAATGGTGTCAGCCAGCTTCTTTTTCCCTGGAGAGGGAAATTCATGCCCACACCTGTTCTGCAAGCACTCACAGAAGAGCAAACCATCTCTCTTCATTGTTGAAGGCATCTCTCAGATTCCTGCCTTCATCCAGTCTATGTCTGAGCCATCTGCCCACCTAGCAATGCAGTGCTCGGTGTTTTATCTCATGCATGCTGGTTGAGTTTTAAAACTCTCAATTTTAGGAACAGATATAGCATAGATCCATGGGGGATCCATGGGGGAGTGTCTCTCACACTGGCTGGTACCAGTTTCTTCCAGGGCAGTATCACAAATGCACAGAGGCTTGGTGTGTATGGTAAAGCACAGCAAAAAGCCAGGCCCAGTGGCTTCCTCTGCTTGTATGCTGATGAATTGGCAATGAAATGTTGCCTGCAGGTTCCTTTGTCCCTTGGAGTCAGTGTCACCAGCCAAACGTACTCCATGAATGGGAACTGTCTTTCCCAGTGCAACCCAGAGGATCCTCAGGCCACACTTTCCACTTCTGAGCCTCTGCCCTCCTTCTCCACAGGAGCACCTTTACACCCACCAGACTCCACCTTGGTGATGGTGGGTAATTCTAAACCTTCAGACTTTGAGTTCTGCACTTGTAAAATCCTGCGATAATCGGCCCATCTAGTAGTTCCAGTCAATGGCTTTGGGAAAGTGTTTTCTTGTACAATGCCCTGCACCCTGCCCTCTCTCTCTTTCTCTGTCTCTCTATTTTTCTCTCCTCTCTCCCTGATCAGGGTTCCCTCGCCTCTGAAGACCCAACAATACTTTTCTTGCCCAAATCACATTTCCACATCTCCTGTCTTACACGATGTGGCCTCTTTTCTCCCTCTGTTGTGCAGTTTGTTCACTCAGTCTTGAAAATTTATTTCCTGGGTATTCGGGATAATTTAATATTTCTCCAGCTGTGTTAAAGAAATGAGGCAAGCATGGGGACCTCCTACCATTCTGGTACCTTGACTCTAGAAAGCCATCTTTTTTTTAAAAAAAATTTATATAGTTTATTTATTTTTGAGACAGAGAGAGACAGAGCGTGAGTGAAGGAGGGGCAGAGAAAGAGGGAGATACAGAATCTGAAACAGGCTCCAGGCTCTGAGCTGTCAGCACAGAGCCCGACGCGGGACTCGAACTCACCAACCGTGAGATCATGACCTGAGCCGAAGCTGGACGCTTAACCGACTGAGCCACCCAGGCGCCCCTAGAAAGCCATCTTGAATTTTCTTCTTTGGACATTTTTTAACAAGTTCTTTAGCACTCTTCAGTCACAATTATTTTCTTCTATATTTTTCTAATAGAATTTTTTATATAGTTTTATCTAATCTTACTGTCTTAGTACACTTGGGGTTCACTCTTTTACGTGGTGTTAGGGATCCTGCTGTATTTTCTGCATATGGTGATCCAGATTTCCCAACATTATATATACTATCCTTTCCCCAATAATAGATGGACAACGCTTAAATTTATATTGAATCTTCCTATACACATGGAATTGCATTGAGGTCTTTCCTCTTAGCCTACGCTACATGTTCTTGTGTATATAATGGACTATTTTATCCTAATTATGGCTTTGTAATAAAGAAACAAAGTAAATGAGCACATATGTGGTATATTTTAATGTGATAACTATCATATTGTGGAGAGAAATTAGAGTAGCAAAGAAGATTGTTGAGTTTTTCAGTGGGGCTGAATATTTAAGTATAATCATCCAAAATTCTACCATGAGAATATAATTTTTAACAAGGACCTAAAAGAAGGAAGAGAGTAATCCATGCACATATCTGGGGAAGAGCATTACAGGATAGGGAAACTAGGAGTGCAAGGAGCCTAAGGCAGGAGCAAGTCTGTTATATGGAGGTTGAGCAAGAAAACCAGTCTTACTTTGGTAAAAATATGAAACCTACTTTTTTCTAGGGGGGGTGCCTGTGTGGCTCAGTCGGTTGTGTTTGTGAATCTTGATTTCTGGTAAGGTCATAGTCTCCGAGTTTGTGAGTTCAGGCCCCTCTTCAGGCTCTGCACTGACATCATGGAGCCTGCTTAGTTTTATCTCTTTCTGCCTCTTATCCCCCTTCTCTCTCTCTCTCTCTCTCTCTCTCTCTCTCTCTCTCTCAAAATAAATACAGAATCTTATGAAAAAAACTAATTTTTCTAACACACTTAGAAAGAATTAATATAAATCCTAAACTATCTCTTCCAAAAATTGACAAGAAGAAAACCTTCTAACTAAACTCATTTTACACGGTCCAGAATACTTGATAAAAACTAGACAAGGACACTACATTAAAGAAATATTAGAGGCCATGATCTTTATGAACATAGATGCAAAAATCCCCCTAACATATTAGCAAAAGGTTGAATTCAATATTTGAATTCAATACTTTCAAAGGATCATCCACCATCATCAGGTACAATTTAATCCAGAGATACTAGTATGCTTCAGAATCCCCAAATCAGAGTGATATACTGCAATCACAAAATGAACTATAAAAACCATATTATCATCCCAGTAGATGCAGAAAAAGCATTTGACAAAAACTTAACATCCATTCATGATATAAAGTCTCAACAAAACGGGTATTGGGGAACATATCTCAACTTACAAAATGCCATTTGTGATAACCTCACAGCCACCATCATACCCAATAGTAAACAACTGAAATGTTTTCATCTAAGATCACAACCAGGATAAGGGTGTCCCTTCTCACTCATTTTATTGGAAATCCTAGACAGAGCTATTAGGCAAGAAAAACAAAAGTCCTCTGAGCAGGAAAGGAAGAATAAAACTAATTCTATTTTCAGATGATAATGATAGCATACTTGAAAAATCCCAAAGACTCTACCAAAAATAATGTTAGAATTAATAAGTGAAGTCAGTTATGTTGTTAAGTTGCAGAATGTGAAATCAGTATAGAAATATAAATTGCATTTCTATAAAAGAACAAAAAACTATCATAAAGAGAAATTAAGAAACATCCTATTTATCATAGCATCAAAAATAATAAACATATATAGGAATATATTTATCCAAGAAAGTAAAAGAGTTGTACATTGAAACCTAAGAGAAACTGCTAAAAGAAATGGAAGAAACCACAAGTAAAGGAAAAGACATCCCATGCTCATGGATTAGAAGAAATAACATTGTTAAAATGTCCATGCTACTCAAAGGAATCTATAGAGTCAATGCAATTCCTATCAACATTACAATGGCATTCATCATGGAAAGAGAACAGATAATCCTTACATTTGAAAGCACACAGGACCCCAAATAGCTAAAGCAATTTGGAGAAAATAGAACAAAGCCTGAGGCATCAGTCTTCTTGGTTCCAAATAATATTACCAAATGAATCAAATCACAACAGTATGGTATTGGAATTAAAAAAAAAAAAACATTTTGATCAATGGAACAAAATAGAGAGCCCAGAAGTAAGCCAGCACAGGTATGGTCAATTAATTTACAACAAAAGAGCCAAAAATATTCCATGAAGGTAGAAAAGACTCTTTAGTAAATGGTGTTGGGAAAATTGGATAGCCACATGCAAAGGAATAAACCTGTATCACTCTGCTACAAGATACACAAAAGTTACTCAAAACAGGTTAAGGACATGAATATAAGACCTGAAAGCATTAAACTCCTAGAAGAAAACATAAGTTGAACATTGGTCTTAGCAATGGTTTTGTATGGAGTGGGGATATCCCACCATAGACAAATGCAACAAGAGCAAAATAAGCAAGTAAGAGAACATCACACTCAAAGACTTCTGTAAAGGAAAGAAAACTGATGACAAAATGAAAAGGCAAGCCATTAAATGGGAAATTATTTGTAAATTATTTATCAAATGAGGAATTAATGTCCAAAATATATCAAGAATTCATAAAACACAATAGAAAAAAATAACAAAAATCTGACCAAACCATAAGCAAATGATTTGAATAGACATACATATATATATATGTTTCAGTCTGATATGACTGCTAAAATAAAGCATGACCCAAATAATTTTGACTACTACACATTATGGTACTTAATATAAGTTAATTTTCCTCCTTCTCATTCACTTAATGATTAAATACAGCTTCAACAATATGTCTGAGGTAGCTGCCTAAATGTTAAATATTCCTGCATCCTTTCCCAGCTCACTTCAGCAATTTAGTGTCTGACAGGCCATCTTCAATCTATCTACTTCAATATTTTCTCCATTTCCTTGACCACATCAAAAATAACTTATAGGTACACTGAGGAAGACATTATTTTATAGGATGTTAAATTCAATTAACTCTATAATATCCAATAGACTTCTTGCATATTTTAAATATAATAGTGGTAAAAAGACGGAGTTACCTGCTATAAAAATTTATCATTTTATTTCTTAGGTTAGCTACTTGAATACAGAACTAGGGCGTTTGCATGGCTCTTTTGGTTAATTGTTGAACTTCAGCTTAGGTCATGATCTCACAGCTCATGGATTTGGGCCCCAGGGTGGGCTCCAAGCTGACAGCTTAGAGCCTGGAGCCTGATTTGAATTCTGTGTCTCCCTCTCTCTCTGCTCCTCTCCCATTTGCACTCTGTTTCTCTCTCTTAAGAGAATAAGAATAAGTAAACAATTAAGAATTTAAAAAAAAATGAATACAGAACTCACCAGATTTGGGGTATGTGATTATAAAGACATCATCATCTCTGATTTCAAAATCTTCTAAATTTTCTACCAAGTCAATATTAAGTCCTAGCTGACTAAAATAATATCCCTTAAATTTGAATAAAGTTGACTCTGGGTCTTCCATATTTCAGTTACCTGTTAAAGACAGAAAAAAATATTTGAAAGAAATTTAGTAAAATTTTATGAAGCCTTCCCTTCTGTATCTTCAGTTGTTTGCCACATACTGAGAGAAGAAATTGATTTTTTCTTTTCTCCACAAACACGGATAACCAGCAGACTCTGAAAGCTACTACCCTGGATTCAAGACGTGTGGAATTTGGTCCAATGTCTAAGAGCCAGTTGATCATGGCTGGGTCTTAGTTTTATGTGTGTGTGCTCCGTTAATGTAGTACACACACATAAACTATGTAGAGAAAATAGTTAAAAAATGAATATGTAATTTTAAAAAATACTTTTAAACAGAAATCATACATAATATATATGCATATGTATACCTCTATAAACAGTAAAAATGAATATACAAATGTGCCGTTAATGGGCTTTAGAAATATTTGTCTCCCGTCACCCCTTCAGCAGCTAAGTTTTTTGCCCCTTGTAACTCAAGTACAATGGTTTAGCGTTTAGCATATTTGTATACGTTTTATTTACATACACTCTAGGTGTGAGTTATCTATTTATAAGGTGTCTGGTAACTTGTGATTTGAATTTTGTTTTATTTCCTAACTTTTAACTTGTTTAGAGTAATTGAGAAGGTACAAGCATGAAGAGACATGAATGTATTCCAGGATGCCTGAGAAATTGCGTACAAGCAATTAAATTGTCCATAATGACCAGATGGACAATGGCACAAAGTATGAAAGAAAACATTCAAATTATGGATCATATATAGAAAGTGCAAAGTAAACTTTGTGATTCATCATTTATGGATATATTCTCCCTCTCATTATTATCCATCAGTAGCCTTATGAGAAAATATATTTTGATACTATGAACTTTGAGGTTTTTGTTAACGTGGGGGTTCTCCCAGATGACTCTAAAGTGTCTTTTTTTTTCTGTTTCCCAAAATAGTTGGTCATAGGAAGAGCTAACAAAAGAAGAATCACACGATTTGAAAGCAATTCCAGGAAGTCTGAGCCAAGGGTCATTAAAAGAAAAAGGAAAGTAAGTAATTTAAAAAAATATATTTTTTGATAGTCACACTGTTACTGGAAAACGTAGGATTGATAGCGTTTATTTACAGAGAAGGCTTACAAAGCTGAAAATTAGTTGGAATCATCAACATGAATTCACATGTAGAGAAGGAAGTCAGAGACCAGACAGGGAAAGATGGAGGAAGAGACAGGAGGTAAGTTAGTCTGTCACTAGAGTTTTTTAAAGCATCTCTTCTTTGCCATCCTGTGTTCAAAGAAACAACCTAACTTCCACCTCCATACCCACTGGGCTCTAATATTAACCCAGTATAAAGAAGCAGTGGCTCCCTATGAGTAGCCAATTCCATGTCTAGGGATCAGAACAATAATGATGAACCTGTAACATCTTAATCTTTTCGTAAAGTAAACAGAATTCTATCTTATACTCTATTCATATTAGATCCTAGTGTAATTAATGCTATCATGGTGAATTACATCTTTCTTTTAGTATGTGTTACTAAATCTCTAAATAAATATTTAAAATCTATAATGGCTCAGTTCATTGAAAATCAAGCAAACAGTTACAGTTTATATTTTTTCATACATAAGAGCTGGTAGCTTACATATTTTAGCCTAGTGTTTAGAATGTCACCAAACTCCGAAACTGCTTAACTAGTACAGTTCAGACAAGAGAAAGGAAGCAGTCTACGTCATCCTTAAAAGTACCAATTTTGCTGGCATTATAGAATCATAAGGGGAACAGCAAGCAAACACATCCTTATTTTCTGGTATATTTCAAAAGCAGAAACTTTGATCCCTGCCCAGCAGCTCTGAGTAGCACCAAGCTGCTTGAACCATTTACCATCCATTCTTTGTGGTAAATGTATAGAGGCTTTTCACTAGATTCTTGGATACTCTACAGGTCAGCATCAGTCTAATCCCTCCTCCTTAATGAGTTTTTGATTCTGGGAGCTCTGCTAATTGGTGAATCATTAAATCTCCTTGTGGAAAAGTTAATCTTTATCTGTGTCTTTCTCTAGCAGCGGCAACACAATTATTCTTCTTACTGACATTTATTTCATAAGTTCACTCTTCATTTCAAAAGACTAGTACAGTGAGTTTATTCATTCTTTATTGGGGGTGAAAATCTTTTCCCTTCTCCATTCTAAATTCTTTGGATGGTATAATAATTGACATAAAGCAGATTAACAGGAGAAAATTTAATTACATATGTGTGGGAGCCTCACAAAGGCAAAAAGAATCCAAAACAATGTGACAGTTGAGGCTTATATACCACACTAAGCTAACAATACGTTCAAAAGGTAGGGTATTCCAAAAGGAGGAAGACAATTCACAGGAAGTTGAGAAGAGCTCACTTTTTGCTAACAGATGTGTGTCCTGCCATGTGGTTGGAGTCTTTCTGAAATAAAAAGTTATATGTCAGAGTAGTTCAGTTCATGGTAAAGGCATCCCTCTAGATTATTTTAGGAACTTAAGGTAAATATAAAAAGGTTTCTTCGTCGGCTCGTTCTTAATTGTTTTCAGCTGGCCTTATCTTAAATATGACAAAATATTTTTTTTAAATCTGAGGAGTGACATTAAAGTGTGCATAATTCTGGGAATAGACTCCACAGAATTTGCTTTAGTAACACACTGCAAAAATAATAAGTAAGTAAATAAATAAATAAGTAAGTAAAGCAATGCAAAAAAAACAGAACAAACACTTCTTGGACAAGATCAGAATCCAAAGAAAGTATTAACAAAACATTTACATTTTGGAACAAAAAGTACATATTCCCCAAAACAGGAAAATGTAACACATAGCTAAGGGGAAAAAAAGAGCAGTCAATAACAGCTGTCTCTGAATGGACCCACAATGCTGGATTAGCAAACAAAACAGCTGTAAAACAGTATGTGCATTTGTTGAGTCCCAAATCAACAATTTGATCTAGATTACAAGTTTGATATGACAGAGGAAAGTATCATGGGACATGAAGACAGGTCAATAGAGAAAAGAATTTCAAAGAATGAAAATAACAGAAAAAGAAAGAATGAAGAAAACTGAACATAGCCTCAGGGAACTGTGGAACATGTCATGTATACCAACATATGTGCAAGGAGAGAAAAGAGTAGGAAAACATCTTTGGAGAAATTATGGCCAAGGACTTACCAAATTTGATGAAAAATATTAATTTACACATCCATGAAGCTCAACTAATAAGTAGGATAAACATAAAGAGGTCAAAAACTACACAGATCACAGTTAAACATTGAAACATGAATTTTAGGATTGTTTGTTTTGTTTCTGGGAAACATGCTTTTGGTATTTGAGAAATATTGCACTGAAACTGTAGATGGCGTTGGGTAGTATGGTCATTTAATGAAGTTATTTTATCCCTAAATATGAGATGTCTTTCCATTTGTTTGTGTCTTCTTTGATTTCTTTCAACAAAGTCTTGTACTTTTCATTGTACAGGTGTTTCACTTCCCTGGGTAAATTTAATCAGATTTTATGGTTTTTTATGATACTATGAATGACATACTTTATTTCTTTTTCAGATGTTTCATTATTACTGTAAAGGAATGAAACTGATTTCTGTATATCGATTTTGTATCTTGCAACTTAACTCTGATAGTTGATTAGTCTCAACAGTTCCATGAGTGACTCTCTGGAATGTTCTCCATATAAAATCATATCTTCTGCAAAGAGTGACTATTCTACTTCTTTCTTTCTGATTTGGATGGCTTTATTTCTATGCCTTGCCTAATGACTCTAGTTAAGACTTCTAGTACCACAGAACAGGTGAAAGTGGGCATCCACGTCTTGCTTTTGATCTTACAGGAACCAGACTGAGATTTGCATGCAGACTGGGAAGTACCCACAGGAATACACCTGTGATGGAGTGAAGTCACGTGCTCTGGGCAGAGAGAGAAGTTGAACTGCATTGCAATAGCTTTGGGTAGTATGGACATTTAATGAAATTAATTCTAACCCACAAACACAAGATGTCTTTCCATATGCATATGTCTTCTTTAATTTCTTTCAGCAAAGTCTTGTACTTTTCGCTTTACAGGTCTTTCACTTCCCTAGTTAAATTTACTAAGATTTTTTTGTTTTGTTTTTGATGCCAGTATGAATGAGATACTTTTCTTTATTTCTTTTTCAGATGTTTCATTATTACTGTAAAGGAATAATACTGATTTCTGTATATCAATTTTTTATCTTGCAATTTTATTCAGATTGTTGACTAGTCTCAACCGTTTTATGATAGACTCTTTGGTTGTTCTATGTATAGAATCATATCTCCTGCAAAGAGTGACTATTGTATTTCTTTCTGATTTGGATGCTTTTCATTTCCATGTCTTGCCTAATTGCTTTAGCTAGGACTTCTAATACCACAGAAGAGGTGAGTGAGCATCCATGTCTTCTCTCTATCTTAGAGGGAAAGCTTTCAACCTTTCACTATTGAATATGATATTAGCTGTGGCTGTCATATATAGTCCTTATTATTCGAGATACAATCATACTCTACTCAATCTATTAAGGGCTTTATCACAAAAGACTGCTGTGTGTTATCAGTTGCATTTTCTGTGTCTAGTGAGATGATCATGGTATTATCTTTGATTTTATTGATATATTACATTTATTAAGTTTTGTGTGTGTTCAAGAAAACTTGCATCCCAGAGATAAATCCCACTTGGTCCAAGTGTATAATATGTTAATGTGCTCTTGAATTTGGTTGGCTTTTTGGTTGAGAATTTTTCCATTAGGGATATTGGTCTATAGTTTTCTCTTCTTGAGGTGTCCTTATCTGGTTTTTTAAAAACGTTTTTAATGTTTATTTATTTTGAGAGAGAGAGGGAGAAAGGGGGGCAGATTGAGAGGGAAACACAGAAACAAAGCAGGCTCCAACTCTGAGTTTTCAGCACAGAGCCCGACATGGGGCTTGAACTCATGAACTGTGAGATCATGACCTTTGCCAAAGTTGGACATTTAACCGACTGAGCCACCCAGATGCCCCCTTATCTGGTTTTGATGTGAGGTAACACTAGCCCCAAAGAATGAGACTGGAAGTGGGCCCTATTCTTTGAATTTAAGCAAGGGTTTCTGGTGGATCAGTCCTGTTTCTTTACATATTTGGTAGAATTTCCTTGTATACCCATCTCAAACTGGGGGTTTTGTATTGCGTTGGCTACCAATTCAATGTCTTTACTCTTCATTTGTCTGTTCATATCTTCTATTTTTTCTTGATTCACTCTTGGTAGTTGGTGTGTGTCTTTAGAGTTGATATCAGTGTCCTGTAGGCAGTGTATAGTTGGGTTTGTTTTTTCATCCATCCCGCTACTCTGTGCTGTATGATTGGTAAGTTCATACATTTATACTTAGGGTGATTATTAATTTGTAAGGATTGGTAGTTTTTTTTTACTTTTGCTTTCTGGTTATTTTCTATCTATATTGTTTCTTTTTCATTCTCTTTCTGTCTACCTTTGTAAATTCGTAATTTTTGTCATGATTTGCTCATCTTCCTTTTTTTTTTTAAGCTTCTATATTTATTTTGAGACAGAGCACATGAGCAGAGTACAGGCAGAGAGAGAGAGCAAGAGAATCTTAAGCAGCCTCCATGCTATCAGCACAGAGTCCAATGAGGGGCTTGAACTCACAAACCATGAGCCAAAATCAAAAGTTGGATGCTTAACCTACTGAACGACCCAGGTGTCTCTTAGTCTTCCATATATATATATATATATATATATATATATATATGGTAAATATGTACATATTTATCTATGATGGTTCCACCCTTTTCCTCCTCCCTTTTAATGTTTTGATATCACAAATTGCCTCTTATGAATTAATTAAATTACTATTAATTCATTAACCAATTGTAGAGCCTATTGTTATTTTGAATGTTCTCTCCTTTAACTTTTATTCTATACTTGTTTACAAACTATTCTTAAATAAAGTTAAGCTAATTTTGACTGTCTATATCACTTTTATCAGAGTTATGTGTGATTTCATTTTTTGTGTGTCACTAGTGTCTTTGCATTTCATCTAGAAGAGTTCTTTCTGTATTTCTTGCAAAGCAGGTCTATAGGTGGTGAACTCCCCTAGCTTCTGTTTGTCTGGGAAAGCCCTTATTTTCCCTCATATCTTAAAGCTTTTGGTGGATAGAGTATTCATGACTGGCTTGTTTATCTGACAATACTTTAAATATGTCACTCTATTATCTCCTGGCTTTTAAACTTCTTGTAGAGAAATCTGCTGATACCCTGAGGGGGTAGATATCCATTGTGGGCTAATTCTTTTTCCCCCTGCCTTTAAAATTCTTTATCCTTGTGTTTGGACACTCATTATACTGTGTCCTTGAGATAGTCTTTTTGCACTAAGATAAGAAAGTGTTCTAGTAGTTCTGTGCACTTGTATGTTACTCCCTTCCAAGGATTGGGAGGCTCTCAGCAAATTATTTCTCTAAATATACTCTGCCCTTTCCTCTCTTCTCCTTTGGATACATGCATTATTCTTATATTGGCTGTTCTAATAGTCTGAAACTCACATAAGGTTTCTTCTCTCATCTGAAATCTTAGTTCTCTACTCTTCCAGTTTAATCATTTCTAAATTCCATCCTCCAGATAACTTATTTTTTCTTTTGTCTCACCTTTTTTATCTCCACTGCTTCCTAATGCATTTTCCTCTCATGTATTGAGTCCCTCAACTCCAGATATTATTAGTTCTTTTTTATAGTTTCCATCTCTCTGGTAAAGTATTTTTTCTGTTCATTAAATTTATGCCTGAGTTCACTGAACTGCCTTCTAAGTTTTGTTGTAGCTCACTGAATTTTCATCATAAAAGCAGTTTTAAATTATATATCAATAAGATCACAATATTCTTTGTCTTTAAATTTCTTTGCAGGAGAATGTCCTTTTTTCTGTGTGATATCATATTACTATATTTATCATAGTGCATGAAATATGCCTTTCTCATCTCACTTGAAGTTTCGAAAACAGCTTCATAATGTAGGAAAGGCTTGTTTACATTGCATCTAACATTTAAACAAGTTAGCAATCCAAAACTTCCCTTTGTTTCCCAGAAGATCTCAATATAGCAAAATATTTTCTTTCTCCTAACGATGTGGATTTTCACTAAAATTAGGAGGACACCAAATAAACTTGACATTCATAAAAGTAAAACTCAGCATAGTGGCAAGGGAGTTGTGGACATAGCACTTGGATCTTTGGGTGTGTCCAAGGAGACTGGGGTGGGTGGAAGGTATCTCAGTGGTCCCAAACTTCTTCCTGAAACACTAAGGCAGATAGCAGAATACACCTTCTTTCAATTCTCTTTCTTTGCCTTCTTCCTTTTCCGTCCTCTGTCCCAGTCACAGAGTTCTCTTCTGGGAAATGCAGGTGCTGCTGAAGAGCAACCCGTCCCTCCAGCTGCTCCTGAGCAGCCTGGAGGACTTCACTTACCACCTTTGCTTTCCACTTCATCTGCCTCCTCTGCCAGTACCAGCACTGCCACTGTGGCTGCTGCACCTCCCTTAGCCCCAGAGCCTCTCTGGTTCTCAATCCATCCGCTTTTGAAAGCACATGCATGGATCTCTCAGTGTCCTTGTATGCTGGATAGAGCCACTTTTATTCAGCCATGGATGTCCAATTAGACATAAATTGAAAGGCAGAGAAAAAAAAAAACTCACACTGCCAAGATGCTGCTGCTACCCCTGTTACTCTCATTTCAACAGGGTTGAATGACAGATGTTATATAAGGACTCTTTTCTTTCTGGAATTTTTCCTAAATGGGGACTTAGATAAAATTTGTTTGTGTGTGTGTTTGTTTGTTTGTTTTAAAATTTGTTTATTTATTTGGAGAGAGAAAGCACACCTGAGGGGAGAAGCAGTGAGAGAGAAAGAGAAATATTCTCAGGCAGGCTACACACTGTCAGCTCAGAGCCCCATGCAGGGCTGAAATTATGAACAGGGAGATCATGACTTGAGCCAAACTCCACTGCTGAACCAACTGAGCCACCCAGGTGCAACTAAATTGAGGTTTAAATGCAGTACAATTGTTACCTGGAAAAAGGAAATGGTAGGCAAGGAACCTAAGAATGGCTAGATTCCAAGGAACAATTATATGTGCTGCTTTATAACTACAAAAATATTACCCATATTAGAACAGTGAGAACCTTACAGGGAAGGCCATGATTTATCTGAGATCAACCCATTCTAGAGGAGCTTAAAACACATCATTGATACTGAAACCCCATTTAGTATTCTAGGATCAAAACTCTAGCACTCTAGTTCTGGTGCCAGGATGATGGCATAAACCCCCTTCAGCCCATCTTTCACACATCTATAAATTTGGGACAAAACAAAAAACCCCACAGCAAGCTGAAGATACCCAAGAGTTCTTGAGTGACAAAACTTGAACTAGTGACTAGTATAGGGAATAAGGTTACAGTTTTTAAGTTATTTTTGTATCTTTTGTTTCTGCAACAGTTTTTCCTCTTGTGGGACTGTCTCCACCTCAGAAAATGTCGAGGATCCCTGGATTTGTCCCACCATGATGGAT
>CM053577.1:44702431-44798829 GCA_028646485.1 Cryptoprocta ferox
TATTTACCCATGGGACACAGGTGTGCTGTTTTGAAGGGGCACATGTTCCCCAATGTTTATAGCAGCACTATCGACAATAGCCAAAGTATGGAAAGAGCCCAAATGTCCACGGACAGATGAATGGATAAAGAAGATGTGGTACACACACACACACACACACACACACACACACACACACAATGGAATACTACTTGGTGATCAAAAAGAATGAAATCTTGCCATTTGCAACAACGTGGATAGAACTAGAGGGTATTATGCTAAACAAAGTTAGTCAGAGAAAGACAAATATCATATGACTTCACTCATATGTGGAATTTAAGATACAAAACAAATGAACATAAGGGAAAGGAAGTAACAATAATATAAAAACAGGGGAGGGGACAAAACATAAAAGACTCTTAAATATAGAGAACAAAGAGATGGTTGCTGGAGGGGTTGTGGGTGGGGGGATGGACTAATGGACAAGGGGCATTAAGGAAGACACTTGTTGGGATGAGCACTGGGTGTTATACATAGGGGATGAATCACTGGAATCTACTCCTGAAATCCTTATTGCACAATATACTAACTAACATGGATATAAATTTTAAAGAAAAGAAAAGAAAAAGCCAATACAAAACTTGACAACATACATAATGTTGAATGGGGAAAAAAACAGTTTCTAGAAGAAAAAAAAAAGAAAGAATGATAGAGTTGGACCATGAGAAATGACTTACTTATCTTTTCTTGGTAAATAAAACTTTGACTTGTCCACTGTTTTAAAACTCATTTGGGTTCGTTTTAGGAACACTCATATTTCATTTTATCTGTGGTAACTCGGCAAGTATTTGGGGAATATCTACTATGTCAGACACTGCCCTCCATGATGGTGCAAATGATCAGAGGCACAACAGGGGATAAGTGCTGGGAATTCAGTGGTAGGACCTATGGGCAGAGCATAATTGTGTAACAGAATTCAGAGAAAGTTTCAACAAAACTGAGAAAGTTGTTCTGGATAATTAAAGCAAAAACAGGAGTTTTCTAGATAGACAAACTAAAGGTATGGAATCTAGACAAAAGAAAGAATATATGCAACGTTGTGATTGCACGGAAGTTATGAGATATCAGGTCATAGGAGTATTAGAAGTTGAGTTTCCCTGGAGCTGTATCTGACAGGCTTTGGATGAGAAAGATGGGAGATGAGGCTGGAGGCAAAGGATAGGCCGTATTGTGAGGAAGGTTGCAAGGCTGGCCAGATACTTGAATCTCTATTTGGTAAGAGATATGGACTCAACAAGAGAGTCTAGTCTTGCTGACAAGACACTGGGGCCGCTGGAACCCAAACTAGTGAAAAATGTTCAGCAGCCCTTCATCTTGCCTGCCTTTCAGCTCTTTCTCTTCTCGCTTGCTAAGAGATCCCTGGGACTGTTCTGGCAGCAGTGCCCAGGCCCATTCTAGTAATGATCCTGATTGATCTAAGATCCTCATGGCAATCCAACTGTCCTCTACAAGACATTAGTCTAAGGTGGTCACGTGACACAATTTTGGCATTGAAGCAGAAAGAGGAAATGAAACAGAAACTTCTGAGAGTGATTTTCCTCATGGAAAAAAGGTTCAAACAGTGCCCCTTTTCTCCCACTTCTCTTTCTTTGTCCCATACGTGCTATCATCTAAGGATATGACTTTGGAGCTACAACAACCATCTTTCTACTACAAGAGGAGACATCATAGCCACACCAAATATGGTATGAAGGAAAGACAGAAAATTCTGGGGCGTTCTCGACCTGCTTGAGCTGCCACACCCAGCATGAGGATGTCCTACGTCTGGAATTCAGTCAATAAGCAGTAGAAGTTCTTCTGTTTTAAGCCACTTGTACTTGACTGTACAGGAGCTGAATTCTTTCTAATCATACAGGGACATTTTCATTTAATTTTTCTTGCAATGCTTTACCATATACAATCCAGACAAGATTAAAGTTTCCCAAGAGGTGCAACATAATATCTAGAATGTTACTAGTATAAATAGTGCAGAAAACAGACTTAGCAATCCACGAAACAGAGACCAATAATCTGACTCAAAATAATCAAAGATATGCATGCCCACATACATAAACAGACAATTCCTCACACAGAGACAATTTTTGAAAAGAAAGCTCCAGTATACATTGGAAATGAACACCTGGTAAAGAAAGCTTAGAAGTGATACTGGAAGAACGTCTCTTGGTACACTGAATCTGGGATCTCAAATTTGATATCGTCCTTTGGGTATTCTTAGCATGAACCTTGATATTCATTCAGTCAGGCTGGCTTACAGCTTTGGAGAAGTCAGTAATGTCATGTTTCTTACCTTCTTCATCTCCTCATATATCAAGAACTGAATGTTGAAGAGGCCTTTGTGCTCATACCACCCTTTGATGTGGTCAAACCAAAGGCTTCCTAACACTGTGGGGAGAACAGATGCATAATTAGGTAAATAATGTTTAACACATTGAAAATAAGATACAGTGTTAGAAGATGCCTGATTCCTCAGTAACAAAGAAGGAAACGGAAATGTGTTGCTAGATTCCAGATTTCCACCAGCACCCGGGTGTGGAAGAACCATCCAGCTTCCACCATGAAACAATTACATGAACTCAAGGAGAAATTGGTCTCTTAAAAGTGCATTTAATATAGACAGAAAATCATCTTAACATGGGGTTAGAAAAACCGGAAAGGAAAAGGAAGAAGGAATCCTCTTTCTCCTTCCTCCCGTTGATTCCAAAGGCACATAGAGCTATTTCTCTGCTGCATGGAACATGAGGGCTCTCTGATGAGTCACTTCAGCTGAGCACAGTACATTATAGACTAATCTTTTAACTCTGCTGTTCCAGATCATCATCCTCAGAATCAATCCTAAGAATGTGAGGTCGCCTGACTGGCTCAGTGAAAGAGCGTAGAACTCAGGATCTCGGGGTTCTAGCCCAAAGTTCTTGGGAGTTCGAACCCAAAGTTGGCTGTAGAGATTAATTAAAAAACAAATAAAATTTTTTAGAAAAGAACTTTTTAAAGAAAAGAATGTAGAACAGAACTTTTTCAAATAGAAGCTCTTGGGAGGTGCCCCCTGCAATATGCTGTGCAAAGTTCCAAACCTGTATCTAAACTGAGGTGCCTCTCACTTAGCTAGAACAGAAATCTGTTTGCTAGTGAAATATTCTTTTCATGGTTAAATGTAAATATTTTCTGGTGGTATGACTGAAATCTTGACACTTTCCTGATAGGGAGAGAAAGTAGGTAATATTGGTAACAGTGGCTGAACTCGGTTACCCAAGACAACCCTACCAACTGGCTTGAAACATTGATTATTGACCCCATTCAACTCTATTCCAGAATCCGCTTTCCCTCTGCTATTCACTAAGCCTAAAAACTCACCACAGGACACCAAACTTATTACTTCTTTTATAAACTTTAGTTACCTTTTCCTTCTAGAAATTGTTCCATATATTCCTCAAAGGAACTTGTAACTTGTAATGTCACATTCTTTGAAAAGTGGAAATATGAGCACATAACATCCTTAGGGTTTCTGTATATGTAAATAATCTGCAAAGAAAGGAAGTATTCATTATTTTTGAAGCTTTCATTCTGTTATATTTTTACCCTAATACCTTCCAATTTGATGAAGCCTATTAGTTGAACTTCACAGTTTCCTAACCATATCATATCATGTATATATTCAGCCCTGTTTGTATTTTGCCTTACTCATTCTCTGCAATGCCTCTCTCTTCATGATTGGCCTAGTGACTATCAGTTACTCCTCAAGACACACCTCACATGGTACCTCTTCTTATCCTGCCAGACAGAGAGCAACAATATTCTCTTGTTCCTACATCAACAATCAAATATATGTGAAAATGCCTCATGGTTATAAATCATGACAATAGGAAAAACTTACTAAGATGTTTTCAAATCATCTTAGAAAATTTAGAGTCTGTTTTTCTTTTTTTTTTTATTTCTTTCTGAGAGAGAGAGTGGGAGAGAGAGAGAGAGAACAAGCAGGAGGGAGGGGAAGATAGAGACAACTGGTATTTTTAAAATATTTTTTATGTTTATTTGTTTTTGAGAGAGAGAGAGAGAGAGAGAGACAGAGACAGAGACAGAGCACGAGCAGGGTAGAGGCAGAGAGAGAGAGGGAGACACAGAATCCAAAGCAGGTTCCAGGCTCTGAGATGTCAGTACAGAGGCCAATGCAGGGCTTGAACCCACGAACTGCGAGATCATGACCCACGACATTATGACCTGAGCCCAAGTCAGATGCTTAACTGAAAGAACCACTCTGGAGTTCCAAGCAAGAGAGAATTTTAAGGAGGCCCCATGCTCAGTGCAGAGTCCAACATGGAGCTCTATCCCAGGACCCTGGGATCATGATCTCAGCCAAAATCAAGAGTCAGATGTTCAACTGACTGAACCATCCTGGTGCACCTAGAGTGTATTTTACTGATGCCCCAGTGTATGGTTTACATAGTTCTTATTTCTATATCTTCACAGTGTAAGCACAAATACTTGGCACACAGAAGCTACTACTTCAGTATTTTCTGCATCAAAAGAATATGGGATTCATTTTAACAATTATTTATTATAACCAATCAGAAGGCATAATTTCATAAAACAATTAAGCAAGCTTAATGCTAACAATTAAGCAATGTTAGAATAGACAATATAATCAGTATCTGTCCAACCCACATTTAAGTGGCTTATTCGGCATGTGTATGGAATATTCAGGGCTCTATATAAAACTTAGGCTTGTATCTTCATTGTGAAATGGCATATATATATTTGTGAGTTCTTTTAGGAAGCTCCGGGTTCATTATAGAAAAGCTTTTATTCACCTTCCACCTCCCTGCACACTGCCTAGAGCCAACGCTTAAGCTAGGAGATGAGCTGATAGATGCCAACCATGAGTGACTCCACTGCACTGGAAATAGAGTCCTTCACTAATGGGATTTGCTCGATATCAACAAAGTGGTGGATAATATCAAATAAATATCAACAGTATTTGATATTTCCATAAAGAAATAAACAATCCTCCTAAATGTGAAGGAAGAAGTTCTTTTCACTCCCTTGTTATGATTCTTTATGTCTTTGGTTTTGGATTTGAAAATGGCTTCTTCTCATCAATCCATATACTTATATAAAGGTTGACATTGGCACAATGGGAGAGTTCAGTAACTTATACCACATATCTTGATCATACCCCTGTTAAGTAGATAGTGATAAAAGTTATTAATATAGGGAACTTGGGAAGAGGAACGGTTTGAAGATAAAATCAAAATTCCATTTGGATATTTGAGTTCCATATTTGGATAATAAAGTCCATAGAGATATTTGAAATCTCTATTGATAAAATATAGGAAATAATAAATAGACAGTTTATATTGAATTAAACTAGAATTAAAGGGAGAAATCAATTGCACATACATTGTATTTAAAATTATGTGATTAGATACTATACCTTGGATATTAATTACAGAGGGAGAATACCTTGGAATTCTCACTTCTCAGAGGTTAAAGGAAGACAGAAAGGAGGAAGGGACAGTATCTCAGAATGTCATTATATAAGTGAAAAAAACAACAACCTCAAATAAAATTTCCTAAATAGTAAAGGTATCAACTTTTCTCACAAAACACCAAGGCCAAGATGTGAGTACAGCAGGTTGGGTTAATTTATCATCTTGAAGCTGTCATGGACTTAGAGTCTCCCACTTTTCTACTCTGACTTGTTAAATCTCTTCCATGTCCCAGATGGCTACCAGTTTTTATCCATATGGTCTCTTTAAAGGGTGAAGAAACCTTCTCTGAGAAGACATGAAAGAAACTTCTTTACTTGTGTCACTGCTCAGAAGCTTGTCACTTACCAGTGTCTGAATAAATCACAGCAAGATGCCTAGTACCAAAACCTGGCTTTGGACCAACCAAATTGTACCCTTTCTCCAGCTGGGGATTAAACTATCAGGCCAAAAGCACACAGAGGATACAAATCCAAACAAAGTGGGAGTTCTGCTGACATGAAATATGAGGAGAGGAAATGATCGCTGGGTAGAACATGCTCTAAATGTCTACTGAGACAGGCTGATACCAGGAATGTGGTGTCTGGAACAGCAGGAAAAGAAAATGTTTCAAGAAGTAGAAAGTGATCAACTATGTCAGATTCCAGTAGTAGGCCAAGTAAAATGATCAAGAAACAATTTTTGAAAAATATAAAAAATGAGTGACATTGAGAGGTGCCTGGGTAGCTCAGTCAGTTAGGCATCTGATTTCGGCTCAGGTCATGATCTCACAGTTCATGAGTTCGAGCCCCACATTGGCTCTGTGCTGATACCTCAGAGCCTGGAGCCTGTTTTGGATTCTGTGTCTCCCTTTCTCTTTCTGCCCCTCCCCTGCTCGTGCTCTGTCTCTTTCTCTCTCAAAAATAAACATTAAAAAAAATAAGTGACATTGACATTCCGGATTCAAAAAAGAGTGGAGCATGAGGCTAAATACTTTTAAGTTGACCTCAAACATTAAATGAAGGAAAGTGCATGGAGCAAGACAAGCTTTGTTTTATTGTTAAAATGTGTTACATGAAAACTTGATTATGGGCCAAACGGAATGATCCAGTTAAACACAACGAAATTGGTGATGAATGAAAAAATGGAAATGATCTTGTTCAAGCAAAATCTTTGAGAATAGAGCAAGTTTCTCAACAGTGGCACCATGGATATTACTCTCGGAACACTCTTTGTTGTTGGGGCTACCTTGAGCATCATAAGGCATATATCAGCATCCTGGGCCTCAACCTACTAAGGTTAGCAGCATCACCACTTTAACCACCAATGCCTACAAGTATTGCCAATATCCTGGCAAAGAAAATGACTCCCATTTGTGAAACTGTGGGGTAGAGAAAGAGGATCCAAAAAGGAATTCAAACCATGAGTGGAGGGCCAGATATGTAATAAGATCAGAAAGTGTCTACATCCCACCTTTTCTTCTTAAGGAGGGAAGGCAGTGAGGGGGGGCTTTGGTCCTGGAGGGCATTTACTAGGAATGGTTTATTGGGAGCCTGTTACCAGGATAGGTGGAGCAGAATGCTGTCGAGCTTTGAGAACAGAAAAAAGTATCAAAGAATCATTTTGGAAAGGGTGGAAGCAAAACAATTCTTAAAAAGTAAAATGTGAGAACTGTGACCATAAATGTAAAGACAAGATATATTTTTTAAGGGTTTTGGTTTTTTCATACCACACTATGAGTTTCATGAACATAGGTACTGACATACAACAACTGTGTTTCATCAGAGTTAGGTTTTGGCAGCTGATCATAATAGAGTTGACTGAAGCAAGGGAATTTAGAGAAAAGAGATTTGAATGTGAAATATGGAGTCATTGGTGGGTAAGGAGAAATTAAGGATATGTAATTGCATGGGCAAGTGTTGAGTGAGAGGGAAGAAGTGGAGGGGGAGGGAACTGGAGATCTGAAAGTGCTGACACATTACTGCAAGGGACACCTGAAGGGAGTAGGAGGAAAAGGAGACAGCACTCAGGTAACAAGGTGCTTGAAGTCAAGATTCACATTAAGGCAATTACTGGTGATCCTTTTTTCATTTATTCAATGTACATATGCATTGCCAACTCCATCTCTCTCAAGAATTTCCATTCTGTCCAAAAACACAGACAAAAATAAACAGGTAAGTATGTACTACATCAGTCAGCAAATAATGTCATTTTAAAAAAAAGGCAGGTTTATAACACATATGTTGCCTTAGAGGGTTACTGAGGTTGGTGGAGGAAAAGATGGCTGGAGTTGAAGTCAACCCTTAGAGGCCTGGCAGGGCTAGGGGTATGGGAGGTCAGTGCAGAGCCTGATGGATCAACCTGAAGGAGACAATCCTGCACTTGTGTGACCCTGACAGGGAGGGCCTCCTTCATGTTGACCCCTTGGGTGCAATTTGGCCTCACCCCTGTCTGGCCAGCCAGAGACAATGAGCATCAACTTTGAAATAATCCCGTGAGTGACAGGAGTAGAGGTAGAAAGGAATAAAATGAGCCAAAAGCTAAAAGTATCAATAGATGGAGGTGACTGATCACTCAGTAGAGACAAATGATTTGATTCAAGGTTTCCTAAGATTTCCAATGAACTAGGTACATCTGAAGAGAAAGTGGGCAAAATAGTTTGGAAGTGTCTAAAGGAAGCAAGGAGGGCATACAGAGAAAATAAAAGGAATTGCTAGGAGTTTATATAGACTTGGTAATACAGCTAATTAATAAATGAAAGGATACATAACATATAATGTACATAGTATTATAATACACTCTATAAAGTACATTAAATACACACAAATATACTCTTTCATTTTTAATGGCTGTATTACCTATATAATCAGAAAATAAAGAGTGCAAGATAAAAATCTGATACTGTAAGATAAGAACACAAATGGCTATTGAAAATTAAACTATGTCAAATGCCACATTTGCTAACACCTGGACGAGTCCAGTAACAATTTAATGAAAGGAAATGAAACAATGAAAAAGAGCAGTTATCTTTCAGCAGCCATAGTCTATTTCCTACTTTAGCTTTTTTCTTTTTCAGCCCCCTTGGGACCAAGTAGTATGGGAGGTGGGTAGCAAAGAGACGAGGAGATGGTCTTTGAGCAAAATCCATTCTTTGAAAGTTGTACTCGAAGAAGGGGACTCGATCAACTGTTTCCAGAGTCCCACTGTTACTGCGATGTTCTTCAAAATAAATCAAGCTTAATATCTGCTGAAGCCAGATGGTTCCTGTAAAAGAAACAATTTCATTTTCAATGAGGCACAAATTTCTCTAAAATGCAGATAAATGTGGCATCAGGTTTTTATCAGAGCTTGTTACTATAATAAGTATACTGGTAATTTCATCTGAACAGAATTTTTCATATATAAAAAATGCAGTATGGATGAAAGAAAACAAATATTGCTTTTATTTTTCCTTAAAAGAAGAGGCTCCAGTTGAAACTCCGTGGGGATTTGTCCCACAAATTTATTCTTTGACTCTTCTGTGCTTTATTCTCCTTCATATATGGGACTTTTAAATTATCTTCTATGCCTGCCTCTAGATTTCCTACCACACCCCGCTCCTAGGACATTAGCTAATAGAAGCAAAGAAATAGGAATTTCACTGAAGGAGTCACCTTCCATATTTTCCCCCATTCTCATGTTTCCTACTCTGCCCATGATGTGTAAGGAAATAGTATTCATTATAAATCCCTAAAGGAGGCCCTGTGACCCACATGGAGACAGAAAGGAAAAGATGATGCCTAAATTTGGACCTTTCACTGTAAGTGGGATGTGAAAAATTCTTATGATGATTGTTTCTCTTAACTCCTATTAGAGCGGACATTCGTCACAGAATATGTGGGCATCATTGCCTACTCTAGATTCCTTACACTTCATTTGCATGCTTCATAGATGGAACTATTAAGATAAAGCACACCCTCTATAAAGGTCATGCTTCTGATATATCCAGACAATGCTTTAAAAAGACTTACCCCAACAAAAAGTCACAAGTCCCAAAAAGATTCAAAGCAATGTCTGAAATGAGGAAACCCACTGGCCCCTCATCAAATCCCATTTTAGTCTTCCATCCCAGTCTCATCTAATAACCCATGCTAAGCAGCAGCACCTGGTGAGCAAGATCACTGTTTGGCGCACATGCTTTGCTGGCAGATGCAAGTGGGGTGCACCTTACCTGGTCCTCCCAGTACCTTCATATTGGTGGCTGTAGTCCTCCAGTGTTGCGCAGGGAAGACCATGACCACATATGCCTACAGCTGTAGCTCAAACTCAATGAAAACCCATTGTTAGGAAGCTAAAAGGTTTCTTACATCCTTCCACCTTTCCCAGTTAACAGATACTGCTTCTGCAGTAGGTATCACAGTTTCGGGGGACTGTGGGTGGGGCACCAATCATGCCACATTTCTGCAGAGATTCAACGATATGATGCAAAACTCTCTGCAGAGATTCAAAAGTTAAAATATCTGTGTTCAGCTACTCTTTCTCCACTCCCTCTTTCACTCTTTCTTCCTTCTTTCCTTCCTTCCCTCCCTCCCTCCCTCCTTCCTTCCTTCCTTCCTTCCTTCCTTCCTTCCTTCCTTCCTTTCTCTCTCTCTCTCTCTCTCTCTTTCTCTCTCTCTCTCTCTCTCTCTCTCCCCCTCACACCATCTCTCCCTGGCTTCTTTCCTTACCTCCTTCCTTGCTTGCTTTCTTTTTATTCTTGGCCTATTTACTGTAGTCAGGTGTAGCATAATGGGATACTAATTATTCTCTTCAGTTCATGCTATATTAAAATCACTAATTCAGTGCAGGCCTTCCTTGATCTGTTTATTCCTTTATTCTCACTTCCTGCTTCCATTCCTACCCCTACTCTCACCACAGACAAGCAGGCTTTGGGGTTTAAATGCATCTTTGTTGGAATGTTTTCTTATGAAATATGTACTGTTGTACATGTTTGTATTCTGTATCCATGTGTTTCATTTCTTTCTGTTTGTCACTGTGTGCTGTGGTTTAACATTTATTTATATGCTACCTATGATCCACTGCACCTAACAAATGCTGTCTCTGTTTCAGAGTGTGCATTCGTGCACTGACCTGTCCACTTTTCCCTGATGGACACTCTACCCCAAATGACACTGCAGTGAAGAACTTCACTCATGTTCTCTCTGCACCCATATGAGATTTTCTTGGCATCAAATGTTCAGGAGAGCAGTTAACTAGTATGTCTGCATTCCAATTGTCCAGGTAGTACCACACTGCTCTCCAGAGAATGGCTGCTTCAATCTACTCTCCCAGTGGTAACATGCTAATGCATGCAGACTTCTGTGTACACCTTCTCAGTAAGGAGTTTTTGCTGTTTTCTAGTAGATGTTAAGTAACATATCATTGTTTACCAATTTTGAGCTTTAATGTCCATACTGGTGGAGGATGGTTTTCTTCTGTAAATCTTATGCTCATTTCTTTGGCTCATTGTATACTCAGATTGCTATCCCCTACTTGTTGATTTGTAGCCCTAATATACTCTTGATATTAATTATTTTTAATTGTAGACATTTTAAATATTTTCTCTGTCACCTATTAATTTTGCCCAAGTGATTCTTACTGAAGCAAAATCCAAAATCCTTAACATTGATGTAACTGACTTTATCAAAAGTTTTGCCTGTGATTTCTCCTTGAATATTTGTTTCAGAAGCTCTTCACCATCCTAAGTCACAGTGATTTTTCTTCTACATTTTTTCAAATAGAAATAGTTGTATACTTTTATCTTTAATATTACTGTCTTAAATATACTTGGAGTTCTCTCTCTCATGTTGTGTTAGGAATTGAGTTGTATTTTCTGCATATAGTGATCCAGATTTCCCAACATTAAATGTACTATTCTTTCCCTATTAATAGATTGAGCATGCTTAAATTGATACTGAGTCCTCTTATACACGTGGAGTTATTTTTAGGTCTTTCCTCTTGCCCTGGCCTGCAATTTCTTGTATATATACAATACTATTTTTCTAACTATGGCTTTGTAATAAATAAAAAAATTAAATGTGCAATTTGTGTTATGTTTTAAGATGATAAGTCTCATATTTTGGAGAGAAATTAAAGCAGCAGAGAAGATTGTGAGTCTTTCAGTAAGGCTGAAGTTTTAAATATAATCATCCAAAATGCTATCATGAGAATGTAAATTTTAAATAAGGACTCAAAGGAAGGTAGGGAGTAATCCATGCACATAACTGAAGGAAGAACTTTACAGAAAAGAGAATCTGTGAGCAAGACGAGACTCGGGCAGGACCATGTATGTTAAATGGAGGAGAAACAAGAAAATCAGTGTTACTCCGGTAAAAATATTATAAATATAATAATATAAATATTATAAATATTTTTCTAAAAAACATTGGAAGAAGAAATAATATCAAACCTTCACAATTTCTACCAAAAAAAATAGAAAATAAGGAAAAACTTCCAAACTCATTTTACAAGGCCAGGAATACTCTGATAAAAATAAGACAAGGATACCACAAGAAAGGACTATTACAGGACATTATTCTTCATGAACCTAGATGCAAAAATTCCCCTCAAAATATTAGCAGCCTATTGAATTCAGTAATACATTAAAAGGGAGGAGCTAAAATGGCAGAGTAATAGAAAGACCCTAGGATTGCCTTGTCCCTAGAACACAGCTAGGTAAATATCAAATCATTCTGACTAACCAAGAAACTGATCTGAGAACTGACCAAACAAAATGCAAAAACAGAGAGAAGAGGCCACATGAAGGAAGGTAGGATTTGCAGAGATTTGATTGGGAGAGAAAACAACTGCAGGTGATGCAGAGGGGAGGGAGTCCTGGTCATAGAGATAGGAGAGAGAGAGAGAGAGAGAGAGAGAGAGAGAGAGAGAGGAGATCACATAAGGAAAACACTTCCCCCCAATCCATTCACTGGGAAAATGAAAGGGGCTGATTTTTGTGAGTTTTTACAACCAGCAGGGCTCAATGACTAGAGTTTTAGAAGACCATTACATGGTCAACATGGAGCCCTCAGGGCACTGCAGTGCTCTGGTGGAAAAGGAGGGCAGATAGCCTGGGAGCAGACAATGCTATCTGAGGATCCCCTGGGACTCATAGAGAGAGACAGTTCCCCCTTCTTGGAGCCCATCTGGAAGAGGTAGCATTGCCACACTGAGGACAAAAGAGCCAGTGGGCACCATTACTCTCCCCACTCCTCAGCATAGGAGCAGAGACACCTGCTGAGGGTGGCTAACCCGGTCACCAGCTCTTTGCTGCACTTGGGTCCAAACTCCACACTCATGCACATTGGTGCAACTGATCTTCTGGGACAAATCTGTGTAAGTGCCAGCACAGCAAGACTCTTCCCCAGAGGACCAGAACAGGTATGCACCACACCAAGTCCCTAAAGTTTGGAGGTATAAACTCAGCCAGCCTGCCTGGGATAAAATACAGGCACACTCTCCTGCAAGGTAGGCAGAGGGCCCAGACACAGACAGGGTGAAAGCAGTGATCTGATGGATGGCTGGGACACATGTGGGGAGATTGTTTGCTCTTCTGGGAGGGCTTCTCAGACAGCACTGGGCTCAAATTCCCCTTGCAGGGACGAGGCAGGGGCCTGGTGCCTTTTATCTCCCCAGACCCTCAGCATAAACTAAGTTCAGTAAGCAGCCATACGCCAACACTGGAAGCCTAAACTGCATACACTGAGCCCCCCACCCTGAACTCTGCAGGTGCTGCGTTTCTCCACATGAGTGCCTGAAAACCATAGCAATGGGCTCCACCCCCAGAAGACAAGCACAAAACTCCCACATGCACTGTCAATTGACTGTAGAGTGCTGCAAAGCTTCAGCTCTAGTGAAAATAGCATCATGTCTCTTTTAACAAGTAAACCAAAGAACAATTAGTTAAAACTTGCCATACTCTGGCCAAGTTCCAAACACTTCCCACTGCATCCAAGGAGAAATTCTACAGAAGACTGATCTAAGGAAAGAGCAGTCAAACATGGCAGCAGAATGAAGACAGTTTGCACCAGAGACTCTTTCTAAAGCACCAGGTCCTGGGCAGAATATGACCTCTTCTTTATAAAGCCATTACTCTCAGGGGCAGTAAGAATAATAGGCTTTCCTCATACACAGAAGAAGAGTCTTCAACAAAATACTAAGTTTCATGGGGGGGTTGTATTTTTGGGTGGCTCAGTTAGTTTAGCATCCAACTCTTGATTTGGCTTAGGTCATGATCATGGTCATGAGATCAAGCCCCGTGTTGGGCTCCATCCTAAAGCATGGAGCCTGTTTGGGATTCTCTCTCTCTTCTCTCTGACCCTCCACTGCTTGTGCTCTCTCACAAAATAAGTAAACACTTTTTTTTAATGCCAAGATGGGGGTGCCTGGGTGGCTCAGTCAGTTGAGCATCTGACTCTTGGTTTCAGCTCAGGTCATGATCTCATGGTTGTGAGATCAAGCCTCATGTGGGAGATTTGTGCTGACATTACAGAAACTGCTTGAGATTCTCTCTCTCCCTCTCTTTCTGCCCCTCCCAAACTTGTGTTCTGTCTCTTTTGTTCTCTCTTTCTCTCTCTCAAAATAAATAAACTGTAAAAAATAATACCTAAATGAATGAATGAATATATGAATAAATACATAAATACATAAATAAATATGTCAAGACAGGAAAATTCATCCTGAAAGGCAGAACAAGAAAAGGTCATGGCCACTGATCTAATTGAAACAGATATAATACACCTGATCCCATATTTAAACCAATGATTATAATGATACCATCAGGGTTTGAGAAACACAAAGAAGACAGCAGGGAGTTCCTTACCATAGAGTTAAAAGACCTAAAAACTTCTCAAGCCAAAATGAAAAATGCATAACCAAGATTTGAAACCAACCGAATGTAATGACTATAAGGATGGAAGAAGCAGAGGAATGAATAAGTGATCAAGAACATAACATTATGGAAAATACTGAAGCTGAAAAGAAAAGAAGAGGGAAAGAAAAATATTACATAATGAATGTAGACCTAGGGAACTCAGTAACTCCATAAAGTGTAATAACATTCATATCATAGCAGTCTCAGAAGAAGAAGAGAGGGAAAAGGAAGAAAAAGATTATTTGAGGAGCTTATAACTGAAAATGTCCTTAACCTGGAGAAGGAAAGAGACATCCAAATCCAGGAAGCACAAAACTCCCATCAAAATCAGCAAAAGCAGGCCAACATCAAGACTTATCATAGTTAGGGCCCTGGGTGGCTCAGTCGGTTAAGCATCCGACTCTTTATTTCAGCTCACTTTGTGAGATCAAGCCCTCTGTGCTTGGGGCTCTGTGCTTACAGCACGCAGCCTGCTTGGGATTCTCTCTTTCTCTCTCTCTGCTCCTCCCGAGAGCTTGTGCTCGGTCGTTCTCTATCTCTCTCTCTCAAAATAAAAAAACATTTTAAAAAATTAAAATGGCATATCATAGTTCAATTTGGAAAATATACAGATAAAGAAAAAATCCTAAAAGCAGCAAGACAAAAGAAGTCCCTATCATACAAGGGAAGACAAATAAAATTAGCAGCATATCTCTGCACAAACACTTGGCAGGCCAGAAGGGAGTGGCATAATATATTCAACGTGTTGAATGGAAAAAATATGCAGCCACAAATACTCTACCCAGTATTTAGAACAGAAGTAGAGATAAAGATTTTCCCAGACAAACAGAAACTAAAGGAGTTTGTGACCACAAAACCAGCCCTGCAAGAAATATCAATGGGGACTCTTTTAGTGGGAAAGAAAGAGCAAAAACAACAAATACTAGTAAGGAACAGAGAAAATGTCCAGAAACAATAACATAGCAAGTAATAAAATGTCAGTAAATTTATATCTATCAATAATCACCCTGAATACAAATTGACAAAATGCTCCAATCAAAAGAAACAGGGTGTCAGAATGGATTAAAAACAACAACAGCAAAAACAAACCCATCTTTATGCTGCCTAAAAGAGACTCATTTTAGACCTAAAGAAACCTGCAGATTGAAAGTGAGAAGATGGAAAACTATTCATTATGCAAACAGAAGTCAAAAGAAAGCTGGAGTAGCAATACTTATATAAAAACTAGGTTTTCAACCAAAGACTGTAAGAAGAGATGAAGAAGGGCTCTGTATCATAATAAAAGGGTATATCCAACAAAACATCTAACAGTTATAAATATTTATGCCCCCAACGTGAAAACAAATATATAAAACGATTAATAACAGACATAAAGGAACACATTGATTATAATACAATAATACTAAAGGATTTTAATAGCCCACTTACATCAATGGACAGATCATCCAAGTAGAAAATCAACAAGGACACAATAAATTTCAGTGACACACTGGAACCGATGGACTTAACAGATACATTCAGATCATTTCATCATAATGCAGCAGAATCCACTTTCTTTTCAAGTGCACATTGGACATTCTCCAATAGAGATGACCTACTAGGTCACAAATCAGACCTCAACAGGTACAAAAGGATTGAGATCATACCATGAATATTTTCAGACCACAATGCCATGAAACTTGAGTTAACCATAAGAAATAATTTGGAAAGACTACAAATACATGGAGGTTAAAGAAGATCTTACTAAAGAATGAATGGGTCAACCAGGAAATTAAAGAAGAAAATTTTTGTGTGTTTATTCATTTATTTGGGGGGTTGTCATGCGTGTGTGTATGTGTGAGCAAGTGGAGGAGGAGCAGAAAGAGAGGAAGAGAGAGAATCCCAAGCACTCTGCACTGTCAGCACACAGCCCAATGCAGGGCTCGATCCCATGAGCCATGAGATAATGACCTAAGCCAAAATCAAGAGTTGGACGCTTAACCAACTGAGCCACTGAGATGCCCTAAAGAAGGAATTTTAAAAATGCATAGAAACAAATGAAAATGAAAACCTCATAGCCCAAAACCTTTGGGATGCAGTAGAAGCAGACATATGGTGGAAGTATATGTATACTATATATATATATATATATATATATATATATATATATATGTATATATATATATATATATAGCACAGGGCTACTTCAAGAAGCAAGAAAAATCTCAAATATGCAACCTAAGTTTATACCTAAAGGAGTTAAAAAAAAGAACAACAAATAAAGCCTAAAACAACAAGAAGAAAGTAAATAATAAAAATTAGATCAGAAATAAATTATATAGAAACAAATAAACAAAATACAGTAGAACTGATAGTAAAACCTAGTTCTTTGAAAGAATTAATAAAATTGATAAACCCAAGTAAGTCCAGCCAGACTTCTCTGAAAGAAAAGACGAGACAAAGGAATAAAAAAATAAATAAAATCAGAATGAGAAAGATCACAACGAACACCACAGAAATATGAACAGTTATAAGAGAACATTATGAAGAATCAGATGCCAAAATATTGGGCAATCTGGAAGAAATGGATAAGTTCCTAGACACTCACAAAGTACCAAAACCGAAACAGGAAGAAATAGAAACTTGAACCGGCCAATATCAGCAAAGAAACGAATCAGTAACCAAAAATCTCCCAACAAACAAAAGTCTAGAGCCAGATGGCTTCCCAGGGGGATTTCTACCAAACATTTAAAGAAGAGTTAATACCTGTTCTTCTCAAACTGTCCCCCAAAATAAAAATGGATGGAAAACTCCAAACTCATTCTATGAGGCCATATTTACCTTGATTCCAAAACCAGACAGTGCTCACTTCCATCACATGTACAAAACCAGACAAAGACCCCACTAAAAAAGAGAATTATAGGCCAATATCCCTAATGAACATGGATGCAAAAATTCTCTACAAGATACTAGCAAATTGAATTCAACAGTACATTACAAGAATCATTCACCATGATCAAGTGGGATCTAATCAGGGCTGCAAGAGTGGTTCAATATTTGCAAATCAATCAATGTGATATACTACATTAATAAAAGAAAGACAAGAACCATATGATCCCCACAATAGATCCAGGAAAAATATTTGATCAAGTACAACACCCTTCATGATAAAACTCCTCAACAAAGTAGGGATAGAGGGAACATACCTCAATATCATAAAGGCACATATGAAAGATCCAAAACTAATATAATCCTCAATGGGGAAAAAATGAAAGCTTTTCCTGTAAGGTCAGGAATAAGAAAAAGATGTCCACTCTCACCACTGTTTTGGAACATAATACTGGAAGTCCTAGCCTCACCATTGACAACAGAAAGAAAGAAAATACATCCAAATTGGCAAGGAAAGAGTCAAATTTTCATTATTTGCACATGACATGATACCCTATGAGGAAAACTCAAAAGACTACACCAAATAACTTCTAGCACTGCTACATGAATTCTGCAAAGTTGCAGGTTATATAATCAATGTACAGAAATCTGTTGCATCTCTATACCCCAATAATGCAGCAGCAGATAGAGAAATCAAGGAATTGATCCCTTTACAATGGCACCAAGACCTATAAGATACCAAGAAATAAACCTAACCAGAGGTAAAGGATCTAAAACCTGTGAATGTTTGTGAAAGAAATTGAAGTTGATATGAAGAAATGGAAAATCGTTCTATCATGGATTGGAAGAACAAATATTGACTTCTATACTACCCAAAGCAATCGGTACATTAAGTGCAATTCCTATCAAAATACCACAAGCACTTTCCACAGAGCTACAACAAACAAACCTAAAATTTGAGTGGAATGACAAAAGCCCTGAATAGCCAAAGCAATAATGAAAAAGAAAACAAAGTTGGAGGCATCATGATTCCAAACTTCAAGTTGTATTACAAAGCTTTAGTGAACAAGAGAGTATCATACTGGCACAAAAACAGACACACATACCAACAGAACAGAATAGAAAACCCAGAAATGGACTCACAACTATATAGTCAACTAATCTTCAACAAAGCAAGAAAGAATATCCACTGGGGAAAAAAGAATAAAAAAGACAATCTCTTCAACAATTGGTGTTTGGAAAACTGGAAATCAACATCAGAATGAAATTGGACCTCTTATGTACACCATACACAAAAATAAGCTTGAAATGGATAAGAGACCTAAATCTGAGACAAAAACCATCAAAATCTGAGAGGAGAACACAATCAACAATATCTTTGACCCAGCTGCAACAACTATTTACTACATATGTCTCCAAGAGTCAAGGGAAACAAAATCGAAATTGAACTATTGGTAGTTCATCATGATAACACTTCTGCACAGCAGAGGAAACAATCAACAAATTAAAAGGCAACCTCTGGAATAGGAGAAGATATGTGGAAATGACATATCTGAGAGGGTTAGTATCCAAAGTTTATAAAGAACTTTCCAAACTCAGTGCCCAAAAAACAAATACTCCAGTTAAGAAATAGGCAGAAACATGAATAGACATTTTCCCAAAGAAGACATCCAGGTGCTAACAAACACATGAAAAGATGCTCAACATCACTCATCATCAGGGAAATACAAATCAAAACCACAATGAGATATAACTTCATACCTGTCAGAATGGCAAAAATGCACAACCCAGGAAACAACAGATGTTGGTGAGAATGCAGAGAAAGGAGAATTCTCTGACACTCTTAGTGGGAATACAAACTGGTGAAGCCACTCTGGAAAACAGTATGAAGGTTACTCAAAAAGTTAAAGATAGAACTATCCTAAGTTCCAGCAATTGCACTACTAGGATACAAAAATACAGATTCGAAGGTGTACAGGCATCCCAACGTTTATACCAGCATTATAAACAATAGCAAAATTACATAAAGAGTCCAAGTGTCCATCGACCTATGAATGGATAAAGAAGGTGTGGTGTGTATATATATATATATATATATATATATATTCCATGTTGTATATATATAATACAATATTACTCAGCCATCAAAAAGAAGGAAATCTTGGCAAGATGGTGGGGAAATAGGGAGCTTTGTAATTTTCACCCGCCCGCATCTATCAAACTAAGAAGGACTGAAGCCACAATACTCTGATCTACAAGTGTGGGAGGAAAAGACACAGACCACAAAGAAGACAGCCTCATAGGTGCCTGAGTGAGTGCAAACTGGGGAAGATAAAAATGGGCCAAGACCCGGAGGCTTGGATGGGAGGGATCCACTCCTCAAAGAGCATCAGGGAGCGTGCAGAGACACGGAGAGATGAGGGGAAGAGAAAGAGAGGCTGAAAATGCTCATAGAACTGTCTCTAGAGAAGACAAAAACCTCAGCCTGGGATGGAGAGGGATCCTATCATCCCATCTATAACCGCAGGGCGCGGGGAGAGAGATCCGTCCCCTTTAGCTGGTGTGTTTTCCTTGGGCTCGGCGCCCCGATCCCAGGATGTGCCAGGAGAAATTGCTCCCCTACCCCCCCTCCACTTGATCCCCAGCTAGGAAGCCACCCCGCCTGTGGGAGTACATTTCACCTAGGGTGGTATCATTAGAGTGTGTGGACTAGGATTTGGAAATGAGGCGGGCCTTGGAAAATACACTCCTGCCCTTGGCACAGGGAGATTGGACCCAAAAGAGTGGGTTGCAACACTTGGTTTGAGAAGGGATTGGGGCGCCGCCATTCTTCTCCCCACAACCACAAAGGCTGAGCCTCAGGGAGCAGCCCGAGAGGTCTACCTACACCAAACCACACCCATCCATGCTAGAGAGCTGCCTTTTTTTTTTCTTTTTTTTCTTTTTCTCCTTTTCCACCCTGGAGCCCGGGAAAGACAAATTTTGATGCATTGCCATAATTAGATCAATTCTTGCCATTCAAATATATTTTCCCTTATCTCATTCTTATCTCTACCCTCCACTGGTTTTACACTTTTAGACTGTCCTTTGTCTTTTGTTGTTTTTGTCCCCCCTCCT
Source organism: Cryptoprocta ferox (assembly GCA_028646485.1). Lineage (NCBI taxonomy): Eukaryota > Metazoa > Chordata > Mammalia > Carnivora > Eupleridae > Cryptoprocta > Cryptoprocta ferox. The sequence goes on from CM053577.1 coordinate 44,722,805, forward strand.
TTTTTTTTCTTTTCTTTCCTTTTCTTTTCTTTCCTTTTCTTTTCTTTCTTTTTTCCTTCCCCTTTTGGTTTGCTTGTTTGCTGGATTTGTCTGTGTGTTTGTGTGTTTTTGTTCCCTGTGTTTGTCTCTTTTCCTTTTCAGGACTACCTCAAGAAACAAGCCAAAGTACAAACAGTGGAGAGTCCCAAATATCACTGAGTAGAGAAATAAAATAACCAAAGGCACAACAAGAGAAACCGAGAGACACCATTAAAGAACACTTCCTGAATGGACAGGCCCTGGGCAGTCAATGAGCCTCCTTTAATAGAGCAATACTAACAGGTGCAGAGTGCATAACGAGCTTTTAAAACTGACAAGAGACAGAAAACTAGCCAAAATGATGAAACGGAAGAACCCTCCTCTAAAGAAATTCCAGGGAGAAGTCACAGCCACAGAACTGCTCAAAACAGATATAAGCAACATAACGGAGCGAGGATTTAGAACAATTGTCAAAAAATTAATCCCTGGGTTTGAAAAAAGCATGGAAATCATCAGATAAACTGTTGATACAAAGACTAGGGACCTTCAAAATAGCTGTGACGAGTTAAAAAATGCTATACATGAAATGCCTAATAAAATGGAGGCGGCCACTGTATGGATTGAAGAGGCAGAGAGGAGAATAGGTGACTTAGAAGACACAGGTATAGAAAAAGAGGAAGCCGAAAAAAGAGAAATTGATCCAGGAGCACGAAAGGAGAATTCAAGACCTGAGTGTTACAATCAAATGGAACAATATCTGTATCATAGGAATTCCTGAAGAAGAAGGAAGAGAAAAAGGTCCTGAAGGGGTGGTTGATTAAATTATAGCTGAGAACTTCCCCAATCTGGGGAAAGAAATAGACATTGAAATACAAGTTACTCCCTTCCCACATAACTTGAATCGACCTTTGGCATGACATATCATAGTGAAACTGGCAAAATATAAAGACAAAGAGAGAATTCTGAAAGCAGCTAGGGACAAAAAGGCCCTAACATACAAAGGGAAACCTATCAGAGTGGTTACAGACCTTTCTAACGAAACTTGGCAGGCCAGAAAGGAATGGCAGGAAATCTTCAATGTGATGAACAGAAAAAATATGCAGCCAAGATTCTTTTATCCAGCAAGCCTGTCATTCAAAATAGAAGGAGAGATAAAGGTTTTCTCATATAAACAAAAATTGAGAGAATTCATCACCACCAAACCAGTCCTACAAGAAATCCTAAGAGAAACTCTATGAGGAAAATGTTGCAAGGAATACAAGGTACCAGAGACACCACTACAAGCATGTACACTGCAGAGAACACAATTAATCTAAACCCATAATTTTCAATAATAACACTGAATGTAAATGGACGAAATGCTCCAATCAAACGACATAGGGTAGGAGAATGGATAAAAAAAACCCTAAAATCCATCTATTTGCTGACTACAAGAGATTCATTTTAGACCTGAAGACACCTTCAAACTGAAAGTAAGGGATGGAGAAATATCTATCATGCGACTGGTAGTCCAAAGAAAGCCGGAGTAGCCATACTTATATCAGACAAACTAGACTTTAAAGTAAAGGCAGTAACAAAAGATGAAGAAGGACATTATATAATAATTACAGGGTCTCTCCATCAGGAAGAGCTAACAATTATAAACATCTATGCACCAAATTCGGGAGCACCCAAATACAAAAAACAATCACAAACAGAAACAATTCTATTGATAAGAATGTGCTAATTGCAGGGGACGTTAACATTCCACTTACACCAATGGATAGATCAACCAGACAGAAAATCACTAAAGAAACAATGGACCTGAAGGACACATTGGAACAGATGGAATTGACAGATATATTTAGAACTCTACATCCTGAAGCTAGGGAATTCACTTTCTTCTCGAGTGTGCATGGCACATTCTCCACGATAGATCACATACTGGGTCATAAAGCAGCCCTCCATAAATATAAACGAATTGAGATCATACCATGCACACTTTCAGATCACAACGCTATGATACTTGAAATCAATCACAGGAAAAAGTATGAAAAACTTCCAAAAACATGGAGGTTAAAAACCACCCTACTAAAGAATGATTAGGCCAATCAGGCAATTAGAGAAGAAATTTAAAAATATATGGAAATAAATGAAAACGAAAATACAACAATCCAAACTCTCTGGGATGCAGCAAAGGCAGTCCTAAAAGGAAAGTATATTACAATCCAGGCCTATTTCAAGAAACTAGAAAAAGCGCAAATTCAAAATTTAACAGAGCACCTAAAGGAACTAGAAGAGGAGCAGTAAGAGCACTCCAAACCCAGCAGAAGTAGAGAAATAATAAAGATCAGGGCAGAAATAAACAATACAGAATCCAGAAAAACAGTTGAACAGATCAATGAAACCAAGAGTTGGTTTTTTGAAAAAATAAACAAAATTGATAATCCTCTAGCCAGGCTCCTCAGAAAAAAAAGAGAGAACACCCAAATAGACAAAATCAGGAATGAAAATGGACCTATTAGAACCAATCCCTCAGAAATACAAGCAATCATCAGGGAATACTATGAAAAATTGTATGCCAACAAACTGGACAACCTAGAAGAAATTGACAAATTCCTAAACACACATGCACTACCAAAATTCGAACGGGAAGAGAGAGAAAATCTGAACAGACCCATAACCAGTGAAGAAATCGAATCAGTGATCAAAAATCTCCCAATGCATAAGAGTCCAGGGCCAGATAGCTTTCCAGGGGAATTCTACCAGACATTTAAAGCAGAGTTAATACCCATTCTTCTCAAGCTATTCCAAAAAATAGAAATAGAAGGAAAATTTCCAGACTCATTCTATGAAGCCAGCATCACTTTGATTCCCAAACCAGACAGAGACCCAATAAAAAAAGAGAACTACAGGCCAATATCCTTGATAAATACAGATGCAAAATCCTCAACAAGATACTAGCAAATCGAATTCAACAGCACATAAAAAGAATTATCCAACTTGGTCAAGTGGGATTCATTCCTGGATTACAGGGATGGTTCAATATTCGCAAATCCATCAATGTGATACATCACGTTAACAAAAGAAAATATAAAAACCATATGATCCTGTCGATAGATGCAGAAAAAGCATTTGACAAAATACAGCATCCTTTCTTAATAAAAACCGTCAAGAAAGTTGGGATAGAAGGAACTTACTTAAACATCATAAAAGCCATTTATGAAAAGCCCACAGCTAATATCATCCTCAATGGGGAAAAACTGAGAGCTTTCCCCCTGAGATCAGGTACACGACAAGGATGTCCACTCTCACACTGTTGTTTAACATAGTGCTGGAAGTGCTAGCATCAGCAATCAGAAAACAAAAGGAAATAAAAGGCATCAGAATTGGCAAAGATGAAGTCAAACTTTCACTTTTCATAGATGACATGATACTCTACACGAAAAACCCGACAGAACCCTTCTAGAACTGATCCATGAATTCAGCAAAGTCACAGGGTACAAAATCAACATACAGAAATCGGTTGCATTTTTATACACCAATAATGAAGCAACAGAAAGAGAAATCAAGAAACTGATCCCATTCACAATTTCATGAAAATCCACAAAATACCTAGGACTAAACCTAACCAAAGATGTAAAAGACCTGTACGATGAAAACTATAGAAGACTTATGAAGGAAATTGAAGAAGACACAAAGAAATGGAAAAACATTCCAAGCTCATGGATTGGAAGAATTAACATTGTTAAAATGTCATTATTACCCAAAGCAATCTACACATTCAATGCAATCCCAATCAAAATTGCAGCAGCATTCTTCTCAAAGCTAGAACAAACTATCCTAAAACTCGTATGGAACCACAAAAACCCGAATAGCCAAAGTAATAATGAAGAAGAAAACCAAAATGGGAGGCATCACAATCCCAGACTTTAGCCTCTACTACTAAGCTGTCATCATCAAGACAGTATGGTATTTGCACAAAAACAGACACATAGACCAATGGAATAGAATAGAGAACCCAGAATTGAACCCACAAATGTATGGCCAATTAATCTTTGACAAAGGAGGAAAGAGTATCCAATGGAAAAAAGACAGCCTCTTTAACAGGTGGCACTGAGAGAACTGGACAGTAACATGCAGAAGAATGAAACTGGACAACTTTCTTACACCATACACAAAAATAAACTCAAAATGGATGAAGGACCTGAACGTGAGACAGGAAATCGTCAAAACCATAGAGGAGAAAGCAGGAAACAGCCTCCTTGACCTCAACCGCAGCAATTTCCTACTCGACACATCCCCAAAGGCAAGGGAATCAAGAGCAAAAATGAACTATTGGGACCTCATCAAGATAAAAACTTCTGCACTGCAAAGGAAACAATCAAGAAAACTAATAGGCAACCTACGGAATTGGAAAAGATAGTTGCAAATGACATAATGGATAAAGGGCTAGTATCCAAAATCTACAAGGAACTCACCAAACTCCAGACCCGAGAAACGAATAATCCAGTAAAGAAATGGGCAGAAGACATGAATAGACACTTCTCCAAAGAGGACATCCAGATGGCCAACAGACACATGAAATGATGCTCAGCGTCACTCATCATCAGGGAAATACAAATCAAAACCACACTGAGATACCCCCTTACACCGGTCAGAGTGGCTAAAATGAACAAATCAGGAGACTATAGATGCTGGCGAGGATGTGGAGAAATGGGCACACTCTTACACTGTGGGTGGGAATGTAAACTGGTGCAGCCGCTCTGGAAAACAGTGTGGAGGTTCCTAAAAAAATTAACATTAGCACTCCCTTATCACCCAGCAATAGCACTGCTGGGATTTACCCAAGGGTTACAGATGTGCTGATGCATAGGGGCACATGTACCCCAATGTTCATAGCAGCACTTTCAACAATAGCCAAATAATGGAAAGAGCCTAAATATCCATCAACTGATGAATGGATCAAGAAGATGTGGTTCATATATGGAATAGAATACTACATAGCAATGAGAAAGAATGAAATTTGGCCATTCGTGGCAATGTAGATGGACCTCGCAGGTGTCATGCTAAGTGAAATAAGTCAGGCAGAGAAGGACAGATACCATATGTTTTCACTCATAAGTCTAACAGGAGAAACTTAACAGAGGACCATGGGGAGGGGAAAGGGGGGAAAAGAGGGAGAGGGAGGGAGGCAAATCACGAGACACTTTTGAATACTGAAAACAAACTGAGGGCTGAAGGGGGAGAGGGAAAGGAGAAGGGGGTGATGGATATGGAGGAAGGCACTTGTGGGGAAGAGCACTGGGTGTTATATGGAAACCAACTTGACAATAAACTATAAAAAAGAAAAGGAAATCTTGTCATTTGCCATGATGTGAATGGAGCTAGAGTGCATTATGCTAAGCAAAATAAGTCAGTCAGAGATAGAAATACCTCATGATTTCACTCATAGGTGGAATTTAGGAAACAAAGCAGAAGAACATATGAGAAGGGAAAAAAAGAGAGAAGGAAGCAAATCATAAAATACTCTTAAATACTCTTAAGTATATAGAACAAACTGAGGATTGATGGACAGAGGTGGGTGGGGTATGGGTTCAAGGGTGATGGATACTAAGGAGGGCACTTGTTGTGATGAGCACTAGTTGTTATGTCTAAGTGATGAGTCACTAAATCCTGAAACTAATATTATACTATATGTTAACTAATTAGAATTTAAATAAAACTCATTTTTAATAAAAATTTGAAGTAAAAAATACATTAAAATACAAAATTATCAAGCACTATTTATGATAGGGATACAAGAATGGTTCAACATCCACAAATCAGTGTGATACGCCACCTTAACAAAATGAAGCATGAAAACCATATTATCATTTTTGCAATAAATGCAGAAAAATCACTTGACAAAACTGAACGGATGTCCATACATGATTTAAAGTCTCAACAACACGGATATGGAAGAAACATTACAAAATGCCATTATGACAAGTTCACAGCTACCATGATACTCAGTGATAAACAACTGAAAGCTCTTCATCTAAGATCACAACCAGGATAAGGATGCCTCTTCTCACTCATGTTACTGGAAATCCTAGCTAGAGCAATTTGGCAAGGAAAATAAATACAAGGCATCCAAGATGGGAAGGAAGAATAAAACTCTCTATTTGCAATGATAATGATATTATATATAGGAAGACCTAAAGACTCTACCAAAAGCACTGTTAGAACTAATAAAAATCAGTTAAGTTGTAAGTTGCAGGATATGAAATCAGGATACAAATATAAGTTGCATTTCTTTTTCTTTAAATTTGTTAACTTTATTTCTTTATTTTGAAAGGGAGAGAGCATGCACACATGTGAGCCAGGGAGGGGCTGACAGAGAGGGAGAGAGGATCCCAAGCAGGCTCTGTACTGTCATCACACAGCCCGGTGCAGGGCTGGAACCCATAAACGGTGAGATAATGACCTAGGCCAAAATCAAGAGTTGGACGCTTAACCAACTGAGCCACCCAGGAGCCCCATAAGTTGCATTTCTATACACTAACAACAAACTATCACGAAGAGAAATTAAGGAACATCTCATTTATGATAGCATCAAAAAGAAAAATATATATGTAGGAATAAATTCATCCAAGGAGGTAAAAGACTTGTACTTTGAAAACTAGAAGACACTACTAGAAGAAATGTTAGAAATCACAAATAAATAAAAAAACATTCCATGCTCATGGATAAGAAGAAAAACATTGCTAAAATGTCCATACTACACAAAGCAATCTACAGATTCAATGCAATCCCTATCAATGTTACAGTGTCATTTGTCACAGAAATAGAACAAACAGTCCTAAAATTTGTTTGTAAGCATACAAGACCCCAAATAGCTAAAACAATTTTGAGAAAATGGAACAAAGCCTGAGGCATCAGACTTCTTGGTTTCAAATAATATTACCAAGTTATATTACCCCAAACACTAGGATATTGGTATAAAAAAAGACACATTGACCAATGGAACAAAATAGAGAGCTCAGAATTTAACCAACACATGTATGGTCAATTAATTTATGGCAAAGGAGATGGGAATATATTATTGGGATAGGATAGACTCTTAAATAAATGGTGTTGAAAATTGGACAGCTACATGAAAAAGAATGAAACTGGACCACTCTCTTACACCATACGCAAAAGTTAACTCAGAACAGTTTAAAGATATGAATGTAAGACCTGGAAGCATAGACTTCTTAGAAGAAAGCATAGGTATAGGACATTGGTCTTAGCAATGATTTTGTTATGGGAGTGGGGATATGACACCAAAAACAAATGCAACAAAAACAAAAAAAAGCAAGTGGAAGAATATCAAACTAGCAAGCTTCTATACAGCAAATGGTCAGCAAAATAGAAAGGCAACCTAGTAAAAGGGAAAATATTTGTAAATTGTTTATCAAATAAGCAGTTAATATCCAAAATATATCCATAACTCATACAACAAAATAACAAAAATAACAAAAATCCTATTAAAACATTGGCAAAGAATTTGAATAGCTGTGAAAATATATACACACATAAATATGTATATGCATATATATACACATATATGTATTAGCCTGATATGAGTGCTATAACAAAATAAGGCCCACATAATTCAGGATTATTACACACTATGGTAATTAGTATAAGTTAATTTTCCTTCTTCTCATGCACTTGGCTATTAAATGCATCTCAATTATATGTCCAAAGTAGCTGCCTAAATGGCAAATATTCCTGGGTCCTTTCTCAGCCCACTTCAGCAATTTAGTGTCTAATAGGGTGTCTTCAATCTATCCACTTCAATATTTTCTCCATTTTCTTGTCCAAATCAGAAATAACTTATAGCTACATTGTAAAAGACCTTAAATCATAGGATATTCAATTCAGTGAACACTATAATATTTAATGCATTAAGTGCTTATGTCCATATATACTACTGGTAAAAAGGCAGAGCTCCCATATTATAAAAGTATCATTTCATTTCTTTGAATAGCTATTAGAATACAGAACTCACCAGATTTGGGGTATGTGATAATGAAGACATCATCTTCTCTGATTATAAAATCATCTAAATTTTCTATAAAGCCAATATCAAGTTCTGCACGACCAAAATAATATTCTTTAAATTTCACTAAAAATGGGTCTGCCTCTTCCATGTTTTAGTCACCTACAAAAAACAGACAAAATTATTTGGAAGAAATGTAGTAAAGTTTTATGCAGTCTTCCCTTCCATATCTTCCGTTGTTGTCCATATATATACTGAGAGAAGAAGCTGATTTGTTTTCTTCACAAACACTGAAAACCGGCTGGCTCTGGAAGCTAATAACCTGGATTCCAGATCTATAGAATTTGGTCCAATGCCCAGAAGTCAGTTGTTCATGGGCTAAGTCTTAGTTTTATGTGTGTGTGCTCTATTTATGTAGCTACAGGGAAAATAGTGAAAAAATAATTATATAATTGCAAAAAATGCTCTTAATCAGAAATCATATATATATAATACACACATATAAAAAATCATATAGAGATAGATATGCTCTTAATCAGAAATCATATATACATATAGATAGATATATAGATATAGATATAATCCTAGATAGATAGATAGATATCTAGAGAGAGAAAGAGAGAGAATGAATATACAAAGTGGACTTGAATGGGGTTCAGAAACATTTGTCTCCCACCACTCCAGCAGCTGAGGTTTTTGTCCCCTGGAACTCTAGAACAGTATTTTAGCTTTCAGCAGGCTTGTACAAGTTTTCTTTATATACTTTCTGGGTGGGAGTTACGTATTCATAAGGTGTTTGATAACTTTAAATTTGATTTTGTTTTTTTCCTAACTTGCAACTTGTTTAGAGTAATTGGGGTGGTACAAGCATGAAATGATAGACATGAATATATTCCAGAATGCCTGAGAAATTGCATGTGAACAATTAAATTGTCCACAATGACCAATGGACAGTGGCACAAAGTAAGTATGGAAGAAAACATTAAATTATGGGTCATATGCTGAAAGTCAAACCAAACTTTGTGAGTCATCATTGATAGGTGTACTTTGCCATTCATTATTATCTGTAGGTAGCCTTATGAAAAAATCTATTTGGTTACTATGAACTCTGAGGTCTTATTTGACTTGGCGTTTCTTCCAGATGACTCTGAAGTGTCCTTTATTTCTATTTCCACAAAATAGTTGGTCATAGGAAGACTAGACAAAATAAGATCTTCAGAATCACACAATTTTCAAAGCAATTCCAGGAAGCCTGAGCCAAGGGTCATTATAAGAAAAAGGGAAATAAGTAATTTAAAAAATATATTTTGACATTCACATTATTACCAGAAAAACTAGGAATGACAGCCTCTCTTTACAAAAGAGATTCATGACCCTCGACAAGTACAAAAAGATCGAGATAATACCAAGCATATTTTCAGACCACAACTCTATGAAACTCGAAATCAACTACAAGAAAAAATGTGGAAAGATAACAAATACTTGGAGATGAAAGAACATCCTACTAAAGAATGAATGCACAAACCAAGAATTTTAGAGGAAATTAAAAAGTACATGGAAGCCAATGAAAATGATAACCCCATAGCCCAAAACTTTTGAGACGCAGCAAAGTCAGTCATTAGAGGGAAGTATATAGCAATCTGGCCTTCCTAAAGAAGGAAGAAAGGTCTCAGATACACAACCTAACCTTACACCTTAAAAAGCTGGAAAAGGAACAGAAACCCAAAACCTGCAGACGACAGGAAATAATAAAGATTCGAGCAGAAATCAATGCTATCAAAACAAAACCACAACAACAAAGACAACGGCAACAAAACAACACAGTAGAACAGATCAATGAAACCAGAAAGTGGTTCTTTGAAAGAATTAACCCCCCGAGGCAATTTGATCAAAAAGAAAAAGGAAATGACCCCCCCAAAAAATAAAATCAAGAATGAAAGAAGAGAGGTCACAACCAACACAGCAGAAATACAAACAATAGTAAGAGAATATTATGAGCAATTATATGCCAATAAAATGGGCAATCTGGAAGAAATGCACAAATTCCTAGAAACATGTAAACTACCAAAACTGAAACAGGAAGAAATAGAAAATTTGAACAGACCCATAACCAGTAAAGAAATTGAATTACTAATCAAAACTCTCCCAAAAAACAAGAGTCCAAGGCGAGACGGCTTTCCAGGGAATTCTACAAAGGAGATTCAAGAAAGCTGCAAATTAGTTGTAAGCATCAATAAGAATTCACATCCAGGGAAGGAAGTGGGGGACCAGAGAGGGAAGGATGGAAGAAGAGAGAGGAGGTAAGCTATTCTGTCACTAGAATTACCTAAGGTGTCTCTTTGCCATCCTGTGTTCAAAGAAACAACCTAATTTACACATCCATGCCCATTGGCTCTAATGTTAACTTCCATTATAAAGAAGCAGTGACTCCCTAAGAATAGTCAATCCCATGTCTTGGAATCAAAACACTAACAATGAGCTTGTAAAATCTTGACCTTTTCATGAAGTAAACATAATTCTACCATCACATTCTACTTATATTAGATCCTAGTATATAATTACTACTACCATGGTGAATTGTACCTTTCTTTGGTATATGTTCTTAAATAGCTAAATAAATATTTGGAGATATGTAACGGCTCTGTTAATGAAAATCAGAGCAAAGAGTTATAGTTTTGTTTCATGTATAAGAGCTGATGTATTTAGTCTACTGTTTCATATAATCACCAAACACCTGAAACAGCACAACTAGTACGGTTCAGAGAACTAAGGGGGGCAGAGGATCTCACCCCTAAAAACACCAATTTGGCAGGTGGAATTTTTTCTTTAGCTGAAAGCAATTAAGGCCCAGCAAACTCACAAAAGCTTTTTACATTTTCCTTAACTGGCTAAAAGAATTTAGATGCGGGCCTGTACCAGAAAGAGAGCTACTACCACATAAAACTTTATTTCTGAAAGACTCCAACCGCATGGCAGGACACATTTCGGTTTGTCAAACATGCGCTCTTTGCATTTCCTGTGAATTGTCTTTCACAACCCTTTTACCTGCTTCTCCTTAGCTCAGGATGGCATATAAACCTCACTTGGGGTACTCTTTGACTCTTCATGCCTTGTGGGTCTCCCATACACATGTAATTAACTTTTTCTCCTGTTGATCGGTCTTATGTCAGTTTCATTATTATACCAGCCAAAGAACCTAGGAAGGAAAAGTGAAAAGATTTTCACCCTCATCAAAAATAAAACTACTCACTAATAGTTTGTTCAATCAAATTAAGTGCTAACTTTTAATATAAATGCCAGTGAGAAGAGTAATTGTGTTGCTGCTGATAGAGAAAGACACAGATAAAGACTAAAGTTTCCACAGAGATTTGAGGATTCACTCATTAGCAGAGCTCCCAGAATCAATAACTCATGAAGGAGAAAGGATTAGGCTGATGCTGACCAGCAGATCATCCAAAAGACTGGGGAAAGCCCTGATGCATTTATCACAAATAATGGATGGTAAACGGTTCCAGCAGCTCGGTGCTACTCAGAGCTGCTGGGCATAGTTCAAAATCTCTGCTTTTGAAACATACCAGAAAATAAAGATGTATTTGCTTGCTCTCCCCCTCATGATACTCTAATGGCCATAGGTCAAGAGCACAATGGATTGAGTGGCTTCTACTTCAATAGCACTATTATTGGTGTCTTTAAATCTCTGTGTTGTTTCTTAGGAAACAAAATCGGGAATATGTGTAGGGTGAACAACTGAGAAGTTGAGACAAGAAATTCATATCCACAAGAAATAAATACATTTATTTTGAAGGATCAGGGACTTTCCATAATTCTACAATTTGTTTGACACATATGTAATACTCATTTAACTACCAATCACCATTTACCTACCATTATCCCCCTCAGTTTTGTTACTGTTGAGTGAGAGGTGAGGTCTTCATACTATATCACAGATATATCACAGAGGGAATGGTAAGTCCTGGAGTTGACTCTTTAGATACTGTTTGGTGTCCTCTTTGTCAGCGGTTCCACACTCTATCTGGTTTGTCTTTTAAACAGAATGGTCCTAAAGGATAAACATCTAAGGTTTATTCAAATTCCCTCTATATGTACTCAGGTTATTGACCTTAGATGCTGTTTCTCTTCTATTGTTAGAACTTCCCGAATAACAAACATTTCTTCACTATACTAAGATAAATGGCCAATTGGCATCTGTTGATGTTATGGCATGCACAATATCTGATTTGGAACTGGACTCAAGTCCTTCCTAACACAACTCCTCTCACCCCTATTTGGTAAAGGTAGATTGTGTTTCTTACAAGTACTCTCAGTAACTTTGGAAATTCATGGTTTCATCTGTCCTATTGTCACCTTTCATTAAATAAAAATGTGATCCAAAGGAAGGATTTAATCCCTTTTATTGGAGTAATCATTACTGTTAAGAAAATGTTTAAACCACAGAGATTCAACAATAGAGAAAAAACTGAGGTTGATGGAGGGAGAAGGGTAGGAGATGGGATATATGGATAATGGGTATTAAGGAGGGCACTGCTGAGAATGAGCACTGGGTGTTGTATGTAAGTGATGAACTGCTGAATTCTACTCCTGAAACCAATATTGCCCTTTATAGTAACTACCTAAAATTTAAATTAAAACAAAGAAGTGTTTAATTGACAGAAATTGGATCTTGTAATTATGAAGACAACTTTTTACTCACAGTATTTTCTAACTGAAAACATATTTCCTGAAGCCAAAGTTGTTAATTGCTGGAAAGGAATAATTGTGGTTCACTAAAATAAAAAACTTGAAGAAAGTAAGCGGATTCTTAGGATTCTTTTTTTATTTTTTTAATGTTTTTTTTTTTTTATTTTTGAGAGAGAGACAGAGTGTGAGTGGGGGAGGGGCACAGAGAGAGGGAGACACAGAATCTGAAGCAGGCTCCCTCAGAGCCTGAAGTGGGGTTCGAACATACAGAATGTGAGATCACGACCTGAGCCAGGTGCTTAGCCGACTGAGCCACCCAGGAGCCCCTAATTCTTATGATTCTTGAAAATTGTAGTCATTTGCCAAACTTGTAAAGGTGAAAAGTGGGAAAATTAAGTGGGTTTAAGCACAACCTCTTACTTATTATTGCCTGACCACTAAGTTATGTTGGCCTTGTCTTAACTATAATACAAAAATTTTTAAAAAAATCTGAGTAGTGATCTGAAAGTGTGTATACTGTTGGGGATAGATTCCATAATTAGTTCTAGTAAACCACTATACAGAAAATTAAAAAAAAAAAAAAGCAGAACAACCACTTCCAGGACAAGATTAGAATCTAGGGAATGTATATTACCTAAAATATCCAGTTTCTGAAAAAAAGTGCCATATGTCAAAACACAAGAAAGTGTAACACATATTCAGGGGGAAAAAGGGCAATTAGTAAAAACTATCTCTGAATGGACCCAGATGCTGGACTTAGGGGAAGTAAAGCTTCCCCTAATGGACATTCCCCAATGTCCATTTATTGAGTCCTTAGATCTCAAAAAGTTTGATCTGAGAGAAGAATCATGGATCATGAAGATAGATCAATAGTGAAGAGAATTACAAAGAATGAAAAGAACAGAAAAACAAAGAATGAAGAAAACTGAACATAACTTCAGAGACCTGTAGAACATATCAAACAGAGGATGCAAAAAAAGAACAGAAAAAATCTTTGAAGAAATTATGCCCAAGAATTTCCCATATTTGATGAAAAATATTAATTTACACATCCAGAAAGCTTGATGAACAAATAGGATAAACATGAATAGGCCAAGAGCTACACATATCACAGATAAACTACTGACACATATGTTTTGGGATTGTTGCTTTTGTTTTTGTGAATGATTTTGGTATTTTGAGGAGTATTGAGTTGAATCTCATGATGCCTTTGGGTGGTATGGACATTTTCTGATACTAATCCTTCTAATCCACAAACAGGAGATGTCTTTCCATTTGCTTGTGTCTTCTTTGATTTCTTTCAGCAAAGTCTTGTACTTTTCATTGTACAGGTCTTTCACTTCCCTGGCTAAATTTACTAAGATATTTTGTTTCTGATGCTACTATGAATGAGATATTTTTATTTTCTTCAGATGTTTCATTATTACTATAAAATAATGAAACTGATTTCTGTACATAGATTTTTTTATCATACAACTTTACTCTAATTGATTAATTTGAACAATTTTATGATTGACTCTTTGGGATTTTCTATATATAAAATCATGTCATTTGCACATAGTGACCACTTACTTTTGCCTTTCTGATTTGGATGCCTTTTATTTCTTTGTCTTGCCTAATGGCTCTAGCCAGGACTTCTAGTACCATAGTAGTGGTGATAGTGGACGTCCATGTCTTGATCCTGATCTTAGAGGAAAAGCTTTCAACTTTTCACTATTGCATATTATATTAGCTGTACATAGTCCTTACTATGTTGAGGTACATTCCTTCTATACTCAATCTCTTAAGGCTTCATAACATGAAATCAGTATGCTATCAGTTGCATTTTTCTGTGTCTATTGAGATAGTTATGATATTATATTTTATTTGATTGATATATTACATTTATTGAGGTGTGTATGTTGAAGGAGACTTGCATCCTAGAGATAAATCCTATTTGGTCCAGCTGTATAATGCATTAATGTGTTCTTGAATTTAATTTGCTATTTTGTGGAGAATTTTTGCATCAGGGATATTGGTGTATAGTTTTCTTTTCTTGTGATATTCTTATCTGGTTATCTGACCCTACAGAATGAGTTTAGAAGCATGGCCTTCACTTTGATATTATGGAAGAGTTTGTGGAGGAATGATGTTTCTTTAAATGTTTGGTAGAATTCACCTGTAAAGCCATCTGATCCTGGGGGTTTGTGTTGGGCTAGTTACTGATAAATCTCCCAATTTAGTCATTTGTCTATTCATATTTTTCTCTTTCTTCTGGATTCAGTCTTGCTAAGGCTGTGTTTCTAGAAAGGCATCCTATCTTCTAGGGCATGTAATCTGTTGGCATACAATTGTTCATAGTAGTCTCTTATGCTCCTATGTAGTGCTGTAGTATCTCTCCCCATGTCTCCTCTTTCGTTTCCAATTTTGAGTCTTCTCTTTTGTTCTTTGCTAGTGTAGCTAAAATTTTTTCAATTTGGTTGATCTTCTCAAAGAACCAGACCTTAGCTTTGTTATTTGTTTCTTTTTCTTTTTGGTCTCCATTTCATTTATTTCTATTCTATTTGATGTCTTCCTAATTCTTTGATATTTGATTATGATTAAATTTCTATTCAGAATGGTTTTCTCTCTGTCCCATAAAATTTGATATGTTGTATTTCCATTTCATTTGTTTTGAGATAATGTTTTATTTTCCTTTTGATTTACTTTTGACCCATTGGTTATTCAGAAGTGTGTTGTTCAGTTTCCACAGATTTGTGGATCTTCTCACTTTCTTATTGTCAGCTCCATAAATAGTCAGAAAAGATAGTCTGAAATTTGCTAAGATTTGTTTTGTGTCCCATCATATAATCTATCCTGCAGAATAAAGAGATTAGTGTGTACGTTGCAGATACTGGATGGACTGTTCTATAGAAGTCTCTTAGGGGCACCTGGGTGGCTCAGTTGGTTAAAGTGTCTGACTCTGACTCAGGTCATGATCTAACAGTTGTGAGTTCAAGCCGTGCGTCAGGCTCTGTTCGGATTGTGTCTCCCTCTTTCTCTCTGCCCCTCCCCAGCTTGCTCTCTGTCTCTCTCTCCAAAAATTAAGTTAAATTAAATTAAAAAAAAAAAAAAGAAGTCTCTTAAATCCATTTCTCCTAAGGTATTGTTCTGTTGCAATGTTTCCTTGTTGACTTTCTGTCCGGATAGCCTATCTACTGCTGACAGTAGGGTAATGAAGTCCCCTGCTATTAATGGATTGCTGTATATTTTTCCCTTAAGACCTGTTAGTATTTGCTTAATAGATTTCAGTGCCTGAATGCTGGGAGTACAAATACCTGTGGTTTTTACATCTTCTTGATGTATTGACCCCTTTATCATTACATAATGATTTTCTTGTCTTTTGTTACCACTTTTGAGTTTGACTTGAAATCCATTTTGTTTGATATATAGTAGGCTACAACTATTGTCTTTTGGTTTTTGCTTGCTTAGAAAATCATCTTCCTTCCCTTCACTTGGAGCTTATGTAGGTCTTTAGACCTGTAGGTGGCATACAGTTGGGTACTGTTTCTTTATCCATCCAACCACTGTGTGCTTTGATTGGTAAATTTGTCTATTTATATTTAAGAGGATTATTAATATGTAAGGACTCACTAGTGTTCATTTACTGTTAATTTTCCATCTATATTGTTTCTCTTTCATTCTGTTTGTCTATCTTTATAAATTGGTGGTTTTGGTCGTGTGTGTGTGTGTGTGTGTGTGTGTGTGTGTGTGTGTGTGGTGTCTGCTGTAGATTTTTGCTTCAGGGTTTCCTTGAGACTGACATAAAACATGTTGTCCTTTTTCTTTTGCTAACAACTCATAACCATTTCTATCTGCTCTACATTTTTGCTTTATGGTTTCCTTGAGGCTTATATAAAAAAATGCTAGTCATTTTCCTGCTACTAGAAACTCATATTAACTTGTCTAGAAATGTTACCCTCTTCTATGTTTCTGATGTCACAAATTACCTCTTATTGTGCTATGAATTTGTTAACCAATTATAGTGCCTATCATTATTTTTAATGCTCTTTTCCTTTACCTTAAATTGTTTGACAAACTATTCTTAAATAGTTAATGTTCCAATTTTGACTGTCTATATCACCTTTATCAGAGTTTCATGTGATTTCACTTTTTGTTTCTTACTAGTGTCTTTCATTTCAGCTGGAAGAGCTCTTTCTGCATTTCTTGCAAGGCAGGTCTAATGGTAGACTCCCTCAGCTCTGTTTGTCGGGGAATGCACGTTTATTCCTTCATATCTGAACACTTTTGGTGGATAGAATATTCATGACTGGCATGTTTATCTTTCAATACTTTGATTATGTCACTCTCGTGTCTCCTGGCCTGTAGAGTTCCTGCTGAGAAATCTGCTGATAGCCTAAGGTGCAGGGGGTAAGGGGTGGGGAGTGGGGGGGGGGGGGTTTCTTTGTGGGCTAATTCTTCTTTCCCCTGCCTTAAGAATTCTACCATTGATTTTGGACACTCATTATAATGTGTCCTAGAGTAAGTCTTTTTACATTGAGATAAAATGTTCTATGAGCTCTGTTGACTTGTATGTTAAATTTATTTCCCAGGTTTGGGAAGCTCTCAGCAAATTATTTAAGCAAACTCTGACCCCTTCCTGTGTTCTCCTGATACACTCCTTATTCTTATATTGGCTTTTCTAATAGTCTGATAACTCACATAGTGTTTCTTCACTTTTTTGAAGTCTTAGTTCTCTCTCCTCTTCTACTTGATTCATTTCTAAATTCCTATCCTCCAGTTAACTTAATTCCTCTTCCATTTGACCTACTATATTTCCAATGCTTTCTCGTGGATCTTTCATCTCATTTATTGAGTCCCTCAGCTCCAGAATTTGACTGGGCCTTTTTTAAAACATATAATTTCAATCTCTTTGGTAAAGTACTCCTTCTGTTCATAACTTTTATGCTTTAGCTCATGGAACTGCCTTCTAAATTTTCTTGTAGCTTATTCAACTTCTTCATAAAAGCTGTCTTGAATTATATATCAATTAGATCACATTATTTTTGTCTTTGAATTTGGCTGAAGAATTGCCCTTTTTTCTGTGATACTGTATTACTATGATTTTTCACAGTGGATGAAATGTGCCTTTGTCATCTCACTTGAAGACTGGAATACCTTTCCTATGTAGGGAAGGCTTTGTTTACATTGATTCTAACAGTTAAACAGATTGGCAATCAGTAACTTACCTTTGCTTCCCAGTTTATGATATAACACAACCTTTTATTTTCTCTTACTCAATCTGACTCACCACTAAAACTAGCACACCTACAGCACCTGGCATTTTTAAAAAAGTGGCAGGAGAGTTGTGGGCTTAGCACTTGGGTCTTTAGGTGTGCCCGAGGTGAGTGGGGTCAGTGGGAGGGGTCTCAGAAGTCCCAGACTTCTTTCCTGAAGTCCCAAGGCAGACAGCAGGAAATGTCTTCTTTCAATTCTCTTTATCTGCCCTTCTTCCCTTTCTGGCCTCTGTCCCAGTCACAGACTTCTCTCCTGGGAAATCCAGGTGCTGCTGAAGAGCAACCGTCCCTCCAGCTGCACCTGAGCAGCCTGGAGGACTTCACTTACCACCTTTGCTTCCTACCTCCTCGGCCTCCTCTGCCAGTACCAGCACTGCCGCTGTGGCTGCTGCACCTCCCTTCGCCCCAGAACCTCTCCTGTTCTCAGTCCACCCGCTTTGGATACATATGGATGATATCTAATGTCCTCCTATGCTCTGTAGAGGCACTTTTATTCAGTCATGGATGTCCAATTACACGTAAATTGAGGGGGAGAGAAAAATGAACAGCTTACACTGCCAAGATGCCGATGTCACCAATTACTCCTTTTAGTAGGGTTGAATGACAGATGTTAAATAAGGAATCTCCTGTCTGGAATTTTACCTAAATGCAGACTGAGATGAGGTTTAAATGCAGTACAATTGCTACGTGGAAAAAGCAGCCATGTACGAAAAGATTAGGCAAAGAACCTCGGAAAGGCCAAGGGTCCAAGGAACAACTATAGGTGCTTGTCTTTTCTCTACAAAAATATTATTCATCCCGGAACAGTGAGAACACTGTTGGGGAGGCTATGACTTGATCTGAAATCAGTCCATTCTGGGTATGCGTAAAACACATCATAGTTGTCCAAACTCCATTTAATATCCTAGAATCAAAATTATCACTCTAATTCTGGTATGATGGCAGAAATCCCTTTCAGCCCATATTTCACACATCTATAAATTCTGGACAAGTACAAAACACCCCACAACTAGCTGAAGATACCAAACAGTGCATGGGAGACATAATGTGAACAAGCAGCCAGTACAGGGAATAAGGTTTCTTTCTTTTAATTTATTTTTGAGCCTTTGGTTTCTGCAATAGCTTTTCCTCTTGTGGGACTGTCTTCACAGCAGAAACTAGCTAGGATCCCTGGCTTCTTCCTACCCCAATACATGGTGACAAAGAAAAACGCTTCCACCTATTTCCAAACCCCACCCAGAAACACCTCTCTAGCACCACCTGTGGGTAGCCAGGGGCCCTCGTCATTAGCCATCCACCAAACTCTGACCTCAGCCAGTTCTGCTTTAGTGCTGTTGTGTCATTGTGTCACCAGGATGCTGTAATTGAAATCATTTCATAAGATGTTTTATGTTCTCCCAGGACACACACTGAGATTTGCATGCAGACTGGGAAGTGCCCCCAGGAAGAACACCTGTGAGGGAGTGAACGCAGGTGCTCTGGGCAGAGGGAGAAGTTGAACTGCAATTCAACGGCTACAAAACCCACAAGTGATCACACAGAGAGCTAAAGAAGTTGGGCTGATGTTCAAACTGTTTTAACTTGAGGCAGTTTGGCTGCTACAGATGCCAATGCAGGCCACATTTGTGGAACTGCAGCTGAAAGCGGTACCATCTGTCCCACTAAATGTTTGGTTTTCTCCCAGATTCAGTATTTTAATGAAATAATGGCAAAAGGAAGTGGAGGAGTATTTGTCTTAGTCCAATCAGGCTGCTGTCACAAGACAGCATACACTGGGTGGCTTAGGAACAGACACTTATATCTCACAGTTCTGAGGCTGAGAAGTCCAGGATAATGACTATTCATTATCACTTCACTGTGACATCACATGGCAGAAGCAGCAAGGGGGCTCAAGTCTGCTGTTCCAAGAGCACTAATCCCAATCACCACCTCTCCAAAGCTCACCTCCTAGCATCATCACCTTGGGGGCTGGGATTTCACAATACGAATTTCTGGGGGACACAAACATTCAGCCCAAGGCAGTACACTTATTATTCCCTTATAGTTTCATTGTGTGAGGGAGGGGTAAAAAAGTGGGGTGGGAAACGTGAGGAGATCTGTAGACAAAGTCCCATGAAAATTTCACCAATTTTTGACCATGCTTATTCATTGTCCTTTTTAAATAAAATTTTCATGTTCAGGAAGTATTGTGGCCCCCACTTTATAGACGAGGAAACGGGATCAGAGATTAAGTGAATGATCGGAAGCTACAGTTAGTAAGAGATCCAGTTCTCACCCTTTCCACCAGAACCATCTCTTATATTTTCATACTAGACAGGGATTAATATTCAGTGGTGAACTAAAATATGAAGTATTAAATATTATATCTTCACTTTTCCCCTTGTGTTCAAACTCTCTGGGGCTGGCTCAACATGTGCTGACTCATTTTCAATTGCACATCTATGTCAGAGAGAGTGAAATCCAACTTCCTTCCATAAAATATATGGACATAGAGAACTTCCTATCTCAGATAGAATCGAATAAAATTAGTTGATAATAGGGGCACCTGGGTGGCTCATTCAGTTAAGTGTGCGACTCTTGAATTCAGATCAGGTCATAATCTCAGTTTGTGAATTTGAGCCCCACGTCAGGCTCTACGCTTGTCTGTGCTCTCAGCACAAAGCCTGCTTGGGATTCTCTCTCTCTCTGCTCCTTCCCTGCTTGCACTCAAAATAAACAAATATTTTTTAAAAATTAGTTGATGACTGCAAACAAACAAAAAAGGATATTAAATGCATAGCTTTGAGAATGTGTCTAACACTCTCCTTTAATGTTATTTTCTAGGGCCTCAGCATCAATATTTCTCTTTTAAAAAAACAGCCTTGGTAAAAGATCCTCAAGTCTAAGGGACTTTCCAAATAATAGAATCAGTCTGATCTTTAAAAACAAAATTTAAATGTCAGAAGATACATCCAAATTAATATCAAGAAGTTCTTTAAAAACATTATCCCAAAAGTATAGGTGGAAAATATTCTAGATCCATACTTTCTAGACAGTCTGAGTTCTACAAGAATCAATTTATTCAAGATACCAAATTTGGAGTGCAATTCATTTTTCTTTAATGATTATATCACATCTAGATATGCTTGGATGCTTACGGTCAAAGCCATAACCTACCAGTTGATATCCCAAGCATGTGCAGTAGCCCACAATGTAGTAATTTCCAGGCCCTTAATTACTTTAGTTTAACTAACTGATTGAAGTTGGTAATAGTATGGCTCATTCTGTTTGTCTTCCGAGCATCTTCATTTACACAAAGAAGCCCCCTGTTACCTACATCTTCACAAGGTTCCACCTCCAGACCTTCCTCCCTAATATTACCAAGGACTACAGTAAGGTGAGGGAGGCACTGGTCTTACAGTAAGGTGAAGGAGGCACTGGTCTTGGATGCAAAATTTTAAAGAGCACCAAAAACTCAGTTATTAAGATGAGTATTTTAAAAAATAAAGATTAATGTAAAATCCATGATAAATAAAATATTCAAATATTAAGTAATTACTGATTTTTCCTTTCACTTCAGGTGCCAAAATGGCTCTGCACAGCACTGTTATTTAAAATTTTGATTTGGTATTCCTTTACCATAGTCATAAACATTTTCCAATGTAGTCCCATTTTTTTTTTTATTAATGGAAGGTGCACTAAATCGTGTATTACCACCCAATCTCACCCCTTTTCTTTCCAAGTCCTTTGCCCAACAAAGGTGAAATTAAACTGAAAGCTATAAACTTCATGATACACCTTACGACAGTATTCTGCATCTGTTACTCTGACACAGGTCCTAAAGCAGCAAACAAGCTACTGTCATTCCCATTTACGTATTTATAGGGACTCCTACTCCATGTGTCATTGGTGGAAAAACTTTCCCTATCACTTTAGAACTCATTGGTCTCTACAATTATTCCCTACAATTCTGGAAGTGTGTGACTCATTTTTATATATAATCATATAATGCTTACCCTTGCTGCTGGACATCTATGTTCTCTGAAAGACATGCAAAACACTACGAGATACCTGAGATAGTTTACCTGCTTTCTGTTTGTACCGCCATAACACAAACAATGGCCTAGCACGTAAATACTGAAAACTCACACTCTTCTTTCTCCTAGAATCCAAGAATGCATCTCTCTTTGCCGCTTGACACATTTACCTTTAGAGTTTGTGGCAGTACAATCAATGAACTCATCCTTTTCATCCATAAGAAATGTTACTAATCACTCTTTCTGGTTTCACCTCATTTAGGAAATGTTTGTGTAACCTTTTAGAGGTGTGTGCCTTAGATCACTATTTATGCATTTTCCCTAAGGCACCTCTCCCTAAGGCAGAGGAATGCAGAATCCGGAGGCATTACTCAAACCTGCCTATGGCAAATAAAACGCTTCCTTAACTGTCATGGTTTACCTTTAAAGTGCAGGAGAATTTTGTATAATACAATCAATTTGACAAGTAATAGATGCCTATTCAGTGCCAGACACTGTAACAGGCATACAGCAATGAATACACATTTTAGTATTTGTTTTTAATCTTATAATACTTTATACAATTTAGCATAAGTAGAAAAACAAAAGCAAAAATTATCCCAATTCCAAGAGCAAAACTGATAATCCAAGATGGCCAATCACTGCTTCAAATACCACCAGTCATGCTTTTGCACATCCTGGGATTATGTGTGCTCCAGTTTGAGAAGTAGAGTCTTTGGTTAATTCCCACAAAACAAAGGCAATATTAAAGTTAATATTTACTCTGGATGAAAATACTTGGGAGTATCATTAGAACAAACTCTGAGTCTTCATTTCCATATCATCAGGTTCTGCCTACATTCTGAAATGACAAAGATGGAATCCACTTCAATACTTAGAGAAAATGTTTAAAACTTATACTTTAGGGGCGCCTGGGTGGTTCAATTGGTTAAGCCTCCAACTCTTGATTTTGGCTCAGGTCATGATCTCACGGGTTCTAAGTTTGAGCCCCACGTTAGGCTCTACACTGAGTGCGGAGGCTGCTTGGGCTTCTCTCTCCCTCTCTCCCTGCCCCTCCCCACCCCTTCTCAAAATAAATACATAAATAAACTTAAAAAAAATTTATACTTAAAAAAAATCTTGTGTGAGAGGGAGGTGGAATCATTCCTGATACTTTAAGGTCAAGTCTTCACTGACCTCAGCACTACATTGTTTATCATTGCTTTTCTTACCCTTAATTAAACTGCTCTCAAGTTCTTAATGCATCTGCTGATCAGCTTCAGAAAGGATCTCTCCTTAGAAAAAGTAAATTCTCACACAACACAAACTTTTGGACTTCTCTCTGTAGAGAAATGATGAACACTACTGATATTTCCTTTTACTGGTCAGAACCAAAGCTGGTGAAAAAGTATTACATTCCTCAGGGATAGTATTACATTCCTCAATTTTGTCTTAAATAATTTTAACCATAAATCTATATCCAAAAATAAACACAGGATTAACATTGCTTATCTGTGGATATGTGATACATGTATTTTTGAAAGGAAGCAGCTATTTATAATAGCACAAGTAATTTCCTATTAGGATTAAGATTTAATTCTCCAAAACTGCAGTGCCTGGATAACTTGCATGAAGACTGGCTCTCCTACCTGGAGTCCCCAAATCAATCATTCCAAGCTATGACAAAGAAAGTCTCATATGTGCATGAATGTGGATATGTGTTCTCCTGCAGACACTGTACAACCCCCAAACTTCAGACCTTTCCAGACTGGTTAAATTAGAAAAGTGGAGAAACATCACAATATATCTATTTCACCACTATAGGACAATGGTTCTTAATAAGGAATATGCAACAGTATCACCTGTGACACTGGCATGAGATTTCACTGTTTTAAAATTCAGATTAAGGTCAGTGTTTGATAACCTCAACTGGGGAGGGCCTACGAGTGCACACCTTTGAATAACCACAAAGGATTCTGATTCAAATACTACCATAAGACTAAAATCCATTTCAATTCTGAGTATATTTAGGTTTCTGGTTTTGTAAAGACTTAAATATATTATGCCCAAAGGCTAGAATTCAGAAGGCTTAATGTTCTCTTCACCTCTGTCCTCTAATATTTTATATTAATGACAATACTTAGAATCCAAAAGCCATCACTGTCTCCTGCATAAAAATTCCAAGTTGTTACAATTCCTTATACATGAACCCACACCTGTGCACAGACTGTCTCTAGTCTTAGTGTTATAGGCTGGATCTCTAACACTAAATGATTTTAAATATATGACATTATTCCTAATAATAAGAGGAACTGAACATTTTATATTTGAAATTTTAAGGTCAGTTTATTAAGTTCAATGATGAAAGCTATCAGAAGAATATTCTCCTGAAAATTATTTTTTTCTTAGAAAAAAGAAAGAAAAATCAACACCTCAGCACAGCCACAGATGCTGTGGCAGTCACACCGTTCTGCAGATGGGGACAGTCCATTAGTCAGTCAAATCACTCTCTGGGTCAGCAGGATTATAGTCCGGATCATCCTCATCATCCTCTAGCTCCAAGTCATCCATTTCCTGGAACAGAGATTCATCTACCTCCACATTGTTTCCAGCTGTAAAAGATAAAAGATTTCACCTTCAGTCTTATACTCAGGAATGAAAGATGTAACGCACTGGCAATACCAAACAAACTTCTAAATGCGCAAGTGAGATACCAGTGATGAAATGTGAAACTAAGACCACAAAATCATAGTAACAATGATCTGACTAGGCAGCAGAGACACATTTTTAATTTTTTTTTAATGTTTATTTGTTTCGAGAGAGAGAGAGTGCGAGCCAGGGAGGGGCAGAGAGAGGAGACGCAGAATCCGAAGCAGGTTCCAGGCTCTGAGCTGTCAGCACAGAGCCCGATGAGGGGCTTAAACTCACGGACCACGAGATCATGACCTGAACTGAAGCCGAACGCTTAACAGACTGAGCCACTCAGGCGCCCCCTTTTTTTTATGTTTATTTATTTAGGCAGAGACAGTGAAAGCATATGTATGATGGGGGAGGAACAGAGAGAGAGGAAGAAAAAGAACCCCAAGCAGGCTCCGCATGGTCAGGGCAAAGCCCGACATGGGGCTCAAACTCACAGTCCATGGGATGATGACCTGAGCCAAAATCAAGAGGTGGACACAACTGACTGAGCCACCCGGGTGCCCCAGCAGAGACACATTTAAAAACAACTTCATGCTTCCAGTTCACATTCTAACAAACCCCATTATAAAAAAAGCCTTCCTAGAATAAGTTACTTATGATGTGGCATTTTATAAGTTGAAGATGGTGTGTCCTGCATTGCTGACAACGGGCCCCTACCAGTTTCTCTCTTCCAGTAGTGGCAGACGTGTACATCACCAAAACTCAACTATACCTGCTATTTAATTGATAGGTATAAGTTGATCTTCACTCTCACTCAGTTCCTATTATAACTAATGGTATGCCGTTCTCAAATTCCAAATGTCTGGGCCCTACAGGAAGCAACACCGAAGCCTTGCATTAAACATCTTTACTTTTCAGTTTGAAGTACATAAAGGTCAGATATTATAGTACTTAAGTCACCAAAAATTGTTCATCTTTCCTTCCTGTCAGACTCCAGTCCAGTGACATGGAGTCTTGCTTCACGCCTAGGAGCAAATGAGTAATAAAATACACTTTTGTAGGGGCGCCTGGGTGGCTCAATCCGTTAGGCATCTGACTTAAGCTCAGGTCATGATCTCGCAGTTCGTGGGGTTTGAGTCCTGCATTGGGCTCTGTGCTGACAGCTCAGAGCCTGGAGCCTGCTTTGGATTCTGTGTCTCCCTCTCTCTCTCTGCCCCTTCCCCATTCACACTCTGCCTCTGTCTCTCAAAAATGAATAAATGTTAAAAAAAATATTTTTTTAAATAAAACACACTTTTGTTAAGTCCAGGCCAAAGAATAACTCACTCTCTCTGGGAGAGGCAGGGAAGGCTTTCCAGAACAGATGACATCAAAATATCTTTACGATAAATTTGAATCCACCAGGAAGAAAAGGGGCCAGATAATGCAACTGTAGTTAGAAGTACATGCAAAGGCGGAAAGAAAAATAAGACTTTGAATACTTCTAACTGGAACAAAAGATTCTTGAGGAAACATATCTAGAGATATAGATGAAGGCCACATAGAAGGATTGTGTAGGTCAACCTTTTCCTCTAAGGAACACAGAATCATCAAAGGATTTTAAGGAGAGAAATGTCATGATTACACATGAGTTTTAGAAATGTCAGGTCAGGGGCAGAGACTAAAGGCAGTAAAACAGAAAGACACTGAAGCAGGAAGACAATGTAAGAAACCAAAACAAACACCCACGTAAAAAATGATAAAACCTTCACATCAGGAGGAAAGAGCTGAAAATGCCTACCAAAGTCACTTTAGAGGCAGAATCAACAGACAGCTTTTGGTAAGTGATTAGCTATGAAGAGATACTGATCTAGTAGACACAGTAAGGAGTCAAGAATGAGTGAAGACAGTAAAACTTCTAAAATGCAAGACAGAATGAGACACATGTTTAGTTCCAGAATTTCCCAATAACCTAGGAGAAAAACAAGCTAGTAACATGTGAGAGGGATAGATGAGGAAAACCTTCCTAGGTCTGTCTGTTTGGGGGGGAAGGAGGTGTTTGTAATAAGTATCTTGGAACTAGAATGCAATAAAATACACAAAACAAAATCATGAGTTTCCACAAGGGTCCTGCTCAGGTTAAGAAGCATGATTTAGCGGGGAGGAGTTAAGACAGAGGAGCAGCATGCAGACCCTGAGCTTGTCTCATCCCTGAAACACAGCTAGATCAGCACAAAACCATTTTGAAAACCTAGGAAATTGATCTGAGGATTAATGCAAAAATCTGCAGAAAGTGAGCCACAGAACTCGACAAGTACACAGTACAGGAGAGGTGAACTGAGGGAGAGAAAAGCCACAGCAAGTAGGGAGCTATTTTCACATATAGAAGGCAGAGAAAAAGAAAGGGGGAGAGTGTAGTACATCGGGATTGTACAAGAGAAGCACTCCCCTGAAGGTAGCTGGAGAGAAAGAGAGAGGAAGAGTGAAAATACTCGAAGGGGACTGAACAAGAAATATGTTTGCCTACATCGTTGATGGGGAGAAAGGAGAGGGTGTCAATACCACCAGGATTCTACAAACAGTGTAGTGCAGAATCTAAAGTTCCAGAGCTCTGTGCCTGGCAGTGCTCTAGTGAGGAAGCAGGGCAAATCCCCAGGAGCAGGCAGCTCAGTCTAAGGGGCCCATGTGCCACACGGGGAGAAGTGTTTCCCCTGCTTGGACAGCATTTGGTAGTGGCCACATGGCCTCCCCACAAGCCAAAGATGCCAGCAGACCCTGAGAGCAGTCACATTTGCTGGTATTGGGACAAAGACACGAGAGTGGGGTGAAACCTGGCCCTGGCTAATGTGCTACAATTTGTCATAACCTCTGAATTTCTGCTGCTGTGCGATCACACAAACATCTTCTAGGGTAAACAGGCACCCAGACATTGCTCAGCAAGACACTCCCCCAGAGAGTTGGTGCAGGTCCAAGCCACAGGGGTCTCTTAAGCGTGAGGTTCTGAAACACAGCCCAATCTGAGATAAAACTCTGGAAGAAGGTGCCACCTGGCAGGTGAAGAGCTTGGACACAGACAGGGTAGAGGCGGGGAGTGGACGGAGGCCTGAGATAAAGGAGGGGTTTTTGATGGCAGGTTGGTGAGAGTGCAAAGTTCCTGCGCCAGAGACTAGTTAGCTGGGTGAAGCCATTTCCACTTCCCCTTCTCACCCACACAGATCCACCCCCTGTAAGCTAAGCAGCGCCACCTGGTGGAGAACAGAGCCATACACCAAGCCCTGCCCAACTGTGCCCTCCAAGCACATCCCCTAGAAGACTAGCACCAGTTTCTCCACCTGCTTAGTGTATGGACTACAGAGTGCTTCATAGTTTGGAGTTCTAGGGGAAAAAGGGAAACTGGATGTAACTTCATTCAGGTTTCATTCTGTTTACTGGTTCATTTATTTGTTTGCTTTCTTTGCTTCTGTTTTTACTTAAATTATTTTCTATTTATTTCTTTTCTTTCTCTCAGATGCAGAAAAAAATTTTTTTTTACTTTTTAATTTTTTTACTTTTGTATTCTATTTCATTTTATTTACATTATACAAATTCTTTTTAATTTTTAAATTTCTTCTTACTTTTATTTTCTTTCCCTTTTGTCCCTATTCTATCAAGCTTCCTTCAACAAGCAGACCCAAACACACCTAGGATCTAGCTTCCTTTACTTGATTATTTTGTTTTTAATTTTTATTTTTTATTAAATTTTTTTCTTCCTCCAAAATGACAAAACAAAGGAATTCACCCAAAAGAAAGAACATAAAGAAATAGCAGCCAGAGACTTACATATATGATAGAGCAGAAATCAATGATATTGAAATAAAAAACAAAACAAAACAAAACAGTATAACGGATCAATGAGCCCAGAAGCAGGTTCTTTGAAAGAATTAACAAAATTAATATACCCTTAGCCAGACTGATCAAAAAGAAAAAGGAAAGGACCCAAATAAATAAAATCACGAATGAAAGAGGAGAGGTCACAACTAACACTGCAAAAATACAAACAATAATAAGAGACTATCATGAGCAATTATATTCCAACAAACTGGGCAATCTGGAAGAAATGGACAATTTCCTAGAAACATATAAACTACCAAAACTGAAAGAGGAAGAAATAGAAAATGTGAACAGACTCATAACCAGTAAAGAAATAGAATTAGTAATCAAAAATCTCCCAACAAACAAGAGTCCAGGGCCAGATGGCTTTCCAGGGAAATTTTACCAAACATTTAAAGAAGAGTTAATGCCTATTCTTTTGAAGCTGTTCCAAAAAATAGAAATGGAAGGAAAACTTCCAAACTCACTCTACCAGGCCAGCATTACCTTGATTGCAAAACCAGACATACTCCACTACAAAGGAGAACTACAGACCAATTTCCCTGATGAACATGGATGCAAAAATTCTCAACAAGATACTAGCCAACTGGACCCAACAAGACATTAATTGAATTATTCACCATGACCAATTGAGATTTATTCCTGGGATGCAAGAATATCAGTATCTGTAAATCAATCAATATAATACATCACATCAATAAAAGAAAGTAGAAAAACCACATGATCCTCTCAATAGATGCTGAAAAAGCATTTAACAAAATATAGCATCCTTTCTTGATAAAAACCCTAAATAAAGTAGGGATAGAAGGATCATATCTCAAGATCATGAAAGCCATATAGAAAAGACTCACCACTAATATCATCCTCAATGAGGAAAAACTGTGAGCTTTCCTGCTAAGGTCAGGAACAAGACAAAAGTCCACTCTCACCACTGTTACTCAACACAGTGCTTGAAGTCCTAGCCTCAGCAATCGGGCAACACAAAGAAAAAAAGGCATCCAAGTTGGCAAGGAGGAGGTCAAACTTTCACTCTTCATAGATGACATGATACTCTACATGGAAAACCCAAAAGACTCCACAAAAACAATGCTAGAACTGATACATGAATTCAAAAAATTCACAGGACATAAAATCAATATACAGAAATTGGTTGCATTTCTATACACCAATAATGGAGCAGCAGAAAGACAAATCAAGGAATCAATCCCATTTACAATTACACCTTAAACCATAAAATACCTAGGAATAAACCTAACGAAAGAAGTGAAAAATCTATACACTGAAAACTATAGAAAGCTTAAGAAAGAAACTGAAGAAGACAAAAAGAAATGGAAAAAACATTCCATGCTCATGGATTGGAAGAATATTGTTAAAATGTCGATACTACCCAAAGCAATCCACATAATCAACACAATCCTATCAAAATAACACCAGCATTCTCCACAGAGCAAGAACAATACTAAAATTTGAATGGAACCAGAA
This sequence comes from Cryptoprocta ferox, assembly GCA_028646485.1. Classification (NCBI taxonomy): domain Eukaryota; kingdom Metazoa; phylum Chordata; class Mammalia; order Carnivora; family Eupleridae; genus Cryptoprocta; species Cryptoprocta ferox. The sequence continues at coordinate 44,752,750 of CM053577.1, forward strand.
AAAGACCCCAAAGTAATATTGAAAAAGAAAACCAAAGTTGAAAGCATCACAATTCCAGACTTCAAACTGTATTACAAAATTGTTATCATCAAGACAGTATGGTACTAGCACAAACATAGACACACAGATCAATGGAACAGAATAGGTAACCCAGAAATGGACCCACAAACTTATGGCCAACTAATCTTTGACAAAGCAGGAAAGAATAGCCAATGGAAAAAAAAACAGTCTCTTCAGCAAATGGTGGTGGGAAAATTGAGAAAACGACATGTAGAAGAATGAACCTGGACCACTTTCTTACACCATACACAAAAATAAACTCAAAATGGATGAAAGACCTAAATGTAAGACAGGAAGCCATCAAAATCTAGAGAAGGAAAGCAGGCAACAACCTCTTTGACCTCGGCTGCAGCAACTTCTTACCCAACCCATCTCCGGATGCAAGGGAAACAAAAGCAAAAATGAACTACTGGGACCTCGTCAAGATAAAAAGCTTCTGCACAGTAAAGGAAATAATCAGCAAAACTAAAAGGCAACTAATGGAATGGGAGTTACCAAATGACACATCAGATAAAGGGTTAGTATCCAAAATCTATAAAGAACTTATCAAACTCAACACACAAAAAACAAATACTCCAGTGAAGAAATAGGCAAAAGACATGAATAGGCACTTTTCCAAAGAAGACATCCAGATGGCTAACAAACACATGAAAAAATGCTCAACATCACTCATCAGGGAAATACAAATCAAAACCACAATAAGATACCACCTCACAGCTGTCAGAATGGCTAAAATTAACAACTCGGGCAACAGATCTTGGTGAGGATGTGGTAGAAGAGGAACTGTTTTGCACACTTGGTGGGAATGCAAACTGGTACAGCCACTCTGGAAAACAATACGGATGATCCTCAGAAAATTAAAAATAGAACTACCCTACAACCCAGCAATTGGCACTACTAGCTATTTACCCAAAGGATACAGGAGTGGTCATTCGAAGGGGCACATGTTTACAGCAGCACAATGGACAATAGCCAAAGTATGGAAACAACCCAACTGTCCATCAACTGATGAACGGATAAAGAAGATGTGGTACACACACACACACACACACACACAATGGAATACTACTTGGTGATCAAAAAGAATGAAATCTTGGCATTTGCAACAATGTGGATGGAACTAGATAGAGTGCGTTATGCTTAGCAAAATAAGTCAGTCAGAGAAAGACAAAAATTATATGATTTCACTCATTTGGAATTTAAGAAACAAAACAAATGAACATAGGGGAAGGGAGGCAAAACAAGATAAATAAGATAAAAACAGAGAGAGAGACAAACCATATGAGACTCTTAAACACAGAGAACAAACTGAGGGTTGCTGGCGGGGTGGTGGGTATGAGGATGGGCTAAATGGGTGATGGGCATTAAAGAAGACACTTGTTGGGGTGAGCAGTGGGTGTCATACAGAGTGATGAACCACTAAATTCTATTCCTGAAATTATTACTATACTATATGTTAGCTAACTTGGATTTAAATTAAAAAATATTTTAAAAAAAGAAATATGGTTTAGCAGGGAGGCCACATCAACATTGCTTTTTTAAACTTTTCTTAAAGTTTATTTTTTGAGAGAGAGCAATAGTACGAGTGGGGGAGGGACAGAGATAGAATCCCAAGCAGGCTCCACACTGTCAGCACAGATCCTGATGTGGGGCTCAAACTCACAAACCATGAAATCATAACCTGAGCTGAAGTCAGACGCTTACCTGACTGAGCCACCCCAGGTGTATCTCAACATTGCTTCTTAACCTTTTCCAGGAGATAGTCAAGGAACAAGGTTGAAAGGCCAGAAGCTGTAGGACTCCCAACTGGCAAGATGGGCATGAAGAAGGCTAATGAAGTGCAGAATTCTAGGGTGCTATCTGAAGTGTGACTGTGTATTGAGCCCAGTTTAAGAAACACACGTAGGCCATAAGCTCTAGGAAGGCAGGGAAATTTTTCTATATTGCTATATCCTCAGTAAACAGGACAATAGTTAGCTTATACTAGGCGTGCAATAAATATGTGTGGATGGATGAATAATGGATGGACAGAAAAGTGAAAAAGGGTAGTCTAAGATAAAAAGGAGAAGGAAAGCACAAGCAACTAAATGTTCCAGATAGTAGGAATCATATGAAATTTAAGATTTTTGATTAGAAGGCATGAGAAGTTCCAGATTTGAGGTTTTTATAAAGTTCTACAACCATGAAATACAGTTTCCACAGATTTCTGATACTAGAAATTTTAGTGGAACAGGTCATGTGAGTTACAGAGGCCTGGTTTACTAGTTATTAGAGGCTAATGTGACCATAGCTGTTTACTGCTATCTTTGATGTTGCTTAAGTTACCAGAAAACTTTAAAAAATACATTGCTATAGGTTAGTGTATAAATTGATAAAAACAATACAATTTATTCTTCAAAATGTATTTGATTATAGTCTTGGGAGGAAAACTTTATACTAAGTTATAACTTTGATTTTCATGGTTTAATATTAAAAACAGTGGATTATGTACACATGGAATTTGAGTAATATCTTACCATCCTCCAAAAACTGGATATCAGATGTGTCAAGATTATGGTCTGTTTCAAATAGCTGTTTCCCTAAAAGAAAGAAATAGGCTTAATTTGAACATATCTTTCCTCTATGTTCCATAGTTTCCCATGTTTCCAGTTTTCCTCCATCTTCTCTACAACCCTTTAAAAAGTATAATCCAAGAAAACAAATCTGAAAACTTATTTTTGTAAATTCTAATAAATATATCAACTCAGTAAGTAGCTAAGAGCATATGATATGAATTTGCATTAAAATGGAAGATGTGAAAACCCAGTCTGCTTTAGAGTCCTAGAAAGACAAATGCATTGGACTCTACCACTTCTTACGCTTGTCAGATTCTGAAGTCATAGCAGCTATATCTCATGATCTATCCATTGTAATATTTAGATCAAAGATAAGCCATAAAATTAATAATAATTATAAATAAAGAAATATCATCATGCAAACAGAATGCTTTCTCTTTTTGTCCTAAGTGCCTAAGTACATTTTTTTCTTAAAGAAATTTGTCCGTGTGATCATCTTACTATGTAAGAATTAGATAACTGGAGAAAATAGTCTGTGGGGGGGGGAGGGCTCATACCACTTAATTTATTTTTTCCTGCTTGCTCTTCTTCTTTCATTCGTTTCTTTTTAATTTCCAAGAGTTCTGCATCAAACTTGGCCTTCCAACTTAAGAAATTCTCAATTGTAACAGGAGTGCCATGAAATAATTGCTTAGAAAATAAAAAAGACATGTGGCCAGATAAATGAGACATTTATAACAGAATTATAATTCATAAAAAAAATAATGTATATTTCTCAATCTTACCTGTATGAGCTCTACTAACTTTTATTAACTGATTATTATTACTCATGCTATGCAACCAATGCAGTGAGGGACCTCTAATATTTTACTTAGTAAAGCCTAAATAAAATTTACTTTTTGTGTGTGTGATTGTCAAAAAATGTAACAAAAACAAAACAAAACCCACCAACTAACCAAAAAACAAAACAAAACCCACCAACTAACCAAAAAACAAAAAATAAATGAAAAATAAAACAAAAGATTTAAAGAATAATGAAAGAAAACCTGGCTTTATAATATACCTTTTCAGCTTCCTCTGCCTCCTTTTCCTTTTGCTTTTTTTCTTCTTCTCTTCTAGTTTTTATTTGATCTACTATTTCATTTAATTTTTCTTGCACAGCTGTCACTAAAGTAAAGATCATCACCATACCAAGGTTTTCTTCAGCCTATGTAACCGAAAGAAACAAAACAAAGGTTGTAGTGAGAAACACGTTTCAGAAAAATTTAAAAAATTAAACAATGAAAAGGTAGTTTCATCATTATCAATAAATTCCATACATTTATTATATGATTACTAATTCAGTTGAACCATAAGTTCAGACACTTGGATAAATGATCATTTAAAAAGTGAGCACTGATATACATGTACATAAATAATTATATATTAAATTTAAAAAGATATGTAATTTGCTATAATTAACCTAAAACGGACATTTTATTAAATTCTGTTAAATAATCATAAATGTAGGTAGAATTCAGAAAACATTTTCCTACAGCAGCTAGTAATATTAGTTTTCTAGCATATTTTCATGATTTTAGGTCTTTTGGGGTACTTTAAGAGCTATGAGAATAAACTGAACTTTGAGGCCAAAGTGATTTTCTAATATACAATAATAAAGAATGTAAGTACTTTTGTGATTTATCTTTACCTACCTTTTTTTCCTTCAATTTGACACGGCTTAAAATCAAATCTAAAAGCTCTCCAACTCATGAAAGCGATATACAGGTGACCCTTGAATGATACAGGTTTGAATTGCATGGATCCACTTACATGCAATATTTTTTCAGTAAATATAATATAGTACTGTAAACGTATTTTGTCTTCCTCATAACTTTCTTAATAAGATCTTCTCTAGCTTACTGTAAGAAGACAGTATGTACGTAGTGCATATGCATTAATTGACTATTTATGTTATAGGTAAAGCTCTCTGTTAATTGTAGTTTTGGGGGAGTCCTAAGTTACAGGCAGACTTTTGACTGTGTGGAAGCTCAGTGTCCCTAACCCTCTGTGTTGTTCAAGGGTCAACTGTAATTCAAAAGCTATCTGGAAGGTGGTCATTTGAAAGCAGAATAATATAAAACAAGATACCCTGCTTATCCATAAAAACAAGATACACACTAAAAAAAAAAATCCAAAATATACAAGCCAGAACCTTTTCCTATAAGCAGAAGAGATTTCCAAACATTCCTTTGACAGGGCTGGGCTGGACTTAGCAGCATTTGAGTAGGTATTTAATCTCCTTAGCCCTCTGTGAATACAAGGCTTCAAGCAAGCTTCTCTACTTTGGGGCTTTCTGTGGTGTGTCCATGCTAACTATCCTAAATCTGACACTAAACAAACCTGTCTCCCAACTGCCAAATCCATATTTAAAACTACCCAGTGGACAGCAATATGATGCCCAAAGCCATGTCAACACTGAAACCATCATCTTCTCCATAAAACCTATTTGTGTTCTCTAACTCAGAGAACTAAACCACCATCCAGCTGGCATGAACACTCACATCCCGTCATAAGCTCTATCGCCACCTCTAATCTATTTTTAAATATCATTTAAGTCTGCCTATTGTTCTCTATCAACACTGTTATTACCACAACCCAGGACATCATCATCTTCAACTTGGAATATTCCAAGAAACTCCTAACAGGTTTTCTTAAAACCTGTGGTCTTATCACCTCTGACCTAACTTCTCTGGCCACTGAGTACACACTCAAAACCGATCTTGTCAGTCGATTCGATAAAACCCCTCAATAGCTTCCCAAACCCACCAGGAGCAAGACCATAGTTTTAACATAGTTCAAAAGACCCTTCGGGAATTAATTGCTTTAGTTCCATCACATAATATCAATAACCTCAAATTCTAAGCTCAAGAAATTTACTATGACTGAAAGTTCTGGAAGGAAATAATGATCTCTTCTCTCTCACTTACATGACCCTTAACAAGCTTGCTCCTCTACCTTAAAACTCTTCTCTTTATTGCCTGGCAAACTCTTCCTCTTGAAAGCTTCTCCAGTGCCTCAAGCCTATGTCCACGCATACAATCTTGTACTTCACCCATCACAGCATTTTTCACACAGAGTAACAATTTCCAATTTGTTAGTCCACATTCCTCACCAGAACATAAAATCTATTACAGGGAGGATTGTGTCGGTCTCAAGTCACTTAACCTAATGCTTAATACATTTCAAAAACAAATCCCAGTAGGATCTCTTTTTTATCAACCTAAGTATTCCAATAGAAAACAAAAAAAAGGGGGCACGTGGGTGGCTGAGTTGGTTGAGCATCTGACTTCGGCTCAGGACATGATCTCATGGTTCCTGAGTTCGAGCCTTGCATGGGGCCTGCTGCTGTCAGTGCAGGGCCTACTTCGGGTCCTCTGTACCCCCCCACCCCTCCCCCATTCATGCTCGCTCACTCACGCGTGCTCTCTCTCTCTCTCAAAATAAACAAACATTAAAAAAAAAAAGAAAAGCAAAAATAGAATCATTCATATGGAAGTAGACAACTAGAAGCCACACAGGAGATGTCCATATCACTACTAATTAAAGAAATTCAAATTATGATTCTATACTATCTTCCATCTTGTCATTTTTTCTTTCCAAATGAAAAAAATCTAATGTTAGCAGATGCAGGCAGACACCTCAATGGCTACAGTGAGATTATAATTTGGCACGACCTTTTTGAAGGTCAATTTGGCAGTGTGTATAAAATTAAGGAGGCATAACCTTTAATCCAGTATCTTACTTACAGAAAACACTGGGCTAGTATACTCATCAATAATATACTCCTTTTATCTATTCAAACAATATCTGAGTGTCTACTATGTTCCAGGCACTAGAGATTCAATGGAGACTCTGCTCTAAGGATTTAAAAACAGTGATATATAAGAATGTCCAAAGAATTAAATATTAAATCAGGCAAAAATGAGAAGTAATTAAGTTGTTTCAAAAAGGATATGTGTAATTACATATACAAATAGGGAAATTCTATGCAGTTATCAAAAATGATGCTTCATATAGGTGTTTACTAAAATGGAAAGACACCCACATATATTGTTATGTCAAAAAAAGGATATTATAAAACATTATGTATAGAATGATCCAAATTTGGGTAGAAGAGGGGTACTATGAATATAAGCATAAGAAAAAAGTCTGGAACTGTATTACAACAAAATGTTAATAAGTAGTTATACCTGGTTGGTGAGATTAAGAGTAATTTTAATTTTCTTCTTCATGAGTTTCTGTATTTTCTGAGTTTTTGGTAATATGAATTTATTATTTTGATAATTAAAATCAATACTATTTTGGGAGAAAAAGTACAACTATTCCTTCAATACATCTGATCTCAGGTAAGTATGAGAAAGGGATAAGAACTTTTCTGAAAGGAAGGAGCTGGAGTATAAATAAAATATAAAACATACAGAAAGCAATCACTGAGACCAAATAACTTACATTAATGACTGAATATAGCAAACATATGTCCCAGGTTCTCTGCAATGTCTTAAAATGAAGCATTTTAAGTCAAATATTAGAATTAGTATAATTTCATACTGAGTGGCAGAGTGAATAGGGCCCAGGATAAGCATAAAATTCATGTTTAATATTATCTTCTTTTACTCTTCATTCTCTAATAGCTCCAGGTATTTTTAAAATATCAGCATTCAGGGGACGAAGTCCTTGAAATATACCAGCCACATTTAAGGTGTAGACAGGGCTCTGTCAATTCTTGTTAGAAGAAACAAACATTAGGACTTCTGTTTATAACATGGTGGAGTTAAGATTTTACTTGTCCTCCCTACTCCCTACTCTGAAGAACCCATGAAAACTCTTTACCCAAGCAAGAGAGAGCTTTAAATACTGGCTAAGACCAGACTGCAGGTAGCCTATCCCACCACAGAACTAGCCAAGAACTTTCCAATACCCACTTTTTCTTCCATACAACACCCACCTCAGAGGGATCATAAACCTTGTTGCTGCTTGTAAGCTTGGGGAGAAGGAAAGATAAGAAAAAAAAAAAAAAAAGAAAAGAAAACAATCACCAGTCCTCATCCTAGATTGCAAGCAACTAGCCTGCAACAGGTCAGAGGGGTGGGAGTTTTAATTTTTTTTAAGTCAGAATTTTTAACCACACGTAGGACTGGACATTCTGAGAACCAGATCAAAACTGTGTTTAAACTTAAAATACCTATTAAATATTTTGGTAACTAAAAGCCATGAGGGGCACCTGGGTAGCTCAGTCAGTTAAACATCCGACTTGGGCTCAGGTCATATCTCAGTTCATGAGTTGGAGCCGGCATCGGGCTTGCTCCTGGCAGCACAGAGCCAGTTTCAGATCCTCTGTACCCACCCCCCTCTCTGTCCCTCCCCCTCTCATGCACTTGCTCACTCTGTGTCTCAAAAATATACAAACATTTAAAAATATACTTTAAAAGTCATGAGGCGACTGGGTTTCAAACAGGGATATAGGGACAAACTTCTCTTACTCAAATTTTAAACGTACAATGAGAAACAAAAAATAAAAATGTTTTGTGAATATATCTATATCTAGAAAGAAACAGATACATCATGAATTCTCCTTGTTCAGTGTACTGGTTATACATATTTAACAGCATTTTCTGGCTCTTAAAATTAATGTATACTATTTAAGGCCAATTTTAAAAAATGCTATTACAAAACTTATTTCCTTACCTGTAATGCTAATAGTTTTAAAATATCTGAGACATCATTATCTTCTAGGTTTTCCTGGGAGAATATTTCATAAAGAGGGGCTTCATCTGGATATTTTTCACTGTATGTAAACTTGAGGGTAGTCTGGACAGCTACAGACATAAAATAAGAGTTTGAAAATGAATATCTTACAATGTAAAGTATAGAGAGGTCAACATCTTTGTTGAATCAATCATTAATTTACAATGTGTCAATGAAAAGTAGCACAACAGATTTTCCTGCAAAGAAAAACAAGGTTACTATGAAATCAGGCAGATAATCACTAGGATAAATAACACATACCACAGAGATAAGTGAAAACAAATCATGGGAATACAAAAAAATCACCTCTAACACATGAAATACATTTATTACTTATGAGTATTTTACCATATTGCATGTCTAAGAAAGAGGATGGGTAAAAGCCACTCTTTTTAAAACCCTTCTTGGGGCATCTGGGTGGCTCAGTCAGTTAAGCATCCATCTCCGGCTCAGGTCATGGTCTTGCAGTCTGTGAGTTGGAGCCCCACATCGGGCTCTGTGCTGACAGTTCAGAGCCTGGAGCCTGCTTCAGATTCTGTGTCTCCCTCTTTCTCTGCCCTGCCCCTACTTGCCTTCTGTCTCTCTCTCACCCTCTCTCAAAAATAAACATTAAATAAATAAAACCCTCCTTAAGACAAACAAAAGGCACAGAATATAACACACAGAAAAAGTACTACCTAACAACGTGGATGGAACTAGAATACATTATGTTAAGCCAAATAAGTCAGAGAAAGACAAATCTCATATGATTTCACTCATATGTGGAATTTAAGAAACAAAACAGATGAACATAGTGGAAGGGAAGAAAAAATTAGATAAAAACAGAGAGGGAGGCAAACCATCAGAGACTCTTAAATACAGAGAACAAACTGAGGGTTAATGGAGAGGAAGTGAGTTGGGGGATAGGATAAATGAGCGATGGGCATTAAGGAGGACACTTGTTGGGATGAGTACTGGGTGTTATATGTAAGTGATGAATCAGTAAATTCCACTCCTGAAACCAACGCTACACTGTATGTTAACTAACTTGAATCTAAAACAAAACAAAAACAAAAACAAACAAACAGAAAAAGAGAAAAAGTACTACCTTGGACTTATTGTCAGGCCCTACCAGAGCCAGTCTCCAGTGCAGAAGATCCGGTGTTAGCCCTGGAGTCTATATTTCTAGCTGTACAATGCTAGCAGGGCATTGCTAAGGGGTTGCTAGATGACATGGCTTTGAACTGGATGGTTTGAGAGGTTGTCTGAGAAACTTTTAACCTGACTCATCTATACATTTTCACTCACTCATTTGGCCTGTATCGTGCATACATCTGACACTTGTATAGGAGTGAGATTCTCAGAGGCACATCAGTGCAACATCTCTCTCTACAGCCCAACTCTCTACAACTAAGCAGCAAATTGGTTAAAACTTATTAATCACAATGATCTTTTGTCTAGACTTGGCCTTTCTTATAACTCACATTTTAATTATCAAAACCTCCTGATTTTGATCATTTTAACTCAAATCCAGATTCCTCTTCATAAGAAAAATCTTAAAATATGCAGGTTTGAGATTTTGTTTTAATTTTTGTGTATGATGTCAATAAACAATTTTATGAGTCAATGGATATAAGACTGTTATCAGGTCAGTAAAGATACAGTGTCTTTTGGCATTTTCTTTCTTTTTTTTAATTAACACATTTCTAATTTTATTGTTAGAATAAGAACTTTTTAAAACATTTACTGATTTTACTATAAGATGTAATAGACATTCATTACAGAAAATTTAGAAATACATTAAGGGGAAAATAAAATCAATAACAATCTCACCATTAGGAAGAGATCACTATTACCATTTGGGGATATTTAAAGTATCATAGAAGCATTTTTTAAATGTTTATTTATTTATTTTGGGGGGGGTGAGAGGCAGAGAGAGAGAAACTATATATATATAAATACATATATAAGTAAACGACTGTATCCAACATCCTTTTAATTCAGACTTTATTAATATCTCGGTGCTAATCTCATTTTCAATTGTACAAGACACATTTAGAGTTATCAAATGATAACACTAAAATCACTGACTGTTCACGGCATTGGCAGAATTTTAACTAATTTAATGTTAAAAAAAAATCCTTGGGGTTAACACCAACTTACATAACATTTCTATCGAATTCTAGTATTAACTGGAAAGGAACTTCAGATGCTTCCCCAACATCGGCCACATTTAAATCAATCTATTTAATTTTAATTTATTGGTTTTATAGCTGCTTTATTTCCATTTGTTTATCTGTCTTACTTCTACAGTTGGCTTTTATCTGGTTTTATGTATATACACATTTAAACAACAGTACAATACCCATCCTAAAGAGAGAGAGAAAAACATGGAGATATTTATCTAGCCTAATTAATAACAGCAAATGTTCAATAAGCAACTAAATGCCCAAAGAGGAAAAACAATCATGGAAAAATAAGTTGCTCCATGGAATACCACATAATCATTGAAATATGTGTGCATTCAAAGTCTTTTTTAGGACTAAAATTTTCTACCTTTTCTCCATCTGTTGTACTGTTAATATTTCTGTTTCACTTTTTACAAGAAAGCTCATTATGTCAGAATATATCTCATTGACTTCCTCTCTAATTCTCTGTAAGTCGTGTTTACATAGCAAATGCTAACTAGAGACACACAGCATTCATGCTAGATTCCTAAGAACACGGTAGCATCGCCACACCTTGAATGCCCAGCACAATGGTGGCAGAATGAGTAACATTCCTGAGAGTGACTTAGGAAAACCACAAGTATTTCTGATTGGACTTACTTTCATCATTTTCTCCAGCCTCAGATGTCACAGTAATGGTGAAACTGGGTGGATTTTCTGATAACACTGAAAGAAAATATACACAGAGATTAAATTATTAAGATGCTTCCTAAGGCAAATGCTTTTATTTATTAGCAAAATATTACTATCCAGTTCTGGAAACATCCCTAGTCTGTATTTCCACTTCCACAAATACAGACTAAACAGAACATTCAAATGATAAAATATTCATCAATTTTCTATTTAAATTTAGGGTTACCTCTAATTTGGAAAAAAATACCTATAGTCGATACACTCTTGGAGTTTTGTCAAATCAATTAAAATAATTAATTTTCCTTTATTTCAAAATTTCCATCTATACATAGAAGATTATATTCTAAAAAATTCCAAAATGGAATGACAAAAAAAGTTTGATGTTTTCATCAGAAACTACACACTGATATTCAGTATTATCACTAATTTTTAAACTTATATACTCTAAGATGCAATTCAGAAACTCCATGACAAACAGTAAAAAAAAAAAAAAAAAAAAAAAGACAAAGTTTGTGTCTTCTACGTATCTCTTTCTCCCACATCATCCTTAGAACCAAACTTTATTCTTTCACCGACTATTGAGTCTCTACCATCCTTTGCGGAATTACAAAACTAGCCATGAACCCAACATCAAATTGCTTACAATTTGTTAAGCAAGCCAAGACGTGCACATCAACATTTATGTAAATAAGAAAGTGTTATATACCATTTACAGCCTGATGCCTATGTGATACTATATACAGTATCTGTTTACATCTCTTCCTCCACTAGAATACTGTACTATGAGAGCTCCTACATCAGTGCCTGGCAGGATCCAGAAATTCAATAAATCCCAGCTAAACGACAGCGCTGAAACAATGGAATGAACGTAGAAAAGCAAAAACAAATTAAATTGCTATTCAGAACCGTTAGAAGAGTAAACAAGAAAAATCCAGGCCACCCATGATTGCTGCTGAGCCCATGAGAAAAGCCTGTGCCTCGCTCGAGCCCTGGGAAGCACTGGCCCGTCAGGATTGGTAGCAGCTCAGCAAACTCTTTCTGAAATGAAAGGCCAAGGAGAGCTCTGAAGAAGTCACCAAGGAAACTACTCAATTTTTCCTACTCAAGAACTTCTGAAGCCTTCATAACTATTCATAATCAATAAAATTTTCAAGACATATGCCTTCATTTTAATTGAAGTTTAAAAGTACTGTACCTAAAGCACTGATGAACATCTAAGATTACTATAAAAGCATCTGCCAAGAAGATAAGCCTCTCTGGACTCATATTTTAATAGGCCTCAGATAGTCCAGCCCATGCTAAAAAGTCCCTGAAAAGGTAATTATAATAAAGCTTTTAAAATAGGATTGACCCTACTTTTTTTTTTTTTTACAAATGTGTGTAAAATGTATTAGATGTATTTCATTCCTCTTTCTTTCCATGACCAACTTTAGCATTTACATGTCATAAAATATAAACACAACTACAGAAATAAGGGTTCAACCCAATGATATCCCAACTTATTACCATTTTTAGGACTCTATTAGGCTGTAATTTAAGGGTCTCCTAATAACAACAGCTGACATTTATTGAGCACGACTTTGTATCTGTGTTATACTACGCATTTACGTAAAGATCCTTTAATTCTTACACCAAGACCATGATTTTATTATTTTTTTAAATTTTTTTTTTAACATTTATTCATTTTTGAGACAGAGACAGAGCATGAGTAGGGGAGGGGCAGAGGCAGGGAGACACAGAATCTGAAGCAGGCTCCACACTCTGAGCTGACAGCACAGAACCCGATGCAGGGCTCCAACGCACAGACTATGAGATCACGACCTGAGCCAAAGTCGGACACACTTAATCGACTGAGCCACTCAGGCGCCCCAAGACCATGATTTTATAATGTTACCATATTTCACCAAATTTAAGATGCTACCAAGTATGAGATGCATTCTACTTTATGTACTAAGAAAGAAAAAAGGATCTGCCAATTAAGTTACAATATATAATTGATTATAAGACAAAATTCTTATTTCAGAGATGTTAAAACATAAAAATGTCTTACAGCCAATTAAGTATAGTATCATCCCAATTTTTTAGATGTGGAAACTGAGACTAAAAAAAGCTTCTAAATAATCTGCCCAAGGTTATTCAACTAGTAACTGGAAGAACTGAAGAGACTGTAGTGAGTGTCATGTAAAAAGAAAATATTTTTTCCAGCTGAGAAATTCCAGAGAAGTCATTTGAGGTAGGCTGTGAATTAAGGCATACTGGTAAGTGAAGACGGAGAAAAGAAATGTAAGCAACGGTAACACAGCAGCAAGGGTATAATGAGGGAAAACTTAAGAAATATATATGGAACAAGAAGTTATTCCATTTGGTGGATGTATATGTGGTGAACAATAGTTGAAAATACAGTTGAAAGTTTCACTGTGGACAATGACAATTTTCTGCAGCAGTAGTATGTTGAGAACTGTACCTCTAAATGTAAGAAGGTAAGTCTACAATTGGAATGACAAAAACAAGACTAGAGGTAGGATGAAAGTACAGAGCTATTAAAATCATCCCAGCAAGGTTAATGAGGTTCTGAACTAGGTCAGCAGCCATGGGAAAAGCAGGAAACAGGAAGGACTTTAAGACAGTGATGAATGACATTCCAAATTTATAGTCAGAGGATGGTAGTGCCACTAATAAAAACAAAAAATTCAAAAAAAAACACCCCAAAACCCAAAGATGATATATTTAAATGACACAGAGAACTTTCAATTGAAGACAGTGAGTATGCAATATGCAACCAGAAATGGGCAAATGGAGCTAAAGAGAGTTGGGCTTGAATTTAATTTGGGGTCATCCACACAGGGTGATAGCTAAAGCCATTAGACTAAATGAGATCACCAGAGAGAAAATAGAGAAATAGGGCCAACACCAGCTTTGTAAGGAATCCTAAATTTGGGAAACAAAAGTAAGAGGAAAAAGTGCCAGAGAGAAAAAGAAAAGCAGCAGCCATGAGAGGTCAAAACAAACTCAAGGGAAGCCTATTTTATTTGTGAAGCCACTCCAACTACTGAGATCCAGGCATGGCATGGTAGTATCTACAATGTGTACTCTATGTGTCTGAGTAGCTCTGTCAGGAGGCAATGGGCGATGGATCCCACTGGCCCTACAAGATCAGATCAAAATCCCTAACAAGGCCCTCCGTAATCTGGCCCCTGACTGCCCTCATCTTCCATGACTCTCACTTCTCATTTATGTTCTAGTAATACCAAGCTGCTCTTGCTTTGAATGCATTTTGCCTTCACAGAGTCCTGCTTCTGAACATGCTGTGCCCCTACTCCCAGTCCCATTCACTTGTTAGCTCCTCATCACCCATCAGTTCTCCAAAACAATCAAGAATCTCCCCTTTTCATATGCTCTGGCTGCATCCCATATATTCCTCCATGAAAGAATCATCACGCTGTGTTGTAAATTAACTGATGTCTTTTCCCACTAGACTGAGATCCTAACAATGTATATAATAGATATTTGGTAAATGAGGACTTTGGGATGTTAGCAAGAACATCACTGAACTGTCTGAACTTGGGACAAATATAGAATAGGGTGGCAAGACAGACAAGAAGTTGAAAAATTCTTAATCCATGAGAAATCATGCTGAGAGGCATGTTCAGGGAAAGAACTACAGGGTTACAAAGTTTATGGACAGAAAGAGGAATTTCAGAGGCCAATCTAAAGATGGTATTTACATGCCACCCTGCAGTTGAAGGAAATGGAAATCAAAACTGTTCATTGTTAAAGACAAGGAATTATGAAGCCATAGTATTAGAAGAACCAGCAACTAAGATGGTAAATTTCTAGTAAAGAGCATCTTATATTTATTTTAACAGTTATAAAATATTTGCACTTACATTACTCCTCATTAAACACATAAGAAACCAAAGCTTGGAAAGGTTGTATGATTTGTCCAAAGACACTGAGTTAATATCCACTACACCAAGCTGCCATTACAGGGGGAAAAAATGTGACTGAGGAACAACAAAAACATATTGGAGAACACTACTACTATCCCCCAATATCTACTCACCTCATCTTCTAGTTACACCATTATTAACTGAGCATATTAACCACCCAGAATAAAGACTACATTTCCCAGCCTCCCTTCCAGTTAGGTCTCAGTAAGTGACAATGTGACTAAGTTCCAGCTAATGAGATGGAAGCAAATAAGTTCTCTGACAGTTTCCAGGAAATTTCCTTAAAAATCTACTGTCTATATTTTTTTCTTCTTCTTCATTCCTTTATCAATCCTACTGCCTGAAAAGGAATGCGGGCATCTTCACCATGAGGTAGAGACTACATCTTAGGAATGACAGGGAACTAAGAAGCAGCCTGGGTACCTGAGGAATCCCTGGACTAGAGCTACACAACTACCTTTTATGTGCGAGAGCAATAAACCTTCACCTTTTTAAAACCACTGTTATTTGAGGTGTTCTATCACAGCTGAACCTAACCCAAAGGAAGTAAGGAAGGAGGGAGGGAGGGAGGGAGGACAGGAGGAAGGAAGGAAGGAAGGAAGGAAGGAAGGAAGGAAGGAAGGATGGCTAGAAGGACAGAGATTCCAAAGTTTGGATACTAACAAAGGGAGGGGAAAGTTACTTAACTGGACTGCGAAGATGAATGATTCATCAGCACCTAGGGTCTGATGAAGGAATAATCCCACTTCAGTGCATTACTATGAGTTGGGATATAAATTAGCCTTCACTAAAAATGCCAATTTCCAACACTGTAAGTAGGTCAAAATATTTTTGAGAAAAAGAGTAAGATTTTGCACACAGTAGAGGAACAGAAGAAATGTTAAGTGATAGTGGGGGCAGATGATGGTAACCAGAATTAAGGACGGAAATATTGGAGATAGTGGCTGAAAGGTACACTAATGGGACACACAAATGACATCAAGGTTTTCACGAAGAACCAGACAGCCCATATTAAAATAAGTCCCTTTGGTCCTCAGGCAATGTCTGTCTTAGAAAAACTACTCTTAAAAGATGACTTTTAGAGATGACTGCCCCATCTCTAAGATGCAATTATAACTGTTACATGCTCATGGATACTACTTAGAGGTACTGACACAAGTAAATACAGAATTATGTACCCCTCTTTGTAAGACCAAACAGATTCAAGGGAACTTGACTTTTGGTTAGCCTGAAGCCAACCAATTTGTTTCAACAAAATTCCCCATAGTGAGATTTTGATACAGAAATGGAAATAACCAAATTCTACTACCTTAGCAGAGCCTTGTCAAGTGAAGCACTACTGAAGGAGAATGTGGTATCAGAAGAGTCCATTTATATTTTGGAAGACTAGTTGTTACGAGGATTGGATCAATGTGCAATCAAGCTACAGAACAGGCAAAAAGAAGAAACTGTATTATGATCTGTTAAAATTCACAACAAATGCAACGCTGGACCAAAAGTTCTTTGCAAATAGTCAAGCAATCAATTCTGAGGTTAGGCTAGGTCTATGTGGCTAGAATTATGGGCTGGCTGAGATTGTACTTCTTAAGCAACCACAAGGGTGTCAGGACATGCTTAACAAGGGCTTCTCTGTCAAGCACTAAGCGATCTAGTAAAAAAAAAAAAAAAAAAAAAAAAAGCATATCGACTTCCTTCACCAACAGCATTGAGCATTTACCAAAACTAGTATTAGAAAACTGCCAATGAGTGCTCCTTGGCAAACTGACACAAGTTAGCTCTTCCTTAAACCTGGTAGGAAAATATGAAATCATCAACACAAAAGAAGGTTATAAAACAGTAAAACCTTGCAAATCCTCATGATTTCAAAAGATCAAACATGGAAGCATTTTATCCCAAACTCCTCTGCCTTTTCCCTGAGAGGTTTCATAAACAACACCATCATGAATAAGGCAAAGTTCCTAAAGAACTATACACCAAAACATCTTATTTTAATTTATTTACTGCAAAGTTTATAGGAATGCTGGTAGGAATTAGAGACAGATGGGCTCAGCTGATACTTCAGAATGCTTAAATGCATCAAAGATCCGTAAACTGTCTTTTATTACCCTGGCTCAGAATCCTCACTTTTGCATCTGACAAGAATGTCACACACTGAACTACATCAGAGCTTAGTACAATTTGAGAGAACTGTAAGATTGGTTTAGGATTAAAAATGGATCACCTTTTTAAATGCTTCTCTTAAATGCTTCTTAAAAACACAGTATTTAATAAGGGACACCTTATGTCCATAGAAGAATAGCACATCTTATGCCTTCTTAACTCTGCCTACACAGTGCCTATCACATTTCCAAATGTGATACTAGAAATTAACAAACGTCACAGTTAAGAATATATCTGACAACCGATCCTACAATTCTATTTTATTCAGACATTGACATACAAGCAAGGATAGAGAAGGGAGCCAGACTCCATACACACTCACCCAGTTAATGACACTCTCAAACCCCTCTTCACTCATCCCCTTAACATCCTCACAGCACAGCTGTACTGCTGGTGAGAGAGAACATGAACAGGACTGGAGCTATACAGGGGTAGCTGAGAGACATCTGCCTGTTGGCAAAGCAGAACAAAATTTGCTACCGTTGCAAGCAGTAGTCAACAGGTGGAGCTAAGAAAACTAAGCTAAGCAAGAAAGGGAGAGGGGTTGGAGTTAAATATCCCTTACATTCTGAATTTTGACCATCAGTGACCGACAGCAGTCAAAGGAAGGGATGGGGAACGTAAATCCCACAAACCTATTGATCTTATTTGATCACTCTCAAATACTACGTGTAAAGGGAGAAAAGCCGTACTGATATGGTCGTCTTGCTGCACTTTCAAAATCATCTGAAGGCTTAATACAGAAAAATTCTCTTCCTGTAAAATACACCTAATGAGCCTCTCAATATTTTACATTAGCCCAACGTAGCAAGTAATTTTCTGCTCCCCCTTATCTCAGCTGGAGCTAGATCCCAAGTTCCACAGGTCTGCAAGGTGAAGGAACAGGAAAGGAGGTCCAGACCTCTTAGTACCAGTTCTGCCGCTAACTTGCTAGCCAGACCCAAAGCAAGCCACTTACTTTTCATGCGCCTCCTAAATGCCTCGCTTGTAGCAAGAGACATCTAGGTTAGATGTCTAATATTCCTTCCTAACAACCTGCGAATTGGCAGTGGAACTGAAATTTGTGCTACATCATTCACTGGGCACTTGCAGACTACCAGAATATAAAGAAAAGAGAAACTCCAGGGACAATGCTACTCTCAAAACTGATTCTGGGTAACTCTGAGAACAGCATTCTGAATCCCATAAACTTTAAAACACCATCGTATGAAAAACAGCTTCTACCCGAGTAATGGTGAAAATGTGAACACTGACATCTCTGCGGCTCTGGAAACACTACGCCCACTTGGGAGTATCTGCTTTCGGGTTTCTCACTAAACCTCGGATTGCTGTAAATTACACAGAAACCAAAGTGCACTCGACTAGATTCCAGGCCTGACACTCTCCAGGGACCTCGCCAGCCTCTTCTGGACTTTCAGATTTCAGGGGGTAAGCGGAGAAAGGGGAAAGCTGTGGAGTTACCCCTAAGTGCCTGAACACGTCGGGAGAAGATGAAGAGAGTGGTGGGCAAAGTGGCCACGCGGCCTCCCTGTCTCCTCCTCCATCCTGGCCCGGGAGGCCGAGGGTTCCGGCCCATCCCACTCCACCCCCAGGCCGCTCCCGGCCCGCAGCCGCGGAAGTCACCTGTGAAGGAGTCGGGGTAGATGGACTCCAGAGCTTCCAGCTCGTTGCGCTGCTCCTCGCTGTAATCTGTCATCGTGGCCCTCACTTCTGCCCATGGACCGCCCACCCACCCAAGCGGCGCACTGCTGCAAGGACCGCGGCCGCGCCGGGAGAGCAGGCCGCGGCCGCACGGGCGCAGGCGCAGAGTCCCAGGCTGGGAGGCCCGGGGCCCAAAGCCAGGCCCGGCCTGCTGAGCAACAGCCCGGAACGGGCCTCCGCCTGCTCGCTAGTTCCGCGTTCGACTCGTTAGGCCTGGCCAGCGGAGCTCTGAGTAGCCGCCTGCCCCACGGCAGGATTTGCTGGGGATTTGCTGGGATGGTGAAGGCACTCGGTCTGGCATTCGCTACGGACACCTAGGGCCCCGTTCCTGGGCTTTTCAGGACTTGAGCTTGAGAAGCCACTCAGCGCGACATCCTTGTTCGATGAGTTTAGACTGAAAGCTGGCCACGCGCGCCGGGGCGGGACGAAGTCGCTGCAGGCAGGACGAGGTGGCTGCTGGCGGGGCGCGTCCACGAACTTCGCCGTTTCCGGTTTGCAACCCTGTGGCCCCGGCGGGGCAGACAGATGTATCCCCTGTGTTAGCCAATGAGGGCCAGATGATTTCTGCGATCTTCGAACCTCCCAGTTCCTTGGCACCCCATGGAAGTTGGGCGAGAGCCCGAGACCAGGGTAGACTGCAGTGGGCAGAGGGTCCGGAAGGGTCGGCCCAGCTGCTGAATAGCCAGGTGCAGTGAATCCGGGGGGTAGAAATTGACTGGAAGTCCAGAGATCTGGGTTCTACATTCAAATCTCTGGGCTTCACTTTTGAATTTGTAAAATGAACGCGGCTGGACATAGTTCTAAATGTCTGTGATTTATTTCTGCGAATTGATGAAAGGAGTGTAGATTATAGTAACAGTTTTGATAACCAATGTAAAAATAAGTATCAATACTCCGGAAAATGTGCAGAACCTTTGATTTGGGGAAATAAAACTGAGGAGGTCATAGTTAAAATATATGCATCTCTCAAAGTTTAATCACAGTAGTTAAGGAAAATTTTCAGAATACCATAATAGTAGAAGCTAAGAAAATGACTAAATAAACATGGTACTTTTAGGAGAAGACTATTAATGAACTACGTATATTTCTGTTTATAGTAAAAGAACATGGATATGTTAAATCAAAAAGGAACTGGGGGGAATGTAAGAAAATACTCCAACACGGTAAAAGATTTTTCACACACTTGTATTTTCCTCCGTTTTATTTATTAACGCTGATTTCACCTGTGTAGCTGGAGAAAGTTTTTAAATAAGTTCCCCAATGATAAAGCCTCTGAAGTTTTTCTCTTGTTAAAATGATGGTGTACTATGGACCAGAAAGCATCTTGATTTTCTATTGGGAAGTATTACTTACAGCAGAGGAATACTTTTTTTTCTTTTAATGTTTTAATTATTTTTGAGAGAGAGACAGCGTGAGCAGGGGAGGGTCAGAGAGAGAGGGAGACACAGAATCGGAAGACAGGCTCCAGGCTCTGAGCTAGCTGTCAGCACAGAGCCCGTCATGGGGATCGAACCCACAAACCGTGAGATCCTGACCTGAGCCGAAGCCAGACGCTCAACCGACTGAGGCACCGAGGAATGAATATATTCAGGTACACTCTAGTACTGATTCTGCCTCTTAAGGGTTAGTTTGGGATAGGGGCACCTGGATGGCTCAGTGAGTTAAGCATCTGACTCTTGATTTCCGCTCAGGTCTTGTCTCACGTTTCATTAGATGGAGCCCCACATGGGGCTCTGCTTGAGATTCTCTCTCTCTCTCTCTCTCTCTCTCTCTCTCTCTCTCTCTCTCTCTCCCTCCCCCTCCCCCTCCCCCATGCATGCACACTCTCAAAATAAATAAATGAACATTTTTTTAAAAGGTCCGTTTGGAGTGTTCTTTTAAACTTTGAGCAAAAAATTGGAAACTCTACTGACAATGGTGAGAATCAAATAAAATACATGAAGTAACTTTGCAAATATAAAGTGCTTATTTTTCTGCATATCCTGAGTTCACAGAAAGCAATGATTTGTTGTCGGGGAAGGAGCTGGACAGAAAGAACAGTCAGTGCAAAGGTCTAAGGTGAGAGCCCACTTGGTATTTTGGAAGCCAGTGTGGCTTCCTAGTTCCAATGTGAACTAGGGGGACGAGAAGGAATTTGCAGATCATGTAGGATCAGGAGTTGATGTGGTTCTAAGAAAAAGAAGTCAAAATGGTTTTTGGCCAGAATAGGAAAGATGAAGTTCTAGTAACCAAAATGACAGGTAGTGAAGACAGAATGAGTTTGGCAGGGAAGTTGATAACACCTTTAAATAATGGATCAAAGCAAAAAATTCAAGTAAAACTTTAAAACTTTTCCTAACTGATAGTAAAAACAACTTATCAAGATAGATGAGATACAGCAAAAAAACCAATTTGAGGTTTATATTAGAAAAAGATTAATATTGGTTGCAAGTTTTAATAAACAAAGGGCTGCTTTGCTTCACTATTTTATTAACACATTTTTGGTAAAATATCCTTTCCAAACCTGTTATATATTCACTGTAAAGCCTTTATATTTCAGAATGCTCATGTAGTGGTTTTGTTTTGTTTCTAAATACTGGAGATAACTCCCTCAGAGAGTTCCAGTGCTAATATAATCAAGAGAACACCCCTAAATCTTTGTCACACCTACATGGACATCATTAAGAATTTTTTGGTTGATCTGTTAATTTCATTTTGACAATGACAAAGACCCTTCACAGATGCAGGAAGGCCCTTAACTTCCTGAGAGGGGAGAATTGTTATGAGGCAAATTGGCTTTCTTTTAGTGTTTTGTTTTCATTTTATGAAGATGTTAAAGGACAAGGCAGGTAGGCAAATGGTGTAGTGAGGACATTGCGGGATCTGGAGCCAGAATTGAGAAGCCCAGCGTTAGCTATTTATAAGCTAAATAAGCTTATAAGATGATTCAGAGAATATGAAATAATGTATATAAAAAGCACAATGCAAATCCCAAAATAGGATATTCGTGTTATTTATAATTTTAAGTGTATAGGATGTCTTCTGAAGCACTTCTGTTCTCTGTTGCCATTCTCCATTTATCTTCATTGCTAAAGAAAAATGTCCCTAAGATACTTGTCTTACTCATTTGTATCCATCTAAGTTTCTTTGCAAGTAACGCCAAAGTCCTACTTGCTATTTCCTAATATTACCAGTCTTTAAAAATTGTTTGGGGGTTTATTTTTAATTTACCTGTGCCTATGACTTTACACAATCTCACTACTCTCAGATACACAGAATTGAGAATTCCCTATTTAAACATTAATCTTAATTCTCTTAGTTCATGTGGCCACTGTTTCATTTAGCCAGGTGTCTCAAAACTCATCAGCAGTCACAAATACAAATAGCCATATGAAATTCTAATTTTGAATACTCTGAAGAGTTCCCTTGAAGGGTAGTGCATCTCAGCATCACTTTTTACCTGACTTCCCCGCGTCCACCCTCATCTACAGTCTACTCTGACTCCACACAACAGAATGATCCTGCTCCAGTATAAATCAGGTCATGTCATTCTACTCATAACTGACAACACCCCCCTCAAATTAAAAGCCCATTTGGCTCCCCAACCCTTAGCTGCACGCCTTGTTACTTCTCTGACCTTATCTCCTACTGCTCTGACATGTACTCTCTGCTCCTGCCACACTAGCCTCCTTACTGTTCCTCAAACATGCAATACAGGTTCCCTTCCTAAAGTCTTTGCACCTACTTTCCCCTCTGCCTGGCATGCTTTTCCTCACATACTGATAAGGCTCACTCCCTCACCTTCCATCAAGTCATTCCTCAAATGTAAGTTTCTCAGGCTACTCTAAGTACCCTACTTAGAATTATAAGAACTCTTCTCAGTACACCCTATCCTCTTTACCTAATTTTATTTTTCTCACGGCATGTTAAAATTGCACTGAAATTATTTATTAATATTATTCTCTCCTGTCACACACATACACACACACACACACACACGTGCACATGAGTTCCATAAGGACAGGTATCTTTATTTTAGCACATAGGTCAGTGCCTGACACTGAATAGATGCTCAGAAAATATATATTCTATGAATGAATGAATGAATGAATGAATGAATTCAGTGGAATGGTAACATGGTTTGGTTCTAAAAGCACTAGACCAAGGGATTATAAGATTAGTTTATAACCCTTCTTTACAACTGATTTACCATATGTGTTTGGACAAGCCACATCCTCTCTCGGTCTTAGCTTCCCATCTGTAAAATTAAGGAGTTGAGGAAAATTATCTCCAGGATACTTCCCAGCTATAAGAGTCTATGATTCCTCAAGATCATGCATATATTGGAGCTGCTTATGTGGAACCAGATTTCAAAGTTAGCAGTTAACATCTCTGACCCAAGATGTCATGGCCAAAAGAGTTGTGTCTGTAGGTGGAGTTGTTTACTCTCCTAACAGCTTAGAGGCTAACGTAATTGAGCCACATAACAGATGGGGGCCTTGTTCTGGGCAACAGCAAAGCAGGGACAACATTAGTTTTAAGTGGGCTACCCTTTCAACATTACCTTACATGTAAGGATGAAGTATGAGATGGGCAAACAAGAAATAGCATTTGTACATATTCCTTTTCTCCCAGCAATAACTATTTTGATCATTTCAATCTTCTTTTTGACTTCTCTTCTTCTTCCTCCCTCCTTCTCTCTCTCTCTGTCCCCCCCCCCCCACACACACACAAAACACACCTTTGCTTTGGATTTGAAAGGGACTGGATGGAGAAGGAGGAGAGAAAATGAAGAAGCAAAACATATGGAAGAAGATAGGATTCATGAGATACAATATAAATCACTTAAAATGTACAAGGAAAAGGAACTTGTGAGTTAAAATGAAAAATTAACATTTAAGTCAAATTATTTTTTTGGCTTTGTGTGAGAAAATATAGTGACGGGTTGAGTCAGATATACCCCTAAGGGTATGTAGTTTCACGGGCAAACATGTTTTGTGGGGTGCCTGTCTATAAAAGCAATTTTATTAAAAGATGTATTTTAAAACTTCAGGGGCCAAATAAGATATGGTGAATTACCAATAAAGATTTAGAGTAAGAGGCACCTATGCATTTGTTTGTTTGATCAGTGAGCATGAAGATTCTCTGTAGTGTCCATGCACCATCTCTTCATGTTCTTTATCATCAAATGTATTATTCCTGTCTAACTTCCTATTTCCCACCATGAAAAACAAAGTGGCAGTGCTGTTACTACTCACAATGCCATGACGCTATAACTTCTACATAAACAATATAGTTCTTGCCTCTACAGTATCCCAGTACCATTAACGTGACATCATCGCTCAGTAAATTCCATCATCCATTACGTTGCTCCTCAATGCTGGCTTCCAGTGATTTCCTCAAAAATCCGCTCTTCATGGTGTCCGCAAATGCAAGTCTTACCCAGAGTATGCAGGGAAACGTGAATGATCATTTGTTTCCTAGGCACGCTAAACTCACTACACAACTTCCAGCTGTCTTTTCCTGATTTCTTTAGGTCATGATCACTGCATCCCTAGAATGCGATCTCTCTCAATGTCAGCCGCACCCTACCTTCCAGGCGGGCGGATCCAGTCCAGGGGTCGCGTTCCTGGGCGAGGATGCTCCCTACTAGAGCGGGAGAGCCCAAAGTCGCCACGTGATCAGGGGCCAGGGAGGAAAGCGATTTGAGGGGCGGGTCGTAAGCCTGGGAGGACTTGACGCGCCCCTCCAGCGGACTTTCTGATCCGGGGCGCGCAGCTTGCACGGGTGCCGGCGATGTGGCTCGCAGAGCAAAGGACCCGCCACCGCCCCACCCTTCGGGTGCCCTAGACGTCGGGGGAAATACCCGGGCTCGCTACGCTCTGGGAAGACAAGACGTGGGTTCACGAGATGAGGTCCGGCTCTGAACGCCCCACGCGAGTGGGTTCCAGAAAATTTCCGAAAAGGAGCGCAAAGCGCCTGGTGTCCTGGTGCCAGGTAGTACGGGATTGCATACTGGATTTTAGTAATCTAGCTCTGCCACTTGGATGGTTTTGCTTTTTGGCCTTCTCTTCCCCACAAAATACGGACCTTTCTCTGGTCTGATGGGACCTCATAGCATCTATAAAATCGTTTATGGGGTAAAGATTTGTATTTTGGAGACAGCTTTCTCAAATTCAAGCTATCTCAAAGTGAAAGAATGGCAAGCATAAACTGGATAACACTTGATTTATAAAATTTATATAATCGAAAAACTCCACCTAGATCCAGATTAGCTTTTCTTTCCTTTGGCATTTTTTCCCCTCATATTTCAGATGCTGGAATATGTCCATGTTATGAATGAGTTTACAGTATATAGTTCTGTTGATGTCACTAACAGGCAACTAGAGACGAAAAATATATTTAAATGTTTTTTATTTGTAGGCTAAAACATCTATCAATACATATAAAATGGATATTCAGCTGTTCTTTCTGCACTTTAGAACACTTTCGAGTATTAGGACACATTGTATTATGCATATCTATAAAATGTCATATTATAGATGTTTTTATTTCCAGGAGCAAGTTTTGGCTTGCTCGGGCAGAGCCTCAGTGAATATGTAGAAATTACCTTGAAGAGGTTCTAGTCCAGGACATGTCACTCATGACTAGGTTGTGAGTTTATAAATTCGTGAAATGTGTTGGTATGTGTATTAGTTTCCTACCGTCCCTGAAACAAATTACCACCAACTCTGTGGCTTTACTCAGTGCATGTTATTATAGTTCTGTTAACTATAAAAACTGTGTATACTTCTGTCCTGACACATGTTAGACACAGGTCTCAGTGGGCTAAAGTCAAGGTGTTATCAGGGCTCTTTTCCTTCTGGAGACTCTAGGGGGAAAATGCATTTACTTGCCTTTTGCAGCTTCTGGAGACTGTCTGCATTCCTTGGCTCATGATCCCTTCCATCTTCAAAGCCAGCAATGACTAATTTCTCAGGCGTCACTCTGATACTCCTTGACACTCCTTTGGGGTTGCCACTTAACCTTCTCTCTGACCTTGATTCCTCCTATGCCCCTCTTATAAGGAACCTTGTGATGGCATTAGGTCCACCAGAATAATCCTGGTTAATGTTTCCATTTCAGAATCCCTTCCTTGATCACATCTGCAATGCCTGTTTTGCCATATAAAGTATAAAGGAACATTCACAAATCCCAGGGATTCTAACATGAACATCTTTGGGGAGGCTATTATTTAGTCTGCCATGGTATGTAAGCTCTGAGGTATGTGAGTATGCACAGTTTTCTGGCTATTTCTTCAAAATAGCTTTCCCCAAAGTGGCATTTCAAAGAGATCTGTGACTTAAAATACTTTAATCACTCCCATAATTTTTTCACCTTCCCCTATCTCATGTAAGTGAACATTAAAGTCCCAGAGAGATTGACTTATACAAAAACCATGTGATGATGAGAGACGTTTTCCTGACCCCTGTTTTTGACAGACGTTTTTATAACTATGGCTGCTGAAAACAAATTGGCAAATTATAGTGGTTTCCTGCCCATTTTCTGCATGCATTGAATACCCGAACTTCTTGGGCAAACTTGCAGGTAGTCTGTGACTAGCAGATTCAGTGCCGTTGGCTGTTGAGTACCTCAAATCCAAAGTTATGTCCCAGTGAGAGTGCACAGGTCACTTTGTTAAGAAGCACAGTGGCTTGGGGGCATCTGGTGGCTCAGTCACTTGACCATCTGACTCTTGATTTCCACTCAGGTCATGATCTCACCATCCATGAGTTTGAGCCCCACATCAGGCTCCACTTGGGCAGTGCAGAGCCTGCTTGGGATTCTTTCTCTCTCTCCCTCTCTCTGTCCCTCCCACCATGCTCTCTCTCTCTCTCTCTCTCTCTCTCTCTCCCCTCTCTCTCTTTCTCTCAAAATAATAAAACTAAACTTAAAAAAAAAAGGAAGCATGATGCCTTGAAGCTGAGGCCTTGTACATGCAGGTAGAGTGGAAGTGGAAAGAGAGGGACTCAGATGTGATGTAGCACCTTATTTTTAGAGCTCAGGGTGTTTTCATTATTCATTGTCAGGTGTAGGAGGAGAATCCTCCTGACACCTACAAGGTGTTGGAAGGTTGGTGAGCTGTCTCCCATTGCTGTATTCCAGCACAGTGCTATGGAGTGTAATATCAGAAGTGAGACTACCAGGAGTGGATTCTGGCTCTATCACTGTAAGCATGAGTCCTTTGGCAAGTTGCATGACTTCTCTTTATCTCAGTTACCTCATCCGTAAAATGGGGGAACTTATTTTATTGGGGTAATATAGGCTTGCATTCCCATTATGACCCATGGTTCCCCATTATCTCATAAAACATCAACGAGAAAGCATTTCATCTGTATAGAACTTTATACAAGATTTCTTCACACTCTTCGTGTTGCTTAACTCCATTTCAGCAAGTCATATCAAAATATGTGATTCTGTTTACCAGTTTGTTGTAAGGAGTACATGGGATAATGGGTTTGAAGTAGCTGGCATATAGTAAGCACTACATTTTGTTTTTACTACTACTATCACTAACTACAGATGGGTGCAGATACTTGTCTGGGCCACTGGGGAGCAGCAGAGGAAACAAGAGTCAAATCCATGTCTTTGTAAGGTTCTGGTATACTGAGATTAGAGAAGTGTAATCGCCCTTAGTGGTTAGTCCAGAAAAAATAATTCCATTCAGAAGTGATGTAATTTGCCTCTCTGGAAACACCATTCATTGCTCTTTGGTCCACAGGTCACCTTTATAGATGTGTGGGCTACAACCCAAAGAGTTAGTTGTGTAGCTGTGTAGCCTGCTAGTACCTGTTCTTTAGTGACTGGGGCTAAATTTTAATAGATTTATGTAGAAGCTAACATTGTATCTCTACACTTTATATTTTGAGGTGGCAAATAACTACTCAGTCTTGCATTTGGAAGGCCTTTGGTTGGCTGTGATCTCTCAAAGCTTAAGGTTAATGTGATTTTCCTTTGTGCTAAGCAAAATGCAAAAACATACTTTGGAAATTCACGTTGTTTCTTACTACAATGCTGCATTTGATTTTTTTTTTAAAGAGAGAGTGAGTAAAAAAAAAAAAAGAGAGAGCGAGTGTGGGAGCGGTACAGAAGGAGAGAGAGAATCTTAAGTAGGCTCCACGTTCAGTCAGCGTGGAGCCTGACACAGGGCTCAAGCCTATGATCATGACCTGAGCCAAAACCAAGAGTCAGACACTCAACCAACTGAGCCACCCAGGCGCCCCTACACTTGACGTTTTAAACTGAAGATTGAGAACAGAGAAAGGAGACAAAGAAGATGAATATAAGTATGATTCCACAATTCGGCTTTGGAAAACATAAAGTTGAGTAAAACACATCTAAGATTGTATTTGTCTCCTAGAAAGGAGGCAACTTAGATTGTGGTGGGGGAATGAGGGAGCTGACAAAGTTGAAGTTAAGAAATGAGCAAGTATGTATATATGCCACAGCATTTGATGTAGTAGCCAAAAGCATTTGGTAGCAAAATATAAGGTAGTATTAGCATATAATTAACTTTAATTAGGCATAAAGGGGAGGAAGTACAATGTTCCTAATGGAAAAGCCTTGTCTAACTGGCTGTGGAACAAAAGAATATTCCAGACAGACATACGCATGTGCATGCACACACACACAGAAATGGGAATTTGATTTATTTAATTGGAAATGGATAGTATACAATGAAATGTCATGGATGTGTACTACCCTCCAAATGTTCACAGATGCTACAAAGACCTTTGAAGCCATGTGGAGGAGCCAAAGAATATTTAAAATCTGTTGCTAGAAGGCTATAGTGGAAGATCACAATTACGTGATTTAGAATATTAACTGTGTATGTCATACATACAGGAGTTTGATGTAGAGAGGGTTTCCAGAATCTAGTGAAAAGAAAGTTTTCTGGTGTTTAATGTGTATAAACAACTATTATCTTCTTTCTGATGATGTACTACTTTAACTTTATGTAGTCTTTGATTTTTCTGTTAACTGAAAATCTTACTAAAGAGTATTTACTGTGGTATATTTCCCAAACACTAATAAAATAATTCTGAGCATGGTGTAAAATGTGGATTTAACTATTATGTCCCAATATGGAGGAATTTCAAAAATTATCAGATAAAGTGATAAAATTTTAGTGCTGGAGGAGACTGGGGAAACAAAGTGGACATGACCTTCCATATTTACACAGCTCATTTATATCAGAGCCAAAGGAGGACTCTAGTTACCTTCCACAACTTCTGGTTTGTTAAAGATCCCTCTTGTAATATCATGTCAGTTTTGTAGGTAACAAAGTGGAATGACTTTCCTTGGCCATTTGAAAAATATCAGTACATTAACATTCTTTTGAGAGTGGAATGCCAGAAAATGTTTTTAGAGGAAGAATTAAACTCAGTAATATTTTCCTTCCAATGAAGACAACCTGGGCCTACTACTATTCCAGAAGATTGTATACATTTGGACCTGTATACATATGAACATAAACATAAAAATCTTATCAGATTTAAAAGGAATCTCAGGAATATATTTTCTTCAGTTCCTTACCCTACAACGGGTAAGGTATCATTATCTATATTTTATAGATGAAACAGTTGAGTCCCAGAGAGACTAACTGACTTGCCCAATAAGTAATGGCGAGGGAGAGACAGGTCTCCTGTCTTAGCAAAGTGCTACACTTTGCATCTCTTACAGATTTTTTAAAAAATGGTCTTTGGGGTACCTGAGTAGCTCAGTAGGTTAAGTGTCCAACAGGTCATGATCTCGCGGTTTGTGAGTTAAGCCCCGCGTCAGGCTCTGTGCTGGTCTCTATGCTGACAGCTCAGAGCCTGGAGCCTGCTTCAGATTCTGTGTGCCCCTCTCTCCCTGCCCTTCCTCCACTCACACTCTGTCTCTCAAAAATGAATAAATGTTTAAAAAAATTTTAATGGTCTTCTTAAAATTCTTTTTCTATTTCTTTCCATTAAGTTTGTGGAACCCATAACTGCACACAGAATAGAGTCTTCCATGATTGTGTAACAGCAGAATAGTAAGAATTTGATTGCATTTTAGTACTCAAGTAATTGGTCTCCTTGAAAGTGAATCTTGAAAGCCAGCTTGACTATTGGGAGTTGGTTCATTATTACCCAGTAAGCAGTCATTGGTTTGGTTTTAAAATACACAAAAGGCCTCATTTTTCTTATTTTGGCCAATGAACCAGTGGCTTAGGTGAATCATGAGGCATAAGACACTATATATATATATATATATATATATATATATATATATATATATAAGAAATAACCAGGATAAATTAGATGACTGTCAAATATTAGAGGTGTAAAGTCACAGAGAAGAGTTAAGGAGGTCTCCCCTTTTGGAGTTGTAGATAGTGGATATACAACTATGTATGGCAGTCTTACTTCCCCAAATGGATTTTGAGCAAGTGTACAAATTGATAATGAAAAGGCATAGGTGGTATCTCTGCAGTGGAGTACAGAAGGGAAGCTTTCTAGAACAAACTTTATATGTTGTGGCTATAAAAATGCTCCTAGTATGTAGGTGCTACAAATAACATTTATGATACTAATGATGGTAGAATAATGCATCATCTTCCCCTGGTTGTGGCAGAATGACTCAAGATCTTCCTGCATGGGCTTCTTTCTTACACCCTACCAGTTTAGAAAGGGCTTTTATTCCAAAAGGTCAGATATTTAAGATCAAAGGAAGGGGTAGAAGCAAGTAAAAAGGTCCTGGATATTATACAGAGGTAGAAATTTTTTAAAAAACCCAGAAATTAGACAGAGGGAAATAGTGATAAAAGACATGGAATACAAGGGAAAAGGGGGAAAGTAACATTTATTGGCACTTATTTTAGGAATGGCACTGTGCTGAGTACCATGCTTATATTATCACATTTAATCCTCACAACAGCTCTACGAAGTAGCCACTAGGTGCAGATAACAAGATGGAGCTCAAAAATATTAGTTTCTACAGAGATACTGAGTAATAGAATCAACATTCTAATTTTGATATGACTTCAAATTCCATTTTGTTTTACTTAAACCAATATAGGCATTACCACACCTATATTATACCATTACCATTTCGACCAAGGAAATCTCAAAAAGAGAGATTGGCACAATGATCAGATAAAGTGACTTTGGAACTAGCATCTTGAATGGACTTATTTAAACAAATATTGAAAGAGACAGAAAAAGATGAGATTACATTGAAACTCCATCATCATAAAAAATAAGACACTACCTGAACTGTGAGAGGTGCTAGAATCAAGGCCTTAATTCAATACCTTCAGGTTTGCTTTCCTCATTATCCTCATCCACCCTGTCTCTAAGGAAGCTATAGTGACCTTGCAAGTCATCACCCATGCAGAGAAGATTGGGTGCTGAAATATCCTTCCAGTCTTGACATGAAGGAATACGGATGTGTTTGATGTCTTCCTTTCCAGGAATGAAACCAAAGAGTTTCTGTATGCGCTGCATGATGAGGAGCCGTGAATGTTGCTCTGCAGCTTGTTCAAAGAGCTCCCTCTCATTGTGGAGGTGGTTGGTCCAGTACCAGTGCTGCAGAGAGGTGAGGGGGGAGCAGCACTGTGCCAAACAGCAAGACACTAGGACAGCGACCGTTGCCAAGGTGATCAAAATCCAGCCCAGCATCTTCACATAATTATTTAAAAGAAAAACAGAAAACATCAATATAGAGAATATTCGAGGAACAGCCATAGCAAGGGGGGATTTCTACAAAACTGAGGAGTAAACTGGGGGTAAGAATCATGTTTTTCTAGTTTTTGAAATATGAACAAGGGGCTGATCACTTAGTATGGATACGGGTGTGATGGTGAGAATAAGCCCAACCATTTCAATTTGGTTTTTGGATCACAAGTTAACTTGGAATGGATTCTAAGTACTGTCCTTGAAGTGGCAGATGGTAAAACCCAATTACTCTTGTGTAAGGTGCATAAACGACATCGTTTGGTTTTAGCTCAACTTTGAGCCCCCCCCCCCAACCATTAGGAACAGGCTCAAGCATTTTTGGGTGCTTAATAACTATTTGATAATGATGGTAATGAAAATGATGATATGATAGATAATAATGGTAGCTTCCTGCATGCCTTCTTAATAGTACTAACAAGTATTCATTGATATTTCTTCCTGAGTTGCTCTTTTCTTTTATTTTTTGTGACCAAAGAAGACTCACGTCCCTAAATTAAAGCGCCTTATTATTTCCTTTTCATTTCCCTCCTCCTTTAAATAGTTATTTGGTGACCAGTTTTATGATTCATTTTTGAAATATACTACTTTGAAAGGAAATTTAACTATATTTCATTTGCAGTTATTTAGCGTTCCCTTTTAAAGACTGACATAAATGGCTGTTTTCAAGTCTTAGAACCCTTTTTTAAAAATTATTCTTTTTTCAATAGTTGGTGATTATTATATAAAGTGAGAGAGGCAAGTTCCATACATGTAGGGAAGCCAGCAGTAGGCAGCTTCCCAGCCACAGTCTGGGAGGTGAAGTTCTCTCCCACAGCTTGTGATTCACCAGCAGGCCTGGAATTAGCAGTGTGACCACAGCAGGATAGCTGTACTCAGTGGAGGCTAAAACCTACAGAGTGACACTTAGGACAATTTAATTTAATAGAGGCCAGCATGGTGGAGGAAAGGTCATCTGAGATGCCCATTAATTCATCAGCTATCATTTATTGAGTCCCAGGTTGACCTCCCACCATGTTCTTTTGTACATGATGCTTAGTTATGGGGACTCAGATGTGAATAATTTAAGCTATGTTCATCCTTTCCACAGTCTTTAAGCCTAAAGAGGGAGACAAAATAGCAAGCCAGGAAATAGGTAAAATGTGATCATTTTTTATATCGGTAAGCATACTGGGACAGAAATGAATTCACTTAAGGAAGAGGAGTGCCAGGGAATACTTCCCAGAGGACATGATGCTCAGACTTAAATATTAAAGAGGAGTTCCCCAGATGCAAGAAGTTGAGGAGAGCTCTAAGAAGAGAAGAAGAAAAATAAGAGCATGTAGAGTTGGGAGAGCCACAAGAAGTTTGTCCTCACAGGGTCATAGGAGTCATGTGGAAAAGTGGTCAGGAGCCAGACATTGAAGGACCTTGTATACATGACAGGAATTTGGATTTGTGATTGGGCTTATAGAAGATCATTGAAGAACTTTATACGGGGGATGGGGTGGGGCTCATCATTCAGTTTGCATTTAGAAAGATAATTTTGACATGGTTGTAGAAGATCAATTGAAATTTGGTAAAACTAATGTAGGGAAGCTATTTTAGAATGATATATAGGCAGAGAAGGGGGTTTGAAGTTAATATGATCTTGTTGGTCAACTCAGAATAATGAAACTTAAAGATAGTGTATATTCCTCAAATGAGACTGAAGTTCAAGGTAGTTGTGAAAGGCAGCCTGGTGAAATGGAAACAGTATGACATTTGACTATCTCAATCGGTCACTCATTAGCTCTGTGAACTTATAAAAGTTACATGAACTCTTTGAGCTTTGGTTTCCTCGTCTGTAATATAGGGTTGATTAAACCTCTCTCTTAAGATTATGAGGATTATAATTAAATAGGAAATATTTATACATTATATGAGAAGCGTCTCAATAAGTATTAGTTTTGTTGCTGCTGATCCAAAAAAATCCACTGGCTGATGGCACTCAGAACTATAAAATTGTCTTTTCACAGAAGTCTTTGCATGTATTAAATAAGATATTGTCGCTTTAAGAAGATCTTACCAGTGTATATTACATCTTAGTTTTTCGTCAGAAAGAACATTTTTTAAAGTTAAAATTGCCCCATTGATTATTTGACTTCTCACCTATCTTCACACAGTTCCTCTGCCTGAGCTTTAGGGCTAGTGTAAAAGGTTGAGACAGAGATACCTTAATGGGATATCTAACTTTGCTTAAATCAGGACATATGCAACACTTGAGTATTCTGTGTGTTGACAGTAATTTTTTTCAACAAAATAGCATTATCACTTCCTAAATTTCAATAACTAAAAAGTGATGGGTCAAAAAATGTGTATGCCTTTGCAATAAGTAGTTTAAAATAATTTATTTCAATTTTATTTCAGTGGTTTGAAAATGTGTTTTTTCCCCCAAAATCCCTTGCAGAGAGTAATGTATGCCAATTACTCTTTCTGTATTGACAAAATGTACTCTTACACTTCTTAAATTTAACCTCTAAGTGCTGTGGATTCAGGCCTTTTCCCTACCTCATCCCACCCCCTCACATAAACTTGTCTAAGGACATTAAATTTAGAGCTATCACTGGAATTTATTTTAGTCATAATTAAGCTTCCTATAATTTTAGACAAAATGTTAATATGTAGAATGAATATTTAAGAACACATATATGCAGAAAGATGGAATTAAGTAAACACTATATATAGTAATAATTTTAATAACAATGTCTAAAATTTATTGTATTTAATAGAGATTCTGGACACCATACTGAGCACTTTAGATGAATTAGCTCATTTATTACTCAATCCAGCCTTATGTGGTAGATCCTATCAGTGTCCCCATTTTACAGCTGAAGAAAGTGAAGCATGGATCAGTTAGATAACTTGCTTAAGGTCCTACTGGTTAATAAATGGCAAAGCAAGACTCAAATACAGATCTGCTGACTCCAAAGCCCAACGTCCTAACTATATAAAATAGCCACTCAGTAGAAATCACTTTGATGAATAGCATCTAGTTTGCACAGACAATATGAGAAGTAGTAGGAATGTGAAATGTTTCTAGTGACTAGTTAAGATGGGATAGCATAGCAAAAGATAAATAAATAAATAAGAATAATAAAATAAAACCAAGAACTTACTTGTGATTGATATCTGTGCAGAAGAGTTACTTCATCTCGTACTCGGATCATGTCAGCTGGAGTTGATTTGCAACATGGAAACCCAGCGAGGATCTGTTCCCGTTTGCTGGCACTGACATTGTCAAATACTGAGTAATGGTCCACAGATGCGAATTCACTTGCTGCGCATTCGTAGTAGGTGCCTGTCAGCAGGGTTACCGCCAGCCATGTTAATGGAGCAACAAGTGCCCTCCCAGTGATGCTGAAGAACCTAAGGCAAGCCAGCTTGCGCTCCAAGAGGCTGATTCTCCGGTGTGGCGGGGCACAGCTGCAGCAGTATTCACTGCTAATTGTCCACATTTGGCTTCTCAGGGCATAGCCAGCAACCAGAAGGATCAAGGCTGGAATGACTAGAAAAGCAGAACCATAGTAGAAATTTTTCCCAACCTGACAAGGACATCTGAATGTGAAAGAAGAGAACAGCTGTTGCCCACCAATAGTCGAAGCAGCAATTAAAGAATTGATAAATGTTCCACTTCTCTGCAGGGAAGATACAATATTGCTGAGAGTTGGACTCATCGTTGGGAAGTTCTTACACGATTCAGCTTCTGGCTCTTTCTGATCGTTAGACTCCACCAGCTATAACCATTTTATGGGACCTTACTGGTTTAACTGGCTGTGTCAAGCAACCCAATATCCTCAAACATGTTTAAAGGATTCTAGCATCTTTCCTTA
Source organism: Cryptoprocta ferox (assembly GCA_028646485.1). Taxonomy (NCBI): domain Eukaryota; kingdom Metazoa; phylum Chordata; class Mammalia; order Carnivora; family Eupleridae; genus Cryptoprocta; species Cryptoprocta ferox. The sequence goes on from CM053577.1 coordinate 44,788,370, forward strand.
TGTACTTTGTGAATCCTGAGCTAATAAATGTACTTCAGATTACAGCCAGAAGAAACCAGAGGAGAGATTCACCTGGTATGAAAGACAGGGAAAACTACTTGAGGATATCCTTCCCACTAAAAAGAGAATGACCTGCTTTCACAGCAAACTGCTGCCATGTTTCCACGTGCTGCTTTAAGTGACACAAATTGCTTAGCACCAGCAAATAGGGCATTGAGAGCAAAACAGAGAACATTCTTACCTTGTACTAGACCATGATTTAGTTACCATAAAATTATGACAAAAGGCATAACAGAAATTGCCAAATAATAGAGTGACCCAAAATTTAGGGCTGTCTGGAACATCCATAAGCTATGAGTTCTGCCAGAACATCCCAAAAGCATTCCCCAAAAGAAGAACAAGACTTGGGTACCTCTAAAGTCAAATCACAACAAAACTAACTTTTTAACTTTGCATAAAAATGTTTATTGACAGAATCTAATAATGTGTTGCTTTATAAATTAAGTTGCAAATTTGTTTATAAGATATCTTTTTCTTACATGAAAATGTGATCGTTGGGTGTTAATAAAATTATATATATATAAAATTAAATGACCAAATATATAAGGTGTTTTCTATATTTATTTAATCAGCAAATATTTATTGTATAACTTCTATATAAAAGGGATTGGACTAGGCTTGCTTGAGCTAATAAAAAGCAAATAAGATATAAATTTTTTTTCAAACTCTCAACTGGATATGGTTAATTACATATTGGAACATAATACTGAGTAATCCACCCAAAGTACAGTATAAAAAGATAAAGAAATAAAATAATATATTTTACTTTATTTATTTTTTTAAGGTTTTTAATGTTTTTTATTTATTTTTGAGAGACAGAGAGAGACAGCACGAGCAGGGGAGTGTCAGAGAGAGAGGGACACACAGAATCTGAAGAAGGCTCCAGGCTCTGAGCTAGCTGTCAGCACAGAGCCCGACGCGGGGCTCGAACCCACGAACTGTGAGATCATGACCTGAGCCGAAGTCGGCCGCTTAACCGACTGAGCCACCCAGGCGCCCCTATTTATTTTTTTTAACATTTATTCATTTTTGAGAGAGAGAGAGAGACAGTATGAGCAGGGGAGGGGCAGAGAGGGAAGGAGACATAGAATCCGAAGCAGCCTCCAGGTTCTGAGCGGTCAGCACAGAGCCCGAGGTGGGGCTCAAAGTCACCAACCATAAGATCATGACCTGAGCCTAAGTTGGACCACCCAGACGCCCCAAAATAATATACTTTAAAATCCAATTCAAGGAGAAGGAAATAGAAGACAGACTAAGCAACTCTGTAATAGGAGTTCCAGAAGGGAAAAATGAAGGGATAGGCAGAGAAATAATATTTGAAGAGAAGTGAGGAATTTTACAAAATCAAAGAAAGTAAGTTCTCACATCAGAAGTGTTAGATGTTCTGAGCAGTGTAAATGAAGACAAATCTACATATAAATACATCATAGTAAAACTTCAGACTGTGAAAAATGAAGAGATATTATTAAAAGCTACCAGAAAAAAGAGATACATAAGCTACAAAAGAATGACAGTAGATGGGCAAGAGATTTCTCATTGACAACAGTAGAGACCAGAAGGCAGTATCTTCAGGCTGTATGGTTTTGTTTTTGTAGATTTCTTAAAATTTTCATTTATTTATTTTGAGAGAAAGATAGAGAGATACAGATATATATATGGGGGGAGAGGGAGAGAACAAGTGGGGGAGGGGCAGAGAGAAAGAGAGAGAGAGAATCCCAAGCAGGCTCCACACTGTTAGCACAGAGCCCTATGCGGAGCTCGATCCCACCAACTCTGAGATAATGACCTGAGCTGAAATCAATTAGTTGGAAGCTTTAATGACTGAGCCACCCAGGCACCCCCCTCACACACAAAAAATTTGACAGAGCTAACAATTACTGTCTGCTTACTACAGCCAGCCACTGTTTTAAGAACTATGATGAGGTGCTAATATTATCCTCAACTTGTTTACAGATGAGAAAACTGAGGTGTGAAGAGATTAAGGAAATTTCAGAGGGTCACACACAGATGTGTGTGAACCAGGATTAGGACCCCCGTGGTCTGGCACATGCTCTTAACCACCACACCAAAGCTGGAGTAAACTCACCTGCAGAGTGATTAGAAAATAGAGTCACACTGCTTGCAAGTGACACACCTAAAACTAGACCACACACACAGCTTGAAAACTAGAGGTATTGAAATATACATAACTGGGAATAATAATACGAATAAAAGGCAGTACTGAACTAAAGGCAAAAAGTGTCAAAAGGGCTAATTTTGAGCACTCCATCATAATAAAAGGAACAATCCATTATGAAGATATAACAATTGCCAATTTATATGTCTGTGACTGCATAACTTTGAAATACATAAAGCAAAAACTGATCAAGTTATAAGGAGAATTCTTTTTTTTAATTTTTAATTTTTTTTTGAGAGAGAGAGACAGAGTGAGTGGGAGAGGGCCAGAGAGAGGGAGACACAGCATCTGAAGCAGGCTCCAGGCTCTGAGCTGTCAGCACAGAGTCTGAAGGAGAATTCTTATAGACATTTTAAACATAGTTTTATCATAAATGATTAGACATCATAAAAGATGTGAAGAACAAGCCAGCTTTATCTGAGATATATGTAGTATCCCAACACAGTATTTTCATTCCATTTCATTGTTAATAATCCAATAACAAAGAAACAGATTAATAAACCACAGAAATAGAATGCTCTAGACTAGGAGTTGACCATGTATGGCTCATAGACTAAACTGGCCCACTGGCTGTTTTCTATGGTTTGCGAGCTAAGAATAGTTTCTATGTCTTAACTTGGTTGTGAAAAAAGTTGTTTAGTATTTTGTGACATGTGAAATTCATGAAATTCAAATTTCTGTGTTTAAAAATAAAGTTTTATTCGCACATAGGCCCACCTGTTCCTGAATTGTCTGTGGCTGCTTTCCCACCACAATAGCAGAGTTAAGTGGTTGTGACAGAGTCCATATGTCTGTAAAGCTTAAAATATCCACTGCCTGGCCCTTTACAGAAGAAGTGTTCTCACCTCAGCTATAGAAGCTGTGAAAATAAATTAACTAGAGTGACAGCTATGGAGCTGGATAAATCCTAACAAACAACTGGAAGAGAAAATGCAAGCTATAGAATGTGTGCAATATGAGAAGTTTTGTGAAGTTTTAAAACAAAATGATACCACATAGTCTATGTAGTTACTAACATACATAGAATTTAAAAACATGTATAGGAATGACAAATACTGAGTTCTGCATAGCAGAACTGAGAGGGACGGAATAGAATTAAGGGGGGTACTGGATATTCCAACTGTATCAGTACTGCTTTATTGCTGAAAATAGAGCCTTAAGTATAAATAGCCAATTGTTCTATAAAGCTTGGTAGTAAGAACCACATCTTCCTTATGTTTATAATTTCATATATTAAAAGTCCATTTAATAGAGCATGAGGGAAGTGAGGGAGTAGAAAAGGATATTGTAGTCCACTCTTTCAGGCAACAAAGTAAGAAAGGATGAATGAAGCATGGATTGATAAGAAGTCACTGTTGAGGTATCAAAGTCTTACTGTGAAGGAGTTTGTTGATGACAAACTGTTAACTTTTTATTGTTTACAGTTGAAAGAGCTAATGACTTCATCAACAGTACCTGTGTGTAACTTGTCAATGATTGTGATGATTACATCTCTGAGTAATCATTTTTCTTCTGGGCTTTCTAACCAAATGGTCTTTTTTTTTTTTTTAAAGATAGTTTGCCATCACCTGTCTATCAAACATATAAAATGTCTACTCCTCGGGGCATCTGGGTGACTCAGTCAGTTAAGCATCCAACCTTGGCTCAGCCCGCATAGGGCTCTGTGCTGATAGCTCAGAGCCTGGAGCCTGCTTTGGATTCTGTGTCTCCCTCTCTCTTTGTCCCTCCCCCACTGTCTCTTTCTCAAAAATAAATAAACATTAAAAAATAATAAAATAAAATAAAATAAAATAATATAAAATATCTACTCCTCAGCAAAAACCCACCAGCGCATTCACTGAGTATATGCTGGCACATGATTTAACAGCTAGAGCAATTCTCAAAGGGTTGGGTGCTGGGCATATTAACACTAATTTTATGTAAAGAAATTTGTTTAAAATAAACACAAAAATCAGCCTTAAATAGAAAAAGAAGTTGCAAAAAGATAAAAGATAAAAAGCTCCTGAAGCAGATGTGATAACCTTGTCTGATAGGTTGTGAACGATGTTAGATAATGATAACATAGTTGATAGGTCAGTAGGTGTCCCCTCTGTTAGCACCTCCCCAGTCCCTACTCAGCTGCCCAGTTACCTCCCAAGGGACCACTCGAGGGGAATGGCCCAGTTCACCATTTCCTTGGGTTGTTGGCTTGCAGTGCAATATGAGATTGAAGATCCCGTCTCCAAATTCTGTCCTAGGCTACCAAAAGGACTCTTAATAAAAGAGGAAAAACTCCTCTCCATTACTTTGAAATGATTCTTTTTCCTGGTTTGCTGCCAGGATAGATAGTATAAGTCATCTATCTGTTTGAAATATAGCCTCCAGGGTACCTGAGTGGCCCAGTTGGTTGACTGTCCAACTTCGGCTCAGGTAATGATCTCATGGTCCATGGGTTTAAGAGCCTGGAGCCTGCTTCAAATTCTGTGTCTCCCTCTGTCTTTCTGCCCCTCCCCCGCTCACACTCTGTCTCTCTGTCTCTCTCTCTCAAAAACAAATAAAAAATTTATATATATATATATATATATATATATATATATATATATAACGTCTATACTTTCTTCTATTTAAGTGAGGACAGTGAAGGAAAGAAAGGACCTGAGGCACACCAAGCTTCCTTGTGTCATCAGAGCTGCTGAGAGCTAGTGGGTTTCACAGTCTGAAAACCAGCAAACTGGTATCCCAGCACCTGGCTGCAGCTGTTTTTGTGCAGATTGTGGCCTCATGTGAGAACACCAGGCTGGGACTGCTTCCTTAAGCCCTATAGTCCTGGCCAAAGGCACAGGAAAGAGGGGGAGGTCTATCAGTCTGGAGCAAGAGCTGGCTTTTCCTAATGCACCCGTGACGTCCTGAATTCTCATGGTGACCCTGATGTCGCCATACCACAGCCATTAGTGTTTAGTGAAACTGATTCCAGCACCACCACTCTCCACCCACTAAGTACACAGGGCTTTTCTCGGTTTTTCTCAGAACCCAGAACTACCCCCACAGTAGGCTCAGCAACATTCTCTCATCACACCTTAGTAGCTTTTGTGAGTCTGCCTCTAAAACGTTTTGTTCTAACATAATGAGAGTGTGTGCAATAGAAAAAAATTTTTGATTTGGAGTCAGCAAATTTAGCCCAAGTCCCTCTTTGTTGCCTACCACCCAGCCAACTTTGAACAAATTTCTCAACATGACTTTTAGATTCTTATCCTATAAAATGTTAATGATTACAGTACTGACTACTTCACAGATGGTCATTGAATGAAAATGAGATCAAATGAAAGCCGTGTTGTAAATTGTAAACTTTATATAAATATAAGGTGTCATGAATCTGCCACTGAAAAGCACCCCCCCCACACACACACACACACTACCACCCAGCAAAACTGACTTTTCCTGAGAATAGAGTCATGGAACATAGGCCGTAATGGAAATACCGTAAATATTATAAAATTCCATTCAAAATGCTCACCTACAAGAAAAATCTATAGTAATTAGTGTTTATATGGTGCATTATAATGTGTTTTATAGCACACATTATCTCTTTAATTCTCACAATTGTTCTGTGAGGTGGTCATTATTATTGCCATTTTGCAAATGTGGAAACTGAGCCATCGAGCAATAAAATGGCTTGTCCCTCTTTCAACTACACCACACTCTTTCAAAATAGTGAGCAGTCTGTCACTGTATAACAAGAATTTTCTAGAACACTTAGGGTCAATTGACTCAGATGGTAAAGATGGGAAAAGTAGGAAACTACTTTCTTAAATTGAGTTTTATGCTTCTATTTCTGGAACAGTTGATTCTCCACACCCTACAGTTGTCAAGATAAGGGAGTTTCTTGTTTTAACTTTAAATGTCTATACTCCTGCATAAATAAAGAGAGCCTTCAATAGCTAACATCTCAGAGACGATCAAAGGAAAGCTAAGGGCTTGCTTTCTCTGCCAGAATCATTATACATTATTAAACTGTAGAACACTCATTATGAGCAACAGTTTTATGAAAAAATACCAATACCTTAAATCTATCATTCCTTAAAACTGCTGCTTATGAAAACAAAAGTACTAGATATATTTGAATTTTGTAATCACACAAGATGGGGTCTGTGATACTCATTAGAGTCGTTGATTACATCAGAGCCCAGGATGTAGTATGTACAGACTGCTGATCCTGTCTCGATCGAATTCACACAACAATCAATACAAAGACTGAATAATGCTAACATTTAGATTTATCTTGGATTGTAAAGGTTTCTGTTTGTGATCTTAGAACAATGCCTTGGCATGAGAGCAAAACAGCACTTTTATACTCCCTTGGGCTAAAGAATTTTCAGAAGCTGGTGCTTCTGGTCTGACTTCCCACTATCAGCTTTTATGCCTCTAGATTACAACTTGTCCTCATGAGTGAAGCAGTTATTTGATCGGTGGCAAGGGATGTGCCTACAAGACAGTCCTGCTTGTGATGGTTTTCCTCTTCAGTTCAGCAAAGAGCAACAGCAGTGGAGTGCAGAAGTAGCACTCTTGTCTCAAAGCAAGAAGGAACTTGCAAAAATAAAAGGACGGAGATTGATACACCTGTAGGGTAAAAGCCAACGAAAAGAAATCGAAGATCACATTCTTCATCTCTCAAGCATTATGTCTCGCTCTGCACACAGAAGACCAGAATACCATAAAATAGTAAGATCTTTTTTATAAACATATTCTCAAAGAGGCTTTTCTTCTACCTCAAAGAAAACATATTCTTGAGGGATTTCTGGTTTATTTTAAAAAGTGACACTATAGACTTTTTTCTGTGGGAGCAAGGGAGTGTTTAGTGGGTTGGATCATAAATGATACCTCTGGGAATAGTACAGTGATCTCTAACACTATAACAGAATCGATTCTTTTTGCATATTTCAGGTTTTCCTTTCTGACTAATTAGATCTATAAAGTGCCAAATGTATATTTTGTCTCTCACAGAAAATATGAAAAGATTAAGCAATTCTTTGTATTTCATACTTATATTCTTTGTATTTCATACTTCATGAACTGGCAAGTGAAATGTATATAAAATAGTTGATCATGTGTTAAATTAACAGGAATATGTCAGCAAAAAACACTCAGTATTAAAAGATTATTGCTTTTGAAAATATATTTCCTTGTCTTAAATGTAAGTATCTATTATTATAATTTTGTATGTGCTACTGTCCTTTCTGTATATTCCAAGCTCAGAGTTATTTTCAAAACTTATTTATTTAGAGATTATATTTGGAAAAATATTCTTCTTTAATCATCTCATTAGGCATTTAGAAGTTACAGAAGTGAAAATTTATCATTACACTTAAAGCTCTTTTAATTATTTTAGGAAATTGATAAGCATTGAATAAAATTAAGGAATCTCAGTTACGGAACCCGTAATGATTAACTGGCACACCCCAGTTAGGAATGCCTGCAGGTGCCCCCTCTGGCATTCTGGGATCCTGATTGATTTTCCCGTGGGGCTCTGAAATACTAACAGATATGGTAGATTTCATACTGCACCTAAACCACTTCATTTATATATCAGCTAAAACACACTTTTATCCTGATATCTCCAAAATTTTTCATATGTGAAAATGACTGTCTTTATTGTTTTATAAACTGTGAAGATAAATTTTATGTTGGCCTTTTCTGTGATCAGTAGTATGGATTTGAGATCCTCCTAGAGATGTAGTTCAAGGTTCAGCCTTTTACTAGGAAGCAGAATGGAGAGACATGGGTATTGAACTTGAAACCCAGCTCCAAGTACAGTATAGTTAGTACTCACCCATCAGAATAAGAGAGAAAGAGAAAGAAGAAACTGCCATGATTTCAGGTTGGTCATAATTGTAAATGAGCTCATGAGCACAAGTTACATGTCAATAGGGTATAATTTTATTTCCTTTTATCTCTTCTTCACATTCTGTTTTATTACTGGGGGCAATAAATACATTATCAGTCTTTCTGTCTCTCTTTCCTTCACTGATGCTCATTTTCATGCTGTGGTATTACCACATAGCAGTAATTTATGTTCTGTGGTGGCTCCTTATGTTAAGAAGATATTTCATATATAATTTACAGACATTTCTTGTAGTGGATGATTAGATTTTTAGAATTAAATAAGAACAGAATAAAAATTGAATACATTGTGACCCTTCAGTGATTTTGTTTAACAATATTTTTGTTAAAATCACTTGCTTTGCATTTCTTGTTTTCTACTAGAAATATTAATGGACTTACTATTTTCTTATACCTGACTCATATGTATTAGTTCTTGATGTAATGTCGATTAATGTATCTAATGTATATTCTGCAGACACTTAGGACATTTTAATTTATGTTTTCAACATAAATCATGTCCACATATGGACACAACTTTTCACTATAACTATTTAGATTCTATCCATTTAAAACGTATTTAGTTATAACAAATATTCTGTCCTTTTTAAAAAATATTTGTTTTTTGAGAGAGAAAGAGGAGACAGAGCACGAGCTGGGGAAAGGCAGAGAGAGGGAGACACAGAATCTGAAGCAGGCTCCAGGCTCTATGCTGTCATCACAGAGCCCAATGTGGGGCTTGAACCCATGAAACACGAGGTGATGACCTCAGCCGATGTCAGACGCTTAACCGACTGAGCCACCCAGAAGCCCCCTAATATTCTGTCTTATTAAAGAAACATTTCTTATGATATAAACCCATGTATAAGGAAATGGACTCTGGTGGTATTGGGCAAATTTTGGAAGTATTTGGATCAAAATTATATCATATTTAATAGAAGCTACTTTGTTGAATAGGCAATTTTATTGATTTGGTGAGCCACTTCTGCCTGTGCCTTAAAAAAAAAAAAAGAATATATCTTATCAGATCTTATCTTACCTTCCATGTTAGACCACTCAAGATACCTAGGTCTAGAGATAAAGACACCTCTTCTAACCTGGAATTCACATTTAGCTTTTCATGAAAATACAAGATTATGCACAAAATAAGATTATTTTCAATAGTGGCTCTCCTCCCTACCTCCCTCTCTCACCTACCTCTACTTCAAATAGGTCTTTTGTGCGCCTCGGAAATAATTGCAGAGTGGAGCCTGCAGTCTCGGGCTCCTCCCCGGCTCTGCCAGCTGAGGGCTAGTTGGGCAAGTCACTCATTCTCCTGGGGCTCATTCCCTCCTCTGTAGGACTGAGAGCATTGGAATAAATTATCTCTAATACCTCCATCCCTTACTTAGATAGTGTTCAAGAGCAGACGCAAGACCGAGAGACTTTTTTAAATGGATTGAGTTTTGTGTGTTGTTTCCCCTATTTTCTACCTATCTATACTAAACCAAACCTAAATTATTCTTAGTTGTAGTTCTCATATTTAGTTCACTCTGAAAATAGGACATATTTTGGAGATCTATAAGGAAACTACACATTCTTTTTTCACTAAGTATAAAGAAAACAACATCTCACAAATTTGCTGCTCTGTTTGGGTTCATCCTGATGGTCTCGTCGGCAGATCTGGAACCCATTAGGGATTGTGCAGACTCATGAGAAGTCTCACCCAATTAATTATTCCTTCCAACCGAAACATGGTTGGCCACTACCAAAGCCCATTCCAGAACAACAGAAATGTACATTAGCAATTATTTTTTTAAAACTTCCTCCGTGAAAGTTATATACTGTAAACAATAGATGCATAGATGTATACCGTTATATACTGTAAACATAGATGCATATACTGTAAACAAAAGATGCATTTCCTGTTAAGAAATATATTTTATTTTATAGCTCTTTTTCTCATCAGCAATGTATCCAAATATGGATACAACTTGCTTTCAAAAGTCAAAATTGTTGCAATAATTAGTAGGAGGATAGAAAAAAATGAACAGGTGATCTCAAAGGCTGCTTCCACTGGAAAATTTTGTTTAAAAAAAAATAGAGTAGCTTGTCATCCATAGCTTTGCCTATAAAGTAAAAATAATCCTTTTTTCTCTAGAACAAAGATCTCTTTGTCCTCACCTATGGAGCTCTGGTTGCCCAACTGTGTAAAGATTATGAAAAAGATGAAGATGTGAATAAATATTTAGATAAAATGTAAGTAGAAGTCTTGTATTCTCATGGAATGTACATTGTTTCTTAGCATCCTCTGCATTTTGTCCACCTCTAACGACTTTGCTTGCTCTGCTTTCCCAGCTCCTCTTTTATTTCAACAAATCACATTTTA
>CM053577.1:44798929-44973939 GCA_028646485.1 Cryptoprocta ferox
AAGGAAACTTTTCTCTATAAAAATCAAGCATGAAACATTTTCTTTTTTTCTTTTTTTTTTTCCTTTTTTTTAATGTTTTATTTATTTTTGAGAGAGAGACAGCATGAGCAGGGGAGGGTCAGAGAGAGAGGGAGACACAGAATCTGAAGACAGGCTCCAGGCTCTGAGCTAGCTGTCAGCACAAAGCCTTATGCGGGGCTTGAACCCACAAACCACGAGACCATAACCTGAGCCAAAGTTGGACGCTCAACCGACTGAGCCACCCAGTCGGAACATTTTCTTTTTAGTTAGAAATCATTTTGTTGCTAGGCACTTATAAGCAAAGGTGTGATAAAACTGAGATTGTTCTTTCAACAACGTGATGGATCATCATATTTGATTCTTTCCAGAGTTTTTTGTTCTAATAAAACTCCTCCTAACATATAAATATGTGCATATATAAGTATAGACCATATATGGAAGGCTATGCAAAAAATTAATGGTGATTGCCTGAGAGAACTTGGAGACAGGGATTATGGGCAGAAGAGAGACTTACTTTTTCATATGTAGTGTTTTCATTGTTTGAGTGCTCTTACCATTGTTATGCTTTACTTAAAAATATGTTAAAGGGAGAAGCCCACTTCTTCATTTTAAAATAAAGTCCATTCTCCTTGTCATCATTAATGGAGATTCCATCTGCACAAATTCAGCCTTTAATTTTCTCAGAATAATTATATGGCCGTCAGATTATTGCTCAATAATAAAATATCTGTCAACATTTTTGGAACCTCTTAATTATGGATCCTGAAAATGACTCTAACTGGGCAGTGACTGGAAAACCTGTACTAATTAGAAGATTTAGTTAGAAAGGTTGAAGGGGAAATCTAGCCTAGTTGAGCATTTTAGGGCTTCTAAAAAGGGTTCATTGTGTTTTGAGATGGAAAACAGAAAAAAGACACCATAAAGGAAAGCTTGAAAGGTTTTTTCTTTTGAGGCCTAGTTTCCTCCCTTTCTATGCTTATTCTTTTTCTATTGTAAAGCTCTTTTTCACTGTCTTGTGTTTATTTTGGTTCATTTTCATTTCCTCTTAATTAGTCAGGAGATAAAGTGTCTGGAATAGTGGGAGTTGCTTAACCTATTTTACATTTAAGTCATACTTCAATATGTGATACAGTATTTCCAGAGTATATATCATTTTATATAGCTTACCTTAAATTTACATTGTTTTGTGGAACAGATGTAGAAAATGAAACTCATTTATGTGACTAAAAAAACATATCTTGATTAGCTACTTGGGTGCACAGTTTAACAAAGATGAATGAAATATTAAAGATTAAATTCTGAGAGGCTACAGAAAGGCATTGCCGTAAGAAAAGCAATAATTCACATTTGGATTTCTTTAATAGCTTCTGCTGAAAACATCTTACATTTTTAATTTGATATATAAACGATCTACTTTACGGAAACATACCCTTGATCAAAGCAAGGTGTGTGTGTGTGTGTGTTTGTGTGTATGGATATGTGTGTGTTATATGTGTGTATGTGTAGAGTATGTATAAATGTGTGTGGTGTGTATATATGTGTGTGTAATATATATATATACATATGTGTGTATACATATGTGTGTGTGTGTGTATACACACATACTATGCTGACTGTAACATTTTGGCTTTCTATCACTTCTCACTGTCCAAGGCTGTGGATATGCATAAAAATTAGAAAACACTGGAAACATTTTTTAAAACCCAGTACAACCATTTCTGTAAAATGCGCATTCTGTTCTTCAAAAGCTTTTATTAGTTTGAACTTTCTAGCTAGAATCACAAAACAGTTTTCTCAGAAGGCAAGTCAGCCAAGTTGAATATTTCTATCTATTGAGAAATATAGAGTATCTCATAGATTTAGTGAATTAATGAGCACATTGACATTAAATCTGTCTCCCCCAACCACCCAGTTACCAAATATCCACCCCCCCCGACTTTTAGACCCTATGGAACAGACATTCCCTTTATACACCATGCCGTCTTTATCTTGGTGGGCCTTCTATTATTTCTGCTTTTGAATCATTTTACTTGTCTATGTACATGTGGTTGTGAAATTAAAAGACCAATTTTGGGCCCGTTGGTTAGCAAAAGCAGACTACTCCTTCTTATTTCCACCTTTAAGGTCATATTTCCTCAGCTAGATAGAAAGTTCTAAGGTCTATCTTGTTGAAGGTGTCTGCTCGGCCACCTGAGCCACATACTCAGCTATATCATGACCTCTCAGTAAAATGCTTTCAAAACTGTACTTGTACTACCCAATCTATTCACCATAGGGTAGAGCTATCAGATAATATAAATACTTTCTCCCAAGTCCCATAGATTCAGTTTCCCTAGAATGAAAATGAAAAATGAATTTTCTGAACATCATTTTTTTCCTTTTCGCTAAACTTCAGAGTTCTAACTGTAGAAACCTATGCTGGCAACAAAAATTGATTTTACTATTCCCTTCCTCCTCTCCTTCCAGAGCCCATCCTCAATATGTCTGTCCTCTTACCACGAGAACTATGCTATGAGAAGAATGAGCATCTAGGTACCATACCTATAGCAGACAACAAGTTAGCTAGATCGTCGTTGTTTCCATCAACAGCTCATGATGAGAAAGTTAGTTGCCAGTAAGAAACATTAAGCTATAAACACCAGCTTCCCTTAACTTTAATCTACACTGTCAAATCTGGGCCAGCCATACCTCCTCAGGTTTCTCTGCTTACAGGAAAGTAGTTAATATTTCCCAGATAATTGCTTTGTGCTTCTGTGGTCTGTAAGACAAATAAGGAGCCTACTGCTAAATAGCCATTAGACTTGTCAAGTTTGCTTTACTTTGTTATCCATTTATGCAAGTGCTAAACCGATGACTCCATTCTTAAACATTGATAGAGTTCACCACTCAAATATTATTTTCAGACCATACTCTTTTCTTGACCACAGGGGATACGGCATTGGAACACGGCTTGTGGAAGATTTTTTGGCTCGATCTTGTGTAAGAAGATGCCACAGTTATTCAGAAATTACAGACATAATTGCCCAGGTAAGTGCATTTTTAGCTCTCTCAATATGTTTTGAAAAGCTTTGATTTGTCCTCAGTTCTGTGGTTTTCTTCCCTGATTAGATAGATTCTATCTGTATTCATCATTAGGTGCTAAGAGATTCTGATCGAAAAAAATTTTATTTTGGCACAGGGATAAAGCTATTGTGAACAGAGATAAATGCTTTTAGGCATTTAAGCATCTATAGATTTTTCTGAACACGTGGCGTGTACAGAGTGTATGTCGCACACTGGGAAGAGTGGTTTGAGAGGTAAACGGAAAGGGAATGTAATAGGGCAACCTCATAATATGCATACCCCAAACCAATTCCTTTGTATAATCATTTTAGTGCATGGAGGAAATAGTCTTTGGCTGTCTCAGAGAATATTGTTTTAGCCATTTTCTTTCCAAAGCAACGTTTTCCCAAGAGAAAAATAAAATTTCCTGTAAATGTATGTGCTCTAAGAACCTTTGCAGCCCTGATACATGAGAGACAACTTGGAATCATCCAAGACTAGCTCAAATCTCTTAGATATAAGATGATATTGGGAAATGCATCCTTAGGCAGAATCCCTTTAATCTGGAAGCCTATGGTTATTAACTTAGGGTTGTTCATTTGTAGGAGACCTGGAAAGTATACCTGGGTATCAGATATTTGTAAGATTCAGGTATACCACCTCCAGGTTCTCACAACAGATCTATGAAGTCAGCCTCATTCTTTTCTCTCCCAATCCTTGACATTATTATACATTGTCATCTCTTCACATGAGTGGCAATAATAGTTTTACATAGTGCTTTGTGATTGTAAATGCAGTTTTACATATTTTTTGTCTTTCACCCTTACATTATCCCTGTGGAGTAAGCAGAGTAGGAGTTATTCCCATTTTCCATATAAGGAAACTGAGTTCCAGAAAGAATATGACAAAAACTGAATATTAGTATATATTTAAAAAGTATACATTCAAAAATACAATCCAAATGAAAGATTCTTCCCACTTCTTGTTAAAATTACTCTCATTATTTCATGCTAATGATAATGTGGTTGAAATTGAAACCCAGGTCTTCTAGTCTCAGTGTGGGGAGTTTACCACACAACTGAACAGGTTAAAAAGTTCCCTTTCCATGTTTGCAGAATATAAAATAACTTTTCACTAGGCCAAATTTATGAGCAATACTACAAAAATCCTAGGTGTTTTAATGAAAATATTTGTACTCTATAAATGTAGATAGTTGTGTTATATTTCTGTAAAAATGCCATTGGAAGTTTGATGAGGATTGCATTGAATGAATAGTTTGCTTTGGATAGTATGGACATTTTAACAATATTGAATCTTCCAATCTATGAACATGGAATGTCATTCCATTTGTGTTTTGTTTGATTTCTTTCATCAATGTTCTGTAGTTTTCACTATACAACTCTTTCACCTTCTTAAGTTTATTCCTGGGTATTTTATCCTTTTTTGCTGCAATTGTAAATGGGATTGTTTTCTCAATTTCTTTTCTGAATAGTTCATTGTTAGTATATGGAAACACAATTAATTTTTATGTTGTTTTGTATCCTGCAACTTTGCTGAAATCATTTCTTAGTTCTAACAGCTTTTTTGGTGGAATATTTAGGGGCTTCTCACTTTTAAGATTGATTGTATCATCTGTGAAAAGAGATAATTTTACTTTTTTCTTTCCAATTTGTATGCCTTTTCTTTCTTTTTCTAGTCTAACTGCTCTCGCTAGGACTTCCAGCACTAAGTTGAGTAGAAATGGTGAGAGGAGGCATCCTTATCTTCTTCCTGATCTTAGAGGAAAATCTTCCCATTTTCTACCATTGAGTATGGTAATGGGGAAAGAATTGTCTTTTCAATAAATGGTGCTGAGAAAACTGGCCACCCACATGCAAAAGAATGGAATTAGACCCTTACACCATACATAAAAATGAACTCAAATGGATTAAAATGTAAACCTAAAACCCAAAACCATAAAACTCCTAGAACAAAACAGGGGGAAAGTTTCATGACATTGGTCTTGGCATGATTTTATGGATATGACATCAAAAAGCACAGGCACCAAAAACAGAATGGGAATTTTAACACACAGAAGGGGCAGAACGTAGTTACGTACTCGCCCACTGATGCTTTGCTTATAATTAGCAGCTTTCATTAAAAGGTCAGGCCTTCAATAGCATTATCTCATTAATTCTTGTAAACTCTCCTGAGGGGAGGCAGGTGCCAAATGTTAGAGTCAGTTTTAGAGAGGAGTGGAGTTAAGTTCGGAAGAAATTTACCACATCAAACTGAAAAGCTTCTGCACAGTAAATGATCAACAGAGTGAAAAGGCAACTTATGGAATAAAAGAAAATACTTTCAAACCAAATATCTAATAAGGAGTAAGATCCAAAATATGTAAAGAACTCCTGTGACTCTAGTTTAAAAAACTATAACTGAATTAAGAAATAAGCTAGGAACTTGACTAGACATTTCTCCAAAAAAAGACATTCAAATGACCAGCAGATATATGTAAAAATGTTCAAAGTCACTTACCATCAGGGAAATGCAAATCAAAACCACACTATCACCTCACATCATATATATTTACTTATATTTATATTTATATTTATATTTATATGCAATAAGTTTTGGTGAAGATGTGAAGAGATTGGAACCCTCCACACCATTGGTGGGAATTCAAAATGGTGTAGCCACTGTGGGAAACAGTTTGAAAGTTCCTCACAAATTAAAAATAGAATTGCCCTAAGGCCTGCCAGTCTCACTTCCAGGTGTTTGTCCCCCCAAAATTGAAACCAGGATCTTGAAAATATTTTAGCACGCTTATATTCATTGCATCACTATTCACGATAGCCAAGATGTGGAAAAAAACCTAAAAGGCAACTGACAGATGACTAGATTTTAAAAAATGTGGTACATTTACATTAATACATACAATGGCATACTACCCAGTCTTTAAAAAAAAAAAAAAAAGGAAGGGGAGAAGATTCTGCAATGTGAAACAACATGGATGAAGCCAGACACAGAAAGATAAACACTGCATGATTCCACTTAGGTGAAGTATCTAAAATATTCAAATTCATAGAATCAAAGAGGGGAATGTGGTGGTTGCCAGGGGCTGGAGGAGGAGGAAATGGGGAGTTACTAACCAATGGGCGTAAAATGTCAGTCAAGCAAGATGAATGAGCTCTAGAGATCTGTGGTACATTTTACCTGTAGTCAACAATAATATATTGTACACTTATAAATGTGTTAAGAGGGTAGATCTCATGTTAAGTGTTCTGATTCCAATTTTTAAAAAGCTTAAAAGAAACAGGTCTGTTTGATATAAAACTAAGAACATGTACAACATTTGCTTTCCAAATGTTTCCTCTAAACTTCTTTTATGTTTCAGTTGTCATGTAAATCCTTATCTGCTCTTTTGTCCTTAACAAACAAGGAAAAATTCCACTTCCACCTACTATGCAAGAGTCCTTCTTATCAATGAAGAGAATATTTCATCACCCTTACCCTTGTCTTGTGCAGAGGAGTTGTCTCCTGGCCTTTGCAATTTTCTTCAAGGGCCCAATTTTCTCCCTCTTAATCATTTTCACTTCTACAGCAAAATGTTCTCTTACATGTGGGAATGATGTCACCCAATTCAGAAGCATTTTAACACAGAGGAAGGGGCAGAACGTAGTTACATACTCACCCACTGATGCTTTGCTTATAATTAGCAGCTTTCATTAAAAGGTCTGGCCTTCAGCAACAGTATCTCATTAATCCTTGTAAACTCTCCTGAGGGGAGGCAGGTGCCAAATGTTACAGAGCCAGTTTTAGAGAGGAGTGGAGCAAGATCAGAAGAAATTTACCACAGTTATATGCCCATGGAGCATTGCAGGGTCAGGAATGAACCCTAAACCTTGTGAATTTTGTTTGGCTGCACTCTCAGACCATGCCCTTATACAGAACATTATCCTCATACTGGAGTACTCAGCATCTTAACAATCAGCTTTAAGCCCCAAATTGCGCCGTCTAGTGGTCTGAAAAGAAATCCCATGGCAGAGGCCAAATCCTTGCTCAAAAGTTTGTAATCAGGCCTTATATTTTATATAAAAAAAAGAGATGACAGACTAATTCTAAAGTCACATTTCTGCAATATCAAAATGTATCCATTTTTAAAATATGATTTTATCATATACAAGTTACTTTTTGTGGTGATTGGCCCAACGTACTTCAAACTTTAAGACATATAATTTATAAAAATTGCCAGCAGCATTGTAACATGATATTGAAAAATTTTAATGATACAGTATCTTTCTTTAGAAAAGCTCAAAGTAGTTGCCACTTATTATTTCTTTCCCTTACAAGAGTCTTGTGAAGTAAAAACAGTATCTATCATTAGCCACGTTTGAAAACAGTATCTATCATTAGCCACGTTTGACTGATGACGTAATTCAGATTTAGGATGATGTCACCACAGTTACATAGTCATAAAAGCCAGCTTAGAATTTAATTTTTCTGGAAAAAAAAGAGAGGGAAGCAAACCATAAGAGACTCTTAAAGATAGAGAACAAACTGAAGGTTGATGGAGGGAGGAGGTGGGGGGATGGGTTAGACGAGTGAGGGGGATTAAGGAGGACACTTGTGATGAGCATTGGGTGTTGTATTCTGAATCACTGAATTCCACTTCTGAAACCAATACCACGCTGGGTGTTAACTAACTAGAATTTAAATAAAATTTTGAAAAGAAAAAAAGAATTTAATTTTTCTGATCTTAGTCTAGTGCTTTTCCCAAAAATTAATTATTTCTTTAAAATGTACCTTTGAAGATTTTCTCCTGTTATGACCACTGTTCTGAGAAAACTGAAATTGTGAAATTTGCAGTAGAGTTAACATAGCTGATTTCAGTTGTAGTGATGAAACAGTCGAGTATTTAAATGTAATCTAGCAGGCATAAATCTCTCAGTTTTTATGAAAGCAAGTTGAAAATACAGTTGTACTTCACTCGGGTCTAAGGTCTAAAACACATTTCCTTAGTTATATAAAAATATATTTCATGGCTTCCAAGTACATTCTCGACAAATGTTTTACTATTAAGAGAAGTGAATTAGAGATTAACCTAATCCTTTATTTTTTAAATATTTATTTATTTGTTTTTGACAGAGAGACAGAGAACGAGCATGCACAAGCAGGAGAGAGTGAGAGAGAGAGAGAGAGGGAAACAGAATCTGAAACAGGCTCCAGGCTCTGAGTTGTCAGCACAGAGCCCAGCAGGGTGGGGGTGGGGGGGTTCGAACACAGAACCAGGAGATCATGACCTGAGCCAAAGTCGGACACTTAACCGACTGAGCCACCCGGATGCCCCTAAACTTAATCTTTTAAACTCAAGATGATCATAAAGGCTGGGCTTGACAAGAGATGTTCTAACGTTCCCTTTTAAAAGTAATTTAAACACAAGAAGGTCTGATACTCATTAAATGCACAGCGATTGTCTAACCGTATCCAATGTCCTCGAGATTAAAAGATAAGTGTCCACGTCCTGGTCAGCCACATTCCCAGTGTGTGACCCTGAGCAGGTCACGTTGCCAGTCTGAACCTCAGCTTCCATATCTGTCAGGTGGGACCTCTTTCAGCTGTAGTTTTTCAGATTTTCAGGCTCTGCTTTCCCTTGCCAAAATCTGGACGTGGAACTATAATCATAAATAGCTGAGTGTGATGGGTGTAGCTTCCAAAGCCTCCCTTAGAACATCGATGGTGTTTACAACTGCTTAGCTTAGCACAAGCTCTGCCCATCAAAGCTGGGAAAGCGTTTTACTGTTAATCCGTGTCATCATGATGTCATGATAAAAGGTAGAGGGAATTTATAATTTTTCAGTATAAACATCACATCAGGGGTGTTGTCACAGTCAGGTGAAATTTTTAGAGGAAAATATATAATATTTAAAAGATATAAAAAAGACCTGTAAAACTTTAAATTCCAATCTTTAGATCAAAAAATTGAACCCCAGTATATTGTTCTTAGAAATTCTGAAAAGTAAAAACAAGATCTTTTCCTTTTAATACTATAAACTGAAATTTTACCTTAATTAATAATGTGTGCAATGATTTTTTCAGTGAGTGATAGAAAATCAATGAAATAATTGAAAGGACACATTCCTAGGAGGCAGTATAAGTAAGAATGCCTAAAGCAGGGAGGGAAATCTAAATGGTGAATGTTGGAAGCATAAACTCTAAGGCAAAAGATTTAGGAATAAAATCCAGAGAGGAACTTGAATGGCAGAGGGATTTTTTTAAACTGGATTATTGTTTTATTTCAAGAAATTGGTCCATTTAAAATTAGAGTTGAGACTAGACAGACGGGTTTTGGTAAATCGTATTGGCCTTATTTCTTTTATCTTGCTTCTGATCTGAAGGCACAAAACTACCAGGGCTGAATCTATGCAAGTAATTCAAATATTTTGAAGCATAAAACTCCTGAGTCAGTTCAGAATGGTGGAAGCCCCGTGGCCATAGAATTGCAGTCTTCAGTACAGATTTGTACTCAGAAGCACTGATGTTTTGCTCTACAGGAGATACAAATGACTTTATTAGATACTTTCAATTTTTTTAATGTTTTATTTATTCTTAAGAAAGAGAGACAGAGAGTGAGTGGGTGAGGGGCAGAGCGGAGAGAGACACAGAATCTGAAGCAGGCTCCAGGCTCTGAGCTGTCAGCACAGAGCCCAACGCAGGGCTCAAACTCACAAGCTGTGAGATAATGACCTGAGCCGAAGTCGGACGCTTAACCAACTAAGCCTCGCAGGTGCCCCTATTAGACATTTTCAGAGGGGTGTGCCATGGCTGGGAAGGTGGATCAGTGAGGGCCCCGTCAGGAGACAACCACACAATCATTTCAATAAGAAAGGTTTAGCATGAAACATTATTAACTATTTATAGGGGACTAGCTACTAAGAAAGGAAAAATGTTACAGAATATCCTAGTGCTAAGAGAGACTACCCAAAGAAAAAACACATTTTGAAGAGGGTCTCTCTTCCCAAGTCTGAGGTTCAGACATCATTGGCAGCATGTGATTGCAGCCCCTGGATGCTGAAAAGGGCCTCTGCATAGTCAAGCTGAGATGGGTGGGTAGGGAATTATGGATCAATACCGGTAAGCAGAAATGCCCCACTGGGGTAAAAATGGGCTGAGGCTGGCAGTGAGGAAACCTTGAAATCATGGCCAGAACTGAGAATCGAGTGCCACTGGGTATACCAGACACTGCCAGTCACCGTTTCCTGTAGGAGGAAACCAAGAAAGGGTGCCCCAGAGCCAGGAAGAGAGAAGTGTGTCCTCCTAATTCATCCCTAGAGACCCTTCTACTGGCAAAGGAGAAATGTTTGCAAGATCTGCCTCCAGCATCACAAGCAAGGCGATGATGAGTCGGTTTGGAGCTGAGAGGCAATGATCTGACAACCAGCACAGATGAGTCAGTGGGATTGTTAGGTACATTTCCATGGCCGTTGTTTACTTTGGTGGTCTCATGTTTGACCCTATCCAGACAGCTTGCCCACACAGGAGCTATTCTGACCTCTGAGAGTAAGAAGCTGGCTGGTAGAAGGGAGGCGTGACAAGAAGGGAAGCCTCATCCTTCTCCTAACAGGGTGGTGCCAACATTTTGCAAATGGAGATGAAAAACAGACTGGAGAGCACCATTTTCAATATGCAAACTTCTGAAATAAAGATTCTCCGTTAAACATTGAAATGTATTCAATACAGCCACTAGCTCTTTACGAATTTCTCTGTAGCGAGATCTGTTCTCCTTCCCATAACTATGATGGACTCTCTCCATTTATTGCTCTTAGAAGTGCCATTAAATGACATTATGGGCCAAGAACCCCAGAATACGACTGGCTAATAGCTTGTGCTCTCTTCCCTAGAAGTCCAAAGAAGTGAGATGCAGGCACAATGGTAGATTGACACTTCAGCTGCCCCCCAGTGAAAGGTATACTGGGGTTTAGACTTAGCCACTGTATTAGGGCTTCATAAGTTTTAAATGGACCAGGCCCCTTTTCTGAAATGTGCCAAAGGGTGAAACTTAGTTTTTGTGGGAGGCAGGAGTTGCAATCATAATGAGTAAACAAACATGACAGAACAACTTTGGAAAGGTAAGGGAATCCATGAGTGCCCTTACCTAGAACATTTTTATTGTGAAAAAAGAACCACATACGTTCGAATTTTATCTTAATGTTTTAGTCTGTGAAACACAATTTTACTGTGTTTTGTGCCGGCTGCTCTTCCAAGAATTTGCTTTGGGCCAGCTTTTTATTTTTTTTTTTTTGGATATATTTCTATTCTCCATCTAACTGGAGCCAAAGTATTTTACAAAGAATGGAAACAATATAGAGTTTTCTTGGGTTACTTTGATTTGACACTTGAGTGAAGTTATCTTTCATCTCTGGGAAATTTCATTTCCCCATCCTGTCTGTAAGCTTTTCAAAGGGATGGATAATTTCAAACATTCTTGGGGTTTGGCCCACAGTGCCATGGCAAAGCAGTACATTGTAGACATTCATTAAAAATTGTCCAAGTGGATTTGGAAAATATTTGTAGACCTTTTCCCTCCTGTGCGCACTGCTGCTTCTCCTTTTCTGTCCAGGAGAGGGCAGTGGTCCACATTCATCTCCAAATTAAAGCCGGCCTGGCTCCTACCACCTGCAGAAGCTCTCTTATTTCAAGCAATTTTTACCACATAAAAAATCCACAGGGTATCATATGTGAGTGATGGATCATGGGAATCTGCTCCTGAAGCCAAGACTACACGTGTTAGCTAACTTGACAATAAATTATTAGGAAGGAAGGAAGGAAGGAAGGAAGGAAGGAAAGAAGGAAGGAAGGAAGGAAGAGAGATATTCCAGTGTTCCAAGAGTGACTGATGGCTCACAATAGCCAATCTACAATAACAAGATTAGAAGTATCATAGGATCCTGAACAGGGAAATATTTTCATTAAATAATGGACAGTGATCTCATTTTTATAATTTTATTGAAATGTTCATTCCACCCTACCCCCACCTATTTATATGACTGTAGAAAGTTTCAGGAGAAGAGAGAGATTCAGCCTTGTTCCTTTGAGGTCAATTGTGATGGCAAAATGCAAGCATTAAATAGATAATCAAATCATTAAATATTACATTTCACTTAACTTACTCAACAGGCATATATCAACTTCCAGTTTAAGGGCCAATAGAAAGTACAGTTATACCTTTCTCTAATCTAAGATCTAAAAACATCTCCTTAGTTGCCCAAAAATATATTTCATGCTTTCCAAACCCATTTATAAGATTTCATTATTAAGAGAAGCTAATTAAAGAGAGAATTGATCATTTAAATAAATCATTTCCATTATTATAGAAAATATTTGAAACGTAACCTAAAATTCATCATGGAGCCAAATTATGTTGAGTATTTGCATTACGTCAGGTCATAGTGACTGATATTCTGGGACACGCTGGCTGGGCCCCAGAGAAGAGCAGAAATCGGGAAATCCCTCAGTCTACCTTGTCATGTCAGTAGCAGGCAGCTTCTCCTGATGCAGTTTCTCTGCTCCAGTCCTTGTCATTTTGGTGACTCAACTATTCTCTGCTGATTTTGCTCTTACAGCTACCTGCTAACATCTTTCTATACTTTATCTTCTCTCCACCTCAGTGACTCTGCTGCTTCAGGACTTCTACTTACTCTCCTTGAGTCTCTTCTCTCTGGGTGTCTTTGTCTTCTGTGAGCCTCTGTGTCTCATATTCAAAGTCCCAAAAAGAGCCTCTAACCTGTCCTCTGTAGATACAGCTTTCTTGCCACCCATCTTCTGGCCTGTAGCCAAGCTGTGGATTGATTGCCCAGGCTCTCAAATTCCCATCCTAGTCCATTATCTGTGACCAGAATTGGAGCGTATCAAGACACAGAGTCTGGCCATCATAGGGAGCCCTCCAGGAAAGGGCTTTGGGTACAAAAAACATTCTGAGATTTCCCAGAACGGGGCAAAGCAATTGGCAAAGACCACGTTCTTCCTGTCCAGGAAACTAGCAACATTTATTTATGAGTCTTACTTTACCTACGAACACTGTACTTGTGTTATTTGTCTTGATGCTGAGGTTTGTTTTCCTTTATTCCAGAGGCTAAAATTCCTGTATAGAAGAGTATAGCAGGCTCGATTTCATATGCTAATGATTGAAATAGAGAGAATTGTCTTTGTTACACATTTTGCAGATAATAATCAAGTATGCAAACTTAAAAGAAAAATGCTGCCTCTGGGAAGCAATCTGAGCCAAACCACATTATTTGTTAAAAGTAAATATTTTAGACTGTTAGCAAGAATGAAGGTGTGGGTGGGGGGGTGCGTTTCTCAGAACAGTAAATTCAGAGGGAAGCTTCAGTGGAAAGGAGCCAGCCAGATTCTCCTAAGAAAATGATATTGTGCTACAACAGACAGTGTTAGATTTTCTTTTGAATTTATTATAAAAGAACCAATCATAAGAGTTTTTTCTGGTCCTCTAATCCCATGGGGCTTTTGCTTTTGCTTCTTTTTCTAAATCTTTTTCAGTCCCTTCTCTTGGCATTCTGTGTCTTTTCAGAAAATGTTACCAGAGATGACCCGATTTTTTATGTGAATAGGAAAACTGCCCAGGTGAAATGAACTTGAGCCAGGCCATGCAAGACAGAGACATCAGCATATCTTAGGTTCTTTTCTTTCTCTTAAAAACAAAACAAAACAGGTTTTATTCCTTATGCTTCTGTTTTTTCCTTTCGCTCCTTTCTTTTTTCCTGATTGTATTTGGCTTCCTCCATTTTCTAAACAATGTACATGTTTAAAAGGAATACTTACCCTAAAAGCCCTATTTCACAATTCTGGGTGTAAGCCTGAGTGTAATGCACCCAGTACAAAGCACAAAACTTGAATTGTGTTGACATCCTGATTCTATGCACAAAACCTGGAGACTTTTTCTCAGTCCTTTGCATGTTTTTTTTAAACCAGGATGAAAACTTAAATCTCAGTTTTAAAGTTGGCTCCATTCCCACCCCCATCTCCCCTACCTAACCCCCATCGTCCCACACCCCCAACACACTCTCCTCCTCCTTACGCACAACTTACTTGAAGGGATAGACTAAGAAATGCAGTCTGAATGGCATAGAATAGAGGGGAAACCTGGAACCTTATTATTAGGCAACTCCTGCCCTTTGTTAAAATCTCTCATTGATGTGGAGGTCTGGTTTTTGCTCATGATCCTCTCAAAAGGTGACTCATCTCCTCAGGGCTGGAAGCACTTCACTGCCCCTGCCTCGCTGTCAGCATCACCAGATGATATGTCCTGCCTCAGCCTTCTGGAAGCCTTTCAGGACAGGAGGCTCTGTGCTCCCCACACAGATGCTCATGGAGGGAAACTTCCATTCAGCTCAGATCTGCTCTGCCTCAGGCAACTCAATGCTGTAGGCAAAATAATCTCCAGGCAACCTGGATAATCCGGAATGAGAAGCTGGGAGAGAGTGGAGGGAGGCTACCATTGATTTCACCTACATCAGACAGCCAATAGTTTTGACAGTCAGTTCAAAGATTCCCCCTCCCCATCCTAAAATATTTAGGTGTCTTGCTACTGTTTAATACTAGAATAATCTGTAAATAGGCGTTTGAGACGGTGGCCATGATTGTATGTGCCTCCCACCTCCACCCAGAAGATTGAAGTGGGACACTGAGGTACTAGAATGGCAGAGTCCTCAGAGTCTAGGTTGGATTTGGGATCCAGGCATTCTTCACCATGTGACCTGTGTGGGGAGCTGAAGGAGTGGGGAGAAAATGAGTGAAGAGCTCAGTCATTAATCCAAAGGGTCTGGAAGGAGCTAGAGAGTGAGTGTTCACAGGCGACAGGATGCGACTGGAGACCAGGTCACAGAAAGCAGTTCCCAGTGCAGTGGGGGGTGGGGGGTGCTGGATCCCCAGGGTAAAGCACTGTAGGTGGCTTCACGCTCAACACCTTTCTAGGATTACCATTTCTTTTCATCCTTCAACGGAACAATGGAAGCTAATCAGATTAAGCCTAAATAGAACATCTTTCTTTGCTTTTTTTTTTTAAATTTAAGTCCAAGTGAGTTAACATATAGTGAAATAATAATTTCAGGAATAGAATTTAGTGATTCACCACATACATATAACACCCAGTGCTCATCCCAACATGAGTCCTCTTTAATGCCCCTCACCCATCTAGCCCATCCCCCCATCCAACACCCCGCCAGCAACCCTCAGTTTGTTCTCTGTATTTAAGAGTTTCTTATGGTTTATCTCCCTCTCTGTTTTTATCTTATTTTTCCTTCCCTTCCCCTATGTTCATCTGTTTTGTTTATTAAATTCCACATATGAGTGAAATCATATATTTGTCTTTCTCTGACTTATTTCACTTAGCATAATACACTCTAGTTCCATCCATGTTGTTGCAAGATTTCATTCTTTTTAATCACAGTGTAATATACCAGTGTGTGTGTGTGTGTGTGTGTGTGTGTGTGTGTGTGTGTGTGTATCACATCTTCTTTATCCATTCATCAGTTATGGACATTTCGGCTCTTTCCATACTTTGGCTATTGTCAATTGTGCTGCTATAAACATTAGGGTGCATGTGCCCCTTCCAATCAGCACTCCTGTATTCTTTGAACAAATATCTAGTAGTACAGTTCCTGGGTCATAGGGTAGTTCTGTTTTTAATTTTTTGAGGAACTTCCATACTGTTTTCCAGAGTAGCTATACCAGTTTTCATTCCCACCAGCAGTGCAAAAGAGTTCCTCTTTCTCTGCATCCTCGCCAACATCGGTCATTGCCTGAGTTGTTAATTTTAGCCATTCTGAGAGGTGTGAGGTGGTATCTCATTGTGGTTTTGATTTGTATTTCCCTGATGATGAGTGATGTTGAGAATCTTTTCATGTGTCTGTTAGCCATCTGGATGTATTCTTTGGAAAAGTATCCAAAGTATTCATGCTTTCTGTTCATTTCTTCACTGGATTATTTGTTTTTTTTGTGTGCTGAGTTTGATAAGTTCTTTATAGACTTTGGATACTAGCCCTTTATCTGATATTTCATTTGCAAATATCTTCTCCCATTCCATCACATTCTAGATCCAGAATCTCTCAATCTTTGCTATTAATTACTATTTATCAAAGGCTAACTCACAAGTTAGTGTTAGGAACCTATGGAATTGCTTTACTTTTTCTACTTTTTCCAACATATGATATGAAAATAAGTGGGAGACCTTGATAAACAGGGACTGAATTCCATGGAAGTCACAGCACAGCACCACACAACATTCCAGAGAAGACTGGCCTCACAGCCAGTTGAATGTCAGGCCATTTTCCTACTGAGTAACATTTGTGAGCAGGAAAGAAGGGAGTAGAAAAAAATTAAATGGAAAGAAAAACACTTTATAGTCATAAAATTCTCCATATTTAAAAAAAACAATGAATATTAACAGCAGACGGAACTCATCAAGTATTTTGAGAAATCTTCCCATTTGGGCAAGAAATATAGCAGATGGATTATTAAAACTAAGAAACTTGTTTAAAGAAATGTAACCATTTGGCTTAATTCTCTCCTCAGAGTAGGGAAGAACTGCCTTACATAAACACCCACACACTTGATCTATTCCCCTTTGTACCTCTGGGAGGGGTGAAAGAAGAAAAGCGTAGGAAGTCTTCTTTTGTGGAAAAGCATGTGTACACATGGTCTGTGGATTCTGCGGACTGATCAGGCCTAACCCAGCAGACCACATGCTCGCGGCAGAGTTCCAATATGAAAGCAGGGCACCTGCAGGGAAATTACCCATAAGCTTTTATTATGACTACATTTGTGTTGTATTATTTTTCCTTTAGTCACAGAGAAGTGTCTCTTAAGGCTCAATCGTCAGTAAATTCTGCTGGTTATGCCCCCTTACCGGTGAATGTCCATCATCCAGTTCTGTTTATGATCAGGTCTTACAGGAAATCTAGCTGCATCTAGGCGTCTTACCTCCTTGGCACTATTACCGAAGATGCTCCAGGGGAAAATTTTCAATGTTGCAAGTATCTCAGCACATGAAAATCTAGGCTGTCCTAACTTTCCGTTGGAGAGTCTGTTTTCTTTTTCTTAGTTCCTTTGGATGAGATTCATGAGAGCCTCACTTATGAAGCAAACTAAAGTGTGTGCATTGAAAATAGCAATAGTGTCGGATGTATTTTGTTAATATAGCTATTGACAATGAAATTTCTTACCAGGAGATGAAAACTTCTGAGGAAATACTGTGGGGAACCAAACCTCAAAGGCTAAAGCAAGGTCCATCTGGGCCTAAGGATTCAGAGACACTGGGGAAGACATTCATACTCTGGGGCCTCCCTGCTTAGTGCCTTCATGTCAGAAGGAAGATTCTGTCTAAACTTGCCCTGACCTTTCAGTAATGCTTCAGGGTAATGGCTCTCACTCCTTATTGCCCTATACAATCACCTACAGCTTAAAAAAAAAAAAAAAAAAAAAAAAAGCCCAGGCCCTATTTTTGACCAATTGAGTGGTGGTCTCTGGAAATAAGACTCAGGCACCAAAACTTTGAAAATCCTCCCCAAGTGATCTTCATGTGCATCCGCTGATTTAAAGCAAGAGTTTGCAAACTGTGTTCCTTGGGTGATGCTCCAGGGTGATTGCTATAAAGGCAGGGAGGTATGTGAGGGCTGCGATTCCTCCAAACCCTCTGTCCAAATTCTTCCAGAGTTGCCTCTCATTTTATTTCTTTTAAGTGTTTCAAATCAAAGAAAATGTCATTGGGAAAAAAGGAGGTAGTCTTGATTGAAACAAAGCCCACCCCACCAGGGGCTGGGATGACTAGCTTATCTCTTGGGGAGGAGGTAGGAAGGGAAGCCGCATCTTCTAGGACATTCACTCCAAAGAAGATGGAAACTGATCAAACACTGGTGTGTGACCGTGTATTTTTTAAACTAGTTATTTCCTATACAGGGTCAGTGAGACTCACTCATAGCCAGGTGTTTAAGGAAATGAGCTTTTTAAAAACACTAATTGCCACTCCTCATGTTTCCTCCCATGATACAAAAAAAAAAAAAAAAAAAATCAAACGGGAGAAATAAACTTGTTCTGTTGATACCATCAGCAATCATTATTAATACAGACGCACATCCATTCATGTTAAAATCTAGGAACAAAATGTTGCTACAATGCAACTAGAAACTGTTTTATGGGCTATGTACTCTGCCCAAAGATATATCTATTTTGAGGTATTATTCTTAAACAGAATTACTCATATCATCTCAGTTCATACTTATCTTACCTTATCCTATTTGTGGAAAGGATTTGGAGAATGTGATTCAATGAAATAACTAATTCATTTCCCCATTTTCATTTCAGTTTAGTTATAATTTAAAACTTTTAAAGATTTTTCTCTAGCATCAGTGCAGCTGTATGGTTAGGAAATTTGTAAAAAGATGGCTAGTCATACGGACAGATGGAAATACAGGCTCTAAAGATATAAAAATTAGACCTTGTAGACTATTCTAAATCTTTTATGACCTTTATATTGCTGAAGATCCTTCTTTATCAATTATCATTTAAAAAAAAATTTTGTGTATTTTTGAAGAGGGGGCAGAGAGAGAGAGAGACACAGAATCTGAAGCAGGCTCCAGGCTCTGAGCTGTCAGCACAGAGCTCGACATGTGGCTTGAACTCACGAACTGTGAGATCATGACCTGAGCCAAGGTCGTACGCTTAAGCAACTGAGCCACCCAGGTGCCCCAATTATTATTTTTATCTAAGGAAATATTAGGAAGTTGACTCTATTGATCTAAGTAAGCCAGAAGCATAGTTTGAGCACAGCTATCCCAAATGATCTGGAAACCCAAAGTCGAAAAGAATGGGAAAGAGGCCAGGAACATTGCAGCTGGACATCAATTGCCAGGAGGACAACAAGAAGCCTATTAATGGACATCATGTGCTACTGACTATAAGATTTAGGACAGAAGAGTTGAAAGAAACTCAGAGATGTACTAATCCAACACTCTGTTTTATTTACCGATGAGGAAACATGCTTTTAAGGTTAAATAAAAACTTGATACTACATCAACATGAGACAACATTTATGTGGTGGAAGTTAAGAGATCAGACAAATCCAGGTCCAAATTTAGGCTCTATTCTCTTACCCGTGGCTTAACCTTGACATTTTTGAACTTTAGTGTTATTGATAAAAATAGATACAATAATATCTCCTCCCCAGTGTGCTTGGGAAATTTTAATTTTAATCATATGTAA
This sequence comes from Cryptoprocta ferox, assembly GCA_028646485.1. Taxonomy (NCBI): domain Eukaryota; kingdom Metazoa; phylum Chordata; class Mammalia; order Carnivora; family Eupleridae; genus Cryptoprocta; species Cryptoprocta ferox. The sequence continues at coordinate 44,818,247 of CM053577.1, forward strand.
AGTATCCAGCACATAACAGGTTTTCAATAAACATTAATTCTGCCTTTCCTCCTTAGTGGAAGTGCAAATTTTAGAATATTGTCTCTCTTACAGATACACAAATGTTCTTCCTGCATAATTCAATTTTAACCAACTGAACACTGAAAATATTATGTGAAGCTGCCTAAAAGCAGATTTCCTTCCAAACTCAAATATGACATTTTGTATTTGTAATAAGTATTTTGCAACCCCAAAAGGGATTAAAGTTATTCAGTGCTCTTGATCAAAACCCTATGCAAATGGGTATAAGTACACTTGCCTTGCCTGCATCTAATGAAGATTGCTTCCTTCCATGCTCAGGCTCCAGCCTCAGTAGCTCAGCTTGCCCTTTTGTCTCTCTTAAAGTTTCATTATGTCCTAAGACACATTTTGAAGCTGGTGCTATAAACGATGAGAACTGGAGCCAGATCCTTCCTTACATCAGCTCCTGAGAGCAGTGCAGGTTCCCTTGGGCTCTTTGGGAAATGATGGGATTGGGTTGAATATATGATACCAATCAAGGCAGCAACCACACAAGCAGAGAAATCATCCTTGCAGCTGCCACGTAAGAGGCACGTGCACAGATCCACTGCTCCTTGCTCTTCACCTCATAGGTCAGGGGGCTACCAATGCTAAAAAGTCAAGTATGGACTCTATTCTAGTTGCATGGGCAGACTGAGGGGAAAGAGAGGGTAGGAAGAGATGAAACAAGAATCAAGACCACAAGATTAACTTAGTTTTTTCTAATTATTATTAAATTAATGAAATTCATATAGGAGCATAGCAGTGGCTTTGTTCTGAATTCAAAACCACAAGGTTCCTTGAAAATCATATAGCTGAATAAGGAGAATAAAAGGAAATTCACAAACTCCATTTCCTTGAAACAAAAGAAAATGTTTCTCCATAATGAAGGAGTATACATTAGAGCAGGAAAAACTGATCTAAAAGACCCATTAGAAGGCATATTTAGTATCTTTAAAGACTTTAAAGATGTGAAAATATAGGCCAAAGCATCATGTTAGAAATAAATCAGGATGGCATTGGATTTTTTCTCAGCAACATTCAGTGACAAAAGAAAATGGACTAACATTTAAAATTTACTCAAGTAGACAAAATGTGAACCAGCTAAGCTGTTCTTCAAGTAGAGAGCAGGCCAACATTTGAATACCTAAGAATTCAGGAAATAGTATTCTTGAGAACCTTTTCTGAGAATGATACCAGAGGGTAAAATCCAGGCAAGCAGGAGTTGATTGAGAACACTTCAGCAGAAGAACTGAGGTGAGCATATAATTCATTTCATTGCATAACTATTATGAAAATTTTCAAGCATGCACAGAGGTAAAGAGAATGTATTGTAAATCCCATGTACCTGCTATCCAGCTTCAATAAGTATCAATCCTTTGCCAATCTTGTTTCATCTTTCAGCTACCTCCCCTTTTTGTGCCAAAATATTTTAAAGAAAATTTTAAACATTATGCTAATTCATACAGAAACATTTCAATATACATCTCTAACTGGTAAGGACTTTTAAAAAATATATGTAAACTACTATGCTATTATTATACATAACATGGTATATATTTTATATACAGGTCTTTAATTTATAATATTATTATAAATAATTCCCTGAAATTATCTAATACCCATTTAATACCCATTCATATTTCCCTAAATAGCACAAAGATACCCTGTTATTTTTTTAATGTTTATTTATTTTTGAGAGAGAGAGAGAGAGACAGCATGAGCAGGGGAGAGTCAGAGAGAGAGGGAGACACAGAATCCGAAGACAGGCTCTAGGCTCTGAGCTAGCTGTCAGCATAGAGCCTGATGCGGGGCTCAAACCCACGAACCACGAGATCATGACCTGAGCTGAAGCCAGACGCTCAACCGACTAAGCCACCCAGGCACCCCAAAAATACCCTGTTATAGTTGGCTGTATGAAACAGGTTGCACTTAAGACCCATATGCTGCTTCTGGTTGTTATGTCTCTTGTGTCTCATTTTTTCTCCTTTTTTTGTGCCATTGGTCTGTGGAAAACTGGGTCATGTGTCAAATAGATTTACTTGGTTGCTTCCTCATGGTGCTAATTAATTTGTGGATTTTTTGCCTGTATCCCCTATAAAGTGGTAATTTGGTCTAAATACTTGATTAGATTCAGGCTTAATTTTCTAGGAAACAATATTTGACAGGTGACACCATGTACTTACTCTTGCACTGCACAGCATAAGGGGGTGCAGAATATCTGGCAGTCCCATTTTTAGGGACACTAAGGGAGATAAGTGGCCCCTCATGTGGCACAGTCCCCATCCCACTATGCTTTCATCTAGTAGTTTAGAATTCATTATTTATTGTGTAGATCCATTACATCATTAGGGGCTGCAAAATGGTTATTTTCTAATTCTGAAAAGCTCTGCAAAGAATAAAATAATAAAAGAAAAGTAGAGTGATACAAAATTGATGTGCATAAAGAAATAATTTTTTCATGTACTGGAATATGACTTAGAGGATATCATGGGAAAAAGAAACCATTGACTATAGCAGAAAAGAAGAATGCCTACAAATATAGGAAACTTACAAAACATGTTAGGAAATCTTTAAAATATTTCAAAAGGACAAAAGGTAGCCTTGAATAAATGGAAAATAAATGGAAAGGCACCCCATGTTCCCAGACAGGTTGACAACAGCACAACAAAGGTGTCTAATTCAGCAGCTTCGGGGTGGAGCCCAAAATTCTGAATCTCTTTTCGCCTGCCTTCTCTAGCATGGCCTGCTTTATGCTTTAAAGCAGTTCTCAAGATGTGATCCCTGGACTACCAATATGAACATCACCCAAGTACTTGTTTACAAATGCAAATTCTCTTGCCTCACCCCAGACCTACCAAATCAGACACTCTGGTCTCAGCAGTCTCAGTGTTAACAAGCGCTTTGGATGATTTTCACATGAGCTGAAAGTTTGAGAACCACTATCTCTAGTGCTTCTAAAATTTAAGTTGCATAGGAATCGCCTAAGATCCTGTTAAACGGAAGACTTGATTCAGCAGGTCTGAGATGGGGTCTGATTCTGCATTGCTAACAGACTCCCTAGCGATGCTGATGCTGATGGTCTGAAGACAACACTTTGAGGAACAAGACTAGCAGAACAATCTGTTTCTAGTTTACTCAAGGCCAACGTACCCTGTGCCCTCTGCTCCCATTTTGTCTAGGTATGAATGACAAATCATATGTTACTCCTCTCAATAATATGTTTATTTTAAACAGAATTTAACCACAGAAGTATGTTCCTCTCAAAACACATTTAACCAGAAATAATTACAAATTAATCTCAGGCATTAGTGAAGAAATTTTGGAGAGAAACCTATTCAGCATCTATCATATCATGCCATAGGAGAATCTATGGAATCTAGAGGAAAAATTTACTAAGGAAAAGCTTATGCATAAAGAGGATCTTTGTATAAATCTATGCATAATCCAGTTTGTACAAATCCAGCTTGCCTCTAATTTATCTCCCTTAATAAATTCTGATTTTTGTGTATTGGATTTAGACTCTCTGTTGCTTCGCAGTGCCCCAAAATTTGGTGGCTGAAAGCAACAAACATTTTAAGCTCATGATTTTCTGGGTCAGAGATTTAGGCAGGACATAGTAGGGAGTGCCCTACAATGTCCAAAGCCTCAGAAGGGCTGGCTCAAAAGTCTGAATGGCTATAATGGCTTCACTAGGACCATAGACCTGGGGTCTTTGTTCTGGCTGTTGTCTGGGTTCCCTGGTCCTTCTCCATGTCATGTCTACTGAGGCTATCCAGAATGGCTTCTTCACTCATGTGTCTGGCACCTAAGCTAAAATGACTGCAACAGTTGGAGCTGACCAGGCCTCTCTCCCTCTCTCTCTCCCTCTCCACTTGGCTGGCTTGGCCTTCTTCAGAGCTTGGAGCTTTCAGGGTAATTGGACTTCTTACATGGTGACTGGCTTTCACCAGGCTGAGCATTACCAGAGACAAGGCATAAGCCCCAACATTTCCCCAATCTGGCTTCACTTCTGCTATAGTCTATTGGTTCATTAAGGCCAGATTCAAGGGGAAAAAGATAAGACTCCATCTCCCAGTTAGAGCCATTGAGCCGCATTTCGTTTACCATGGTTAGGTTTTATTTAAGTGAAACCCAGATGCACCAAAGATTCCATGAAGTTGGTTTGGTTAGAATCAGTGTAAATGAAAGAAAAATGGTAGCATTAAGACCTTCTTTGAAAGCTCATACAGGCTCAGGAGAGCCTGTGGTTAGTTAGCATCTCTTCCCCACTCTGTCTTCAGTGACCTCACCTTGGAATCTTGAATCTGCATCATAGAAATTGGCAAACACTTCAAACCAGGGTGTTTTTAAGAGCCATTTGTTAATCACACACCATGTTTAAAATCCAAATATATCAAATATATTGCAAATATATTGCAACATTACAGCCCCCAGCTTCCACTGTCCCACCTAAAATACACATGCCTGACCCTGCTCCTCTAACTTCCCAAGGGTATGTTCCAGGTCACAACACTTATGGGGTCCTTTCTTCAATATGGGATAGTGTTCCGGGGCACCTGGGTGGCTCAGCTGGTTGAGTGTCTGACTTCAGCTCAGGTCATGATCTCACTCACAGGTTCGAGCTCCGCATAGGGCTCTGTGCTGGCAGCTCAGAGCCTGGAGCCTGCTTCAGATTCTGTGTCCCTCTTTCTGTGCTCCTCCCCTGCTCACGCTCTGTCTCTCTATCTCTCTCTCAAAATAAATAAACGTGAAAATTTTAAAAAATATATGGTATAGTGTTCCATGGTAATAAAGGGTTCATTCCCAGGATTCTCCAGCTAGAGGGCCAGGATTTTGTGATACACAGTGTGAGCCACAGTGTAAAATGTGCCTCCTTACACATCAGTTCCACTCAGAGATTTAGGGAAACTAAATATATATGTCATATATATTATATACACACATATATATGTGTATATATATGTCATATATATTATACACACACATATATATGTATATATATTTAAACTAATGTGGGTATATAATGTAGTAGAATGCAAAATTTGCATTATTTCTGATAAACATAAAACTACAAAACAGTTTTATACTAGCACTGCTTTGACAGTTTCCAAAGACCTCCAGTCAGGGCCGACTTACCCATTCAGCACAGTAGGCACTATGCCTAGAGCACATGATACTTGTAGGGGTTCACAAAAGTGTTTTCAATTTCTTTTAAAATTAGAAGAGGATGAACTTTGGGGTTGAAAAATTGTTTTAATATATAATGTAAATATATGTGTGTTTATATTAATACAGTCATAAATGCGTGTGTGTGTGTGTGTGTTTAATATAGAAAGAGGTCTATGGAGATGGAAGTGCCTAGGGCCCCCAAAAGTCATAATACCACCCTGCCCATAGGGACATGCTTTCAGTGCACAGTGGAAACATGTGAAAAGCTCTAAATTTTAAGCATCATATCCTTTCAATGTGTTATTCTTGAGAACTTCTGTCTTCAGATTCCAAGGAAATGAATTCCACATGGTAGAATTTCATACGTCCTTGAAAGGCAGTAGAGTAGATTTGCAGGACAAGGATTTCCACTGACTACACCACAGACCCCACTGTCCATAGCAGTTTGTTGAGAGGATCTTGCTTACTCACAAGTCATCACTTCTGTGCCCAGATGCCATGACCAATATTTACGCAGAGTAGCAGACCTTCTTGCATGAGTCTCATTGTCAAATCATAAAATCGTAGAACTTGAAGCCACTGAGCCCCAACCCCCAACCAACGGAAGAGCACCTTTCTCACCATCCTTGACCAGTCGCTCAGCATCGGTTTGAGCACATCCTGACACAGCCTGCCCTCGGGAGCTGCAACACTGTTTCCCTTTGGGTTACTGTCTTCAAGGAAACACTAACTGTGAGAAAACACAGAGATACTCAGGTTGCTGTTGATGCAGCCGAAGACATCAGAATGAGCCCTGAACACCATGAGTTCGTGTGAAAGATGAACTACACATTGTGGGCAGTGCCCACAAGTACCATTGTGGTCTCATCGTCTTCGGGGCTAAGTTCCAGACTATCCTCCACCACCTTATGTAGGGTGCTGTAGTGTTGCCGACTTTGGTGGAAAGAATGAAGCTCTGAGGCAGCCTCCCAGGCTGCAAAGGTAGGCATGGGGAAGACATCGGGCCTCTTGTTTTCAAAAAAGCACTTCAGGTTTCTCTCACTCAGCTTGTTGGCATACTCCAGGAATGTATTCTCCAACTGCTCCTTCTCCTTTTGTGCATACGTCTTCCAAAAACTCAGCTGAAGGTAGCTGACTTTAGATCGGCAGCGAGCATAACAGGTGGTGAGCAGAGAGAAGAAAGATGCTGAACAAATCAGGCACCATCCTAGAATCTTAGAAAGAAAGAAACAGTGAGGATATGGAGAAGCAAAACCACTTCCCAGGAAGCCGGGGCAGTGTTACTGGTAAGTGTGTGGCTGAGTTAACACCACAGTCATTGCTATACCTCAGTTGAAATACTTCATGTTAATTTTTTAACAGTCAAAATAAAGTTCAAGTCTACCTAATCCCTATTATCCTATCCATCCTACCTGGTATACAAAGGAATAACCAGAAGGCAGGCAAATGGAAAAGTGCAAAAATATCAATTATCCAAGAATCAGCTAAACCAAGCCCTCAAATAGCTATTAAAGGAAAGAATTCTGTGCATGTGGAAGTGTGGTCATTTGCACAAATGAACGGTTCCTCAGCCAGGAGTTTTCAGGCATTGATAAATACACATTCATGGCTAGTGACTGATTTTTCTACGTTACGTTTTCTGCAGAGAACAACAGACCCTCTCTCTAAGAGAAATAACATCACTCATTACTCATGATCAAGTGAGACAGACATAATACAATAAGGAAACTGAAGCCAGAAGAATTGAAAAGCTGCATTAAAAAAAAACAACAACAAGGAAAAACCTCTCAGAGTCATTCTAAACCTTCAGGATTACTGGTTCTGAATTTCAGCAATTGGGGGGAAAAATTCCTAAGTACAAACTGGCTCAGGTGGCATTTTTCCTGAATTTCAAAAGCAGAACTCTAAATAGCTCAACTTACTTTCTAAACGTTTTTGTTGCTCTTATTATATTTGTCACAATTGGAATTAATCTCATATTTGGATAGCTAACAGAGCCCTTTCACAGTTTCTCTTGACATTTTAAATGACCCTTAGTATTTCTCAGCAAATGGGCCTGTTTGAAAATAGAAGCAATAATCTGCAAATGAACCCATTCAGCCTGTAACAGAACTACAAATAAGTTCCAATGCTTGAAACCAGTGGTTCCCACACTCCGGCTCAGACTGTGGAGTCATTGTAAAGGTCTCAGACTCCATGTGAACGCCAACTCTGGAGTGGCACTAGCTGGATTTAAATCTCAACCTTCCTTTTCCTACAGGTGTTCTCATTTCCTGTGGGTGCCTCATTTCCTCAGTTGTAAAATGGGGACTACGCACCTCAGAGGGGAATTTGGGGGATTAAAATGAGAGTGTAGACATACATACGCATTCAGTATGTGTTAGCTATTATCATATGCTGCTATTTTTCAGACGTTACATATTTATGTGAAAGCATTACTGAACTCATGGTATCTTTCTCATGATTTATGAATGAGACACGGCTTCCATCATGTGAAAGTCTTCATATTTACCTTGAATCCCTTGTGGTTGGCTACCTCTTCTCTTCCTCTTCTACCTTCCTCTTTCCATGCAGCCAGACCTCCTGTAGGCCAGCAGACTATCTCACCTCAGTATCTGAGCCAGTTCTGCCTGAGCTATATACTATTTGATCAACTACAGACTCCTCCTTCCACATTGTGTGACTTTGGTTTTACCTTGCTCTCACCTGAGTACTGAGCACTGAGCCCTCTTGTTCTTCCCCAATTCTTAGTACCCAGAATCTAATTCGACATGGTGGGTGCTCCCACACAAGCCCTCAATACGTTCCATTCTTCATGAGTCTCCTCTCTCAAACCTTGGCAGTTTTCTCATTAATTTAGAACACTTCCTGTGAGTCAACAGCTTTAGCCCCATTTGTGTCCATCATCTCTACACCTTTCAGCAACTCTGAAAGGTGTAGGTGTTATTACACCCAGCTATGAGCAAACCGGGGCTCCGAAGGGTCAAACCATTAGTTCTGGGTCACAGAGCTGGTAAGTGGTAGAGTCAGGATTCAGACCCAAGGCTAGCCAACTGTAAGACCAAGCTCTGCCACTTGTCCAATCTAACGTCCTTAAGAATAGAAGCTAGAAATCCAGCTGGGTCTCTTCTTTCTTTGCCCCACCCATGGGTAGAGCACTTTTTCCACCACCACCCACATATCCAACTATAGGACTGGATTGCTTGTCGCTCCTGCCTGACTGAACACTGTGGTCAGCAGCTGTCATTGATATAGTTCCCCTTGTCTACATCCCACATGCATCCTCCCCTAGAAATCAGCCCCAGGTCTTTCTCATTCTGCTGAAAAGTAAACAAGTAGTGTGCCCAGGCTAAGCTATACAGGATATGCATGATTCCTTATGCCTGTGTTTAGAGAAGAAAAGCTCACACAGTGATAAGTGTTTGGATCTGGCACGGACTGAATAGATCCCGGTGCCTGAGGACATAAATCATAAATCACTCATTGTATCATAACATTTATAATTAATACCTTCCTTCAACAAAAGAAGGAAGACGTTTGGGATCCTGGCATGTTTTTATCTAAGACGCGCTTTATGCATTAAACAAAAGATTTTGTTGTGGAGCATTTTGAAGCTTATCAGCTTATGAAAAAAGTACCGTGTGACTATACTGCCAACCAGCTTTGGAAAGTATGATTTTAAAACCAGACTGCCTTGATGTGTTGTTGAAAAGGCAAGTCCTTGCTGAAAAAGTAAAAATATACTATTTTCAGTGCATTTATTCTGAAACAAATAGCATTCCTGACAAATTGTGGATCTGTTTATGTACTCTTACTAGTTGTTTTGGTTTGGGGAACATAATCCTACTACTCCCAAGTAGGAATTCAGTCTTTTCCTGAGGCCAGGGCAAGGCTTCACATCTGGATTTGTGCTCATGTACCTGGACGGATGACAAGCTACTTCCCTGTGTCAATTAGGTAAAGCTACAATTTCCTTCTGTTAAATAAAACAGTGTCCCAAATGTTGAGCTCCTAATGTAAGAACTTCAGCTGTAGAGCGCAAAGAGCAGAGGACGTAACCTCCCTAGAGAATACGGTCACTTTTCACTGAAGGCTATTTAAACACTGCCAACTCCCATTTTGGACAGGAAATTTTTCTCAGTCTTGACAATATTTATACGTAGAGATAACAGTTGCCAGAAATCACTTTAGGGAATCTCTGCACTAATTATATTACGTGCAGCTTTGAAAAATAACAGCTCATTTGGTTCAGCTATATTTTAATAGATGAATGCTATGTGGGTGTTTTTTTCTGAGAAACCAGTTTGAAAATAAATAATTGATAGAAGACAGTAATTTCTAATTACAGCTCTGTCATTAACGCTCAATTATGAGTTAGCGTCATGCATTATTTACAAAGTCAACTGGAGAGACTGTTTTAAAGCACTTAAGTATTTACATATGCAAAACCCAGAGGATATTTTCTTTTTGGAAGTGGAAAAGACAATCCAATCAGCAATTTTGCGGAGCCACGGACCTCTAAAAAGCTTTCCTGAGATTGTTTTAATGCTGCATCATGTTCCAATTTCCATTTGGTTTCAAAATGTTCTAGCAGGATTCAGACTCAGCTCTGCAGGAAATGAGTACCTTGCACGGGGAGAAAAAGGCAAGTTTGTCCTTTCTTACCTGAGACTGGGCTTGCAGGGACAGTTTCAGTTCTTCGTTGTCCATGGGGGCCATGCTGGTTTTGCCACAAGACACTTTGTAAAGTTCATCCCAGCACTCCTGGGGCTTGCCCTTGCAAATCAGTTCCAGGAGTCTTGAACTCTTGGTCCCGCTCATGGCACATTCATAAAAAGTCCCATTGAGCAGAGCCACAGAAAGCCACATCATCGGAGCCACCAATGAACTCAGAGTGATCTGGCCGAGGACATAGAAAAAGCGGCAGCTGTGACCCTTGGGGAAGATTTTCCTGGGATTCACACAGCAGCCTGTGAAAAGCCTCCATGCCTTGCTGTTCAGGAAGAATCCCAGGATCAGTAACACCCAAGCAGGAGCAAACAGGAAAACGAGCCCATAGACCACATTCTCAGTGCTGCAGGGACACTTAAAAGCCACCAGCGAAAAGAGACGCTCGCTCCCCACGGTCAGCAGAGCCATGAAGCTGTAGCCAATAACAGTTTTCTGGTTGAGGAAGAATTTTAAAATCCCCTGAAAAGCATCCATGTTGAAGATACACAAAGGGAAAATGCTTTGCCCTTATTTATTGGCAGAGCAGCTGTGGCGGTGGCCAAGGGTGGAGCTCTTTCTTCATTACAGTCCTCCTTCTCAGACCGAATTCAGCCAGATAAGGAAACAATGTCATTCCCTCGGAATGAGTATTTCTCAACCGTGCTCAGATAATGCCTCCTACTGGTGAATTTTGAGCCACTAACCAGGGCCCAAACACTCAGCATCCAAGTAAATTCAGAGTGCACATCTTCCAATTTATCGTATTTTCCCATAGCTTGGATTGAGAATCAGAATTTTTTTCTGATTCTCAATCCTATAAATAATAGTCTAGGAATTTTCCAGCCAGTGGAATCAACATTCGCAGCAATAGGTTTCAGCCAATTCACTGAGAGCCAAATCTAGTCTCCAGGCCGGGAGTCTCATGATGATTTTTCCCTCGCTACTTAAGACTGCTGCTTTTGCTACTTTACCTTAAGATTTGAAAGATTCATTTTGTATCCTCTTAAACTGTCTAGTGTCAGAGATTTGAGCCAAATGTTAGGATTTGGGCCACTTAAAATTTCTATGGAAAGGTTTACGGAGCATTTGAGTTTTCAGTGAAAAACAAAATGAGAAGGTCCTCATCATTTCTTTCCTCATAACCTCTCGGTTGGTATCTCTGTCTTTGACTTCATGCCCAACCCTACCCTCAACCCTAAATCCACCCTCCATGCTCACACAAAGATCCTTCAAATGGAAATTCAATTCTGTCCTAGCTTACTCACACCTTCAGGGCTTTGTGCTACCCACAATTGACAGATGCCAATCTACCCTGAACTTGATCATGGCATTTCCTGCCCATGACATGTTCCCTCTACCTAAAACGCCTCCCACTCCCACCCTGTCCACCTGGCAAATTCTCACTCAGTTTCCTTCTCTGTAAGTATTTGCAGGATTGCTTCCTAATATAGAACACTATACTTACAGGACTTAACACCATTGCAGTTTTTTGTTTAACATCTATAGTCCCTTTTTGATTATGGGCTCTTATAAAACAGGAATCATATTTTATTAACTTTTGTATTCTGGGCCTAAACCTGGTATCAAACACAGAATGGATGCTCATTTAATAATTTGTTTTTCAAATAGTTATTGAACTCCCACTGTGTGCTAGAAATGCAGTGTTCAGTGAGTACCTATTGAATGAATGATGAACCTTTCAGGACTTCTAATTATAAATAATTTAAGAAAATTGTTTCCATTTCTGTCCTACACTGCTCTTAATTTTAAAAAATGAAATTAATTGGGATGCCTGGGTGGCTGAGTTGGTTAAGTGTCTGACTCTTGATCTCAGCTCAGGTCATGATCTCATTGTTCGTGGGATTGAGCCCCATGTTGGGCTCTATGCTAATGGCACAGAGCCTGCTTGGGATTATCTCTCTCTTCTCTCTCTCTCTCTCTCTCTCTGTTTCTCTCTGCCCCTCTCCCACTACTGCTCTCTCTTTCTCAAAATAAATAAATAAACCTTTTAAAAAATTAAATTAAGTAAGACACTTGAAAGACAAGTTAACAAGTTCCCAATAATAAACTTCAAATTCCTGTGCACTTTGTGAAAAGAACGTGCCTTGGCCCAGGAGCCTAGGAACTAAGCAACGGCATAGCCTTGGCCGTGTCATTTTACTTCTCTGAATCCCAACCTACTCATTTATGAAACTGGAGGTATAAAAGAAATAGTCTCCAAGATTTTTTCCATCTCAACATTGTGAAATTCTGTGAGCCCTTTAATACAGCAGACCTTTTTGAGAAGTTACTTTACGATTCATTTATGTGAATCATACCACCACTATCCCTTGCTCCTTCTTAGAGACTTATCATCCTTTATGATATGCAGTGTTCAGTGAGTACCTATTGAATGAATGAAGATGAACTTCCTACACTTTCCAAAGCACACCCTTGGTCTGATTGTCCAACAGCATCCTCTACTCTACCACCTTCCCGTTGTGGCAGGTGTGTCTTGGGTCCCTTTCTTATTCAGGATCTTATCCCTTACCAGGTTCATGTGACACCTATCATACTAGGATGTTGATGACTAATATTTTCATTTTTTACCCTCATGAAGGATATTTATTTTTGAAAAAGATGTTTTGCAAAATAATGTTTACCTCTGTTTCATAAAGCATATTCCTTAGGATAGTCCCTAAAAATAAAACTCTTTAAGACGGATACAGGTCATAGGGTGAGTACATTCCAAAGCTGACTGTGAACCCAGACTGGCTGACTACAAACTCCACATGCTTAACCATTGTGCTTCACTGCCTGGAACAGAATATTTGGGTGCTCTGCTAATAATAGACACTTGTTCTTAACTAAGTTTTTTAGTAGAATTTTCCCCCCTTTTTATTAGGTTGCCTTTAAGATGTACCTGGGAATTACACCAAGTGTGACCTGTAACAATCCAAGCAGGACTGAATTTTCCCTGATTCTAGACAAGAATCCTCTGGTGGAGTTTGTGGAAGAGCTCCCTGCTGGGCGATCCTCTCTGTGCTACTGCAATTTACTCTGTGGGATTATCAGAGGTGCCCTGGAAATGGTAAAGCACGTATTTCATTTTGGCGGGTATATTCCTTATCTAGTGCTGTGTAACAGATGGCCCCCAGATACAACTGTTTAAAACAACTAATATTTATTATCTCCCATAGTTTCTAAGAATCAGAAATCCGGGAAGAGTTTTGCTAGGTGGTTGTGGCTAAGAGCCTTTCAGAGCCTAATACACACACATTCCAGCTGTTGGTCCCTTCAGGGCTTCAGTCTCTGAACACTTGACTGAGGCTAGATGATCCACCTCCATGCTCACTCACGTGGCCTCACTGGCTGGCTGGCTGTTGGCCAGAGGCTTCATGAAAAGTCCTTGCCACAGAGGCCCCCTGGTAGATACAGTCACAACAGGTGCTGCCTACCCTGGTACAGTGTGGGAGGGCACTACCTGAGGGTGTGAACAACAGGAGGCAAAGATCACTGCAGTCTACTTTGGAGTCTGGCTTTCTATTCATTGACTGAACAAAGACAGTGATTAGTATATGTTAAAAGGCACTGAGCTTTCAGTTTGGGGGGGGATAAATTCCCATGATTCGTCGCTTACATACATAACCAAGAGCACACTGTACACACTATATATTAGCCAATTTGACAATAAATTATTTTTAAAAACATATTTTAAAAATTAATGCAGAGAAAAAAAGAAGAGATTTAAAAAGGCTTTAAAATAGTTTGAAATATAGGAATTACATTATCCAAAAAAAGTAGCACAGACAGCAATTTTCTAGTGAATTTAATTTGTGTGGAAAATAAGTAAATAATTGTGCTTCCAAATAAATCTAAGTCCAGGTAATTATTTTTAAAAAAAAGACACTGAGCATAGAAGGTGAGTAAGGCATAGTTGCTACCCTTCAAGAGTTTCCATCCAGTAGAGAAGTCCAATAGTTGTGTAAAAAAGTGTGGATAAATGGCTAGAGGAAGACCTGGCTTGGGGTGGCTGGTAGCGCAGAGATAACTTCCTAGAGAAACTAGTATAAATAGGAGTTAGATGAAGGCCGTGGGGTAAGGTGAGCAAGGGAAAATAATGTTCCGGGTAAAAGGAATAGCATATCCAAAGACACAAAAAGAACGTTTCATTCAAAGAATGAGGAACTTGAATAGTTCCACATGGGAGACATGTAGATCGAGATATTGTCTTGAGAAAGGAGGTTTCAATTCTTTACAGAGGCCTGATTTTTAAAAAGTGGTGGGGGGGGCACCTGAGTGGCTCAGTTGGTTAAGTGTCCGACTTCGGCTCAGGTCGTGATCTCACAGTTGGTAGGTTCAAGCCCCGCATCAGTCCCTGTGCTGACAACTTGCTCAGAGCCTGGAGCCTGCTTCTGATTCTGTGCCTCCTTCTCTCTCTGACCCTCCCTGCTCATGCTCTGTCTCACTCTATCGCTCAAAAAATAAATAAATGTAAAAAAAATATTTAAAAACAATTTAAAAAAAAAAGTGGTGGGGCACATTCATATGACAGCTTGGGAACAATCTAAAGATTGTTCTAAGAAAGCAGCAGAGACCCATTATAGGTTTATAAAGAAGAGAATGATATTTTGAAATTTGTGTTTTAGGAATGTTATCCCTTTGTCAACAAAGTGAAAATGTACAGGAGGTTACAATGCTGGAGGGAAGAAGAGGGCAGTTAGGAAGTTAATGATGGTAACCTCAAGAAAAACCAGAATAAAGCCCTGACAATAGGAGTGGAGAGGAGATCGATGTGAACAACATTAATAAGGCAGATTAGTAATTAATTAAACGTAAGGCTAGGCTATTAGCTGACTGAAAGGAACAAGATTGGGAAAAATATTCAGGAATTATTTAGGGTTCTGAGCAACCTGTAAGGATGGTTGTACTGTTAACCAAGAGAGCAGAATAAGGAGGGGTACATTGAGGGTTGGGAGAAATAAAGTGAGGAGTTGAGTTCAGCTTGGAAGTTTCTAGAATTGAGGTGTCTAACACACAAACAAGTGATGATATCCAATAAGCATTTTTTGTCTGGAAGCCACAGATGTGGGCTGAAGAGTCATTGGAACTGTCAAAGGATGTCTAGGGAGTGTGCAGAGTAGGAAGGAAAAGAAGTCACAGGTGGAACCTGTGTTTCCACAGGAAGCAATAAAACATGAGTAAGTTGAAGAGAGAATACAAAGACTGCAAAGGATACCAAGAAGGAGTAATCAGCGGTGGGAAAATACCAGGAAAGAATGGAGTCAGAAACAAAGGAGACTTAAAAATAGAACTACCTACATCCCAGATATTGCACTACTAGGGATTTATCCAAAGGATACAAAAATGCTGATTCGAAGGGGCACATGTACCCCATTGTTTATAGCAGCACAATCGACAATAGCCAAAATATGGAAAGAGCCTGAATGTTCATCGACTGATGAATGAGTAAAGAAGATGTGGTAGATATATAGATGATAGATAGATAGATAGATAGACACATAGATATAATGGAGTACTACTCAGTAGTGAGAAAGAATGAAATCTTGCCATTTGCAACAATGTGGATAGAAATAGAGTTTATTATGCTAAGTGGATAAGTCAGTCAGAGAAAGACAAATATCATATGTATCACTCATAATGTGGAATTTGAGAAACTCAACAGATGAACATAGGGGAAGGGAAGGAAAAATAATATAAAAACAAAGAGGGAGGCAAACCATAAGAGACTCTTAAATACAAAGACAAATGGAGGTTTGCTGGGAAGTGTGGGGGGTTAAATGGTGATGGGCACTTTTCAGGATGAGCGCTGGGTGTCATGTGTAAGAGATGAATCGCTGGGTTCTACTCCTGAAGCCAAGACTACACTGTATGTTAACTAACTTGAATATAAATTTAAAAGAAGAAGAAGAGGGAGTGATTCCCAAGATCAAGGACAGCAGAGAAGCTAAGTGAAACAAGACCTGAAAAATATTCACAACATGTAGGGACTGAAAGGTCAGGAAAGACCTTAGTAAAACTGTGTATGGGAACCTGAAGGAAGAAGACAATCTGTCAAAGACTGTTTAGTCGAGGGCAACTTAGAAAGAGGTAACAACAGTCCACAAAGTCTCATTTTCCCAGAAGCTGAGCTTTTAAGAGTAGTGGCACCAGAGAGTAGTCAAAGACTAGACAGGTGTTGACTTACCCAATAATGAGGCATGCATATAATTTTCAATTATCTGTTATAATTAGAGGAAGGATGTAATAACAGGTAATCCAAAAGAGTTAAACAATATGTATTATTCACACAGATCTTCTGTGCTCTATCCTACCAATTTTTAGGCTTGCCCTATAATCAAAACATCAAGAAAGAGGAAGGGAGATGTTCTGGGAGCTTAAAGGCAAAGGGAGGAACCATAAAACAAAGGCGACAATAAGATAAATAATTCTCCAGCTTTCACGGACAACATTTGATTCTATATAGTATATGACAAATAGCTATGAGACCTCATGTGACCTCAAATATCCAAATAGCTTCAATGTAGCCTCCTTGTTCATTTTAATTGACCTTCTGTTAAATTTTGACAAAGACAGAAAAGATCCTCAGGGGGGAAAATGAGGGTGAACGTAGCTTCTATATTTCAATTGCCAACTAGACCCAGGCTTTTTCACTTATTATTTGCTTATACCAAGTACTTTTGCTTAGTTATCTTATTTATGCCAATGACTTAAAATAGCTGAACAGATACTCTGTCGAGGGTAGTTGGTCAGCAATATGCTGCTCTTATGTGAATCCATTTTAATGAATAGACAAGTAAGCCCTGCGGGATTACTTCAATGTATGGAAAGTGGGAAATTCTTTACAGTGGAAAAGAAGGGCTGGATATAAAATATTCATGTCTATAATTTCAATCTTTAATTTTATATTTATAATTTATTTAGTTGATACTTTTGCAAAGCTCTCAAAGTCATAAGTGATTGCTACATGTTGTTAGGACAAGTGATGCTATTCGGCTGATGAAAGAATGACTGATAGCAAGTCCACTGGAAAGAAATCGTTTAAGAATCCATTTATCCTTGGAAATTCTGCTTGACAAGGCACATTGGGTCAAGGCTATCTTTGAGCTGGGAATTTGTGTTCTTCTTGAGTTGGCCCCATAGTTGAGCTTAGCACTATGAGCAAAAGTGGGCCCATATCTCTGGGCTTGCCCCAGTGTCTCCCAGGTTGGGCCTGGCCTGGAACACCCTTCCCTTTGCAGACTCCCACCACAGAGCTGACACACGGCCAGATCACATCTGGAGGACACACAATAAAGGGCCCTTCATCCACAGAGCAAACTCTTTTTTTTAACATTCCATAAGGAAAGGGAGCCCCTTATTGGTTATATAAAGCTGGAAAAAAATTTGGAGAGTTTTTCATTTTTTAAAACTAAATGATGCAGGCCTGTTTTTTTTTTCTTTCCTAGGTTCATTTGGCTGCTGATGTTACATTCTTGCAAGACAGACTGAAAGGCGACCGTGTGACAGAAATAGGAATAACATTTCTGAAAAAGCTAGATGAGAAAAAATACAGACGGAAAAAATGAAGAATTGCATGCAAAACGCCACAGGGTGGCCAGTTGAGGAGTTAATATTATCTAAACATATATAGCCATAGAAATTTTGAATTGTTTAATAATAGCATGGGCTTTAAAATGCTTCTATATATCAGGGATCACCTGGGTGGCTCAGTTGGTTGAGTGTCTGACTTCGGCTCAGGTCATGATCTCGCAGTTTGTGAATTCGAGCCCTGTGTTGGGCTCTCTGCTGACAGCTCAGTCTGGAGCCTGCTTCAGATTCTGTGTTTCCTTCTCTCTGTGCCCCTTCCCCACACTCTTGCGCGCTCTCTTGCGCACTCTCTCTCTCAAAAATAAACATAAAAAAATATTTAAAAAAGAGAAAAGCTTTTATATCAGCCAGAAATTTGAACTGCAGTCCACTAAGATTTAAAGCCATTTTTTTTCAGGGCGCCTGGGTGGCTCAGTTGGTTTAGTGTCCAACTTCAACTCAGGTCATGATCTCATGGTATGTGGATTTGAGCTCTGTCTCTCAGAAATGAATAAATGTTAAAAAAAATTTAAAGCTGTTTTTTCCTTTGCTTATAAATTGTATATTTTAATTGTATGTACATAAGCTTTCATATAGAAATAACTCCTTGTAAGAGAGGATACATGAATTCCATATAGTTCATCCTAGCAGAGTCCATTGATTTCATTTACTTATGGTAATGAAAAAAAACACAACCAACCACACAGTTGGTGTATTTACCCATTCTCATTGGAAAAATAGATGAAATGATACAATACAGAGTTCACTATATAGAGACAATTTCTAGATTCTGTATATTGCATTCCCTATAGAAACAGTGCCATTTATAACACCTTTCCATATTTTTGAGAAACTATGAATATGATTTCTCCCATATGTTGGCTTGGTTAATCACTTTAGCCTCCCAAAGTTGCTCTCTCTTGATTTATAATTACCAAGGCAAGCTGTTTATTTGGATGTTAATTTTAAAATATTTTTAAATAGCATCTAATTTTAAGAATTTAATTTTTAGATAGTATTAACCACATTTCTTCCTTTTCTCATGAAATATTGCTGATGGTCAGGAAATAAGCTCTAAAATGAGAGGTAAATAATGTTTTTTGAGAGTACTTTCTTACCCCAAGGCTTATTAAGTTAGAAATTTTGCTGTCATTTTTATCCACTAAAAACTTTACAAAGCATACCTTGTGCCCACAACATATTTAAATTCAAAATGTACTGGATTAAATACACAGTGATCTTTCCAGACCATCAGCATACAGGTAGCCTATATGGCAGTCCGGGATCTAGTGGGATCTTCAGACACCTGAAATTACAAGTAAGCTACAATTAGTGTGGGACCATCAGTGAAAACTTGTGTAAGTGATATGATAGTGGTAGGCCTCAACTAGGACTCA
This sequence comes from Cryptoprocta ferox, assembly GCA_028646485.1. Lineage (NCBI taxonomy): Eukaryota > Metazoa > Chordata > Mammalia > Carnivora > Eupleridae > Cryptoprocta > Cryptoprocta ferox. The sequence continues at coordinate 44,837,134 of CM053577.1, forward strand.
GGAGCCTGAAGACATAGTCCCAATTCTGTTTCTAGTGGATTCAACTGATCCTAATTAGTGGCTGACCTTGGGGAAGGCACATAATCTCTCAGGCACACTCTCATCTATAAAATGGCACGATTGAACATGATAAATATCTTAAATTATGTAAATGAGTTTAAATGACATCAAGAACCACAGTAGGGCTCTTGGGTGGCTCAGTTGATTAAGCATCCGACTCTTGATTTTGGCTCAGGTCATGATCTCACAGTTTGTGAGTTCGAGCTGACAACACGGAGCCTGCTTGGGATTCTGTCTCCCTCTTTCTCTGCTGCTCGCTCTCTATGTCTCTCTTAAAATACATAAAAAATAAAAATAAACTTAAAGAAATATTTTTTTAAAAAACCACTGAAAGTCCACATTTTTGGACTTTAGAAGATGAGGAGGAATTTCTTTCTTCCCTGCCTACCCAGCTGTCTCTTCAAAAGGACATTGAAGTGGGTATTAGGATCGAGTAGAGTCACTGGGGCAGCTGTAGCAACCATGGAAGGAACTTGAAACTAGTTCCATGGATGACCAGAAATAGAATCTGGAAGAATATTACCTGACATCGGAAGGGATATCACAGTGCCATGTATTTTAAACTGATGTCTCCAGAAGAATGTTTGCCAGAAATCCATCCCAAAGCTTCTTTGGGGATGTTTCCATCTTCTGTTCAGTTTCTTCTTTCTCCTTTATAAGACGCTTACCTCTCCAGGAACCCAAAATACTCATGTCTACGGGCCTCCCTCTTAAATCAGCACTCAAGTACCCTTCCTGAAAATGTTCCATGCTCTGCAGTATTCTCTTACTTGTCTACACCTTCCTTTCCTTTCTCACCCAACCCAGCCATCAAACTCCCTTGGACCACTGTCTTCATTACCCACCAACCTGAAGACAGCCAATTCTGATACTCTGATGCTGAGTGTTAGAACTTGTGATGGCTTCAGGATGAGGTTTGTTCTCCATTCTTTGTTTTCCCTCACCTTAGAGAGGGAGACCAGTCTTTTGGATTGAACTTATGGTATGAATGGTGACCTCTAGAACCAAGAAAGAAGATTGTGCAGGATTCCCCTCCACCTTACCCACAGGGGACATGTTCCAAGACCCCAAATGGATGCCTGAAGCCATGGATAGCCATGGATAGTACTGAGCCCTATATATACTATATTATATTAGGCACAGTAAGAGATTTATAACTAATGATAAAACAATTATAACAATATACTGTAATAAAAGTTATATAAATGTGGGCTTTCTCTTTCTCTAAATATCTTAGTATATTGTACTCACCCTTCCTCCTGTGATGCTGTGAGATGATAAAATGCCTATGTGATGAGATGTAGGAATTGTGACCCGGTGTTAGGCTACTATGGGTCTCTGACCAAAAGTCAAAAGGAGAATCATCTGCTTCTGGACCGAGGTTGACTGCGGAAAGCAAAGCCACAGGTAAGGAGAGACTACTGTGTTCAGTAGGAACTCCATCCTAAAGAATGTGAAAATCTAAAAAATGTTGTTCATGAGAATTAGAACCACATATATATATTTTCTAATAGCCACATTCAAAAGTAAAAAGGAGGAGGGAACATTAATTTTAATAATATACGTTAGTTAGACTAATTGTCCAAAATATTATTTCAACATTTAGTCAATATAAAAATTATTGAGACCACTTACATCCTTTTTTTTTAAATTTTTTTATGTCTTTATTTTGAGAGACAGAGAGTGAGCTGGGGGGGGGGGGGGCGGCTCAGAAAGAGAGAGAGACACAGAATCAGAAGCAGGCTCCAGGCCCTGAGCTGTCAGCACAGAGCCCAACGTGGGGCTCAAACCCACAGACTGTGAGATCATGACTTGAGCCGAAGTCAAATGCTCAACTGACTGAGCCACCCAGGCGCTCCCACTTATATCCTTTTAAAAAGTGTCTTCGAACTCTATATTTTACACTTTTAGCACATCTCAATTCAATGGTAAATTTTCAAAGCTTACAGTGAAATATAGTCTTAACAAAACAGTAGAATTGTGTTTAGTGTTGTTTAATAGCTTCAATTTTTTAAATTTAAATGAATTAAAATTAAACTGAATTCAAAAATTCATTTCCTCAGCCACACTAGTCACATTTTAAGTGTTTAGTAGCCGTATGTGGCTAGTGGCGACTCTAATGTACAGCACAGGTCTACAATTCCCAGTCACAGATCTGTCGAGTCTCCTTGACCTTGGACACAAAGTATTAATGGGGAGGATCCAGCTTCATAGAGAGGGAGAAAAGAGACAAAAAGGAAAAGGTCTTTCTTAGAGACCATCAGAGATCAATGAAATGCTGAGTGGTGATCCATAAAAACAGAAAGGCTTCTATGTAAAGATTTCATACTAAGGAAAAGCTGCACACCATCCTCTGAGTTCCAAGCATATTTTCACCCTCTTTGTGTGAAGTTGAGTCTTCCTTCCTTCATTTCTTTCTTTCTTTCTTTCTTTCTTTCTTTCTTTCTTTCTTTCTTTCTTCTCTTTCTTTCTTTTTCTTTCTTTCTTTCTTTCTTTCTTCCTTCCTTTCTTTCTTTCTTTCTTTCGAAAGAGAAGGTGCAAGTGAGAGAGCGGCAGAGAGAGAGAGAGAAGCCAAGGAGGGGCAGAGACAGAGAGAGAGAAAGAGAGAGGGAGAGAGAGAGAAGCAGGGCTCACCCAAAGCGGGGCACAAGCTCAGCCGATGTGAGACTCAAACTCATGAATCGAGAGATCATGACCTGAGCTGAAGTCAGATGCTTCATGGCTGAGTCACCCAGGAGTCCCTGAAGTTGAGTCTTTCTAATTAAACGCCTTGTGGAATTTGCATGGTGTAACTACAGAATTATAGAATATATGTATTTCACAAAGGCCTTCACTCTGAACCCTGAACCCTGATCAGTGCAGAGATTTTTATCATCTCGGAAGCCAAAAAAGAAGAAAGGTTGGGGGCAGAGAGATAGTTTATTGCTATTCAAATGACATCCCCAGATTGCTGCCTGAGCTGTTTACTGGGGAGACCTGCTCTGGTTGCCTACTCACTTATTTAGAGTTGCCAGGAATCAGAAATAATTCCCTCAGAAGCCTGCACACTTGTTTATTGTCTTCTCAAATCTCTTTGGTTCATCTGTTAGTTATTAGAAGCCTGGATCTCTTTAGCAGTTGGAATGGACTATTATGAATAAGCAGAAAGTTCCCTCTTCTCCCTGTTTATGAAGGACCAAAGTGGAATTATGGAAAACCGGATGCATGAAGTGAGAGAATTTCATTAAAACTTTTGTAACCAAAGAGGCCACTTTAATCAAGATCTGCTAAATGTTAAGAAAGAGTAAATGATGGAAGAGATCATATTATTCATTGTTAAGGGTCTGTCAATTGAGGCTGTAAGCTCTGAGTGGTGGTTATATTTCACTGCCTCATCCACCAGCTAGGGGGGCTAATTAATTTCTCCTCAGTAACATTGAAGTCCATGATGAAGGTAGTAGCCTCCGATCCCTAGAAACTTGGTATGACAAACATTTCCTTCTTTACAAAGGGAGCCAAACTGTTTATTCTGCTTGGTTGCATATTTAAAAAAAAATCTGTCCAGTTGCTGTATATCTTCATTCTGGTAAACCTTCCAGAACTTTAGCTGGACAGGGCCAGTGGTTAACCAACAGTGGCTATGGCAAACAGTCAACAGACAGAAGGAAAGGGGATGTGGCAGTATAATGTGCCAGTCTATAATCTGAGGAGACACCCAGTACTGATTCTATCAGCAATAGTCACCCTAAAATTGAGAATAAAGCCTGACCATAGCAATCACTAGCAAAATTTTATTTTTTAAGTGCTTCATTAAGAGGGGAGGAGCTAAACACAACACATTAAAAGTTGGAAATCCTTCACTAAAAACAGATAAGAAACAAATGTCCTAGGATAATTCCTTGTTCCCCCTCAAACTCAAACTCTTTTCCAATTAAATCATTCTTTGCTTTTCTTCGTTCAGTTTCTTTTGTCTTCCATTTTTTCTTCTTCTAGGAGCTCTGTTGCCACTACATATGCTTCTTTCTTTTTCCCAAAGAATCTTCCAGCAACTCCTTTACTTCATCCTTTATTCCCCTTCCATTTCCTTCACCTTCATTATGCTTCATGTAATGGGTATTTGTTAGCTGCATATATCTCCACTAATAGAATGACGTTTTCCTGTTCAGGTGTCCAGCATTTTATTAGGCCCATTCAGGAAAAGTCATCACTATCCCTTGCTCCACTGCTGTCACCTGTGCGCAGTGGCTCTTTCCCACTTTAAAATCACTGCCTTGTCAGTTGGATCTAAGCCAGTCAGGACATAGCATTTCCCAGCCCACAATCATTGCTGGTGACATAGCGTAGAGGTCCAGGATGAATGGACTGAAAGAAGAAAAGTCTACCTGTTACATGAGCTAATAAATTTACTGTATTCTTTAAGCAGGTAGTGTTATGTTTCACTGCATGATAAATATGTGAGAGGTCAGATAATTTGCATCATATTGGAGAATACCAAAGAGAATAAACTTTATTACATTTTCCACATGGTTGAATGCTCAACGAAATAAATTAGGATTTACAATAGCTTTCCTCCTCACAGAAAGGAAAGGGTTTCAGGAGAGAGAGAATAGAGACCAGCATGATCGTGTGTATTCACCCAGCACACAAGTCCCAGAAAGGGGAGATCCCACAGGGAGAAGGGGCATTTTCAATCAGTGGTAGCCTAGAAACAAACAAACAAAACTCATACATTTCAGGTACTTCACCTATTTTTCCTGGAAACTTAAATCATATCAGGGGTCACCTGGGGATTCCAAAGTCAGAACAAGCCTGATTTCTGGAGACTCTCAGTGGCCTAAATCTTTCGAGTCAGCAGACTACTTAGTGACTTTGCTGTTTCTGTGCAGTGTGTGAAACACACAGAGTTTAATGGCTTAAAAGAGGAAATGCTAATTCCCTGTTGGCCTGTATATACTAAACAATAGAGGCACCTGGAAATGCAACTTTCTTGGGTTTGGCTTCATTAAGATTTTTATCAGGCGCTAGGCACATCAATTACATACTGTGTCACTTAACTTTCATAACAATCTGCTAGTCATTAGGTTGATAGCAAAGACAAAGTTGGATATGAAACTACAAAGGAGCTCAATCTGCTGGTGCTTTAAGTGCATCAAAGAGGCTGTGAGTAGTAGGAGTGGCAATGGCTCTGGTGTCTCCAGTCTCCCTTGGGAGCCTGAGGGACCACAAGAAGAGGAGGCAGCTTAGAAGAGAAGCTAATAAGCTTTGAATATTTTGAGTCTAAGGTGACTTTGAAGCATCCAAACAATATCAGATGTTCAGAAGAGAGGCCTGAACCGAAGATGGGCTTTGGAGTCATTGGTACATGGATAATAGAGAAAGCAGTGGATGTGGATGGCAACATCTGGGGAGAGCATGGACTTCAGGAAATATAAGGAACAAAGAATCTGTAGAAATACCACCATTCAAGAGGCAGCAGGGAAAGAAGAGCACAGATGAGGCTGAACTTTCCATCACAGACAGAGATGGGAGAAACTGGTTACATGAAAACTAAGGGTCTCAAGGAGAGCAGAGTGGTCAGAGACATTCGATGCCACAGAAAAGCCAAGAAAGTCCAGAAAAGGGACATTGGGTTTGATTAGGAGAACGTATCTGCCTCAGAACAATTTCAGGGCAAGATGGAGGTAGCAGATTTGTCGCAGTGGATTGAGGAGTCAGCAGGAGGTGAGTCACCATGTGATTATTGCAAGATGACTCTTGGAATTTGACTGTAAATGGAAAGAGATGGAGGATACTTGGTGTAAAGTTGGGTGGCTGTTTGCTCTTTTATTTTTATTTTTTTTAAGAATGCAGGCATTTGAAGCTATAGGAGAGAGGCAATGACTGAGGAAGCAAGGCTCTGAGGAGGTAGAAGGGGTTGGGATCCAGATCAAAAGAGTTTGACTCTGAACTGCACAAAAACTACCCCATCCCCTGAGAAGAGAGCAATGAAAGTGAGAAAGCTCATGGTTGGGGATGGGATTGGACACATTAAGGGAAGACCTTGACAAACCTCATGAGCTGTGGCCTCAATCTTCCCTGTGAAGCAAAATTCAGGGTCTTGGTGGAGGTGGAGGTAGAGGGAAGCCAGATGAGAATACCTTCTGCTGTAGGCCATGGCCCATCCTCTCCCATTCACACCCAGAAATAGAAAATAGCCCAACCTTCAGGTTTAATCATTCACGTGCCAGGGGAGAAAATACAGGTAGCCTTGACTTCTGTGCTCTAGTGAACGATTCTCTACCCTCCCACCAACACAAGGGGGCGAACATCCTGACTGGAGGCACTTAACCTGAGACTTCACCTGGATCATAAACAGGATTTCCTTTGTCTCGGAAGGAAAGAGAGACATTTGGTTGCAGGCGTCTTAGAGAGCTCTTCCATGCAGCCAGTAGATGTGTGTCTAGAAAGGTGCCTCAGCTACTCCAGCATTCTGCGACTGCTGATGGGATACACAGTAATTACTGGCCCTTCAGGGAAACCACAGAAACCCCCAAAACCAGACAACCGAGACTTAAAAGGTGATTTTCCCACAGATGTAAAAGAAATGACATTGTTTCCCTTTGGGAAAGATTTTCCAAGAGTTCATAGAGAATCTTGTGAGAAGCAAGCAAATGCCACTGTTGGGGGGAAAAAAACGCCCCAGGAAAAGAAGCACAAAAACTGGGCTGATAAGTAAAACTGTCCACAGACATAATTTTTACTGCGGCAGAGACACTTAAAACAGACAGGAAGAAGAAAATGCACTCCCCTACCATCAGCAGTTCCTGCAGACTGTAACCTGTGACTGTCCTATGGCTGCTTAAGGCATTTCAGAGGGTCAGGAAAAGCTCCAGGTCTAAACAATAGACTTTTCAACTCCCTTTTGAGTTGAAAAACTGGCCTTTTAAGCTTTCTTAATACCTGTTGGGTTGAGTCCCTCTTGAGGATGTCAAATCTAAATGAATGAATGGGGGGTGGGGGGGAACTGCAAAACTAATTACTTAAGTTTAGACAGAACAAGGGACAATTCTTTACCAAGAATTCAAGCACTCCAGGCCCAGTAGTTGATTAAGATGGTGTTTCTGTACTGGGCCAGCTGTCTCTTGGCAAGGATTTGTACTCCATAATCTAAAGTTAAATATAGTTGAACAGAGTTGAACTAAGTCTCGATGATATGTCTGTGGCTCTTTCTAGAGGCAGAAGTGTTTGCAGCAGATATGGTTTGGAGGCAGGGAGATAAGTCCATGCAATAACTCAGAAAGTTATTTTCAGTTCTGGGATAATGGACTTTATAGAAAAAGCTATAAAGTTAAAAATTTAGGACCAAACATGGTCTTGACGATATCTAAAGTATACTACTTTTTTACATGAAAAAGTTTCCTGAGACCTGAAAGGTTGATAATGATGTCATGAGAAAGACCCTAGGGAAGAGCAAATTGAATACATAAATACTAGCATATGGAATTGCTTATTCTGATACAGACACAGGCATGTTCTAGTTCCCATTGCCTCATCAGGGACCTTACTCTTATCACTTATCCACCTTCACCCTCCACTTGGCTCCTCCTCATAAGCCTAAAAATATATTCAAGACTCTCCCAACCTAGGAAAAACATTCCCTTAACACTGCCTCCCTTATTCTACTGGCAAACTTCAAGAAAGCATGATGTAATGGGAAAATGTTCTATGGCCTGAATGTTTGCCTCCCCCTAAATTTCATATGTTGAAGACCTAATCTCCAGTGTGATGGTATTTGGAGATGGGACCTTTGGGATGTGTTTGGGGTTAGATTAGGTCTTGAGGCTGGGGCCCTCATGATGGGATTATTGCTCTTAGAAAAAGAGAAAGAGACTCAAGACCTCTTTCTTCCCCCTCCATGTGAAGATACGACAGGGCAGCCATCAACAAACTAAAGAGAGAGTCCTCTCGCCTGACATGGGATTTGCTAGCATCTTGATCTTGAACATCCCAGCCTCCAAAACAGTGAGAAATAAATATTTGTTGTTGTTTAAGCCACCAAGTCTATGGAATTCTGTTCCAGCATCCCGAATTGCCTAAGGAGAGCCAGCTCTGCACGTGTATAATTCTATGTTGAAATGCTTATGAGTGCTTACCTTAAATCTCTCTATTCTGACTCTTCTCTTGTGTTTCAGCTGGTTATTGATCATAAGTCTCTTTCATTCCTCTCCAGTTCCTCTTCCTTCCCCAAATTCTGATATATGCAGGATCCATTCGCACTTCTCTTGAGGCAGACATTCCCCCTGTGTAGAACAACCTAACATAGAAAACCTTGCCTCTCTACCCTCCTCACCCATCCGCTCCTATTCCCTACTCCACTTACGTGTCCCAGAAGCACATATTCGGTGCATTCAAAAAGCCAGCTCATTATTTCCTCTCACCCCCTATAAAACCTCTTTTTCCTCCAACATTCTAAATCCTAGTTAATGGTCCCATTGTTAAAACTACAAGCCTCATGTTAATTTCTGACTCCTCCCTCCTTTTAGGTCTTACACCTAATCTGTTACCAAATTCTTTTAATGCTACCCTCTAAACTCCTTTTGATCTTTCTTTTTGCCTTAGTTCAGGACCTCATCTGTTCTCTTTAAGTTGCTTCCTGATGTGATTTTTCAAGTCTATTTCACTCTCCACTCTGGAATCAACTGATCTGTATAATATACAATTATAGCCACACTGCAAACTTCTCAGTTTTCCTGTCTGCAAGATAATAGCTTCTAGAACACACTATATTCCTTATCCATCCAGTGAAGTCCAGCTTAATCTCCCCTACTTGGTGAAGACTATCCATCTTCCCACCCCACCTCTGGACTGAATGAGTTGCCCACTAATTTCTGGTCTTGTTAGTATCTTTTACATGTCTCTGTGCTATATGCTGCATATTTTCCTACATGTCTTTCTTCTCAATTAGTCTGTGAGTTCTTCTTTGGCAAAGAGCACATCTTATTTATATTTGTATTCCCACACCTGGCACAGTTTCTGACAATCAATACTTCCAAATATTTTTTGAGTGGCAAATATACAGAGTGAATGAGTGAATGAATGAATGAATGAATGAGATGGTAACTTATAGGTCTTATTGGCCCATTTTGGAAGATTGTTCTCCATTTTATCTTCTTCATGTGACCTTCTATTGCTAATGTCAAGTTTTGGGGGGAAAGTTCTCTGAAATACCAGTATAAAACACATGGAATGTGTCTGTGTTACAGACTCCTTTGGCCATGAGGATACCTAGGGTGCCTTGACTCATAAAGCTAGGAACTATGGACTTTGCTTTGTTTAAGAAGGTGAAGATCAGGCTGGAGACTATAACTTCACTGCACATTTGCTCTGCCCCTTATTTTCTGGTGTGGCCAGAGTCTCCATGACAAAAGGATAAGATTTATAAAAGAATAAATAAATAAATGTTATTTATTCTACTTGTCCTTTAGCTCCCTCAAGGGTTCATTGCCTTCAAGGCATATGCTCTAAAATTAAAAACCACATGGGCTATAATAGAATAAATGTGCACACGTTATCAAAAGAGATTTTATTCACCCTCATAAGTAAATTGAAATAATCTTAAAAGAACCACAGTAAAAGTGCTCATTGTATTACCAAGTCTTGGTAAATAATACCTCCACCCCTTTCCTAAATATCCCTTGAATCAAGTTCGCTGCCCTACACACAGCCCCTGCCTCTGTTTTCATCCTTGTCACCACAGCAGTGATTTTCTCATCCTGCTATCCCTGGAAACCAACCACTATTTTCTTCAATATGTTCTGTGGGAGGGTAGTATTACAGTTATTTAGGATTTTATCATCTCTTGACAAATAAATGTTTAAACATTTTGGAAAAAGACAACGTATTTGTATTTTTCTTTAATTCACAAAAATATTAATCACTATGGCAAAATACTAATTGTAGATGTCTGCACAAGGCTATTCATTTGTATTAACTAAAAAATAAAAACAAATGTCTACCTGTAGAGGGCTAATTGAATAAACTATTATCCACATAATGGAGTACTATACTGCTATAAAAATGAGTAATATCTTATTTATTGTATGGCATGATAACTTCTAGAATATATTGTCAAGTGATAAAATGGAAAGTAGAAAAAAGTGTACAGATGTATATATTTTTTAATGGAAGGCTAAATCAAAAGCATTTTTAAAAAGCATACCACTGAGAGAGAGAAGAGTATGAAAGCAATAAGGATAAAAGCTAGATTTCTCAAAATATACCTTTTCCTACAACTTAGTTTTGTAACCGTGTAATCACTTTACATAATAATTAAACATTTTAAATTAAAAGCAGTTTTTAACAAATGAAAGCAAAAATTAAGTAAATGAACCTAACTACGTACTGAATTAGTGGCATAGAGAGAACTAATTCAGGCAATATTAAACACAGTAATTTGACTGTACAACCTTGAAGTATATATCTTAAGGACAAAAAGGAGCAGAAAAACAATAAAAATAAAGATCCTAAGCTTCTCTCAGAAATCAAATTGTCTATAGTAATATTGGTGTCATTATTTTGAGTCTTTTGGATATGCATCGTGGTATAAAGAAATGGAGGGGCACCTGGGTGGCTCAGTCGGTTAAGCATCCAACTCTTGGTTTTGGCTCAGGTCATGATCTCAGGGTCATGAGTTCAAGCCCCACATCAGGCTCTCAGCTGACAGTTCAGAACCTGCTTAGGATTTTTTCTCTCCTTCTCTCTGCCCCTTCCCCACTCCTGCACACTCTCTCTCAAAAAAGAAAGAAAAAAAGAAAGAAAGAAAGAAAGAAGGAAGGAAGGAAAGAAAGAAAGAAAGAAAGGAAAGGAAAGGAAAGGAAAGGAAAGGAAAAGGAGAGGAGAGGAGAGGAGAGGAAAAGAAAAGAAAAGAAAAGAAAGGAAAAGAAAAGAAAAGAAAAGAAAAGAAAAGAAAAGAAAAGAAAAGAAAGGAAAAGAAAAGAAAAGAAAAGAAAAGAAAAGAAAAGAAAAAAAGGGGGGCGCCTGGATGGCTCAGTCGGTTGAGCCTTCCACTTCGGCTCAGGTCACGATCTCCCAGTTCATGAGTTTGAGCCCCGCATCGGGATCTGTGCTGACAGCTCAGAGCCTGGAGTCTGCTTCGGATTCTGTGTCTCCCCCTCTCTCTGCCCCTCCCATGATCATGCTCTGTCTCTCTCTGTCTCTCTATGGTAAATAAACATTAAACAAAAAGAGAGAGAGAAAAGAAAAGTAGTAATCAGGTGGTTATTAGGACCTGGCATTTTGGAAATGAGGTAAAAGAGACAAAGAGTCAGTTTGATAGACTTAAATTTAATTTTTTAAAAGTCTTGTAGTCCAGAATTTGAATTGAATTGGAAACTATCAATATATATTTATCTTAAAAATCCAGATATGATACCAAAACCACAGGCAAGAAAAAATAAATTGTAATACAACAAAATTAATAATTATGTGCACTGAAGGACCCAATTAACAGGGGCGCCTGGGTAGCTCAGTTGGTTAAGCATTCGACTCTTGATTTCAGCTCAAGTCATGATCTCACAGTTCATGAGTTCAAGCCCCAAATTAGGCTCTGTGCTAACAGTGTGGAGCCTGCCTGGGATTCTCTCTCTCCCTGTCTCTCTGCTCTTCCTCCCTCCTCTCTCTCTCAAAATAAATAAATAAACTTTAAAAAATATATTTAAAAAAGGACACAATCAACAGAGTGAAAAGGCACCCTATGGAATAGTACAAAATATTTTCAAATAATATATCTGATAAGGGGTTAACATCCAGAATATATGAAGAATTACAGTTCAACCACAAAAAATAAACAATTCAATGAAAAAAATGGGCAAATAACTTGAACATTTTTCCATAAAAGGTATACAAATGGCCACATGAAAAGATGCTCAACATCAAACCGTTAGGGGAATGCAAATTAAAACCGCAATGAGATAACCACCTAACACTCATTAGGATGGTTATTTCCAAACAAACAAAAACAAAAAACAACAACAAAAAAGAAAATAATAAGTATGTTGAGGATGTCAAGAAATTGGAATCCTTGTGCACTGTTAGTGCGACTATGAAATGGTGCAACCCATGGAAAACAGTGTGGTGATTCTTCAGAAAGTTAAAAATTGAACTAAAAATATGATTCAGCAATTCCATTTCTGGGTTTATACCCAAAAGAATCAAAAGCAGTGTCTCAAAAAGATATATCTGTATATCCATGTTCATAGCAGCATTATTCACAATAACCAGAAAGTAGAAACAGCCCAAGTGTTCATCAAAGGGTAAATGAATAAACAAAATGTGATATATACTTATAATGGAATATTATTCAGCCTTAAAAAGGAAGGAAACTGTGACAGAAGCTACAACAGGAATGAACCTTACATGAGGTACCTAGAGTAGTCAAATGCATAGAAACAGAAAATAGAATGGTGATTGCCAGGGGCTGGGGAAAGGGGGGGGGGTTGGGGAGTCATTGTTTAATGAGTATGGAGTTTCAGTTTTGCAAGATGCATAAAGTTCTGGAGATGAACGGTGGTGATGGTTACACAACAATGTGAAATACTTAGTACTACTGAATTGTACATTTAGTAATGGTTAATGAAGATGGTAGATTTTATGTTGCATATATTTTACCACAATTAAAATTTTTCTAAATAATGAATCAAATGACTAAATTAAAGAACTGATATTTTAATTTTTTTATGTTTATTTATCTATTTTGAGAAAGAGAGAGAGAGAGAAAAAGCACAGGGGAGGGACCGAGTGAGAGGGAGAAAGAGAATCCCAAGCAGGTTCCATGCCACCAGCACAGAGCCTGATGACGGGCTTGAACTCATGAACCATGGCACCATGACCTGAGCAAAATTGAGAGCCAGACCCTCAACTGACTGAGCCACCCAGGTGCCCCAGGAATTTATATTTTAAAAAGACATTTAATGGGTACACCAATTTTGTACTATATGGACCTTATTCGAATCCCAATTCGAACACGTATACCTTTATGAGGCAAGTAGGAACTTAAATACTGATGGATACTTGATGATATTAAGGGATTATTGTCATGTCATTAAGGGATGATTTTTAGGTGTGATGATGATATTGTGGACTTTGTGTGCTTTTGGGAGTGGTTACTGTTTTAATTAAGACTGGTTTTTTAGAGCAGTTTTAGGTTCACAGCAAAATTGGGAGGAAGGTACAGAGCTTTCCCCTTCACCCCTCGCCCCACACATCCACAGCGTTCTCCATTCCCAACATTCTCCACCAGAGTGGTATATTTGTTACAATTCACAAAGCTAGCCTGACACATCATAATCACCCAGAGTCTGTAGTTCACATAATGGTTCACTCTTGGTGGTGTACATTCTGTGGGTGTTTTAAGTTTTCTTTTCTAAAATATGTATTTATATATTTACAGAGAAATTGTATGACATTTGGGATGTGCCTCAAAATAATCTGGGAATGGAGGGAAGTGTGTTGGAGAGTAGATAAGATTGCTAATGAGTTGATAATTGTTGAAACTAACTTAGAGATCCAAGAGGCTTCCTTACGTTATTTTCTTATGTTTATTCTTGAAATTTCCCATAATAAATACTTTTTAAAAAATGTTTACAATTCTGAAATCTATGTTTACATTGGCTCATTACACAGAGAAACACGTTTCTCTGTGTTTATGTAACTTACATATTTTTCATAATATCTAGTTTAGAAATCCTTCACCAGAATGATCCATCTATAGCCAATGGTATCACCAGTTTGCTTACTACCTTTCCATTGTCTACAGGGCTAAGTGTAAGTCCCCAGTGATGACAAATGAAGCCTTCTGTGACCGGCCCTCGGCTTTGCTGTCCACCCTGTATTCAGGGCAATGCTAAAGAAATTCCGTTCCTAAATACACAATGCTGTTTGTGCCTCTGTGACTTTTCACATGGTCTTCCTTATTCCTGCAATGCTCTTCCCTGCTTGTACACCTGGCAAACAATTCATCTTCCAAAGACCTCTTTTAGGGCTCATGTTCTCTACAGCCTTCTTCTATCACCTTTCTCCACTCTTTAGTCAGTTTATATCTTGCTTCATTCCAGAAATAGCGGAGGCCGCTCCCAGGTGAATTACCGCTCTACCATTTCTCTGACATGTACAAACATTAATTAATCTTCACACAAATTTCATTGCATTGTAGTTATTTGACTATAGGGTTGCCCCCCCTCACTAGACTAAGATTGCATAATGGATGCTTGATAAATATTTATTAAATCAAACTGGCTGCTGCTTCAAAACATTTTGGGTGACATTGCAAAGAGAAGGAAAGGCTAAAATGATAAAACCCATTCAATAACTAGTAGACAGTTTTTCATACTCTAAATCAATAGAGAAAACAAAATAGTCATAAGAACTGATTAAATAGATAGCAAAAGATTTTGTTTCATCCCAGAACACACAAAGAATCTTCTCAAAGAGCAAATCATTAAGGGTCCAGGCATATTTTTAATGATTATTTAAGTGATTATTTTTAATCACTTCAGAAAACATAAGCAGAAGTTAATGTCATGTAGATACTCCTCTCGGTAGATGTGAGAGCCTTATTTGGAGGACCCCTGAAAGAGAATTTGGCACACTGCAAAAGACATAAAGCACTGATTAGTAACATTGGTAACATTTGCAGATTCTTGCCAAATGTTTTAATGACTATTTTAATAATTCTTTTGTTTCTCTTTTCTTGTTAAGTTTATTTTTTAAAAATGTATTCACACAAACAATTCAAAGAGTCAGATAAGAATATAAATCATTTTCTACCACTCCTCCTTGACCTTCACCGGTCCTGCCTTCCACCATTTCCTGCTTCATATCAGCACCTCCTTTCTACTCTTGTCAACCGATTCTTCTGGAATCTACTTCATTTTTGTACATAATATGCTTATATAGCTCTTTCTTGATTTTTCAGTTTGAGGCATCATGTGTATAAGGCTTTCTCACACACAACCTTCATCCTAACCACACACATATACAAACTTCCTGACCCTCTTCCCTCCTATTATGTGGAATTGGACTTAGACCAATATTCTGCGGCCCCACTACCATGACTGTGTAAACACTATAGACCACTGAACCACGTAGCATACCAAAAGTAGATTTCCCTGGAGTTAATAATAGAATCATTTTCACATTTTCTGAGCTTTCTCTCTTCTTATCACTAATCCTCAAATTCTTCCCCCGTTTGCACACATCTTCTCTCAATATTATTCAGTACATTAAGTTTTCTATCAATTTATCTCCTTAAAGAAGTCTCAAGCCTTCTGACATTGTCTCGCTACTTAGCTATTGCACTGGTGAAACAAACTGACTCAAAATCTAAACTAAGATTTTGATATTGCTGAGGACTGCACACAGGAAGGAAGGAGAGGTTCTCACCAGCCAGTAGCTGGTTATCTACAAATCCCATTTCCTTACCCCATCAAAATTATAGCTCTTTTTACTCATGAGTACATTCTAAAACTCTAAAAATTGCCAGCAGAGGAAGAGGACCCTATGATGCTTAGGTGGAGAACATGAGATGCAATGTCACGTAGGAACATTAGGGAGGATGGACCTTAGAGTCAAGTTAGCAAATTTCAGTAGGCTTTGTATTAGTTACCTTTTTCTGTGCAACCAATATCCTCATAACTTAGTGGCTTATGACAATTAACTTATTATCTCACAGTCTCTGTGGGTCATGAATTCAGGAACAGCTCGGCTGGGTTGTTCTGGATCAGGGTGTCTCTCATGGCTGACATCAGGATATATGTTAAGTCTGCAGCCATTATGAAGGTTGGGCAAGAGCTGGAGGATTTTACTCTCTGACAGGCCACTCACATGGCTGTGGGCAGGAAGTTTTAGTTTCTTACCACACGGGCCTCTCTAGGGGCTGTTTCATCATCTTAACTGCCTGGCAGTGAATTCCTTCAAGAGAGCAGTTCAGGAGAGAGTGAGAGAAAGGAGGCTGCAACACCTTTTATGGTCTATGCTCTGAAGGCACAGATCATCCTTCCACTTTTTTCTATTCCTCAGAGGTGAGTCAGTAAGTCCAGCATACAACCACGGGAGAGAATTCATCTCTACCTCTTGATGGAAGGTGTTTCACAGAATCTGTGGATATATTGTAAAGCCACCACACATTATTTGGAAGAGGTTTCAGTGATTTTTTTAGCGAAATATTATAATTTTGTCAAAATTTTGACTTTCTTCCTTTCCAACCCTTGGCTAACCCACACAGGGCTAATCTTATTATGGAAGGCTGAATTGCCATCATTTTTTAAGTCTATTTATTTATTTATTTATTTTGAGGCAGGGGGAGGACAGAGAGAGAGAGAGAGCGAGCGAGAGAGAGAGAGAATCCCAAGCAGGCTCTGTGCTGTCAGTGCAGAGCCCAACGCATAGCTCGATCTCATGAACACTGAGATCACGACCTGAGCCAAAATCAAGAGTCAGATGCTTAATCCCCTGAGCCACCCAGGTGCCCCTCATCAATTTTTAAAGTATTCTCTACACCCAACCTGAGGCTCAAACTCGCAACCCCAAGAGCCAGGCAGGCCCCCTGAATTACCATCATTTTTGTCTTTTCCTTTTACCATAAGTTTAGAAATTCCCTCCTCCTCTGTCTTCTTTGGGATCTCTTGTTTCCCTGACCCTATGACTTTCCTTGCTTGGTGTACTCCCTCTTCTGGAGAAGTGCATACTCTAGTAGCTTCCTAATAAAGAGTGAATAGAAGATAACAGTTGTGAAAATATAATCATCCAGCTTCCAGTTGTTTTTCAGAAGTTCAATGTCTTTTGATTTTCAATTCTTGGTCTGTTCTTTCTCTCTTTTAAGAGATCCTAAAGATCCGAAAGGACACTTAAACCCAGTGTCCCCAAATTGCACCATGATGCCCCTCGTTGTGGATCTGTATCCTTCCACTGTACTGATCACTTGATGGAACACTTCAATCTAGAAATCCATGTCCTTCCATCTGGGGAAAACATATTGAATTATTTCTTTGATGATATCTTACTCTATCCCACCTCTTTCTCTGACTTTCTCCTAGAAACTTATTAGTAGTATGATAGAGATCCTAGGCTACTCTTCTAATAATTTTTTACTTTTCTCTCTTTTACATCTCTTTATCTCAATCTATTACTTCCTTTGAGATTTCCTGCAAGTCTATCTTCCAGTCCTTCTACTGAATTTTTAATTTCTTCTGTCACACTAATCTCCAAGAACTCTTTTGTTCTTTAAATGTTTTTTAATACCATTCCATTCTCATTTTAATTTCTTTTATATCCCTAAAATCATTATGGCAGTTTTTTTTTAAGTTTTCTACAAAGTGTATTATTTCTGCTTCTTCTAAGTAGACTTTTCTCTTTGTTTTGACTTCTGCCTTTCATACTTTTTTTCAAATCTCTGGAGATCCTTGTTTATCCACTCAAATCGGATAAAATACGAACTTTGGTAGAGTTTGTAGATTATAGACTTCAATTAGGATAATAACTGGGAGGGGGCACTTAAATGTGAATCTCAAAATGTGTTGTTTTATTGAAATCTCTTTTCTTGGGCAGTCAGACTTGCTAGATATGGCTCCTCTGACCTACTGCCTAGAGAATAAAGGCCTGAATGCCAGCATTCTGGAAGTCAGGTTGGGTAAGAAGTCTAGGGGAATAAAATTTCGGTATTTACATTTTAGTTTAATTCCCATTTGTTCAATAGAGTGTCTCTGCCTTCAACTAGCCTAGTGTTCCCCACTTCAGAAATCTTTTCTAGGGGTACCTGGGTAGCTCACTTGGTTGAGCGTCTGACTCTTGATTTCAACTCGGGTCATGATCTCCTAGTTTGTGGGTTTGAGCCCTGTGTCAGGCTCTGGGCTGGCAACAGAGCCTGCTTCTGATCCTCTGTCTCCCTCTCTCTCTGCCTCTCCCCCACTCACTCTTTCTCTCTATCAAAAGTAAATAAACATTTTTTTAAAGTTTAATAAATAATAATAATAATATATATATAATTATAACAATTATATATTATAATAATTATAATAATAAAATAATAATAAATAAAAAGAAATCTGTTCTAAAAACTGTATCTAGAGATTGAAGTTGCCATCTCTTTCTAGGTTACAGAGAAGCAATTGTCCAGCCAGTTGGAATGGGGACAGAGATCTGAGGGGCCAATTCTTCTTAAACAAGCTTTCAACCAATGCTGTTTTTTGCCCCCACAACCAGCCCCATTACCAGAGGTGACTGGTGCTGCTAATTCCTGAGCTTTTTTTTTTGGACAAATTCCATGGTAAAAATCATATCATTTCTTATCTTTCTCTAGGTCTGGCTTGGGATTTAAATTTTTTAGGTCCATTAGGAAAATTACCACTTGCTATCTGCTTTCTAACTTCCAAACATTATGTTACTTTCCCCACTCCTGTTCTCTACTTGCTTTCAGATGTAAAAAAAGGGTGTCTATACTTTTGTTTTATTGTAGTTGAATATGTACTTTCAAACCAACAATTTTAACCAGAAGTACCTCTTTCAGTTGTCTTTCACTGCCAATAAGCACATTTACCAAGCATTAATTTTAATAAGTGTAAATTGTTCAATCTCAAGTTGGAGTGAGAACATAGAGGATGTGGAATAAAGGTTTAGATTTTAGGAGAATAAAAGACTTTTATAGCAGAGCTTCCTTGTGTATCTACAGGGAGAGGTAGGCAGTTTCTAGCTGGGATAAATGTGCTTATTATGAGGCTGGAAAACTGTGGAATTCAGTTGGCATGAATAGTGGTAAACAGATTTAAAGGTAAAGAATGTGGACTCATTTAAAGTTAGTCTTCTTAGGGGTGCCTGGGTGACTCAGTTAGTCAGTTAGCTGACTTCAGCACAGGTCATGATCTCGCAGTTTGTGAGTTTGAACTCCACATTGGGCTCTGTGCTGACTGCTCTGAGCCTAAAGCCTGCTTCAGATTCTGTATCTCCCTCTCTCTCTGCCCCTCCCCTACTCACACTCTGTCTTTCTCTCTCACTCTTTCTCAAAAATAAATAAACATAAAAAATTTAAAAAAAATAAATTTAGTCTTCTTAGATTGCGTATGAATTGAATAGGAACAATCATCTCATCAAGAAATCTTGAGCAGAGCTGGGAGCTGGAAAAGGGGTTAAGATTATTTTGATTTTTGAGATGAAAAAACATCTGTTTTTGATTTTATGCACTGCCCTCTCTCCAAGTGTTTTTAAGTACCTTTAAAGATGCCTAGACAGGTGATGATCTGGTCTCTGAGAAATAAAGTACCATTTAATAAATCCAGAATGTATCCATCCACTTGTTTGGCCATTGAAATAAGTTGCCCCACAGCTTGACCATGTCTCAGACTTGAGTTTATTCAAGCTGCTATTTTTGGATAGACTGTGTGATTTAAGAATACTATGAAGTAAGCCAAACAACAGTTGATTTTCCATCTGCCTCTCATGGTCTAAGGTAATGTTTCCCAAACTGTGTTCTGTGGAACATTAAAAACCCAAATTGTTGATGCGTACTCCGTGGGAAAAAAAACAAACAAAAAACTTTTGTCTTTTAAATTTTATTTTTTTACTATATGTAAGTAAAATATTAAATATATTTATACAATTGTTTTTCTTATTCTATAATCAGCCTTTAAGAAGTGCAGTGCCAGAGTGCCTTGGTGGCTCAGTCAGTTAAGCTTCCAACTCTTGATTTCAGCTCAGGTTATGAGCTCACGGTTCCTGAGATCAAGCCCCACATCAGGCTCTGCCCTGACAGCGTGGAGTCTGCTTGGGATTCTCTCTCTCTCACTCTTTCTCTGCCCCTCCCCTGCTTGTGCTTTCTCTGTATATATATAAACAAATAAACATTAAAAAAATGAAATGTTTTATCTCAATAAAATCTTAAAAATATTTGATCTTTCTCAGTTGTTTTTATCAGTTTTGTTGCTGTTTTGCGACATTTGTAAGATGATCTTTTTTTTAAGTCTTCATTAGGCATAAAATCACAATGAGGAGAGAAAACACAGTTCATATGACACAAAGAGGTATGTGACCAAGTGCTACAGTGTGTTTGAGAGATGAAGTCATAAGAGTTCAGGGAAAGAAGTTATGTGAACAAATATCATTGGGCAATGCTTTGTATAGAAAGTGTGATTTGAAAGGGGGCTTGAGGGTCCCTGGGTGGCTCAGTTGGTTAAGCGTCCAACTCTTGGCTTCAACTCAGGTGGTTTGTGAGTTTGAGCCCCAAGACAGGCTCTGGACTGACAGTGCAGAGCCTACTTGAGATTCTCTATCTCTCTCCCTCTCTCTGCCCTTACCCTGCTCTCTCTCTCTCAAAATAAATAAACTTAAAATAAAAAACAAAAAAGAAAGGCTTGAAAGACAGAAAATTATGTGCATGTTCTTACGTGTCTCACCAGTATGCCAAGAATGCAAGGCTATGATTGCTTTTTACCCAGGCCATTTCTCAGAGTGTGTTTGCAGCAAGCAATCTTGAGAGATGAAATAATTTCTTTCTTGGACAAAGAGCAGGCTTGATTACTATTTGCTGTAAAATGGTGGTACCCCAAGCTCTGTATTCTCTCAAGCAACATAATCCACTTAGTGTGATGGAATTTGGAGGTGACTAGGTCATAAGGGCAAAGCACTCATTAATGGGATTAGTGCCCTTATAAAAGAGACTCCAGAGAGCTCCCTTGCCCTTTCTCTCATGTGAGAAGACCTGTATCTATGAAACAGGAAATGGGCACCCATGAGACACTGAATTTGATGGTGTCTTAATCTTGGACTTTCCAGCCTCCAGAACTGTGAGACATAAGTTGCTATTGTTCATAAGCCACCCAGTCTATAGTACTTTGTCTCCAGTGACTGAGCTGTTAATCATGGTGTGACTCCCACATTACAGTAGGCATTCTCAATATATATTTGGATGTTTCTTGAATGACTGAAAATGAATATATTAAGAAGTTGATGGTGACCACAAGGGCACTGGTTAATGGAGCCCAAAACTTGATAAGCAGAATTATTTTAAAGTGATCTGCAGAGTTTTGAAAGCAATTTGTGATTACACAATTTCTTTTGAATATACAAGCTCATTTATCCCCATTATCAATAATCTTATCAAACCAACTTTTCTTAAATTTTCTTAAATTAATATTCTCCTAGCAAAAAGAAAAGAAAAAAACTATCAAAAATGTACTCAAGGCACCATAAAAGAACTCATGTACATACACACACACATAGACACACACACACTCATGTACACACACACACACACACACACACACCTGAATTTAATTCCACAGTAACATATTCTATCATGTCTTTGGCATAATTACCCTAATTCCAGCCCATCTATAGTCCAAAAGGGAGTATCACTTCCTCTTTTTGGAATCAGCATGTCATTGCCTTCCATTGATTATCCCAGTGTATCCAATGATCTAACTCAGTAATCAATTGATTTAGGCTTTGTAAGGAATATGTGAGTGGTTATTCAGTTCATTTAGAGTAAAATCCAAAGTCCTTATTCTGGCCCAAAGGCTTTTTATGATCTATTGGCTAACTTCTCACCCCTACCAGTCTCTGCTCAAAGGCGACTTCTCAGTGAGGACAACAGCTCTCTGAACTCCAGCATTTCTAATGCCTCTTAGAATGTTCTCCTTTTTCTTTTTTTCCCCACATTATTCTTCTTTTCCTTACATTCAATTATTTGCATATTTATTATTACTGTTTGTTATCTTTCTCCTTGGAATGTAAGCTTCACAAAGTCAAGGTCTTTGCTGTTGGTTCCCTGATGTATCCAAGCACCTAGTACATTCTGGAAGCAAAGCAGACACTCAAATGTTTGTTAGTCTAAATAAATGAATAATAACAAAATCATAGAAATCAATAGGAAAAAGACAGACAACCCAAATATTTTAAAATGGGCAAAAGGCTTAAATGGGCATTTCATAAAAGAGGATATCCAAATGACTAGTAAGCCTAGGAAAAGATGCCAAAAATCTTTAATGGTTAGGGGGATGCCAATTAAACACACAATGAGAAATACCATACTCACCAGAGTGACAAACAATAAATCATTGGAAATACCAAGTGTTGAAGAGGTGAGAAGCAGTGGGAACCCTCATAGTAGCATACTTTGGTATAACCCTTATGCAAACATTTGCTATTATCTAGCAAACTGGAATATATACATGCCCTCATGTTTTCATCTATTCAGGAACACACCTTGAAGCAACACTTGCACATATCTACCAGAATTCAAATACATGAACATCCACACCAGCATTGCTCACAAGCGCCAGAAATTGGGAGCAAACCAAATGTCCATCAGCAGTTAAATGGATAACTGGACTGTGGTAAATTCAGGTAGTAGAATGCTATCCAGCAATCAAGACAGGTAAGTTGTTCTAGGCCTCTTATGGATGAATCTATCAAATAAGAACAAAAAAGATGATAAAACAATTCTTAGAGAACTAATTAGAAAGTGATTTCATTCATATAAAGATCAAAACAGACAAAAATAAACATTAATAATTTAGGAATGCGCACATAGGTGGTAAAACTATAAATAAAAGTAAGATTATGAGGGGCGCCTGGGTGACTTAGTCAGTTAAGCATCTGACTTCATCTCAGGTCATGATCTCACGGTTCATAAATCCAAGTCCTTCATCGGGCTCTCTGCTATCAGCACAGAGCCTGCTTCAGATCTTATGTCCCCCCCACTCTCTCTCTGCCCCTCCTCTGTTTGTTCTCTTTTCTCTCTCAAAAATAAATAAACTTTTAAAAAATCTTAAAAAAAAAAAAAAGTAAGGGAATGACCATCCCCCCCACATTTAGGCAGAGTGAAGTGATACTCAGGGCAGATGTTTCCTGTAATGTGGAGATGTCCTCTTTCTTTCCCCTCTGTGGTGGTTACATAGATGGTTACTGTGTAATTATTCTTTAAAATGTACACAAATGTTTCATATACTCTTCTCTATGATATCCCACAATTTTTAAAATGACAATAAATTGCCTAATCTTATAGAGATTTCTTTCATTTGGAAGTTTCTCATGTTTTGTTCCTTGTGGCAAAGGATCTTGATAGACAATATCTCTTTTTTGATACAGGTCTCTTTCCTTAGATAAGAATATAATATAATCAATTCCACAGCCCTTATCTTGCAATTCACAGGAGATACTTCATAAGGAGACAATGAAGAAGAAGGGACAAAATAAGATCAACTGAAGGCTTAGCTTTCTGGGCAGACCTAGTTCGGGACACAGGGTAGGCACCCAGTGGAAGCTTGCCACTGACTAAATAGGCAATGACGGCCACTGCAGGGGCTGACTCAGACAGGTAGTATTTCTCAATTTCTTTTGTTTTAGGAAGAGTTCTTTACAATAGGTCACATGGTAGATAAGATGTTGTGAAACTTAGGGGTTCCCAGATGTTTTTCAGTCAGAGCCATTTGTGGGGACACTGTGGAGACATTTGTCTACAAATGTAGACATCTGTATATAATTCTGTTTGCAGATGCTCCCTCAGGACTTGCTTCTTTAATCATTTTGTAGAGCATTGATATTTCTATCCATGGCTCTGGATGGAGCAAGGAGATCATGTCTACTCTTATTAGGCTCTGTAAATGGTATCTTGCTTAACTCAACACAGTGTGGAGTCAGCTCTTAGAACAATATGGTTGTTTTGCAGCAAATACTATTAGTAGATGCTGTGTCTGAATCTCTTCTAAGCTTAAATCTTCAGGGCAGCATAGCCAGGGTGATTATAAAGAATCATTTGGTGAGCCAGCAAATAAATACAGTTGCCCCTTGGACAACACAGATATGAACTGCAAGGTCCACTTATACACAGATTTTTTCAATAGAGCACAATATGGTAAATATATTTTCTCTTCCTTATGATTTTTTCAACATTTTCTTTTCTCTATTTTATTGTAAGATACAGCAAATAATACAGATAACCTATAAAATATGTTAGTCAACTGCTTGTGTTATCACGAATGTTTCCAGTCAACAATAGGTTATTCGTACTTAAGTTTTAGGGGAGCCAAAAGTTAGATATGGATTTTTGACTGTGTGGGGCAGGGCGGGGGGGGGGGTGTCAGTGCTTCGAAGCTCCAATTGTGCAAGGATCAACTGTATACAGTTGGTGTAGAAATGCTTCTTGAGTCTGTGATGTGGCCTGTTTAGGACTAGGCTCCAAGGAGTAGTATGTTCCACCAAACAGTGGTGATCATGTTCCCACCATGAAATAACTTCTGTGTCTGATCCCCCTATGTTTATTCAAAGTGGTCTCAGGTATCAACAGTTGCCAAGTTCCTGAATGAGATGAAAAATGTTACGAGTCACTAAAAACATTGGCATCTTTTCTACTCACAAGGGCACATGGGCTAAAAAGGGAAAAAAACTGGCCCACTAATAAGGACACCAGATGGCCACTTTGAACCACACTATCCAGACAGGCTCAGTCCACTTACTTTAGTTCTGCCTTCCATTGACTGTATGACCTTGGTCTAGTAATGTAACTACTCCACTCTTTGATTCCTCACTTGTACAGTGAGTGACGTGTTTCGTGGGTATCCCACATCGTTGTACAAATAAACTGAAGAGAAAGATATAAAACTTCCTGTTGACAGTAAAGCCTGCACCATTTTAAGGGTTCTTTTTCATCTTTTCTAACTGCACAGTTAACATTTATTATTCATTACAAAAAAACATCCAAAGATCGAAAACACATGCGGTTTTTGTTTGTTTGTTCTGGGGTGGGTTGTTTGTTTGTTTGGTTTGGTTTCTTGGTTTTGTTTTGTTTTTTGTTTGTTTATTTTGGTTATTTTTAGAGAAAGAGAGAGAGTGGGGGAGAGGGGCAGAGGGAGAGAGAGAGAACAGAGAGAGAGAGAATCCCAAGCAGGCTCCACACTCAGCATGGAGCCCAATCCATGACCCTGGAATCATGACCTGAGCCAAAATTAAGAGTCAGACACTCAACTGACTAAGCCACCCAGGTGCCCCCAGAACACGTAAGACTTAAAGAAAAAATCCTCTGTCTCATTACTAGTCTTTAGAATTGACCAAATTTGACAATTTGGTGCTTATCTTTATATACTTTATGAATGCATGTGTATATATGTATGTGTATTTTTTAATGTTTCTTTTTTAAAATATTTTTTATATTTGTTTATTACTGAGACAGAGAGAAACAGAGCATGAGTGGGGGAGGCACAGAGAGAGAGGAGACACAGAATCTGAAGCAGGCTCCAGGCTCCAAGCTGTCAGCACAGAGCCCAACACGGGGCTCAAACCCACAAACTGTGAGATCATGACCTGAGCCTAAGTTGGACGCTTAACCGACTGAGCCACCCAGGCGCCCCTGTGTATGTGTATTTTTTAACAAAAAAGGAATCATAACTCTTTCGTAATTCTAAAAATTCTAATGAGTATAACATTTTATGAGGGAAATTGTTATATATGGACAGGGAACTATGACATTTTATGTGAAAAAGTTGCAGAACCATATTTATAATACAATAATATTTGTGTAGACACAGAGTAAATGACTTCCTCTGGTAAAAATATATCGCAAAGAAATGAGTTAAGTGTCGTTTTACTTCACACAGTTCTCTATCGTTATCATTTTTTTCTTAAGCATATATACTTGAACAATAATTAATAAAGACTGTGCAAGAGAAAGTGGGGCATAAGTCAACAAAATGGAGACAATATACTATAAAAGATGTAAGTACCCATGTTAGACCAGAGGGGGGAAATCATTGAAAGAGAAGAATATACAAAAGAAATGGAAAAATGAAATAAAGGAAGCAAAAATAAAAGTAAGGATGATTCAATTTTCAAAATTATTCATTAGGGAATAGAAACAAGAATGATCATGTAGTTTCTGCCACTAACTTTCTTATAATATAGACTCAGCAACAGGATATTCAGTTCTGTTGACTAGTTCTTTTAAATGATCCTGTGCAACACAGGGCAAATAGAAGCCAACATAGAGATCTTTCCAAAGAGGAAGAAGGGGTAAATATGCCCAGTGCTGAATTCCTTTTTACAGTTTAAAGTTTTCATATTTTATTTTTTTTAAATGCACAAACAACCATAAATTTGGAAAATGTGCAGGAATGACAAGTTAACGTCCCCTGGTATTGTCAAACAACAGAATTTTGTCTAGGAGCACCTAGGTGGCTCTGTCAGCTAAGCATCCTACTTTTGATTTCAGCTCAGGTCATGATCTCACAGTTTGTGAGTTTGAGCCCTGTGTCCTGCAGAGCCTGCTTGGGATCCTCTCTTTCTCCCTCTCTCTCTCTGCCCCTCCTCCCACCCTCATTTTCTCTCTTTCTCTCAAAAATAAATAAACTTAAAAAAATAATTTTTTGGGCTACCTGGGTGGCTCAGTCGGTTAAGTGTCTGACTTTGGTTCAAGTCATGATCTTCTGGCTTGTGGGTTTGAGCCCCGCTTTGGGCTCCGTGCTGACAGTTCGGAGCCTAGAGCCTGCTTCGCATTCTGTGTCTCCCTCTCTCTCTCTGCCTCTCCCCCACTCAGGCCCTCTCAAAACTAAATAAACATTAAAAAAATAAAAAATATATAGTAGTTTTGTCTACAGATAATGTTGCTGTCAATAAATGTTTGCATCCTCTCCATCAACAAATCCTGTCATGTCTATGTTCAAAATTTACCTTGAATGTATACACTTTTCCTATCTTCATTATCATCAACCCACTTCAAATTCACTCCCACGTATTTTCACTGCACTGGCCTCCTGATGAGTCTTTCTGTTTCTATGTTGGCTCTGTCTCTTCCTCCATGCCATTCCTTTTTCCACAAGAAAATCAGAACAGTCCTCCCAAAATGTTCATGGGATAAAATCAAAAATCCTTCCCATGACTCCAAGGACCTGCACAAGCTGTCCATTGCTCATTTTTTCCAGTCACCTCTAAGGCTTCCAGCTGCACTCAGATCTTTCTCACCTCAGTCTTTGCCATGCTGTTCTGCAATCTGAAATGCTCTTCAGTTCCTCAGGTTTCAGTTTCTCACAAATTTCCCCAGCTCCCTCTCATACTCTAAATCAGGCCACAATTGGTATTTCTGTTTGTTTGCATGGAATGGGTTTTATCTGACTTCTCTACTCTGTCAAAGGTGTATAATGATTACACCAGGGTTCATGACACAATGCTCTCCACTTTTGTGCATATTTGGAATTTACCAAAATAAACAGTTTTAAAATGTGTCCTCTGACCCTACAAACTCAAACCAACAGTTAGGCTTGCAATTATTCTGGTTTTTCATACTTTGCATTTTGAAAAAATTGACTTTCCTGTTCATGATAAATTTTTTTGTTTGTTTAGTAGCCACATTAGAGCCATAAGATGCGGTATTTTAAAGTTCGAAACAATGTATTAACTGTAAGAAAGTGGATTTGAAATTAACATCAGAGGGCGCCTGGGTGGCTCAGTCAGTTAAGCCTCCGACTTCAGTTCAGGTCGGGTTCTGTGCTGACACCTCAGGGCCTGGAGCCTGTTTCAGATTCTGTGTCCCCTCTCTCGCTGCCCGTCCCCCACTCATGCTCTGTCTTTGTCTCAAAAATAAACTGTAAAAAAAAAAAAAAAGAAGAAGAAATTAACATCAGACAACCTAAAAGAAAGGTCACAAGTTCAATCATTCTTTTGCTGTTTCGCTACTAAAGACTTTTACCTGACATTATTATTCAGTGAAAAGGACCCTAAACTAGGAATATAAAACTTCTAATCTAGTTCCAGTTTGTCACTTTGACAAAATCATTTTGACTTTGCTTCCTTTTTTTAAAATTAATATAATAAATAGGTAAAGTTCTCAGTTTTTTATTTGATTTAAAATTATTTCCACAATTTGAAAAATAAAAAAACAGTCATAAACAATACCAAACTTTATTTGTTAAAAAGGAAGCGATGACTCAAAAGAACTTTCCTCATATCCATTAATAAGGTCATAACTCAGCAGTAGTGTGTATACCAGGTGTGTCTACAAAGCCAAGAACGGGAATCACTGCATCTCCTTCTTTGGATCTGATGCTCTGACTCTTCTCTTTTCTATTAATGTATTTGTGCAACATGCTATAGTACTGTTCCTTTGGATTGAAAGTATAAAGTGATGAAATTTGCTGCCAGTCCCTACTGCTTGGGGTGCTGTATTCCTTTGGCTGTGAGCACTCAAAGAAACATTTCACATTCTCTTTGGCCAATTCCGTCGCATGCTCTGTGGCTTGACTTTTAAGGACCTGCTGCTCCTGTTCCATATAGATTTTCCAAAATTTCAGCTGCAGAAAACTAACTGGAGATAGGCATCGGATGACAGATGTAAAAATCAGATGGAGGATGATAACAACTGCTATCAGGATCCAGCCCAGCACCTGAGGAAAACACAACAAAGCAGCAATTTGGTGACATTTTTTAATTAAAAAATTCAAATCCTTACATAAAGTATGAACTACTCACAATTATGCTGTGTGTTAGGTCTTAGTCTCTTGATCGAAAGATGAGGCAGTAATCTCCCAAACGCCTCAGTACAACTGCTTGACAGGTCATTTTCCAAGTCCCATCGAGGGCCCAGGGAAAAGCCTGTATGTCACGTGGCTAGAATTCACAATGTGGAATTTCGGCAAATCCAATGAAACAAGCATTCGTTTCCAAGACTCTCTGAGCTTTATATGCCCCAGAAGCAGTGCGGGGCAGTGGCTTTAGAGCCAGGAAGACTCATTTTATTGTAACAATTCTGCCTTCTTCCGGCCGGACAAACAACTTGACCTGGACTTGGTGTATTGGCCAGAAAGAGAATAATGTAGGGTAGGAGCTAAAGGACCTGGCACGGTATCGGCACAGAGCAGGTGCCTTCCCTCCTTTTGGTTCGTTTTACTGAAACAGTCGCCGTTCCAGTTTGTCTTCCGGGGTCCCGTGTCTGTGGCACCTCGCCGGCCCCTCTCCCATCCTCCCAGCCGCGTACAGCGCCCGCCCCTGACCTGAGACTGGGCCTTGAGCTCCTTCAGGAGGTCCTGCGCGTCGGGCGCCTGGGCCTGGTGGCAGGGAGCCAGCGGCAGCTGGGACTCGCAGGTGGCGCCGCGGCCGCGGCACAGACGCCGCGCCAGCGGGGCGCTCCCGCTGGCCGCGCACTCGTAGAAGGCGCCCCCGAGCAGCGCCACGGCCACCCAGGTGAGCGGCGCGACGGCGGCGGTGGCGCTGAGCTGCACGCACACCAGCGCGCCCCGCAGCCCCGCCCCGCAGCCCCTGGCGCGGGCGCCCCGCGCGCAGCAGCCGGTCAGCAGGCGCCAGGTGCGCGCGCTCAGCACGTAGCCCAGCAGGAAGAGCGCCAGCGCGGGCACCAGCAGGAAGACCAGGCCGTACGGCAGGTTCCAGGCGGCGCTGCAGGGACACTGGAACACCGCGATGGAAAACAGGCGCTCCCCGCCCGCCGTCAGGAGGGTCACCAGGCCGTAGCCCAGCGCGCTGGAATGCCTCAGGTGCAGGTCTAGCACCGTCCGAAACTTATCCATGGGCGCCGTGGACGGGCCTGGATGCTTCTGCCTCTCCACTGCCCTGCGCTTGCAGTGGTTTGGGTGGGCTGAGGGCTAGGGTTTACCACTCTGCGTGCGAAGCAACAGCTTCCGGACAGGGGAAGGGATTCTCGGGCCTCCGTGAGCTTTCGCTTTCTTATTTCAGGCAGACCAGCTCTAGCCAACACACACCAGGACTCCTGGTGACTATTCTCTCACAGTTCAGGAACTTGACTGAGGGTAGACCCCGTTCCATGTTACCTTAGTTTCCACCCAACTTAGAAGAAACTAGCGGACTTTCCTTACGCATCCTGATTCAACGCAGCTACCCAATGAAAAGAATACGTTTTACTTGGACAAACAGGAAAACACTCGATTTTCCCTTATTGCAGCCACTCTAGTTCCTAAGCCAACTCCAAGTCAGACCAAATGAGTATCAAAAACACTTGTCATTTACGGGAAACATTATCCAAGGACAAATTTCTAGTTTCTCTTTCGTAAGCTAAATCGCAACAAAGCCCGGCTCAAGTTCTAGTACCTCTGTGATCTTCTGTTCCCCTCCTGTCCTGCTTCTGGACAGAATCACCAACCTAATTCACACTGACTTCTCCTCTGATCTCTCACAGGTCATTAGACTGAATATAGTGTATTGACTTCTGCCTCCTTTATTCCCCCGGTGTGTTCTAACACTGTCAGTACCTGGACAAATGTCCAATTTTTACTCAGTGACTACCAAGTTGATCAGAGGTGGGTGGTGAGGCAGGGGAGACATGATTATTCGAAAAACACTGATTGAACCCCCAAATTCCAATTGCAGCTACATGTAACTAACATTGTAGTTGTTTCCTCCACCTTCACTTTTCTCAAAAAGCAACATTGCTCTGACTCAAACTGTAACCATTTTGGCGAAACTGAGCCGTTTTGGTGTGTGTCTCTAGAGTGAGGTGAGATGTACTTGAAAGAAAGTAGGCTTTGGAGTCAGGTGCATTGTGTCTGTGTGTGTATTTAATAAGTTCGCCCCTCTGAAACTCTGCATTCCCATTTGTAAAAGTAGGACAATAGTCCTCACTTTTCAATATTGTTGAGACAAGTAAATCGAGTAGCATATATATATGTGTGTGTGTCCATTAAATGAATGTTTAATGTGAGGGATTACCTCTTACATTGCAACGCTGGGAAGAGACAACAAATAACTGTGTTGTACATAATTTAAGAATGCGTGTTAATGCTCAGTTTTAGACCAAGGATTATATTCAGTGAGTCAATGATCCTCTCCTGCCTAAGGAGAATTGGTGCGCCCTCCGTGGTCCACCTCACTACAAGGAGGGTATCTAGTTATGGAGTCTGGGTGGGCAGGTCACAGTGAACTGGTTACTGTTAACACCTATCCACCAGGTTTGCCTTATTTACCTGGGAAGAGTAGGTAGGCTAAAGAACCATGTGGATTGTTAGAGAATGGAAAAGAAATGTATTGTTCTTTTCTTAGTCCAACTTGCCTTCTTAGCAACCTCCCAGTATCAGTGCCTGGAACAAAATCATCATTCCCTAGCATTTTGATGAAAAGTTATTCTCTCTGTGTGAGTCTTAAGAAGCTGTCCCCAGATCAGAGCCTAAATTGTTATGCAGGACAGTTGGGGACCATTTCTCTGAGATTAAACCAGGTACTGCTGGGCTCCCTGTAAACTTTCAGCAAAAGTCTGTATTTGAGGCACATCACTTCTACTATGACTATCATCTCTTTATTCCTGCATCTCAGAAAAAAATTTTTCTCCCGTTGTCCATCAGATGATTCTTCCCTCTTACTGCTAGAATCTTCTTCACTCCCACCACACGTCTCCTAAAGATGTTGCCATCCCCCTCCACACTTTCCTTATATCACCATGAACAAATCCCTTTATATCCACAACCTTTATGCAGATGGATTTATCCAAATCTCCCTTAACTGTAACCAAACTAAAATGTGCCCCTGTGTCCTCTTGAGTGAGCTTTATTTTATTCTCACACATTTCTCAAAACAAGAAGGAGGAGGGTTGGCTGGCATTCTCCCATTACAATGTCCATCTTCTAATAGTTTATTCTCCACTGAGACTCAATCTATTTAGCACAACTTCCTCTCCCACTTCACTCCTGCCATCCGTGCTCATTCCCTGCATTTATCAAGACTTTTGTATCTGGTGACAGCCTTCCTCTTCTCCCTAGCTCCTGTTATTTAGTCAAAGATTTGGTTTCAAATGTTTTTAGTTATGGGAACTTTCATTTTGTCAGTCCCCCATCCGGCTAGAGTAATTCATTTGTTAACAGTTTATTAGTTCACTTGTTCATTCAATCGCTCATCTAAAACATTTAATAAGCCCCCAGGATATGATAGGAACTTATAAAAATGGTATTATTGGGTACAACAAGGAATAACACAAATAGATACCCTCCTTTCATTGAGCTTATATTAGTGAGGAAATAGAGAAGGCAAGTCTCAAGGTTATGCAAATAATTAAAATAGAATCATGTAGTAGAGAGTTTCCTGAAAAAGCCATCGCAAGGGGAGGACATTTAAAGATAAATCTGAATGACCAAAGCTCTGGGGTTCAAGGGATCTTGGCATTCTGTGGTTGGAAAAAAAGCTAGAGTGATGGGACATTAAAGGTGAGAAGGAAGTTGGCACATTTTGAGGGCAGAGCTGCAGGTGAATGGTTGGGTTTAGGGGCTTTATAGACCAGAGTATGTGGTTTAGAATCCTGCCCCTGAAACTCATTACAGACTGAGCTGCTTCCTTACCTATTATCCTGTCAGCTTATGTCTCCAAAAACTACCTCCTGGGGTTGCCACCACCATGCTCCCCAGCTTATTACAGGTTACCATTATTGTGAGAGTCTGGGTTCTGCCTGCCAGTCTGAATTTTCTCCCAGCACCAGCAAATGAATCTAGTACCCTGACATCTATCCCTGACATCTCTGGAGCAGTGGGTGGTTCTAGTTCTGAGTCTATTGAAGATTGTTCAACCCTTTATACCCAGCTCTGTTTGGAGAAGATATTGCTGAGAAGTTCAGTGCTTAGTGGAAATAGAGTAACATACTAATGGTGTGGAGAGGATTCAAGAATTTTCTCTTGAGAGTAGGCTAAATAATATTTGAGAGATCTTTAACTTTTGAAAATCTATAATTTAACACCAATTTACTTTAGCTTTTAAAAAATGCGTAAGAGATTCTCATGGTAAGCACATTGGAAAACCAATGGCTATGGGTTTGGTTTTGTTTTAACTGTAGTACTTTGTATCTTAGCACTATCATTACCACTGTCAGGAATGGGTTTCAGAAACCACAAAAAAATGTCATGGAAAAGAAAAGAAAAGAAACTCTTGAAAGAATTTCACACTGTGAATCTAAAAGTTCCTTCCAGAACATACTTAAACATCATAAAAGCCATATATGAAAAGCCCACACTAATATCATCCTCAATGGGGAAAAAACTGAGAGCTTTCCCCCTGAGATCAGGAACTTGACAGGGATGTCCACCTGACCACTATTGTTTAATATAGTGTTGGAAGTCCTAGCTTTAACAATCAGGCAACAAAATGAAATAAAAGGCATCAAAATTGGCAAAGAAGAAGTAAAACTTTCACTTTGTGTAGACGACATGATACTCGACATGGAAAACCTGAAAGACCACTAATCAACGGAGTCTTTCACCAATTAATAGAACTGATCCATGAATTCAGCAAAGTCGCAGGGTACAAAATCAGTGTACAGAAATCGGTTTTTATACACCAATAATGAAGCAACAGAAAGAGAAATAAACTGATCCTATTCACAATTGCACCAAGAACCATAAAGTACCTAGAAATAAACCTAACCAAAGATGTAAAAGATCTGTATGCTGAAAACTCTAGAAAGCTTGTGAGGGAAATTGAAGAAGATGCAAAGAAATGGAAAAACATTCCATGCTCATGGATCGGAAGAATAAATATTGTTAAAATGTCAATACTACTCAAAGCAATCTACACATTCAGTGCAATCCCAATAAAAATTATACTAGCATTTTTCTCAAAGCTAGAACAAACTATCCTAAAATTTGTATGGAACCACAAAAGACCCTGAATAGCCAAAGTAATACTGAAGAAGAAAACCAAAGTGGGAGGCATCACAATCCCAGACTTTAGCCTCTACTACAAAACTGTAATCATCAAGACAGTATGGTATTGGCACAAAAACAGACAGACCAATGGAATAGAATAGAGAACCCAGAATTGGACCCACAAATGTATGGCTAACTAATCGTTGACAAAGCAGGGAAGAGCATGCAATGGAAAAAAGGCAGTCTCTTTAGCAAATGGTGCTGGGAGAACTGGACAGCAACATGTAGAAGAATGAAACTAGACCACTTTCTTATACTGTACACAAAAATAAACTCAAAATGGATGAAAGACCTAAATGTGAGACAGGAAACCATCAAAACCCTAGAGGATAAAGCAGGCAAAAGCCTCTTTGACCTCAGCTGCAGAAATTTCTTACTTGACACATCCCCAAAGGAAAGGGAATTAAAAGCAAAAATGAACTATTGGGACCTCATCCAGATAAAAACCTTCTGCACTGCAAAGGAAACAGTCAATAAAACTAAAAGGCAACTGATGGAATGGGAAAAGATATTTGCAAATGACACATTGGATAAAGTACTAGTATCCAAAATCTATAAAGAACTCACCAAACTCCACACAGCCCCCCCAAAAAAATAATCCAGTGAAGAAATGGGCAGAAGACCTGAATGGACACTTTTCCAAAGGAGACATCCAGATGGTCAACAGACACATGAAACGATGCTCAACGTCTCATCATCAGGGAAATACAAATCAAAGCCACACTGAGATACCACCTCATACTGGTCAGAGTGGCTAAAATGAACAAATCAGGAAACTATAGATGCTGGTGAGGATGTGGAGAAATGGGAACCCTCTTGCATTGTTGGTGGGAGTGCAAACTGGTGTAGCCGCTCTGGAAAACAGTGTGTAGATTCCTCAAAAAATTAAAAATAGAACTACCCTATGACCCAGCAATAGCACTACTAGGAATTCACCCAATGAATTTAGGAGTGCAGAGGCATAGGGGCACATGTACCCCTATGTTCATAACAGCACTTTCAACAATAGCCAAATTATGGAAAGAACCTAAATGTCCATCAACTGATGAATGGATCAAGAAGATGTGGTTTGGGGTGCCTGGGTGGCTCAGTCGGTTAAGCATCTGACTTAAGCTCAGGTCATGATCTCACGAGTTCGTGGGTTCGAGCCCCGCATTGGGTTTTGTGCTGACAGCTAGCTCAGAGCCTGGAGCCTTTCTTAAGGTTCTGTGTCTCCCTCTCTCTCTGACCTTCCCCTGCTCATGCGCTCTCTCTCTCTCTCTCTCTCTCTCTCTCTCTCAAATAAATAATAAAAAAACATTAAATTTTTTTTAAAAAGCTAAACAACAACAAAAAAAGAAGGTGTGGTTTATATATACAATGGAATACTTGACAATGTGAAAGAATAAAATCATGCCATTTGCAGCAACCTGGATGGAACTGGAGGATATTATGCTATGTGAAATTAGTCAGAGAAAAACAGGTATCATATGTTTTAACTCATATGTGGATCTTGAGAAACTTAACAGATGACCATGGGGGAAGGAAAGGGGAAAAAATAGTTATAAACAGAGAGGGAGGGAGGGAGGCAAACCATAAGAGACCCTTAAATCAGAGAACAAACTGAGGGTTGATGGGGGTGAGAGGGGAAAGTGGGTGATGGATACTGAGGAGGGAGGGCACTTGTTGGGATGAGCATTGGGTGTTGTATATAAACCGATTTGACAATAAATTATATTAAAAAAATAAAAGTACCTTCTAGTAATCTTCGAGTGAGCTAGTTCTCAAACGTTATTCTCTGTAGTCTTCATGAGAACTCAGACTAATGGTATGATCCTGCTTGGAATATGACTGCTAGATTTTAGCAACGTGTTGATCCTGGCCCCAAGACCCATCCACGAGAGTAAAGTCAAATAAAAATTTGTATATATTTTAAGTATCCACCATGTACAGGACATAACTTTAGATGCCAAAAATAACAAGTAATTTAAAAAAATCTGACAATCTTAGAGAATACCTTTCTGTGCATTATAATTTATGGATTTATTGTTTATGTTATGTATTTGAAAATCTTAACCTGTTATAATCTGAGGATTTTTGAATGTTTATAAAAGTTCTTTCAATGGAAGTTTAAAGCAGAAGGATGGAAAGATCATACCCTTTTCCTGATACAGGAATGTCATTTGTTAAATGGCAATCCCATGACGTTTCAAGTAACCTTTTTACAGATTATTTTCTCTTTTTCTTAGCATGAATTTTCTAAACCTATCACAAAATTTTAAATATTCCTGATTCACACTAAAAATATATATTTTTTACAAAAGATGATTATTTTAACCCTGAGAACCTAGATGTGGCCAGTCTTTGCTGTCATCACTGTTGTCATCATCATCATCGCCATCATCTGACACCTTAAGTCTATTAAAGGTTCTACTTTTCCCTCCATGGTTCTCAAAACCCATGTCTATTATGAATTTTGGTAAATTAAATTATGTTTTTCCATTGACTCAAATTATTTCACAGGTGATTGTAATATGTGCTAGTGCTTCCTTGTCAATGGCCACTTACTCATACTTTGCTTCATCACAAGCCTCAGTTCCCCTGCGGCCAAATTTGGTTTCCAGTTTGTGAACTATGATCAAAGATTTGGATTTCCAAAGATAACAATAGTGAATAGAAAATAAGATTAAAGGACAAGAATAAAGAAAAAAGTAAGTTAATAGGAGGAAATTTGGGTTTCTTCAAATTATAAATAAGATTATCGCAAAATCTCAAACATACATTAACTCTATGGAGAACTTAAAAAATGTTGCGGAAGATCTTTCCTAAAAGAATATGTCACATGAGGGGCACCTGGCTGGCTAAACTGGTAGAGCATGCTACTCTTGATCTGAGGGTCATGAATTCAAGTCCCATATTGGGTATAGAGATTACTTAAATAAAATGAAATAAGAATATATCACATGAAATATGCCACATGTTGAAAACATTTACATCTATGCAAATGGAATACAAGGTAAGTGCATATGATTGAGGTAGATCTGTATGTACTGGTATGAGTGAAAAGACAGAGTTGACATGTTAATTGGAAAAGGTAAATAAAAATTCTGCATGTCATACATTTGTGTAAAAAAAAGAAAAAGAAAAAATATATATGTCCCTTACAGGTGCATACAATATTCTGCAAGATTAAAAAAATAGCCAAGGGATGCCTTGATGGCTCAGTTGGTTGAGCGTCTGACTTGGGCTCAGGCCATGATCTCATGGTTCATGGGTTCAAGCCCACATCAGGCTCTGTGCTATCAGCACAGAGCTCGCTTCAGACCCTTGTCCCTCTCTCTCTCTCTGCCCCTCCCCAGCTCTCTCTCTCTCTCTCTCTCTCTCTCTCTCTCTCTCTCAAAAATAAATAAACATTTAAAAAATACTGTCAAATGTTTACCTCTGAGAAGTAATGGAGAGGGTTGGAAACGAATGCAGGGAGAGAGCAATCTCTCTTGTATATCTTTCTTCAGTGTTTGCCTTGTTTTAAACACACATATGTTTCTTCTACAGTTAAAAACCACTAACATGAAATGTCTTGATCTAAAGGAGTCTCTGAGGAACAAGTCTGGAAAGAGGCTTTTTCATAGGGTCTTTCTCCTTCCTTCTCTGCAAAAGGGCTTATATCAAGGGTTGCTCCCTGAGCCTGGAATGCCAATAATTCACCTCTCCTTGCCAAAAGTAATAAATCGTAGTGAGAAACTGACTGTGTTTGAAGAATACAGAAGATAAAGAAACTGAGTGTTTGAGAACTAGAAGGTGGCAAAAAGCAGCAGGAGGAGAAGAGGAAAAGATGAGGTTGAAAGGTTGGAACTGAGTGGCATTTGTCCATACCTTGAGGGAAACAAGATGAAAAGACCCAACTGCTTCCTTCAGAGAAGGCTTCAACTCTACTCTGTAGAGTCTCCTATGTACCCTTAACTGTCACAGAAACAAGGCAGAAAGGAAAGGCAGGTGGTAAAGAAAGGAGAGGGGTGAGAGTTTAGATTGTGGAGGTTTTGAAGGACAATAGGGAGTTCAGCTTCCAGCAATTTAGAAACCACCATTGCTTCTTTTAAATGTTGATCCAGACAAGTTTTTCCTGAGTTTCCAGGAGCTACCTGTTTTGGTCTAGCTTCATTAAAAACCAGCTATGTATGGGGAAAATCCAGAAAACCAGTAGTGTTTGGTGAGTTTAGATATTGTTTAATGTAGGCTGGGAACTGCTCCTAACTGAGCAAGGGTTAGGGAAAGAGAAGTGATTTCAATTTATCCCAGGATCTCTTTCCTGGAGGGGCTATTATCAAGTTGCTAGAACAGTAAGAAAAGAAATACTATTAAAGTGTTACTCTCTTTCCATGGAAGGAGCAGGGAGTTGGAGCAGATATTACAAAGCACTCTGGGAATTCATTACTGAATTGAAATGGCTTCTCATCTGTTCACACAGATAGGTAATCTTCAGGGCTACTAGAAAACCAGGCTGGAGGGACACCACTGTCGTCTAGATGGAGTCTTGGTCTCTTCCCAGGAACCCCACACTCGCCTTGCTCTAGCTCTGGGGGCTGCATACTCTGCACCTTTAGGAAGTAACTCTGTCCTCTTTAGGGATTGCTTTTCAATGATGAGCCTATAGATCATCTTTTATGTGTCTATATTCTTCTACTAGGCAGCGTTTGCATGATGGAAAGTTTGGGTAATTTCATAATACCCTGTCTCTAAGGCATTTTCTCTTCCTTCTTCCTGTTCATTATAGATAGTGCTGTGATCAGAATATGTCCCCAAAATTTATACATTGAAACCCTAATCTCCAAAAGTGACGATATTAGTAAGTGGGACCATTCTGAGGTGTTTAAGTCATGAGAGTCTTCAAGAGTAGGATTAGTGCTCTTGTAAAAGAGGCTTCAGCAAGATCCCTAGCTCCAGCGGGGTGGGGATCTCCCAATAGCCATTAAATGCTTCAGCACATTCTTGTGGTCCACTTTACTGTAGGGGACTAGGACATGTAATCTTTCCATTTGCCAGAAGGAAAGGAATAATCATTAGTTCTACTATAGGCTACTCTTTTGTTTCACTCCTCTTCCCACCCCAGAACTCACTAACCTTCTCCCCCGACCACAAAAAAAAAAAAAAAAAAAAAAAAAAAAAAAAAAAAAAAAAAAAAAAAAAAAAAAAACCCACAAAACGCAAAAAACAAAAAACAAAACCAGAAGATCAAACTTGGAGCTCATAGTCCAGAGTTTGGGTAGTGCTTGGCAGTCTCTACATCAGGTCTTCATGTGGCCCCTCTTGGGCTACAGACCCATGAACTAACAGTAATAGATTAATCTGTCCCTCCACAGACAATGTACAGTCAAGGAACAGGGCCAGAACAAACCATAAGAAACACTCCATTCTGAAAGGGAAAAAATGGAAGCCAGCAACAGGCACTGATTGACCTGTTATGTTTCTGAAATCATTTCTGGGCAAACACCAGAAAGGCCTCTACCCTAAGCAAGGCAGTTGAAAAATGTTCCTTGAATATCTTGACTCCACCCTCTGGAGAGTCTTCTTATGTTATTATTTATGAGTATATGCTCTTCTGGGAGCGGACTAGTGTTCTTAGTTCATGTGCCGCTTGTACAGTGTTGGAAGACCACAAGTCCAGCTGGGGTTATGATTCCTTTGACTGTAAATGTCTCTCAAAATTGTTTAGTAAGCTTCTTGTCTCTGATTTCAGTAAAATATATTTGCCAATACTGTTACTCACAGTTATTTTCCAAACATAGTTCTCAGATCTACTCTGTGCATTTGCTTTCTTGCCCCATTCTCTCTCTTCTTCTCTCTCCCCCAACTAATTTGTATGTATCTGTCTTTTTCTCTTGCCAGTACAGATACCCTGAGTAAACATGAGACTATAGTTTTCTATTGGAAAGCTACACCTTTATTTTGATCTTTCTGTGGGTCTTGCCAATTGAATGCCTTAATTTTATCTTTCCCCCAAAGTTCCTGAACTTATTGAGAGGTATTGATAGGTGCAGAAGCCATATTTTTAATTTGGCCTTCCCATGGGTTTATTTTAATGGACTTTGTCTTTCAAGGCTTCCTCAAATTCTCTCTTAGCGTTTGGAGTCTAAAACCCGTCAGGTTTTCCAATTTTTCAAGTCCTCACTTTTCTGAAATATTTCTATTCCTTTTCACTTCTGCTTACAAACCAACCAATTCTTTTTTGAGCTTATAAAATCTTGCCAAAACATAGCCAGCAGCAACCAACACACACTAGAAACATTGTTTTCTAATTTTTTCTCCTAGAGCCACATTTTCTTTAGCTACATAGACTTTCCAAATTAATGCACAAGTTCATTTTATCAGCAACCAAATAAGAATTGTGGCCTCTCTAGCCGCCATTATCAACTTCCATGCTGTTCACCACTAGCTTGCTACTAACACCACATATTTTAGGAAGGGAAGTGAAACTTTCTTAAGTAATCTAATAATAAAATGTAGAAAAAGTTACTTCCTTTTGGTTGTTGTCTGCAGCTGAAGTAAAGAAGAAAAATCCCTCCCTTATTTCATCCTCTTATATGTGGGTATGGGAAGACAGTGGAGAAATGGGGGCAGATAGTGAGGAAGATGAGAAATGATTTTTATCATAGAAGTGCCCCACATCAAATATCAATATTTGGTCTGAACTGGTCATAAGGCTCCACCAAACTGCAAAGGAAAGGGGAAGTACGGTCCTCTCCTGCACCTTAAAGGCGAAGAGAACTGGACAAACATGAGCGTGTGAAGTCTACCATGCACTGTATGCTCAGTTTTTCTAAATTCCCCCATCCACCCCTTAATTTTTTTACACCTATTTGTTTTCTTGTTTTATATAATAG
This sequence comes from Cryptoprocta ferox, assembly GCA_028646485.1. NCBI lineage: Eukaryota > Metazoa > Chordata > Mammalia > Carnivora > Eupleridae > Cryptoprocta > Cryptoprocta ferox. The sequence continues at coordinate 44,877,689 of CM053577.1, forward strand.
TTTTATCATCTTTTACTTGCTGCTTACTATTTTTTCATCTCCCCAACTAAGATTATAGGTTTCATGATGACAAGGATCTAACTCCTTTTTGGTTACACAAGTCTTAGAGTAGTGCCGAGGACATTATAGGTGTTCAATAAATATCTGTGGGTATAAGGAGTGAATTAATGGATGGATGAATGAATGAATGAATGAGACAGACTTGGATTTTTCTCTTCTCTTACTGCAGAGTCAGCACCATGTCTACTTTGCTCAGCTCAGAACTTGAACCCTTCTACAGAGATCACATCTGTTGGAGCCTCTTGAATTGCCAACCTTGTGACAAACAATAGGTAAATCTATCCAGGGAGAAACAGGCAACACCATGGAGACAACAGAACCATAGTACAGGTTCCAGGTACAGCCGAAGGGCCATCTGGACACCCACTTCCAACCACTTTCATCAGAGTCACTAAATCCACAGTAGGGGGTGGGGGTGGAGCTGCAGGTGCTGACAGAGTAATGTGGCTCCCACAACTTCCTCCTTCCTGTCCAGCTCAGCTTGTTTACTCAGCAGAGTTGTCTGGTGTATAGCACTCATCTTCCCCACAACCGGCCCCATTTCTCCACCTTCCCATCCCACACATAGCTGGATTTCTTAAGGGAGGGATTTTTCTTTTTACTTTAGCTGTAGAAAGCAATCAAAAGTAAAAAACTATTTGTCTATATTTTATTATTAGATTCCTTAAAGAGATTTCACTTCCTTTCTTGGGAGAAATGAGCCAAGCATGAATAGGTTTTGTGAACACTAAGTTTCAAGTTTGACTACTGTGACTCCACTTTGGCCCTCTACTGACCTCCTCCAGCAGTGCCAGGCACCTGACTTACCTTATTAAGTTAATTAAAGTTTGGATTCATGACACTTTTCTGGCTCTCTTCCTAACTTGGTGACTGTTCATCTAAGTGTCCTTCCCAGGCTCCTCCTCCAACTATTAATATTGGTACTCATTAAAATTCAATCTCTTCCACATACACTTCCTGAATAATCTCCTATTGGTGCACCACTAGCTAGATGTGTGACCTTGGGCAACCTATTGACCTCTCTGTGCCTCAGTTCTTTCATCTGTGAAATGAAAATAATAGTATTATGTGCCTCCTTGGGTGTTGTGAGAATTAAATGAGCTGATACAGGTAACATTCTTTTTTTTAATTTTATTTTTAATTTTAATTGAGTATAGTTAACATACAGTGTTCTGTTAATTTCAGTTGTATAATATAGTAATTCAATAATTCTATACATTATTCAGTGCTTATCACGATAAGGGTACTCTTAATCCCCATCACCTATTTCACCCATCTCCCCACCCACCTCCCATCTAGTAACCATCTGTTTGTTCCCTATAGTTAAGCGTCTGTTCCTTGGAGTACCTGGGTGGTTCAGTTGGTTAAGTGTCTCACTCTTGGTTTTGGCTCTGATCATGATCTCATGACTCATGAATTCAAGTCCCACATCTGTTGTCAACACAGAGCCTGTTTGGGATTCTCTCTCTCTCTCTCTCTCTCTCTCTCTCTGCCAGTCCTACCCCCCTCTCACACACTCTCTCTGTCTCAAAAGTAGATAAATAAACTTTTTTTTAAAACAAAGTCTGTTTCTTGGATTGTTTCTCTCTTTTTCCTTTGTTCATTTGTTTTGTTTCTTAAATTTCATGAGTGAAATCATAGGATATTTGTCTTTCTCTGACTGACTTATTTCACTTATTATAATACTCTCTAACTCCATCCATGTCATTGCAAATGGCAAGATTTCATTCTTTTTTATGGTTTAATAATATTCTATTGTATATATATGCCACCTCTTCTTTATCCATTCATCTATCAGTGGACACTTGGGCCACTTCCATAATTTGGCGATGGTAAATAATGCTGCAATAAACATAGGGGTGTATGTATCCTTTTAAATTATGTTTTCATATTCTTTGAGAAAATACTTAGTAGTGTGATTACTGGATCATCGTGTAGTTCTATTTTTAAATTTTTGATAAAACTCCATACTGGTTTCCACAGTGGCTGTACCAGTTTGCATTCTCACCAACAGTGCACAAGGGTTTCTTTTTTTTCCACATCCTCACCAACACTTGTTGTTTCTTGAGATACATGTAACATTCTTAGACTAGTGCCAGCCACATGGTAAATGCTCAGAATATGCTGTCAATTACCTGATATTCTCTTTTCCCATTTCTTTGACAACCAACTGTATGTTCCCATTGCCAAATCTCCACCTCAAGTCCTTCCTTTTCCTAAGTTCTCCATGGGTATTTCTGATTGCCTCTAGCAGACATTTCTGCTTATATGTCCAGCAATCATCTCAAACCCAAAATAGACTTGTTTTCCCCTAAAACTTACTTTTCCAGAATTCTGATGTCACTTAAGGATATCAGTCTTTCAAGCTGGAAAATTCAGGGTCACCTGTGAGTGCCACTCCATTTCCTGTGCAACTTGATACTGCCTCCAGACCATCCCTCATGTTGGACCTCTTCTCCACCCTCACTGAAAGTGGACCAGGTCCTTATTCCCTCACTCCATTCTAGCTGATGCCACATGATCCTATCAGAGTTACTTCCTGAAAGAAATCTGATGTAGTCTGGAGAAACTGTTAGGGACACGTGAAACGTACAAAGTACAAAAGCTCATAGAAATATTGTTTATATTAGGCAAAAACTGGTTTAAAAAAGTCAAAGAATAAATATCCAACAGCATCATACAGGAAAAATTACAAAATATTCAAACAGGAGAATGCTATACAGCAGTGTAAATAAATAAACAAACGCTGCCACAGCAACAATCAATAAGGATGCATGTTAAAAACATTATGTTGTTGGACTGCCTGGGTGGCTCAGCCAGTTAAGCGTCCGACTTCAGCTCAGGTCATGATCTCACAGTTTGTGAGTTCAAGCCGCATGTTGGGCTCTGTGCTGACAGCTCAGAGCCTGGAGCCTGCTTCAGATTCTGTGTCTCCCTCTTTCTCTGCCCCTTTGCCTCTCTCTCTCTCTCTCTCTCTCTCTCTCTCTCTCTCAAAGAGTAAACATTAACAAAAAAATATTTTAAAAAACCCATTATGTTGAGCAAGAAAAATCAAACACAAAGAAAATTTTAAGTATGACCCCATTTATAAAAAGTTAGCAAACAGTTAAAATGAAATTTTATTTTCTGAGGATGTTTATAAAAGTCATGCAACAGTAAAGAAAAACAAAGTAATGAGGAAGAATCACAGACACAGTGGTTATTGTCTTCGGGGTTTGAATGGGATTATGATTGAGATAGAAAGAAGGGACGAGTGTTTACAACGTTATATTTCTATACCAGGGCGAGGGGTACAGAAGTGTTTGCTTTATAACTATGCTTTATACAGTATATTTGTTTTACTAGTTTTCTGACTGTGGGTTACATTTCTTGACTTATAAGGCAGAAAACGAAAGAAATCTAGTCACATTATTTTCTGGTTGAAAATCCTCAATATTCCCATTGTCAAGAGGACATGTTCTGTATTCCCAGCAATATGGAATCTCTTCCCAGTCCTGCTCCAGCCACCTCTGTCCTCTCCATCCCATGCACCCCAGTTGCCAACAGCACTGACACCCTACATTACCTGTACTTACGTATCACAGTGTTCCTCAATTGTGTGCCTTTTCACTTGCTCTGATTGCTGCTTGGAATGCCGTTTCTCTGTTCTTCACCTGGCAAACTACTCTCCTCCTTAATACTTTGTCCAATGTTGTGTCTTCACTGAAGCTATCCTTAAAACCCCCAAGCGGAGTTAATGGTTCTGTTTCCTTGCTCCACACTATAAAATAAATAAGTAAGTCTGCAATAGTTCTTACGGTGCCTACTGCGGCATTCCTTTCCAGATTTCGATCTCCCCTACTAACCCAGGAGCTCCCAGAGGGCCAGGATCTCTTCGTATTCATCACTGTGCCATTCAGTAAAGTCAGTCACTGCCTGTCCACTGCTCTTCTCACTCCTCAAGGAGCCCTCACCACACTGCATATTAGCTGCCTCTCTTCGGCTGTCTCAATTGATGTCATACAATTTTTGTGAGAATTGAAGTGAGATAGCGGAAAGAACCTAGCACAGTACTTAGAACACTTTGGTTTCATAGTTAGATTTTAGAAAGGATTTTTTTTTTTTAGCAGTGGTGACTCAGAAATGTGCTAGAGGGCGCTAATTCACTGCCATAATAGGCTCTTCTGCTCTATGGGGTGTTAACGCTTGACTTGATCATCTAACAGAGAATCAGGGAAACAGATTATTCAGGGAAATAAATGAATATAGTTTAAGAATTTAAGTCTGCAACTTACTTGAAATTATTTGGGGGAAGGACAATCCAATAGCGGGATTGATGGCATTATAAACTTGTTTTCATCCCTGTTTTGTTTATTCCCCCCAACCTAGGGTTGGTCCAACTTACACCTGGAAATGTCAAAGCAGGCAATGTTGGTTTTGGTGATGTCTTCACCTGCACCAAGGTGAAGAAATGCCCAACAAGGTGACTCCTTAACTGTGAAGTGAGAGGATTGGGCTAGATCAGCTTCAGGGTCCCTTTGAACTCTAACGTTCTGTAATACACAATTCTGGTTCTAGAAGGAAACAGGCGTGATCTCCAAAAATTACAAACATTCAACCAAAAAGTGACAAAATTCAAAAGTGAAAAAACAAATAATTCTTTAAACTTCCACAACAGAAAGATAAAACAAAACAAGAAAACAGTTTCATTTTTTCCCTTCCATAGAATGCTGGGGTTTAAAAAGCAGTGTGAGTAATAAGTGACTGGCTATCTCAAAGATACATTGATTGTCAAGTATTTTCTAGCCTCTTTTATATCTCCACACCTGCTAATAATTATTGCAGACAAATCTTTGTCTTCTTTAAGAGAGAGTGATAAGGTAGGATTTTATTTGAAGTATTAGCCAGGCAATATAAGCCAGCATTATAGTTCTACATTGACTTCATTCATTTCAAACAACCTGAAAAACTGACAAACATTTATGAGTTAGGGCAAAATCCAGATAACAATATTAAGTTAAGAGATGAATATGAAGAAATCAGCAAATAATTTGTTTTTATGTTTATGAAGCGTTTCTACTTCATAAGAATAAAAGCAACTCACAGTTTGGGTGAAAGATGAGACCAGAAACAAAAAGCAGAAGTCTGATTTTACACGAATTATGTATCTTATGTTCTCTCTAAGCCGTACTGCAAAATCTTAAACTATGACAAATAGTTGTAATTTCTAAAATACGGGGATGTCTTTTAGAGGAGGAGCCAGGCTAGGACCCGAGCAGCTAACACAGTAAAAATACTGCTCTGGTGGGCGGCGAGGTACAGGTTCAGAAGGGCATTCGCTCCAGCGATGCTGAAGCGTGGGGAAAAGCGAGTTGTGGCAGAAGACGGGAAAGAGCCCAAGACTGAGCCAGAAGCCAAGAAGAGTAAGGCAGAAGCAAAGGAAAATGGAAAAGAGGCAGCAGGAGAGGGGCCAGTCCTGTACGAGGACCCCCCCCCCACCCCCCCAGATGGGAAAATGTTGCCCAAATGGCAAATCGGCCACGCTAAGCATCTGCACCTGGAATGTGGGTGGGCTTCGAGCCCGGATTAAGAAGAAAGGTTGAGATTAGGTAAAAGAAGAAGCCCCAGATACCCTGTGCCTCCACAAGGCCAAACGTTCAGAGAACAAACTACCAGCTGAACTTCAGGAGCTGCCTGAACTGTCCCATTAGTACTGGTCGGCAGCCTGAGACAAGGAAGGGTACCGTGGTGTGGTCCTGCCCTCCCACCAGTGCCCACTCAAAGTCTCCGAGGGCCTTGGGGAGGAGGAGCATGATCAGGAAGGCCGAGTGACTCGCTGAATTGGACACCTTTGTGCTGGTAACAGCCTATGTACCGAATACAGGCGAGGTCTGGTGCACCTGGAGTACCAGCCAGGCAAGGGTGAAGCCTTTCACAACTTCCTGAAGGGCTTGGTTGCCCTCGAGCCCCTTGTGCTATGTGCGGCCTCAAAGTGGCTCATGAAGAAATGGACCTTTGCAACCCCAAGGGAAACAAAAAGAATGCTGGCTTCTCTCCACAAGAGCTCAAGACTTTAGGGAATTGCTATAGGCTGTGCCACGGGCTGACAATTTGGGACACCTTTGGACCTGCGTGATGCATGCTCAATCCAAAAATGTTGGTTGGCACCTTGATTACTTTTTTGTTGTGTCACTCTCTGTTACCTTGCATTGTATGACAGCAAGATCCGTTTCACGGCCCTGGGCTGTGACCAGTGTCCCATCACCCCATATCTAGCACTTTGACACCTTCCCTAAATTAAACCTGGGAAATAAGCCCCCCAATCCAGCTTTAAAACTTAACACCCATCCCCCAACTTCTTTAAAAACTGCTCTCTGGAGAGGGGTGCCTGGGTGGCTCTGTCGGTTAAACACTGAGCTCTTGATTTCCCCTCAGGTCATGATTTCCTAGTTTGTGAGTTTTAGCCCCATGTGGGTCTCTGCGCTGTCAGCCCCTTGGGAGTCTTTCTCATGTGAATGCTTTCTCTCTCTCTCTCTCTCTCTCTCTCTCTGTCTCTCAAAATAAATAAATAAACTTAAAAAAAAACCCTGCTCTGGAGAAATCTACACTGTATTTCCTTTCTAAAAATGTGAATCCTTCAACCAAGCTCTTAGTGACACTTAGGTTTCCTTTAAATGCCAAATTTCTCTTTTTTTGGTGGGTTTCTTCTCCTCCTCCCCCTCCTCCTCCTTCTTTTTTTGCATTAAACAAAGCTACTGATGACTTCCTCCGAAATGTCCACTTGAAAATAAAGAGCCATAGTTTCAAAAAAGAAAATAAATAAATAAAAATACGGAGAGGTCTTTTAGTCTCTCTCTTTTTTAATGTTTATTTAGTTTTGAGAGAGAGAGCAAGCAGGGGGAGGTACAGAAAGACTGGGACAGAGGATCTGAAATGGGTTCTATGCTGACAGCAGAGAGCCTGATGCAGGGTTCAAATACCCGGACCTGTGAGATCATGACCTGAACCAAGTCAGACACTTAACCTACTGAGCCATCCAGGCGCCCCAAGTCTATCTTATTTTTTAAAGTCTAGTTTCACCCCCTTTTGTGGCTCTTTTAAGTTTCACAAGATTAAAGGTAAAAATTGCAGTGATACTTCAATAGTTTTTACACAATTATGTTCATAACTCAATTAATAGTTTAAATTGTTATAATGTGGTATTTTGAATATTTCAAGTAATTAAAAGCAAATATTAAAATATTGTTTTATTTTTTTAAGTTTATTTATTTTGAGAGAGAGAGAGAGAGAGAATCTCAAGCAAGCTTTGCACTGTCAGCACAGAGTCCAATGTGGGGCCTGAACTCACTCATAAACCACACAAGATCATGACCTGAGCCAAAATTAAGAGTTGTCATTTAAATGATGAGCCACCAAGGTGATCCAAAACATTGTTGTATTTTGAGGTTGATAAAATAGTTTATAATAATTGCTGTATGTCTCTAGTCCCCATTTCCTAACCTCTCTGAGCCTAGCTTCCTACTTTATAAGATGGGGCTGTAGCTTACATCTTCCTTACATCCTTATCAAAGTGGTGTGCAGATGTCTGCAAAATTCTTGCTCTCTAGGCCTCAGTAAGATGGCTATTATTATCACTGCTAGCCTGTATGCTTTCACATAATAATGGTAGAAACATGGACAGGGCAGTGTTTTCATGAATTGTAGGCACTTTATATCCTCTTTTAAAATGCTTTTTTAAAATATTTATTTATTTGAGAGACAGAGACAGAGTATGAGCAGGGGAGGGGCAGAGAGAGAGGGAGACACAGAATCTGAAGCAGGTTCCAGGTTCTGATCTGTCAGCACAGAGCCTGATGCGGGACTCCAACTCACCAACTGTGAGATCATGACCTGAGCTGAAGTTGGACACTTAATCGACTGAGCCACCCAGGCACACCTCTTTATATCGTATTTTAAAAACAAAACTTACTTTACAGAATTATCAAATACTCTTTCATTCCCTATTCCTTTGGCATCCAAATTAGTATTTTTTTAATAAAAAAATGACCTCTCCTAAGCAGTGAATTCACAAAGGTCCTCTCATCATCCACAAGACTTTTAAAACATCCACTAAGCAACACAGAAACTCTATTTAGAAGTAGGGAAAACATGCAGTAACTTATATGAGCTACGCCGCTTGCCAGTTTCTCCAGGAAGTCCGATGTACTCCTAGGTGCCATGGTGTGACTCCACGCGTATAGGTGTGGCTGAAGAGCCAGCTGAATAATCAACCCTCCCAGCCACACTGCCTGCCCACATCCCCTGCACCTACACCACATTGTCCTGTGTTCTCTAGGAAGTCAGCTGTGCTGGCGTTGCCTTGCTTGCCGGATTGCACAATGTTGTGAACTCAAAAGGCATTCTCATGGGCAATTACTGAAGCTTAGCAACAGTCTGTTGATTACTGGTGGTTTACAACATCCCACACAAATGGTGTGTTATTTTAAGTTGTGCTTTGGCATCTGGGCTTTCTATCCCACTTGGGACCACCGCGTGTATTACAGCCATCTAGCAGCAGTTCACATCTGTCTTTCTCATGTGCCTTGTCCTGGAGATTGAATTTTAGAACCACCACAGATCCCAGAGATTTCAATGCTAAAACAGCTCTAGGATCTAGTTGGAGCATCTCTCAGGGCCAAAGTTCACAGCTATGTGGGAGGTTAATGACGTTAGCTCATTGTACCAGCTGGAGTCCTGTATGTCAAGGTCTTCTGAGACCATGGTCTTCTGTGTTCCATTCATGTATTCAGTCAGTCAGTTTGTCAAGTATTTTTTGAATACCATGGATGTGCCAGGCACCGTGTAAGAATCATGTATATACAATGAGCAGGAGGGGCGCCTGGGTGGCTCAGTCGGTTGAACATCTGCTTCTTGATTTTAGCTCAGGTCATGATCCCAGGGTAGGGGGGTCAACCCTGTGTTGGGCTCCATGCTGAGCATGGAGCCTGCTTGAGATTCTTTCTCTCTCTCCCTCTGCCCCACTCTCCTGCTCATCCTCTCTCTCAAAATAAAAAATAAAAAACATAATGAGCAGGAGACCCAATCCCTGCCCTCAAGGAGTGTAGTCTAGTGGGGAAGTCAGAGTAATGATTTTTATGTTCTCTTTATTCAATAATAGTAATGTTTTAAGTTGTTATTACAATTTATATTTCAACTTTGATAAAAAAGTTCTGTTAATTCATCTTTCAAAATAATGACATTTTCCTTTCTTCGGTCCTTTTTGTATCAGGAACAGAGCTTTAAATATATACATTTATATGAATTTATATAAATATATAAATATAAATTCTCCTTAGAACTCAAATAAATGGCATAGATACTCTTCTGTCATTAAAACAGATTCCTTAGAGAGTGGGGTAAAGGAACTAAGGAATCAAGATTGATGAAGTTTTGGGGTGCCTGGGTGGATCAGTCGGTTGAGCAGCCAACTTCGCCGCTCAGGTTATGATCTCACAGCTCCAAGGTTCGTGAGTTTGAGCCCCGCATTGGGCTCTGTGCAGACAGCTCAAGCCTGGAGCCTGCTTCGGATTCTGTGTCTCCCTCTCTCTCTCTGCCCCTTCCCTGCTCATGCTCTGTCTCTCTCTCTCAAAAACAAATAAATATTAAAAAAAAAAAGATTGATGAAGTTCTGGGGTGATGGTGGTCTGGAGCTGAAGGCCAAGAAAGAATTCTTGAAGACGTCTTTGGTGCAAAAAGATGATTTTCTTAAATCATGGGGATAGGACCTGTGGGCAGGAAGAGCTGCACTGGGGCCGAGACAGGTAACTCATTATATACTCTCAGGTTGGGAGGGGATCAGGGATAGAGTAAGGCTCTAAGGTATTTTGGAAGCAGGGTTTCCAGGACCTTGAGGGGCTCACTGTTGCTAGGGAAATTCCACTTGTTACTGTTCAATAAAACCTCAGTCATGAGACCCTTCAGATGTATATCAGGGAGCCATGAGCTTGGAGTATGATTACCAGCATATACCTTGGGGGAGTTGAGATAAAGGAAGTAGACTTACTGGATCCTTAAGGTTGGGATAATGTTAAGTGAAGATTCTCTTTTGCCCCCAGCAAAGTGTCATCATTGAGGCAGCAGAGCTTCTAGATATGCTCCATCAAAATGAGATATTAATGAAGAAAAAGGAAGCATGAAGTTCAAGAAGCAGAAGATCTACACGGAGAAAGGCACAGAGAATCCTCAGAATGAGGAGAAAAGAGATCTGAGCACAACTAACATGTAAGGAGGGCTGGTCCCAAGAACACAAAGAGCTTACCCGATTACACAGAGGTGACTGAACATGGAGGAGATTCCCACTCCTACTGGAAAAATTGGGAGATGAAATGAAATTGCTTGACAACCAAGCAAATAGAAAAAAGAAATAGTCATTAACTTTGGGGAAAACAAAATTCTACATGAAAATTAAGATAGCGCTCTACATGGCTAACCCACGAGTCCTACTCATCATGGTGATAGTATGTAAATGCTGAATACTGACTTAACCAAAAATTATGATAGCTCTGTTAGAAGGTTGGAGGTGAATGAAACGTGTGAAGAGAGAGGAGATGGACAAGGGAGATAAATCCTCTTCTTCATTGGTAAGAAGTTTTAGACCTTATCACAAACAAGGACATAATGGACTCAACAGCTAAGACAATCAGAAATTAGTTACTTCTGGAAAGCACAAATTTAGAGTGAGAAAGGAGTGGGCAGGATGTGTTTAAAATTACATGCCTTTTGGGGCACTGGGGTGGCTCAGTTGGTAAAGCATCTGCCTTTTTTTTTAATTTTTAAAAAATGTTTATTTATTTTGGGGGAGGGAGGGAGAGAGAGAAAGAGAGAGAGAGAGAGAGAGAGAGAGAGAGAGAAAGAACACAAGTGGGGGAGGGGCAGAGAGGAAAGGAGAGAGAGATTCCCAAGCAGGCTCCTTACTGTCAGTTCAGGAGAGCCTGATGCAAGGCTGGATCTCACAAACCGCGAGATCATGACCTGAGCTGGAAGAGTTGGATGCTTAACCAACTGAGCCACCCAGGCGCCCCAAGGTGTCCAACTCTTGATTTCAGCTCAGGTTGTGGTCTCATGATTCATGAGATCAGGCTCCGTGTTGGGCTCTGCACTGACAGTTTGGAGACTGCTTGGGATTCTCCCTCTCCCCCTGCCCCTCCCCTTCTCGCACTCTTGCACACAAACTCCCAAAATAAATAAATGTTTAAAAATAAATAATAAAAATTCAAGCCTCTTAGTATTACTTTTTAAATCATGTATGTTTATAACTTAGGGAAAAAAATCTAAAACCGAAAAAACAAACCCCCAAAAACCTCTTTCTCCAAAAGAGAGGGAAACTATACAGCCCAGAAGAACAAGAAAGTCACAGTGCAACTTCGACTTTTGTTCTTCAAGTGGTGATGTGTCTTGTTTAACAGAGTTTGAACTTATTAAAATAGATGACTGAAAATTAACTATTTAAGACTATGGAGTGGATTGTTTGCAGTCATTTCCTGAGAAATGTCAGTAGTTCATTGGTGTTACAGCATAAAGCAAATATCTAGCTGAAACACTGCTGGGAAAGTAATTTATCTTTGCCAGTAAGCTAAACAAGCTGCAGAAACTGACCTCTTCTCAACGTGATCCTAAAGACGGGACAATCAAGGCAATGGGCTTTGCCAATAGAAATGGAATGAGCATAGGAATAAGCATGACAGGAAGTGGGAGAGAGGAAAGCCCCTTTGCTGAAGACTGTTTCCCTACCTGCAGATTTTGGAGGCACAATCAGATCATCTCAAGTCCCTTTTTTTAGCACTAAAGTACAAGTGAGACCTTCACACGCATGTCCCTGACTTCTTTCATTTCCTGAATTAATTAATTATCTATGGCATATATGCCTGTATGTCCTAGTGTTCCCAGAACAGTCTTGGTTTATATCTGTGGTTTGCTCTTCCTTTTAACTCTCACAAGTGCCTAGTTCAGATGATAAATTACATGGGCCTCCTCCCTATCATCATAGCCATTTTAATCTTGTTTATATTTCTAAGGAAAAACATAAATGTATTTTTTAACTTACAAATACATTTCACAACTTGCTTTCTCTGAAAAATTTGGAGAAATCTTGAATTCCTTTGTGGGCAGTTTTGTGAATGATCAAGATTTTTTTTTAAGCGAAATCAATTATAATGTAAATTTTTCTGTAAAAGAAATATTCAGGGTGCATTATATTCTGTTAAAACGATCAAACTTAGGACATTTGTTATTTCTTTAAAATCATGACTAAAATATTTGTGGAAGAATTAATATTCTAGGCAATAAATTTGAATCATTAAAACAGTCCCAGAATAGGGCCTTCCACCTGACTTTATTAAACAATTATAACAATGATCTCAAAAGAATGTTCTTAGCAGATGATACGTCTCATCCATCATCATGGCTGTTTGTAAGCTAATCAGTTACCAACCAGGGAATATGCATGCTCCTTCCACTGCACAAAACGTGCATGCTATTAACTCCCAAACTTTCTTTAAGGCTAGGGCTAGAGTCCTGCCAATCCCCTGAAAAACAGCTTACGTATTATTCAGTGACCTTGAAACACTCCCTTCAGTGAGTGGCCCTGAAACAGATTCCATAATTGATTACTCAGTTACAAGGGAGATTTAACATTGCTTGGTTTTCTGGAACAAAGCGTTGCTTAGTTTTATTCAAATATGCACTATCCCTGATATAAAACATGTCTCATTTATAAAGAGCTGTGATTTGTTTCAGCATTTTCTTTTTTACTTAACCACTTAAGTCACTGCCTCTGGAAGTTTCTTTTTAAGTGAAAAAGGAGGTCCAATTAGAAGGGAAAAACCCAGTTACTGGATTTTGCTTCAAAGATGCATGATTACCATATCTTAAAAAATTGCTTAAAAAATGAACTAATGAGGGGCGGCTGGGTGGCTCAGTCAGTTGAGCGTCTGGCTTCGGCTCAGGTCATGATCTCACGGTTCATGGATTCGAGTCCTGTGTCAGACTCTGTGCTGACAGCTAGTTCAGACCCTGGAGCCTGTCTTCAGATTCTGTGTCTCCCTCTCTCTCTGACCCTCCCCTGCTCACACTGTCTCTCTCTCTCTCAAAAATAAATAAAACATTAAACATTTTTTAAAAAATGAACTAATGTATTAGACTGGGCCATGCCATGATGACTAATTAACTGTCTGCCCTAACCTAATGAAAACAAAAGGAAAACTGAATCTGGCACTTGCTTGTGCTTTTTATCTGTATTAGAAAGTATGCCTTGAGTTTTTGGATCTGAGATCAGGTTTGCTTGGTAGCCTCAAAGAGCAATTCCCCCCCACCCCTGCTTTTTTTTTCAAAATTTGCTTTTGATCATTTCAGACAATTCATCCTTTTGAATGAGAAAGACAAGAGAGGAATCTTGAATGAGGTTAAGTAAACGGAGAAACTGTCACATAAAGCAAGTTTAAATCCCAGTAACAGCATCCATGCAGGACAAACGGAAGCATTATTCTTTTGAAAACATTATTCTTTTAAACAGTGTGTAATGACATCCTCCCTAGAGACTTCTTTCATGAAAGAAGGAAAAATACTTCCTCAGAAGTCATTTACTCGATTCCAAGTGTAATGGTGAAGCACAGTTAAAAGTTAAAACTTGGGTTTACTTTACATAAGAAGGTTCAAAATTAGAACTGCAAAAAGGTGCCACTGAGAGTTTCTCTATTTCCTTGTTTTCTGTTACATACTGGGATGTCTATACACGAACAGGACAAGTAAAAAGATTGCCCTTACTACTTTAAACCTACAAATCAGTGCATGCATCCTTACTGTAAACGTTGAGCTAAGCATATTTTCTGTTTTCAAGGAATAAATCTGCAAGACTCAACTACGTGGAATGTGAGATAATTTACTCTTAAGTTCCCTGTAAATAGATCATTTTCTTATGCTGAAATATATATTGTGGAATATATTTCCAATACTCCGTGCTCCTGTTACCACCTGAGAACTTAACTAAAAATAACTATGGCAATTGTATGTTTTTAAGTTTGGTATTTAAGTATCAGAAATTGGCTTTTGTTTCAAATGTTTAAAATAGGATTAGACAACAAAAAGGTACATAGCAGAGAAATTACTTCTTTCATTTCAAACACTACTTTATAAGTTTAATTAACGCATGGTCCAAATAACTGTTCTCTTCAAAGATATCAAAACTATTGCATCCACATTTAATGTAATAGAACAATGAAGACACTATAGAGAAATCACAATTATGATGTTTATTTAGCAAAATAAACTTAAAGTTTTCTATTAAAAAACATAAGAATCAATTCCAAATTTTAGCTTCCCCATCTTCTTTGGTATTGAAATCAATGTTCAGGGTATAAAATATTTTATTTTGAAGTTGAGTCACTGGGTCTACAACAGTTTTCCATATAAGGAAAATAGAAAATTAAGTTGTCTGTAATTGTCTTACTTATTGAACAACCAATGGATGCATTATGTGTGAGCAGAGACTAACATCATCAAGGAAATATTCATTCACTGATATATGTGTTTTCTACTGAAAATTTATTTCAATTTTTTAATGATCATCTGTCATCATTTTGTTATGTTGTCCGAATAGTAATCCAATATGCAGATCCTGCTGTCAATTCACTGACGAACTACTCTCCAAGGAAGTGAACACTGCCATACCAGGACTTAGCAATACTTATTTGTCAACATGATTACACCATTAAACATTTTTTTCTGACCTTCTTGGAATTGTGGGCTTCAGTCTTTTCCATAAAATAGTATCTGGAAACTGCATTAAATTAATATTAATAAAACCCAAATCTATCTAAATCTTTTTCTCTCAAGAAAAAATATTACTTAAGACCAGACTTGTTTCTTCTAAGAGTAGTATTATATGCACTGCTAAATTAGCCAACCCAATTACTTCCAGGAACACCATGGGACAACCCCGCTACTCTTCTTCCTCTGATAAATCTTTGCCTTTCCAATTCTGATTTCTCCATATGCCTGCTTTCT
This sequence comes from Cryptoprocta ferox, assembly GCA_028646485.1. Taxonomy (NCBI): domain Eukaryota; kingdom Metazoa; phylum Chordata; class Mammalia; order Carnivora; family Eupleridae; genus Cryptoprocta; species Cryptoprocta ferox. The sequence goes on from CM053577.1 coordinate 44,892,767, forward strand.
TGTATGAAAAAATCTTCCCCTTAATTTGTTAAAATGAATCTGAGATAAAAAGTCCAGGAACAAACTAGGGCAATTAAAAAAAAAATTTTTTTTTTTTTTTGCATAGACTATTGTGACCACACAACAATCAAGCAATGCATGGCTTTAGCGCTAACACTGTGACTGGGAACAAGAAGAGTACAACCACAATAAAATACAGCTGTCTATGAGAAGGACTGCGTAAAGACATCTTTGGCCATGCAGGCTCTGGGCCCTCTGGAAATAAGTCAGTTGCATTGCCAACATGACAAAGAAAATAGCGATGTTCAGGATCAGGAACAGTTTGGTATACGAAGCAGACGGGGCTCTCCTGCGAGTTGTCGTCATCATCCGCGTCTGTCCAAACCGGCCTTTCATCAAGCCACCGTTTTTGTGTTTCTCATACGTTACATCTGCAAAATCTAAGAGGTCTTTCATTTCCTCATCTTCATCTATGGGCAGTTCTTTCTGTGCCAAAATCTGAGCTTTCTGTCGAATCTTTTTTTCATTGACTTCAATCTGTGCAAAAATATCAGGGACGGCATCCACAAATTTATAGCGTTTGCCCATCCTTCGGTTTTTCTTGGACTTGCTTTGCTGCTGCTGCTGCTGCGATATGGCAAAAATCCTGTCGATGGCCTCCTCTGTCTGTCTCTTGTCTGAAAATCTCAGCAGGCGCTCGGCGGTCTTCCTAAAGCTGGCTGTGTTCCGGACTCGGGACAGGATCTGCTTCTCCAGCAGCTGGAACACTGGCTTAAAATGCTGCAGGTTCTGTTCCACAATAGCAGCGTAGTCCTTCACCTCAGGCACAGTGGCGCTCTTGATGGCCGAACTCCGGTCGAACAGAATTTTCTGACGATCTGCAATGACCTGTGCAAAGGCAGACTGCCCCGTGGTCTCTCCTGTCCAAAGGTAAGTGGCGTAGGCATGCTGGCTGGTGGCAACAAATACATCCAGTTGCTGGGAGTCCCCGTGGATGCTGAAACTCTGAACATCTACAGACGGCCCTATGAAGAGGTAAGCGGTCCTGGTGATGGGACTCCGGAGGTGCACAGTGACATTCACATAGTTTGTCCCATTGTAGGGATAGCCCCGAGGGTATGTCACTGAAGCAAAGGTTGCTTTCTCACTGTAGCCAGTATCGTCCATCCAGTACATTTTGTACAGACCATCCCGCTGCCTTATGAAAGCCCCGTGGACCCCATCTACCACTGTTTCCTCGAAGGGAACATCCACGTTGTGGAAGAAGCTTGCGGCGGTCTCCAGGGGGCTCTCCTCTCCCAGGTGTATTTGGTCCACGAGGAGAAGCAGCTGTGGATGCAGGAGGATCAGATTCCTCTGAACGTTCCTCAGATTAAGCTGGGGGTTATAAGCTCCCACACCTTCCCCTCGGATGAAAACCACTCCATTTTTCTCCACCGCTGCAACCACTCTCCCCTGGCAGCTGGCGGCCAGGTCATGCTTGTATTTAGACCATTTCGATGAGCAGTCTTCCGTGACCTGACCCTCCCAGGGAGAAAAGCAGCTCTTTGACACAGCTGGGGAAAACATCAAAACATTGTTGAAGAAGGTGTACTTTGGCCCATAGAGAGCCTCAGTGATGAAAGGCACACCATTGGGAGCAAAAGTAAATGAGTTTTGATCAGGATGTTCATGCCCAGCGTTAAAGTTTCTCCATCCTTTGATCCAATCTTTGTATTTGTTCCTGTGGACAATGTCATATATTGCACGGCCCCCAAGTTTTCCTGACTTGAAGGAAAGAAAAGATCTATTGATTTCTGCAGGCAGGGCACTCCCGTAAGTCACAACACCCCAGTCTTCAAAATAATGCAACGTAGGGGTGTCGAAATCCGGAGGAGGGACAGATTTCAAGCTGGCGTCATACCTGAAATGATTAATTTTTAAACAGTTAAATGGGTTTCTGGTGCAAGTTAAAATACCACATCAGGACTGTGATGCTGCTCTGTGATGTGGCTGGAGGAAACCACACAATGCTACCCAGAGTGCCGGCAGTGTGTTCTATACTAGGGACATTTCCGGAAACACCTGTGGATAAGCATGCACAGGGGAGCACCTTTAGTGAACGGGACAGAAGTACCTCTTCACACCGTGGGATCCTTGGGTTTGAGTCTGAAACGGCTAATGCTGTGAATCACTACATGGACCTTCTTCACGTAACGATTTCAGAGCTGCCATCCAAAAGACCGGGGCTCACAGAATTAAACTCCCATCTACACTTCTAGTCCAGGGGCTCCTGTTCTAGAGAACCCCGTGTTAGGATCTAGACTCTAACAAGCCTCAAGTAGTAAGGAAGTGCTGTTCTGTCATGGCTGATGTTATTGAAAGTTTGGTAGAGTACTTTAATAGAATCACTTTTAAATAGAGTACTTTTAGGGGCACCTGGGCAGCTCAGTCGGTTAAGCATCCGACTTCGGCTCAGGTCATGATCTCACGGTTTGTGGGTTCGAGCCCCGCATCAGGCTCTGTGCTGACAGCTCATAGCCTGGAGCCTGCTTCGGATTCTGTGTCTCCCTCTCTCTCTCTACCACTCCCCCACTCATGCTCTGTCTCTGTCTCTTAAAAATAAATAAACATTTAAAAAAAAAATAGAGTACTTTTAAATAAAATTGAACTTCACACACTAGAAAACATTTACTACCAATACCACACTTAAGAATATAAGTGGAGGGGTGCCTGGGTGCCTCAGTCGGTTAGGTGTCCGACTTCGGGTAAGGTCATGATCTCGCGGCTTATGAATTCGAGCCCCACGTCAGGCTCTGTGCTGACAGCTCAGAGCCTGGAGCCTGCTTCAAGTTCTGTGTCTCCGTCTCGCTCCCTGCCCATCCCCCACTCATGCTTGCCCACTCTCTGTCTCAAGAAATAAATAAACGCTAAAAAAAAAAGATTAAAAAAAAAGAATGTAAGTGGATGACAGGCACCTGGGTGGTGTAGCCAGTTAAGTATCTGACTCTTGATCTCGGCTCAGGTCATGATCTCACAGTTTGTGAGTTTGAGCCCCACATGGGGCTCTGTGCTGATGGGGTGGAGCCTGCTTAGGATTCGGTCTCTCCTTCTCTCTGCCACCTCCCCCACTTGTGCACACGCTCTCTCAAAATAAAGAAATAAACTTAAAAATTAAAAAAAAAGAATGTAAGTGGATGAAATTCAAGAAACTCTTAATACCAGGAGATTTATAATTGTGGCTACTACTGCCTACCCGGACCCACAGGTTTTGTTTTACTCTGTAGATGATGTCATGCATTTTGGACAATAAATGACCTCTCATTTTTTATTTATGACAAATGCTTATTGTCAGATTAATATAATAAATAACATTAAACTTTCACAGTGATTAAGAACACAGGTTTGTGATTCAGAGAAGCCCCCAAAGCAATCATAAACAAGACTGTTTGCTTTTGATGATTTGAGATAACATTTCTGATAGGTTTGGATGATTTCCTGCTCAAGGGAAGAAAGGTGGGCCTATATCATTAGCATTTAGACACTTTTCTCTAAAATGAATCAATCGCCAATGGTAGGGTTAATCTTACTGGTGTTTGATTTTGGTCACTTTGTCTCTTGTTCTAGAATCTCAGGCCATCAGAAATTGTGTCTCTATTTGGGTCTAGTTAATAATGTTGACTTAATTATTATGATTTAACAAATCCAGATACAAGACAAATTTGGCAACACTTCTCTGACTTTCGTCACTTTGCATACTCCTATAAATGGCAGAATTTGAACCAAGTTAGACTTAGTATTAATCTGACTCCTACAGTCAGCTTTATAGGGCTCTCCTGGTCATTTATTTACGGTAAGTGAAATCACATTAAATTACTACTTTATCTGTGACAATAGTTTTTAAAAATGCTGGTTAAAGGATAACCAGTTTTAACTTTATTAATGTTTTTTCCCTCTTACTTTTTTAAGTAAAAAAAAATAATGAAGAGAAGCACATCAAACCACAAAGCCTACTTTGGAGTTGAATACACATTTCAATAGCTTGAAAAGAGATCAAGGATTAATGATTAACCAGTTCCCTGTAATTTTTATTTTAATTTATTGGATGCCAACAATATATTTGGCAGTACTTTAAACAGGAGGCCCTGGCTTCTCTTTCTGGGCTTAAAAGATTAAGGCAAAAAAAATTACATGGTTCTTTTATTATCAAAGTGAAACTGTCAAATACTGTCAAATGCTTTTAAACAGTTTTGAAAATTTAGTAACAGCTTTGCTATTAGAAGATTATAATGCTCCATTTACTAAAACAAAACACGTTACTCCCTTTATTTATTTATTTGGTGTGATTGTTGGAGGAACCCAATCTAAATTTTGTGCTTTTCTCTTTATGATTTCAAAAATGATGTTAATCAAAACATGAACATCTATTAAATATGTGAGCCTAAGACATCTCCCAATACAAGAAAACCAAAAACTGCAAACAGTAATGAGATCTTACATGTAAGGAAATGTTTCTAACACAGTGTCAAACGTTGCTGTTGTGGGATATGAATTGAAGTGCAAGGGCAGAGGGGGCCAGGAGAAAGGGTTACAAAGTACTTTAGATAGCTATTCTTTTTAATTGCAAAAAACTATCACCCTGTATCCCTGAGCACAATCCCTCCCCCTCCGACCCCAGCAGCCCCATGTGTCATACCAGAGAAATTCTGTGTGGAGGGTGCACCAGCGCTGGCCTTTGGATGGTGTCCCTGGACCTTCCATCACACGGTTCCTCCTGATTTGGTCAGCGAGCCAGTTACCACTGCCGTTACGCATGACAAATTTATCCAGGAACACTAATTGGCTTTCTGGACCATAAAACCAGTTGTAATTGGAGTCTGCAATAGCCACAGTTCTTTGAAACCCTGGGGAAAGAAGTTTGACAGAATTAAGATAAATGGAAAACTGCATACTCCCATAAAGATCTAAACAATGATTTTCAATCCTGGTTGCAAATTAGAATCAACTGTGTATCTTGGATTAAAAAAATGAAACACAATGTCCACACTTTACCCCAGCCCCGTTAATCAGAATCCCTGAAGGCCTTCCACAAATCTTGTGTGCGAGTCTGTGTCTGTTACATGGCAGCTTATTATTGGCAACGGAAGTGCCACAATTATTAACACATATGTATACTGCCCACTTTCTCATTTTCCAATGTCTATGCTACGTGCAATTATATCTGTGTAGACACACAGGCTATCCTCTGGTGCATGGTGAGCTCCTGAACCTGGAATGAACACCAGCTCTCCTACCAACTCATCCCACATTCTATGCCCAGATAATGACAGAAGGTGCTTCGATCTGGCATCCAATAAAGTGGAAGTGATGAGGTTTAAGAGAGAAACTCCATTTCTATAGGAAGAAAATAATTCCCATAGAAGAGCCTGCTAATGCTGGAAGTTAGAGAGAAAATGCAATTGTCATACAGGAATAGGTCAGCAAAACAAAAGCAGGTAAGACTGGATATGTCCCAGGTGTTCTTGAAAGAGAATGGGAGACAACTCTGAGCCAGACAGGAATAATCAGTACTAGAAAGGACACTGTAGAGGGGAAAAAAAAGAGAAAGGCTCTTGAGAACAGATTGACTTATTAACTTTAATCCCTTCTGAAAAGGTACCATGACCATATTTACATAATTTACAGCTAGTATTTTTGCTTCTACCAGCTTAGTGAATGCTACCCCAAGTAAGTCTTATGATAAAATGTGACTTTCTGAATCTTCTATTAATCTGGATAGCTGGATGAATTGACAGAAATACATGAATCTTTCTCTTAGAGGTATTTATACTGTCTTTTCCAGTTTAGGATGCAGTCGGGGAAACCGTTCACAGTGATGTGGCTGGATGTTAGATCTCAGCTCAAATTACAAAAGCACTGAAATCTCTTCAAGATGCCTTGCTTTAGAGGGCCTTTTTATCAAGATAAACTACAAAACAGACCTCTCCTGCCTATCTAAGAATAAGCAGTAAAACAATAGGGTTCTGAATGTTAAGTCTCAACTAAACTTTAAGAATCTTAGGGTTCTTTTGCTTTGTAGTATTTTCTGTATAACTAATCCAATAATGGAGATTCTATTCAGTCCATGTGAACACAAGCAGAGCAAAAGATTTAAAGACTGGATTCTTTACTGTAGGTCTAGAATCATCACCTAAAAATTGCATTTCACTGGGGGGAAAAATCCCCATCCTGATGAAAATCTACCTCCTAAACTTTTTCTAACATCTTAGTCTTGTTTAGAAATGAGAGTTACAAGGCTGTTCTAGAAATGAATGCATTCTTAAATCATATACACCTTTTTTTTAGAGCCAGTTCTCTTAGAATCCTAAGTTACATAGCAACACAGAATTAGAAATTTTATAGCAATTCATTAAAAAAAATTTTTTTTAATGTTTATTTATTTTTGAGTGACAGAGGGAGAGACAGAGCATGAGCAGAGAGAGAGAGACAGAATCTGAAGCAGGCTCTAGGCTCTGAGCTGTCAGCACAGAGGCCGAGATGGGGCTTGAACTCACAGACGGTGAGATCATGACCTGAGCTGAAGCTGGACACTTAACCGACTGAGCCACCCAGGCATCCTTACAGCCAATCATTTTATTTTTTATATTTTATATTATTTATTTTAATAAACTATTTAAAGAAACACTAAAGCTCCAGAAAATACGTAGGTATAATCTCTCATTTTGAATATCTATATTATAGTTTGGAAATAAAAACTAAATACTAAAAATAAAAGAGAAGCAATCCAGGATCATACGTCAAGGAAAATTAACATGTAATCATAAATGTGTATATTTTGTTAAGATTCTTGAAAAGTAATTTGTATTCGTACCCACGTTTTACATCTACAAAAATAAAAGTACTATGGGGGCTACGAATTATATCTGATCCATTATGCTCCAAGCTTTGTAGTATGTAAATCACAAATCTTCACATTAGCTCCCCAAAATGTTCTGGTGATATGTAACTCTTGAATTCTTCTTTGATTTTTTTTTACAAAAAATATAATCTTAATATGACTCAACCCCCACATTTCTTTTCCTCATGGAGCCCATTTTCATAATCAAATAAAACTATGATAGCTAATGTTTTCCCACTTCTAATTCCTCACTATACCTGGTAGGATGGTTCTATACATGAATGCAAAGTGTTGTTTAAGCCACGGGTGGCCAAAGTGGTTGATGTCAAAGTGCCTCTGAACGAGAAACATGTACTGGAAGAGTGATCTAGTGGTGTAGCTGCCATAGGCGACTCCTTCATAGAGGGAGCCGTCCGTCACCTCTCGGAGCAGGACCAGAGACTTCTCCATGATGGTCAGAACTTGTTTGGTCCATAAGTATGCTTCTTGGAGATACCCTGAAGAATGAAAACACATGGAAACAATGACCATGGCTCTCATAAAGCACAAACAAACTTATGGCCAAATAAAACCCTCTGAGTCATCTGACTACTTTATATTACAAATGGCATTTTATAAAACTCACTTCTCAACATTACAAACAACGTTCTGCTAATCCAGGTTTGGGTCGGGTCCATTATGTACGTTAAAAGTTCTTGAATACAAGTCATTTATTAATCAAATGAAGATAAACCTTGAAATGAGTACCATTTTCCAATCTTTAATAAACTGAAACCCCATCACATCTAAAATAACTTTATGTCTTTATGAAAAGATCTGTATATTGAGATTTTATTCAATTTTTCTAAATTTTTAAAAATATTTATTTGTTTTTGAGAGAGACAGAGCATAAGCAGGGGAAGGGCAGAGAGAGAGAGGAGACACAGAATCTAAAGCAGGCTCCAGGCTCTGAGCTGTCAGCAGAGCCAGACACAGGGCTCAAACTCACCAACTGCGAGATCATGACCTGAGGTGAAGTCAGACACTCAACCGACTGAGCCACTCAGGCACCCCTTCAAGTTTTCTAAAAACTACTCCTTGAAAATATTTTTGAAACTTAATACTTCATAAACCTTGCACCATTATTTTATAGGATTTTTAATAAGCTGCAAATGCTATAAAGGATAAGCAGATAGTCTTCAATTTGTCCTGTCATTAGAAGACAGTTTCTCATTCTTTATGTGCTTTTAGATTCCAAAGGATCTCAAAAGGCAGCACAGCGGGGTAGAGAGACCACAGGAGTGACAATCTAATGGTGAAAAAAATCAACTTGGAGTCCTGAATCTGCCTAAAATGAGGTCCAAAATTTTGTTCAAGCACTCAACCTATCACATTTTTCAATTTTTGCAACTGAAAATTAAAGGCCTACCAACTTTTATAAAATTCTTTTGACTCAAAAATGCTAGTTTTCTATAATTCTTGCAAGACTAGCATTTAGGAACAGTAACAACTCGCATTTCTAAAACATTTATTATCTACACAGCACTGAACACAATTTTACTTAATCCTTTTAACAATTCAATTAGGCATTATTACTCCAAAATTACAGAAAGCTTGCCTTGTTCAAGACCTCTTGACACATGACTAAAAATGAACAGGACTTTGATCTGAACCCAGGTCTTTAGATTTCAGGCTTATTTTGTTTGTTTATATTTAAAACACATAACCAGTGAGGATAAAATTAAGCTCAGTGTCTCCTGATGTGGATGGAGTTTTGTGGCTTCGCCCCACAGACATGTGTGTGATCACCAGTGCCGAACAGTAGTGTGGCTTACTACGTGTGCTGGGGGTAAGGGCTTCCAGGGGCCCTGGGACCACAAGACCCCAGCCTAAATCCAAGGTCCCAGGCTATATAAGACCTGGCTCCCATCTCATGAGGGCAGCACCGTCTCAGGCTCAGCTTTGCAAAGGTGACTGTTAATTGTACGTTGACTCCTCCTATCCAGTTCTACACCTGACATGCTAGTCTCCTGAATAGTTTTCAGTCTCCATTCTCTAATCATTAGGGTTTAAAATTCCAGGGGTGCCTGGGTGGCTCAGTCAGTTGAGTGTCCAACTTCAGCTCAGGTCGTAATTTCACAGTTCAAGGACTGGAGCCAAATATGACATCACAGAGCCTGCTTCAGATTCTGTCTCCCCCTCTGTCTGTCCCTCTCCTGCTTGTGCTCTCTCTCTCAAAAATAAACATTAAAAAAATAAAAAATAAAAAATAGAAATTCCAGTCATCATCTTTTTCTTCTCCATATCCTCCATCTCCAACCAGACACCAATGTGATGCTTAAAATCAGGCCTGCTAACTTACTGCTCCCAGATATCACATTACCTGGCATTTTCTTATTTGTTCCTTACATGTTCCTACAATTAAAAAAAACTCCTTACACGAGTTCCTTACATCTCCTTACATGAGGAGATATGAGGCAAGTCTACCTTTGTAAACTTCAAACCTGTCAATATGAGGCACTGGTATTGTTACTGATGCTATGCTGTTTTTCTACCATCCATAGACCTTGTCTGGAATGTTCTTCCTTGTTTTCATTGATGTATATCCTATCTATGTTTCAAAGTTCTATGAACCTTCTCAAACTCACCTGAAGAATTCTGTTTTCCTGAATTCAAACTTAATACACTCAATTGATATTTAACCACAGCTTCATGATACTTATTTTATTCTCTGTTGCCATTATAACTATTGCATAATCATTTAAACATTTCACATTTCTCTTCTTTCCAACTGATGTATAAACTGCTTATGTGTGATCCTGTGGTCCCTGTACACCAGGTTCTAATTCTTCCACTTTTGAGATTTTATGTGAGTCCACTGAGAACTACTGATACACTAAGATACCTAGTGAGTATCTACAAGACTGGTCTGGAGAATGTGGAATTGTTGAAACAGTCTGTGAGGTAGCTCCTAAAGGTAGTGAGTATGCCAACAAAGCCAGGACTATAAGCCTGATTATTAACCGAGACGTGCAGAGCCAAAGATTTCACCTCTTCGTCTGTCTAATCATCTTATAAATGTGTACACTGCTGGGGTGCCTGGGAGGCTCAGTAGGTTAAGCCTCCGACTTCGGCTGCAGTCATGATCTCAGTTTGTGATTTGTGAGTTCACAAGCCTCGCATTGGGCTCTCTGCTATCAGCACAGAGCCCACTTCAGATCCTCTGTCCTCCTCTCCTCTGCCCCTCCCCATCTCTCTCTCTCTCAAAAATAAACTTTAAAAAAAAATACGTACACTGCCTATGTGGGGATTCTGGAAGACTGTATCCCATAGTTCTGAGCAACCCAGAACTATAATCACAAAATAAATGCACATGAAAACTCCGGCCAGAGGAGAACTTCACATTTTGATCCAATCTGAACTAGTATTTTCAGTGTCTGCGTATTATCTGGAGCAATTTTATCTACCATGAAGAATGAAGAAATAGGCTCACTTCCTGCTACTAAAGAACGAAAAATTTATATAAAGAAATAACACTATACTAGGCTAAAACCAAGGCCCCAGGCTGAGATCTAGCTGCTCTTGGGTTCCTTCCACCATTTCATGATGATGTCTTTCCATAGGCCTCAGGATTTATAAATACTTGAAGGTTTGCATTTTGATCTTTCATTTTATTTATCTATCTATTTATTTATTTATTTGCATTTTGATCTATTCCAAGAGAGGCAAAAAATATAACGGAAAGAGAGTGAACTTTGAGTTTGGTCAGAACTGAGTCCAAATCCCAGATAACTTATATGGCTGGTGTGATAATTAAATAAAACAGGGACACAGATTAGCACATGTCATATGCTCATTAATGTTAGTTTATTTTCCTCTAAGACTAATTAAAAATGATGGCTGGTTGATAAGACAAGGGAGGAAATCTGATGTTGGATAATCTAAAAAATGCATACTAATTCTTGTGGGGAAGCAGTCAAGAGTTCTGTAAGATTTGCCTATCCCAAGTATATCCTAATAATTCACTGTGATCTTAGGACTGCTTTTCTTAAATACAGTCTTATTTAATCATTTATAGACTTTCACAGGTGTTTTAATTAAGTCAGAATTATATAAGTAGAGGAAATGTAACATCAGCAATTACAGAATACATTAATGCAAAGTAGCTATGTGATCCACAAAAGTTACTTCCAAAGCTGAGCTAAATGATCTAGATTGGTTGTTTTAAGTCTTTAGAGAAAAAATAGTGTTGTAATGATGGCATCTATGTGCAAAGAACATTCATTTCAAATAATAAACCACCCACTTAGGTTTTAAAAAGATGAACATATGGGAAGGGAGAAAATAAAAAGGAAGAGAGAGAAGCAAATCACAAGAGACTCTTAAAGACAGAGAACAAACTGAGGGTTGATGGAGAGAGGTATGTGGGAAATGAGTTAGATGGGTTATGGGTATTAAGGAAGACACCTGGGATGAGCACTGGGTGTTATGTGTAACTGATGAATCACTGGGTTCTACTCCTGAAACCAACATTATACTATATATTAACTAACTACAATTTAAATTAAAATTTGAATGAATAAATGAATGAATGAATGAATAAATAAATAAATAAATAAAACTAAAAACTTGATTTATCCAGGATGGCTGTCTTCACTGTCAAAATCCTTACTTAAATAACCTGCAGGCTAATAAAACTAACAGAAATGAGGGAAGAGATGTCTCTCAATTGTCTAAGAGATGCCCTAGATATTACTTCATCTCATGAGCTTAGTTAGGATCCAAGTATGAAGATATATAGCATGGCTAGGTACAAAAATGCTCTGTTCTCAAGGCAACGATGACTGATGCTGGCTGGGGCATTCCCTCGGTTGTATCTACACGCACCTTGATTCATCAGAACTAGGCTTCCCGTGAGCAAGGCCATGCAGTTGGTGGGTTGGTGATTGTGGAGGTACTGAAATCCCCATCCTCTCCGGTATGAAGTTTCATACATATATCCCGAGACATTGGCAATCACTTCAAGAAACTTCTCCTGCTGGGTCTTGCTCAAGTAGTTGTACAAGAAGTCATAGGCAGTGGCAAAACCAACCAGGGAGTGAGCAAGCGGGACTTCATCCCAAGGAGCATCTTTCACCAGCCTGCAGAGGAAAACCAACCACGCAAGTGAGTGCAACAGTCCTACAGCATTTATCCCACTTTTCGAGTGTCTGTTGCTTAGAAGGAAAGGGCATGATTGAAGATACAATCCAAGAGGTTTAATGCCTCAGAATCAGTTTCTTTCCACAAGTAGACACAAGCATAAAGTTTATCTCATGGGAAAATCACAGAACGAATAATTTTTTTTCTCTCAGGTTTCTGGCAACATCAAGATGTTGAGAATTTTGACTTTTGACTTTTGATGAGATGTAGAAGGACATAGTCAAAGAGATCTAAAGCATATAAAATGTAGTGGCAGGGCAAAATTCTCAGGAGTACCTGTTTAACCAATACTCATCCTCCCTTTTTCCTGTGTAAGAGGTTCTCAGTTCCATTCTATGGCTTCCTTGCCAAACCAGTGGAACACATATATCGCATCTTATTTCCCATAGGCAGGTCAAGGTGAAGGCCTCATGGCCTATAAGATCTAGTGTATGTGAGTGAAATGAACTGATTCTAACTCAGATTTCTACATCTTGTTCTTTCTCATAAGATGAACTGCACCGCCTTTAAGGTCTTTTCAGTAATAACTTTCAGAGAAATGTAAAAGCTGACCTGTGAAGTATGAAACCGTCACTTTCCAGGAAGCCAACTTTCTGCTTGACTTGCCACATTATTCCGCAAGTGTTTTAATACTGTGTGGCTTGAGTTACATAGGAAGCTTTTTAAAAGGGATCTTTCACAATCACAATTCTATGGAACTATCCAGAAAGCCCCAAACATCTCAAGACATATTTGACTAATCTCTAGGAGAAGGACACAGTGAAGGAAGTGCTGTACGACTGGGAGGTGGAAGAAAACTCTCAATTAGGGATTAAATGAAAGCTTAATATTTCTATGCCATGAATCTCCTGACCTCTTGGCAATCTGGTGAAGCCTCAGCCTCTTTCTCAATGCTTTAAAATTCATAAGATAGAACACATAGGGATATAAGGAAATCTATTACTCTGACATCTAACTATCAATACAGATTTTTTAAAAATTGTAATCTCGGAGCACCTGGGTGGCTCAGTGGTTAAAAATTGTGATCTCTGTGCTTCTTTATTATGGCACTAAAAAATAAGAGTTAACAGCAGGGATGGTAACTACCATAATTTATAAGTAGTGATGAGCAGAAACAATAGTATCTACAATAACTATAAGGGGATATGAAAATACCTGCCTGGTACAAGGTTACAACTCCTCCCAATATTACTATAGGGGTTACCTATGTACATGATTTGGAAGAAATGCTAAATTTCAATTAGAGTCTGTGAAAACTAAGATGCAATATTTCTCCCATACACACCCCATAGATCCCAGGACAAGAATACTTAAAAATATTCTGAAAGGGGCACCTGAGTAGCTCAGTCAGCTGAGCGGCCAACTCTTGATTTCGGCTCAGGTCATGATCCCAGGGTGATGGGGTCAAGCCCAACATCAGGCTCTGGGCTAACCATGGAGCCTCTTAAGATTCTCTCTCTCTTCACATACAAAACAATGTTCTGGGAGACCACTTCCTCTAGACTATATTCTTCTTTTAGGAGTTTATATGAAAGACGTGATCTTAATGATGCCTTCTGTGGTCACCCTGCAGAATTCCAACTAACAGGATCTTATTTCCTTTTCTCATTTTTTTGTCCTCTGAGCATCTGTGTTTGTACATGTATATGTATATGCATGTGTATATTTATATGGATCCTCTAACTAGATTTTAAATTCTACAAGTGCAGGATTTTATGTTTCCCTCTATTGTATTTACTATTGGATCCCTAATCCTACAACAGTGTCTGATACATGGCAGATGCTCAGTAAACATTTTTGGAACAAGAGAAAAAGAAGGAACAGGCCTATAAAACTAGGCCACACTGTTAACAGTGCATATGTGATCATCATGAAATCAGGCATCTGGAGAAATCTCTTGGCATTTAATAATTTCAGTGTTTAGTCAGCTGTGGTGATAGAGCCTGGTGCTAACATAACTGAGGTTGATGAGTGTTTTAATTGTTTGGTCACAGACAAAGCCACCTTGCAACTAGTATGTACTGGTTATAAACAGACTCTGAAGAGTATGAATTAATCCCCCACTTCTAGGGAAAACAAGTTATCCTGCAAGGTTATGTTAGGGAGTTAGGAACACAGCCTTCACTGATTCCTGGTGGTTGCTAGGTAAGCCAGGCAGAGAATCCAAGTCATTTGTTTCCCAGCCCATGTCTTTGCACCATGTCACGATGCATCTATAAATGACAGCATATATACCTGGCCACGGTAGAGCTGACATCAATGAACCACTACCATCTATCCAACCCTGACAGATCTGATTAACCAGTGAACTTATTTTCATAGATCAAAGAACATTTATTATTATAATTCTCATCCTTCAGGAAGTATTACTATGCGATTTCTGTGCAAATCCCAAGGATCCCCCATATACTTGCTTTTTCCAGGCAGTTTCCAATTCAACAAAATGCTAGTTATACTGATTTTAAGAAGTTTATACAATCCGGCTCATCACTATACCATTATGAAATCAGACCTGTAATAGTTATATTTCTAACTATACAATCTGACCCAGCCACAGATACAAAGTGCAATGACGGGAAAGAGCATATTTTACTACCATGGAAACCAAAAGAAATTTGCTTCTAGCACATGGATGGCAGCAAAGTAACTACCTGATTCAATGTGATCCTGACTACTGGTCAATAAATCTACTGGAAAAGCTGGTTAAGTGGTGAATCATTAAAAAAAAAAAAAGATACACACATGTATCTTTATGTACACACATTCCCTAATCTTTTGAAGGTGAGCTAAGAGCCTTTTATTTAAATGTTTGTCTAAAGATCAGTTTCATTGTTCTTTTCTGCAAAGAACACATGTAACACATCATCACAATTTCAAGCTTTAGTTTCTTTATAATATAGGAATTAGAGTTATATATCAGATTTGTATGTTTTCCACCATGTTTTACAAATCTCATCCACAGTAAATTATATGAGAGCAATCTTTTACAATAAGCCCTTCCAAAGCACTTGTTAGTTTTAGAAACACTATTTTTATTCTTTTTGAACTCACACTTATTCTATTCACACCATATTATTAAAATTGTATAATTACGAGTATTGATGAAACTGGAATAAACTCACTTGAGAATACAACTGATATTTGCAAAGCACCTCACGCTACTGGTGGGAATAGAGATGAATGCAGAGGACAGCTGAGGGCCTTGACATTCAGCATTCTGTGAGAGTTGCTGCCAGATGACACAAGGAATGAAGGTTAATTTCACTGGCAAGTCAGTTAAGAGGAGGGTTAGGAAAATTTTTACCGTAGCCCTTTTTTTTGTAAGCTATACTTTCTCCCCTTAAGAGCCATTCTTAAAGTAAGGTCTGTGGATCTCCAGGATGGAGAATCCTGGAGATTTACTCTTTGAGGGAATCCTCAAGTAAAAATTATTTTCCTAATAATACAAATACGTTATATGTTGACATTTGCTGATGGTACCACAGCACTTATAGGTTAAAAACACTGGCACCTTAAGTAAGAATCCAGGCAGGGGCACCAAACTGCTCTAGCAATGCTTGCATGATTCTACATGCTGCCATGAACTCTAAGCTACACACACACACACACACACACACACACACACACACACCAGTTTCACTTAAGAATATCCTTGATGAAGGGGGCACCTGGATGGCTCAGTCTGTTAAGCATTTGACTTTGGCTCAGGTCATGATCCCACAGTTTGTGAGTCTGAGCCCCGCTTTGGGCTCTGTGCTGACAGCCTGGAGCCTGCCTGGGATTCTCTGTCTCCCTCTCTCTCTTCCCCTCCCCTGCTTATGCTGTCTCTCTCTCTCTCTCTCTCTCTCTCTCTCTCTCTCTCTCTCAAAAATAAACAAACATTTAAAAAATTGGAAAAAAAAGAATATCCTTGATAAAGTGGTAAAAATGATTAATTTTATAAAATCTCAACTCTTTGAGTATATCTCTTTTCCATTCTGTGTGATGAAATGAAAACTATGTTAAAAGCACAGTAGACACCAAAGTGTAGTAATGATCACAGTGAAAGAAACTGTGCATTAAGAGCTAAAGTAGCTTTTTTTTCATGAACCATCATTTTTATGTGAGAAAATGACAAACTGACAAGTTACAGTTATTTAGACTTAGGTATTTAAGTGGAAGTTTTCTTGAAGGTAAACAATGAAGCCTGCCGGTTCAAAGAAAATTGAAAACCTTTGCTGCCAAAGACTAAATTTGAGCTTCCAAGAGAAAATAAGAATTTTAGAAAACTTGTATCTGCTACCATGTGCTTAAGAGTTTACCAATACTTAAAAGCTTTTCTGATGAGGTCAGTAGTAACAAATGTGATTTGTTTTTATATTGTATAACTAAATATGTCAACACCACTTGGAAGACTGGAATAACTCAGCAAGCAAACATTCAAAATAAAAAAGGCAAGATACTACAAAACCATGCAAAGATAAAAGATCCCCTGGAAGTGTAAAATCTACCAATGGATTTTTCTGCCAATTAAAAGATATGAGGCATTCATTAACATGTCTTCAGATTCCACACTGAAACTAACTTTTATGATCCAGAGTTCATATAAAACTAATTTTTATGAAACTACTACTTGTCAAGTTCTATTTTAGAATCAAAGAATATCCATAATTATCTGAAAAGATTCTTAAAACTCTGTCCTTTTCAATCACATATTGATATGAAGCAGCTGTATTTTCTTTATATATAGCAACCCAAGCACCACACTGCAACAGACTAAATACAGCAGACATGCAAAATTTGCAAAAATGTGAAAGATTTCCTTCACACTAAATACTTTATTTAAAAATATATAGTTATTTCTTCCTAAAAATATGTTAATGTTAATATGAAATGGACTTTTCACCCTAAAGAAAAAAAATGAACTTTTACAATGAATGCATATATATTTTAAGTTATTTCACAGCTTTAATTTTTAACATAGTAAACATTGATAGGTGTAAGTCTTCACAAAGCTCTTTGATATCTTCATTAATTTTTAAGAGTGTAAAACAGTTCTGACTCTAAAAAGTTTAAAAACTGCTGCCTAGAGTACTTTCAAAGATGAGTTTAAGTAAATTTATGTGAAACAGAGCGATGCAAACACAAAAATGAACTTTTAATGGCCTAAGTTGGGGGTTATGGTGTTGGTAGGGAAAGAAATAGAGGTTATCAAGATGTGCTCCTTCCATGAATCAAGCTGGCTATAAAAGGAAGATAAGTGGCATAGAAATCTTTCCAAAATGCAATAGCTTCATTGATCCAAATTTTTGTAACAGTTTTATGTGAACAGATTGCCTCCATTATCATAAACACCTTTTGAACCATCTATTATGTACAGAGTACAGTGGGCATTCTAAAAAGTCGGTATTACTTAAAAATGGACAGCTTACTTGATAAAATGAATAAAAAGAAGTTTAATAATAATGTTGGCATCTATTTTTATTTGTATAGATTTATGATCAAATGATTGTATTTAAATGTTTTTCTTATAGCTCTAATAGATACATAGTCTTTAAAAAATAATCATCTGTGAAAAGATTAACATTTAGTGTTACAAAGTACACAGAATACTCTTTACATAATCTTGTTTAACTTTCTATGTTATTTCATTTACACAAACATTGTTAAGGTAAATACTTAGAATAACAGAAGTTTGGTATTTAAAATCTAACAGGGGTCAAGAAATCATCGATATTTAAATGAATCAATAGTATAGAAAAAATAAGTACTATAAAAAATGGGACAATTTGTAACTCCCTTTACAATGTTATTATGGTTATTAGTCCTGTTTTACAGCAATCTTTGCAGCCTAACAATTTTACGTCAGGTTTTTCCATATGTAACTATATTTTGAAGGTCATGATTTGATCCATGGGATAGGCAAATTTACATATTTTTAAAAGCATGTTTAAATGAAGCTCTACTGTTTAACTTTTACAAAAAGCAGAACTCAAAACAATCCTTTTTCTCATTTTGAGAAAACATTTAGTTTTATTAACCTATAAAATATCTAATAAATTCATAAAGTAGAAGATTCATGTTAAAAAATCTGGTTTAGGGGCTCCTGGGTGGCTGAGTTGGTTAAGATCCAACTTTGGCTCAGGTCATGATCTCATAGTTCGTGAGTTCAAGCCCCACGTCAGGCTCTGTGCTAAGAGCTCAGAGCCTGGAACCTGCTTTAGATTCTGTGTCTCCCTCTCTTTTTTTGCTCTTCTGCTCCTGCTCCGTCTCTCTCTCTCTCAAAAACGACATTAAAAAATTTTTTAAATGTTAAAAAAATCTGGCTTATTTTAGACACTAGATATTTATAGCAATATAAATTTAAGAAAAATGAAAGAAGCTTTAAAATAATTAGGAATTTAAATGTAGAACACAGCAATGAACACTTCAGAAGTTACTCCCAAGAGTAAAGTTCACAGGCTGGAGCAGTACCAACTTCACTTTTGCCAGCTTCACTGCTGCTGTGTCTACTGAATATAAGCCACACTTCTGCCTACTGTGTGCACTTGGTCACACCACCCAAACACGCCAAAATAAGGGCAATTCTATCTTAAGATGTAAATTAGTCTATTCATTCTAAAAGCATCCTGAAGATGGGAATCTGATAGAAAGTCATTCAATTTTCAATCAAATGCCCTTGTGTGCCTGGAAACAACTCCAATAAGTTAGGAGAGTCATGTATTACCACTGTTTTTAAAACATGACTAATGGCAGTGGTGATTCATCTTTTTTCCCTCTGTAAGTTAAACATGAAAACTAACGATGAATGTTAAATGTCAGTAATATGTTAAATTTTGTAAGTTATTCCTATAAAATTTAGCCAAAGGAAGTGGATTTCTAGGCCATGTGGCCTTGCCTGTGAAGCACATTGGGGCCTTGACAGTGATTTGCCAAGAAGAGCAGAATCAACCTGGAATTTAGAGAGACTGGATGGAGGGGCCTCTGAGTGAGTGGCCAGGTATCCAAAGGGCATATTCAGCTAAATTCTGGCCTTGCTTGGTGTCCATATTCCTAGTGTTTGATCAGGTGGCTAAGAGTGGCATTTGCATCATCAAGCAAAATTCACTATTTATAACTGGGAGGAAAGAGAGAAGTTGTACTTCATATTAAGCACATAGTATGTATCAAGACCTTTATGTACTTTATTTCATCTAATCTTCAAAACTCACATTAGGTGTGCCCATTTTATAAATTGTAAAAGTGGTATTTAGAGAGAGGAAAATTACATGCTTAAGATCACACAGTTAAATGGTGGAGCCAAAAATGGAATCCAAGATTACCTGAATCTAGAATTGTTTTTACTTCTTCTTAGTGAGGGGAAAGCACAGTGCTTTCAAAGAATCACCAAGTTTGCAATAAGAACCAAGCCAGAAGAAAGTGCTAGAGTTAACAGACCTACCAAGAGCCAGACAGAAGGGCACTTAGGCTGAAATACAATACAGGGTTCCAAGTCCTGCCATTTGCATGACACCAAGGCAGATACAAAGCAAGAAATGTGAGAAAAAAAGGTAGACATTAGAAGAAGAGATATTGTGATTCTGTGTTCATATGGTTGGTCAACACTCACCCAAGGAACATGAAATACCAAGCATGTAGAATGCCTGAAACAACTCTTTCTCTCTCTACAGATGTCTACTGAGCTTGGGGCTCCCAAAATACTACTCCAGGTACAGTTGGTGAAGGGGCTAGTGGGCCTGAACTTGCATGCTCAGAACCTTTAGCCCCTTAAGCAGGATAGGGCTGCGACAAACAGAAATGGTCAGTGAGCTTTCTTTTTTCAATATGTACTTTATTCCCTACTCAGTAAAAGCATTGCTGGAAGGAATATACATATTAAGAAATCTTCAGGGAAAATACCTTATCACCCTAAGAAGTAAAAGACATTTTCTCCCACTATCGATATTTCTATATTCATTAAATTACTAGATTCAGCATAGCAGAACATTACCACTTAATTTCATTTTAAAGCTAAGAATTCAATATCCCAAATAGTAAAATCTAAAATACAAAAGTTTAGTTTAGGTTGGCTTCCCTCAAGCAGAATATTGAGGAATCACTTATGCAAAAGCAGAAATTAAAGGGAATATTCTTTTTTACCTAAAAAAAAATCTAAATAATCTGTAGAGAAAATTAATTAATTTGAATGTCAAAATATACCAAACTAATGTGAATAAAATATAGAGTGGTGTTGTTAAAGGGAAAAGGCACTGCTATGTCATTATTCCATTTAATTCACTGACACAAAGTCTTAACCAAATATCCAACTATGCCATCCAAGCATAATCTATTTAAATAGAATCAAATAGCTTTCATGATTTGTAATCCCCTTTAGCTGACCAGTGGGCCAGTGTCCAGCCTGGGCTAGTGTCCAGCCTAAAAAGATAAGGGGGAGAAACATGATAGGCAAGATGATTCAAATTGATAACAAGACCTCTGTTTCACTGGAATGGCAGAGCTCAAAGGACCCTAGTCCTTACCTATTAAATTCTAATGAAAAACTATCAAAGAACCCATTATAATGGAGAAATTCTGAAACCTACAAAGAAGAGAATAACACAGACCTGCCTATATTGTTCACAAAGCTTAATCAAATGGTTTTTTTACATTTAAAAAAGTATCTTGGTATTTTATAAGTAGAAACACACTTAGGTATTATAAACATACACATTTATAAGTTAACAATGTAAAATATGTTTCAATATGCCCTGAGTTCAGCAGGGCAGCTTATTGCTGTCATTGCTTGTCAGCGACTATGCAAGCATCCAGTGATCAATGTAAGAAACAATGCCTTACATGATGTCTTAAAACAGTCTTAAAACAGTCAATTTGATTGCAAAAATTAAGCATGCAAGAATAGCCAGGGAAGTCAAATAAAAGAATAACAATGATAGAAGGTGACTAGCTCTGCCAGAGGAGAAAACATGCTGTAAAACTTCACTGATCAAAACAGAGTGGTACTGACATATGAAGAGACAGACACACCAAAGAAGCAAAACAGAAAAAGAGGGATTTCAATAGAGGGATTCATCAGCAGACTAGATCAAGTGGGAAAAAGGACCAGTAAACTTAGAGACAGGGCAGTGGAATTCATCCAGACAGAAAAGGAAAAAAAATTGGAAAGATAGCCCAAGGGACTTAAACGACACTATGAAGAGGACCAAAATAAATATTATAGGGGTATCAGAAAGAAAAGAGAGAGAAAGGGACAGAAGTTTATTCAGAGAAATCATGGCTAAATTGGGGAGAAACGAACAGACATCCAGATATGGATAGCTCAAAGGGTTAAAAAAAGATGAAGAGACCCATAAGATACATTTAAATTGTCAAAAATTAAAGATAAAGAATCAGGTCGCCTGGGTGGCTCTGTTAGTTAAGTGTCTGACTTCAGCTCGGGTCATGATCTTGCAGTTTGTGAGTTTGAGCCCCGCATCGGGCTCTGTGCTGACAGCTCAGAGCCTAGAACCTGCTTCAGATTCTGTGTCTCCCCCTCTCTCTCTCTGCCCCTCCCTCATTCACACTCTGTCTCTCAAAAATAAATAAACATTAAAAAAAAAAAGAAAGAATCTTAAAAGTATCATTCTAAGTGGTTAACATACTTAGAAACCCTCCTAAGACTATGATATTTCTCTGCAGAAACCTTTCAGGCCAGAAGGGAGTGGGATGATATATTCAAAGTGTTTTAATAATAATAATAACAACCCTGCCACTCAAAAAATACTCTACCCAGCAAAGTTGTCCTTCAGAAATGAAGAGATAAAGCTAAGCAAAATAAAAGCTGAGCAAAATAAAAGCTGAGCAAAATAAAAGCTGAAGGAGTTCACCACTAACCAGCTTTACAAGAAGTATTAAAGGGACTCTTCAAGCTGAAACGAAAGGATGCTAATTACTAACATGAAGATGTAGGAAAATATAAAACTCACAGGTAAAAATAAATATATACTTAAATTCAGAATACTCTAATATTGTAATGGTGGTGAGTAAATCACTTATAACTTCAGTATAAATTTTAAAAGAACATTAAAAATAACTATATAATAATTTCTTAATAGATACACAATATTTAAAAATGTAAACTGTGACATCAAAAACACAAAATATGGTGGGGAAGAGTGTAAAAATGTAGAGCTTTTGTATGTGTTAAAAGTAAAGTTATCAGGGGTGCTTAGGTAGCTCAGTCAGTTAAGTGTCCTGACTTCAGCTCAGATCATGATCTCACCACTTGAGTTTGAGCCCCACCTCAGGCTCTGTGCTGACACCTCAAATGGTAACAAGAGACAAAGAAGGTCAATACATAATGATAAAGGAGTCAATTCATCAAGACAATATAACACTTATAAATACGTATGTACCCAACACAAAAAACAACTAAATATATAAAGCAAATATTAACAGATCTGAAGAAAGAAACAGAGCAATACAGTAATAGTAGGAAACTTCAATACCCCACTTTCAACAATGGATAGATAATCCAGACAAAAAAATCAGTAAGGAAAATTGTACTTAAACTACACATTAGACCAGATGGACCCCCACATATACATCTAGAAAACATTCCATCCAACAGTAGCAGAATACACATTCTTCTAAAGCCCATGTGGAACATTCTCAAGCATAGATCATATGTTAGGTCACAAACAACTCTTAATAAATTTAAGATAATTGAAATCATAGTAAGCATATTTCCTTTTTTTAAATGTTTATTTTTGAGAGAGAGAGGGAGAGACAGACAGATTGTGAGTTAGGAAGGGGTGGAGAGAGAGGGAGACACAGAATCTGAAGTGGGCTCCAGGCTCTAAGCTGTCAGCACAGAGCCCCAACATGGGGCTTGAACTCAACAACCATGAGATCGTGACCTGAGCTGAAGTCAGACGCTTAACCTATTGAGCCACCCAGGTGCCCCAGTAAGCATCTTTTCCAACCACAATGGTATAAAACTAAAAATCAATTATAGGTGGAAATTAAACAACATGCTCCTAGGTAACCAGTGAGTTAAAGATGAAAACCAAAGGAAAATCAAAAAACACCTTGAGACAAATGAAAATGGAAACACATATCAAAACTTATTGGATGCAGCAAAAGCTGTTCTAAGAGGGAAGTTCATAGGGATGCCTGGGTGGCTTAGTTAGTTAAGTGGCCAACTCTTTATAGGCTCAGGTCATGATCTCACAGTTCGTGAGTTCAAGCCCCACATCAGGCTCTGCGCTGACAGCTGCAGGTCTGCTTGGGATTCTCTCTCTCTCTCTGTTCCTCCCCCACTTGTGCTCTTTTTTCCTCTTTCAAAATAAATAAACAAACTTAAAATTTTTTTAAATAAAAAAATAAAATTAAATAAGAGGGATGTTCACAGCGATAAAAGCCTACACTGAGAAAAAAGAAAGATCCCCAATAAACAAGCTAACTTTCCATCTCAAGGAAGTAGAAAAAGAAGAACAAATTAAGTCCAAAGTTAATGGAAGAAAGGAAACAACAATGATGAGGCAGGAATAAATAAAACAGACTAAAAAGACTATAGAAAAGATCAATGAAACTAAGAGTTTTTTTTGAAAAGATAAAATTGTCAAATCTTTAGACTAATTAAAAGCAAGAAAGACTCAAAATCAGAAATGATAGGTGCTGCAACTGATGACACAAAAATACCAAGGTTCATAAGAAACTACTATCAACAGGAGGCACCCGGGTGACTCAGTAGGTTAAGCATCGCACTTTGACACAGGTCATGATCTCATGGTTCATGAGTTTGAGCCTGGCATCAGGCTCTATGTTGACAGCTCTGAACCTGAAGCCTATTCTGGATTCTGTGTCTCCCTCTCTCTCTGCCCCTATCCGCCCCCACCACTCTCTCAAAAATAAATAAACATTAAAAAAATTTAAAAAAAAGAAATTACTACAAATAATTATACACCAACAAATTAGATAACCTAAAGGAATAGACAAATTCCTAGAAATATACAACCTACCAAATACAACCTACCAAGACTGAACCATGAAAAAACAGAAAATCTAAACAGACCAACTACTAGCAAGGAGATTTAATAAGTAATCAAAAACGTCTCAGCAAAGAAAAGTCCAGGACTAGATAGTTTCACTGGTGAAGGCTTCCAAACATTTAAATAATTAAAACCAATTCTGTTCCAATTCTTTAAAAAAAATAAAAGAGAACGGAATACTTCCAAACTCATTTTATGAGGCCAGCATTACCTTGATACCAAGGGAAGACAAGAACACTATAAAAAAAAAAAAAAAAGAAAATTATAGGCCAATACCCCTGATGAACATAGATTCAAAAATCCTCAACAAAATATTAGCAAACTGAATTCAATGGCATGTTAAAAAGATCATCACTGTAACCAAGTAGTATTTATTTTAGGGATGCAGGGATGGCTCAGTATGTAAAAATCAATAAATGTGATATACCATATTACTAAAATGAAGGTAAAAATCATATGATCACCTCAACAGATGCAGAAAAAAGCATGTGTCAAAATTCAATATCCTTTTATCATAAAAGCTCAACAAACTGGGTATAAAAGGAACATACCTAAACATAGTAAGAGCCATATATGACAAGCCATATGACAGCTAACATTATACTCAACAGGGAAAAGTTAAAAGCTTTTCCTCTAAGATCAGATACAAAACAATGATGAGAATTCTCACCATTTTTATTCAGCGTAATATCAGAAGTACTAATGAGAGCAGGGGCGCGTGGGTGGCTCAGTCGGTTAAGCACCCGATTTCAGCTCAGGTCATGATTTCGCAGTTAGTTCATGAGTTCGAACCCCATATTAGGGCTGTCAGCTCAGAGCCTGGAGCCGCCTTCGGATTCTGTGTTCCCCTCTCTCAGCCCCTCCTCTGCTCACATTCTGTCTCTCTCTCTCTCAAAAATAAATAAACATTAAGAAAAATTTTTTAAAAAAGTACTAGCTAGATCAATTAGGCAAACAAGAAAAAAAAAAAAAACTGAAAGAGTATCCAAATCTGAAGGAAGTAAAGCTGCCTCTATTTAAAGATGACATGACATTATATAAAGGAAACCCTAAAGATTCCACCAAAAAAAATAATAATAAACAAACAAAAAAAACCCTGTTAGAAATAACAAGTGAATTCAATAAAGTTGCGAGATGCAAAATTAATTTATAAAAATCAGTTGTGTTTCTGTACACTAACAATGAACTATCAGAAAGAGAAAAAGAAAAACATCCCATGTATAATAGCATCAAAAAATACATAGGAATAAATTTAATCAGGTAAGTGATCTCAACACTGAAAGTTATAACACATTGATGAAAGAAATTAAAGAACATAGAAATACATGGAGAACTATCCCATGCTCATGAATTGAAATAACTAGTATTGTTAAAAATGTCCACACTATCCAAAAATCACTCTTGGTTCAACGTAATCCCCATCAAAATTCCAAAGACATTTTTCACAGAAATAGAAAAAAAAAATCCTAAAATTCATATGAAACCACAAAAGACTGAATAACCAAAGCAATCTTGAGAAAGAAGAACAAAGCTGGAGGCATCACACTTCCTGATTCCAAATAGTATTACAAAGCCACAGTAATCAGACATATAGTCCTGGCATAAAAACAGACATACAGACCAATGGAGAATAGAGGCCCCAGAAATAAACCCATGCGTATATAGCAAATTAGTTTCTGACAGAAGAGACAGAACATACAATAGGGAAAGAATAGTGTCTTCAATAAACGGTGTTGAGAAAACTGGATAGCTTCATGCAAAAGAATGAAAATGAACCTCTATCTTATACCACACACAAAAATCAACTCCAAATGGATCAAATTGAACAAAATACCCTAAAACTCCTAGGAAAAAAACAGCAAAAATGCTCCTTGACACTGGTCTTAGGAAGGATATTTTGGATTTGACATCAAAAGCACAAGCACATAGGACCTCAAAACTAAAACGCTTCAGGGGAAAAAAAAAAACATAGCAAAGGAAACCATAAGCAAAATGAAAAGGCAACCTACGAAATTAAGGAAAATATTTGCAAAACATATAACTACTAATGGGTTAAAACTGAAGATATATAAGGAACTCACACAACTCAATACCAAAAAAAATAACCCAATCAAAAAACGGGCAGAGGAACTGAACAGACATTTTCCCAAACAATATATAAAAACAGGCAACATGTAAATGAAAAGGTACTCAAATCATTAATCACCAGGGAAATGCAAATCAAAACAACAATGGCTGTTATCAAAAAGACGAGAAAAATGCTGGTGAAGATGTGGAGAAAAGGGAATTTTCCTACACTGTTGGTGAGAATGTAAACTGGTACAGACGCTATGGAAAATGGAACAGAGTTTCCTCAAAAAATTAAAAACAGAAATACCCTATGATCTACCAATCCCACTTCTGGGTATAAATGCAAAGGAAACTAAATCAATACCTTGATGAGGTATCTGTACTCCTATGTTTACTGCAGCATTATTCACAATACCCAAGGCATGGAAGCAACCCGTGTGCATCAACGGAGGAATGAATAAAGAAAATGTGACACACCCACACCCACCAACGCCCCCCCCCCACGAGAATATTATTCAGCCATAAAAAACGAAAGAAATTCTGTCATCTGCGACAAGGTGGATAAACCTGGAGGATATTAAGTTAAGTGAAATAATTTACACTGAGAAAGATAAATACTACATATTATAACTTATATGTAAAATCTTATAAAAAAGATTTCTGAACGCTGATTTTGTATCCTGTGACTTTACTGAATTTATTTATCAGTTCCTGTAGTTTTTTGAGCACATACATTCCTTTAAGGGCACACAGAATATTCACCAAAACCTACTCAATCCTGGGTTGTAAAACAAGTCTCGACCAATGTTAAAGGACTGAAATCATTTTTTAAGTATGCTTCTGCAACAAAGGCATTAAATTAGTACTAATAGGAAGATAGCTAGAAAAGTAGAATATATATAAAATCAATTCACTTCTAAATAACTCATAGGTCAAAGAACAAATCACAAAGAATTATAGATTAGTGCAAATGATAGTAAGAATATAACATATCTGAATTTAAGGGATGTATCTAATGCAGTCCTTAGAGGAAATTTTATGGTACTATAAAGTTTATATCAGGAAACAAAAAGGTATTGTGGAAGCAATGATCTAAGCTTCCACATTAAGAAGCTAGAAAGAAATTAAATCCAACATTAATAGTAGTAAACAAATAATAAAGACAAAAATCTATGAAATACAAAATACACAAGTAGTAAGAGAGAAAATCAACCAAGGGAAATTTGACTCTGGAAATACAAATAATTGTTGAATCCAGGAACTGAATATGTAAGTAGATATTAACTACATAATTCTTTAACTTCTGTGCGTATTTGAAAGTTTTCAAATTAAAAAGTTCAGAAAAAAAAAAAATTTATAAATGTTGGCTCTGACAGTAGCTAATCAGAACACTTGTATCTTTATATATTATCTTCTAAAATTCAATATGAATTTTATGACATACAAAATTAAAAATGTCATCTATTTCAAACGTAACATGATACATCAAAGTTAAGTACTCTATGACCTGGATTAAAGATTTAAAGATTCTGACATCAAATGTTTCCAAAGGAAAGAAGTAGAACCAAATTGTTATCAACCTTATAGTGCACGAAACCCCCTCCCCAACACGAACACATGGATAATCAGTGGTTTAGAACCTGTGGTAGGCAGAACAGTGGTCCCCTCAATGTAGGTCCTCACATCCTAACTCCCAGATGGTGTGATTAAATTAATAACTGTGAGGGCACCTGGGTGGCTCAGTCGGTTAAGCGTCCGACTTGAGCTCAGGTCATGATCTCGCAGTTTGAGGGTTCGAGCCCCACATCAGGCTCTGTGCTGACAGATCAGAGCCTGGAGCCTGCTTCTGATTCTGCGTCTCCCTTTCTCTCTGCCCCTCCCCTGCTCATGCTCTGTCTCTATCTGTTTCTCAATAATAAATAAATGTTAAAAAAAATTTTTAAATTAAGGACTGTGGTGGCAGATTATCCTAGTTTATCAGGGTGAACCAAATCCAATCACAAGTCTTCAAAAACAAAGAACCTTTCCTGGCTGTGGCCATAGAGAGATGTGATTACCGAGGAAAATTCAGAGAGATGTAATGTTGCTAGCTTGGGAGATGTAGGAAGGGAGCCAAGAGCAAAGGAATTTATGTGGCCTCTACAAGCTAGATAAAGCTCGTTCCAGAACCTCCAAAAAGAAATGCAGTCCTACTAACACTTTAATTTTATCCCAGTGAGACACATGTTAGAATCTAACCTTGTATCTTATCTTGTGTAAGATAAGTCTGTATTGTTTTAGTCACTATGTTTGTAGTAATTTGTTTCAGCCACAATAGGAAACTAATATAAAACTCCACATATATGAATAGGCAGTTAATTACTACCAGAGATTTGTGGAAATCCCATAATAGGAAAGAAGAGGCCCAGATTAACAAAAAGATAAATACAGCTAGAAAAAAATTTTAAAACAAAAAGGAACTCTTGAAAATGAAACAGAACGACAAGCTTAATAGAAAGGCTGAATAAAAGTTGAAAAAATTTCAAGAAAGAGAGATATGAGACAATGAAATAGAAAATGAAAAAGAACATCAGAGGATTGGCCCTAGAAGTTGAATATCTGACTAAGAAGAGAAGCAAAAAAGAAAATAAAGAAAAACAAAGAGAAAGAAATCAAATATATCAAGAAATTTCCTAGAACTATAATGCAGGAGTTTCCAGACTGAAAGAGTCTGTCAGGTGCAACAGGACAGGGATGCCAAAGGGCCCATTCCAAACCAACACCCAGAATTTCATAACACTGGTGACAGAAATGACCCACAAAACCTTCAGAGAGAAAATCAATTTTCGGTCAAACCATCAAGAATCAGAGTGGCATCAGAAATCTCAACAGCACACTAAAAGTTAGAAGACAATGGAACAACACCTTCGAAACTCAGGGAGACAATTTCCAGAGTATAATTCCATACCCAACCAAGTTACATTCAAGCTCGAGGACAGAATAAACATGCAGATATCTGAGGCTTCAAAATCTGCCCCTCAAGAACACTTTCTCTGGAAACCAATGGAGAATTTCTCCACCTAATAAGGATTTGTAGCCCAAAAGGAGACAACACAGGGAATCCAACACAAAAGTTAAAAAAGGAGAACAAATCAACAGCTTTATAGCCAATCTAGATCATAGTTAAGAATACAGGTTTCTCCCCGCTTTCCAAAGTTTAAATTATACTTCATTTTTATGAAAGACCTATATTAGTATGCATTTTTTGCTAACTGAAGGAAATCTGATGAGGATTTTCCCTTTAACAAAAAAAAGAAAAGTGGAAAAGCGAAAAGAGAGTTCAGCATTTGTCTTGTAGCAAGGCCTTGGAGGCAGCACACACCCCAAGGAGCAAGAGTGGCACCACGGGGCTCCTTCCCTGGAAACTGCTCTTGATTATCTCAGCATCCAAATGCCAAAAATTGAACTGTGTCTGTGAGCATCTGTGCTTTATTTGGATGTCTTTTGCACATCATTAGCAAGACGTGTCCTAAGTTATCAGAACAGCCTAAGACAGATTATTTTTGGCATCTGGGAACACTAAAAAATATTTCCATATAAATGAATGGTAATTGGTTCTTTGCTTTATGCCATTTCAGCATAAAGAATTCAGAATTTCATAGAGAATTTCAGATTCTTTTCTATCTGAACATAAGGTTACTCCCATTTATTAAAAACATTTTTTAAATTAAAAAACATTTTTTAACGTTTTTATTTATTATTGAGAGAAAGAGCATGAGCAAGGGAGAGGGGGAGAAACAGACTCTGAAGCAGGCTCCAGGCTCCAAGCTGTCAGCACAGAGCCCAACGCAGGGCTCCAAGTCACAAATCGCAAGATCATGACCTGAGCCGAAGTCGGACGCTTAACTGACTGAGCCACCCAAGCACCCTTTAAAAATTTTTTTTTAAATTATGTTTATTTATTTTGAGAGAGAGAGAGAGAGAGAGAGAGAGAGAGAGAGAGAGAGACTATGAGTGGGGGAGGGGCAGGGAGAGAGGGAGACACAGAATCTGAAGCAGGCTCCAGGCTCTGAGCTGTCAGCACAGAGCCAGACGCGGGTCTCAAACCCACAAGCCATGAGATCATAACCTGAGGTGAAGTCGGACACTTAACCGACTGAGCCACCCAGCCGCCCCTACTCCCATTTATTTTAAAGAGCAATCCCCTAATACTCTGACAACACAACATGCAAAAAAGTAAAGAATTATTTGCAATAGAAAGTTTAAAAAGTGAAGGACACCTTAACAATGGCAAAAACTGTATTCAAATTGCTAAATCTTGTTGCCCTAATGGTAGGAAAATATCAAAACCAAAATGAGGCAGACTTTTAGGTGTTAGGATACATGAAAAGATATTTTACTTTCTCTTATGATTTCCTCAGTAAGGTTAATATTTACCCCAAATTCCGACTTTTTAATGCTTTATCAAAATTGTTCTCTTTTACAATATGCCTTTTTAAAGGTTTTATAACAGTAAATGAGCTGTGGCTGATTTTATTCTGGGCACCAGTTGGAAATAATGTGATGCAGAAGTTATTCCACTTAGCCCTGGAAACCTGAAATGTAATCATTAATCACAGATTTGCACTCTTTCCTAATGAAAAAAAGATGCTTCCTAATATATCTTAGGAACAAGTACTCTAAACACTCAAAATATGGAATAAAGAGGCCACCTCAATGAGTGAAGCAGTCCCCTCACTGGTGATATTTAGGAAGAAATATATGAAGAAAGGGTTCTCTGAAAAGGAATCACATGTTTATCAGAATGTTAGGGAGAGTTTTCAAATTTTATATCACAAGCTATTAACAAATTATGAAATAAACATAATGGGTTATGGCCAGCACATTTTAGTGGAATTTAATGAAATGGAACAGAATAGAAAACTGTAGAGTGCGAAGCATGACTTAAATGCAAGGACCAATTTGTGCAACTTTCACTGATCTATTTACAAATGTAGAGTTAAAGGTACCTGTGTACTGAGTTGTGATGCCAACTTTTTTTTCTTACTATGCGTCACAGTCAGAAAGCTTTGCGAAGGTCTCAGAGGATAAACTCCACACCAAACAAGCAGCTGCCAGATGCATTCTGCAGGCAAAGAGGACCTGGGCCCAGGGCCTGCTTCAGTGGGGGAGGCTGGTGGAGACCCAGCCCGCCCAGAACACTTTCCAGCACAGGGCCAAGCCAACACTGTGGGAAGTCCCACTGTGAGATCAGGAAGGAACCCAGAACACTGGAGAAGTTCGGTTGGGTTCAGAGCAGAGGGCAGAAGGTCCTGTATGATAAATTAGGACGGAATATACCACATAGGCCCAGGCAGTCAAATCAGGAATGAAAAATAATTTATCACTATGCAGAAAAACATTTCTCATCCTCCCCAAAGCAATTATGTTTTGCTTTGAAGCCAATTACATTCAAGAGACAATGAAATAATGCCTATGAACAGCGGTGTGTACCAATAATGTTTATTTTATTTTATGGCCTCAGGACACAGTTTAAGTACTTCTTAAAAAGTAATTTGGCAGTAAAGTGGAAAAATTTACTTTAAGATTTTTCTTTGTGAATCATAACGAATTTGGAAGATGTGCTAGCTCACATGTTGCCAGAAAACAAAATTAATGAATAAACTAAATTTCAATTTTGAGCCAAACTCGTAAGCTATAGTCAACATGCCATGAACATTAAACACTCCCAAGTTTTAGATCTAGAGTTAAGTCATTTTGAAAATAAAAGTTGACCCTACCCCAAATGCTGACTGCAACCCCATCCTCTCCATCTTCTCTGACAAATGACAGGCCATGGCAGAAAAGCAAGAGGAAAAGATTCAAACTGGATTCAGTAATGCTTCAAAATCCCTCCCAGGTCAACAAGCTCTCTAAGGAAGGTAAAATAGTAAACTCCATCTGCTTTTTCAAAATTATAGACAAAAGTTTAGGGCAGGAAGATACTCAAGTTAATATAAAGTTTTCAGAATATCTGTGGATTTATTCTTTTGTTTTGTTTTCAGTTATTTTAATTTCTTTTCTTTGTGTGGATGTATTATCTTTTCCTTTCCCCCGATTTTTTCTTCTAAGAGTGAATTTCCTGTAAATGAATTACAGAAATGCACTCAGAAATGCTCACTCAATTATTATAAGCCCAAATGGTTACCCACACTTCCTCAAGAGTCTTTTCTTTTTCTTTCTTTAACTTTAGAAGAGGCTGATGTGCTCAAACTGATGCTTTCCTCCTAGAGTGTGGCCTGTATGATGTCTCACTTTGGCTTCAGCTCCAAAAAAGCAACATGAAGACACCCAAGTGGCTATAATGTTCCATTAGGACCTTGCCTTTTCATTCTTCCAATTGTTATTCATTAATTTATTTGTGGTAAGCCTTTCATTACATCTAACCTTCTTAGAACTTTCCTTCTACATTTTTTCTATCATCAACACAAATGTGTATATTGTACTTGAAAGCACATTTTATATTTGAAAAAATCTTTTTTGTGGTGACATTTTTTTTCAAGTCACAATACACTGATGGCAAACAGGAAGTGGCTAAAAATATGCTTGAGAGTTGCGAACTCAACTTCTCCTCCTGCGCTCACAGGCACTTCATACTCAGTATACCTAAAACTAACCTTTTACTGACATTCCCCAACAGTTCCAAGTGTTGCAATCTCATTGAAAGGTCTGGCCATTCTCTCGGCATCCCAGAGAGAAATTCCTTTGTCCTGTCTTCCCATACAGTTGTCAAGTCTTATACACTTGAATTCTTAAGACTTTCTGGAGCCCAGCATTGCTTTCCATTCTCAGAGCCCCTATTCCAGGCTCTCATCTGGATAAACACAAAAGGCCTAACTGGTCTTTCTGGTCTGACCTCTGCAATCTACTCTCCACATGTGGCCAGAGACTCTTCCTAAAACACACATCTGTCACAGGGAGAAAACAGCAGCCCTTTTATGTCCCCTGATGAGTAAACAGCTGCCACCTATGCCTGTGTCAAAGTGATCACAACAGCGAGCTCCAGCTCAGCAGCCGTCAGTCTGCAAGAAATGATACCAAGGGTGGAGAGACTCCTTGAGCATTCAATCAGCAACATCCAGACTTCAGGAAGCTGCGCTGATCAGAGGGTCCAGGCTCTTCCACAAATAAATTGTGGCAAAAGTAAAGAGGAGACGCGGCATACAAAAAAAGACGCAACATTTAAAAAATGAGAAAGACTGAACTTGTACCTAGGGAGGCACACCTGAATGAAGTATAACGAAACACAAGGGTGCGACGGCTGACATCAGAGTAGGCTCTGTGGGGACAGCTGTGACTGGGGTGGGGCCCCTGGGTCTGTGCTGTGGTTACCAGGGAATTTCCTTCAGTTACTTTAAGAAGCTACACACTTATTCAGATGGTATACTCTTTTATTTTGCACTGAAAATGTTAAAACATGGACACACACACACACACACACACAAATTGGATCATGTCACTGCCCTGTTAAAACCCTTCAATGGCCTCACAGTGCTTGTAAGGAAAAGTCCAAGCTCCTTCCTTCACGTGGTAGAGGAGGCCTTGCGACACCTGGCTTCGTACTCAAAGCCTCTGCACTTGCTAGTCTCCTCCATACATTACATTTCCAGTTCTTTAAAAGCACTGTGCTTTCTTATGTCATGGCCTTTGAACATCAGTTACTTCTGCTTGAAACAATCAAACACACTCTCCTTCCCCTTCACTTGGCTGATTCCTATTTGTCCTTCAGGCCCTAGTGGGAAAGTCTTCCCTGATGCTTTAATGTTGGGTGAAGTAACCCTCCATCTACCCATTACACAATGTACTTTCCCAATCACAGCATTTATCATCTGCATTCATATTTGTTTATGAGTGGATACCTTCCATAGGTCAACAACAAGGCAAGATGTAGAATGCCTTCAAATTTTTACATCCCCAATTCCTAGTACCATGCCTAGGACAAAGTAAGTACACAGTAAACATACATAAAATGAATATGTACATATATTTATTGTAAGTGAAAATTACCTTTCTTGGCATCAATTTATAAAAAAAACAAAATATAAGTGAAGAAATAAAGGTAACAACGTTATGCTAGGTAATCTTTCATTAACTCATTTAATGCTCCACTATGACATATTGCATTTATCATCAATTCATATGTGAGGAAACTGGGCCATGGAGAAGCCAACTAACATGCTACAGGTCATAGAACCCATAAATGGGATTAGAACGCAGGCGGTCCAGCTCCCCAGCCCTTGCTCTAATTCCAATAAATTATTACCTCCCACTGCCTAACATCACTACCACTCATTTAGAAGACTGAAGCAGGTGGCTTTAATGGGGGGAAAAAAACCCAACGTCTACTGAGGTTACCTGATAGGGAACACCACGAATATTACATACATATTAAGATGTTGGATGCCAAAATTTGAGGACCCAGTGAGAAGAGAATACCAGGTACAAGAGCACTTCAAAGAGCAGGTAATCTGACTCTCCTGGTAAACTATCCACGGAGATGTCATATCCTGACATACCTTCTACAGGCCTCCAACTGGGCCAAGGAACAATACCTCTGTGATTACAGGCTGATGACAGGCAGGCCTGAGGAACAAAAGCGAGTCAGGCAAATGTGAGCGTCCACGGTGTACAAGGTACCAAATCTGGTGCAAAGTTGTGTACAGATCCAGGACTTCAGCTCTTGGTAAGCTCAGACTCTCAATCAAAATAAATTCATTCATTCATTCATTCATCCGATATAATTTATTAGCATCTTTGTGACCATATTATGGCTCTCAGGACTCAAAAGTAAAACATGATGATGGTGCTACCCTCAATAAGCTTATGTGCCAGTGCGATAGGCAAACAAATAAAGCAAGAATTATAGGACAGACAAAACATCCTATAATTAGTTTGCATAGTTCCCTTAGCATATCTGAATCACATTGGAGAAGGTATGGGTAGAAGCTAGAGCCCAGGATGTTTCTGGAAAAACATTTTGAGTGGGCTGCATCTTGAAAATATATATTCCTGATCAGAAAACCAAGTAGTAAATAATCCACTTACCACTGCAAACCCATAAGTCACATGAAAAGTAATAACTATGGGATTTGAGAAGCATAATAGGCTAGAGAAAATGTTATGGAGGAAGGAGAAGTTAAACTGGATCTTGAAGTCTGGGTAGGGTTGGAGGGAAAGGAGGAAGGAAAGGAATATATACATCTTTCTAGGCAGAAAGGCCAACTCGGAGCTGGTCTGTAAATTTATTGCCACTAGACTCAGGGCA
Source organism: Cryptoprocta ferox (assembly GCA_028646485.1). Taxonomy (NCBI): domain Eukaryota; kingdom Metazoa; phylum Chordata; class Mammalia; order Carnivora; family Eupleridae; genus Cryptoprocta; species Cryptoprocta ferox. Next base: position 44,928,186 of record CM053577.1, read on the forward strand.
GAGTTGAAAATGCCAGTCACATATGTTCCAAGTGGACCACAGGGGAAATGCACATCAACACCTGGCAGTGAAAAGCTTAAAACACTAAAATCACAATGTTCTAGGAAAAATAAGACTTTAAAAATCTGTATGCTCTGGATAGAGACATGTTTTATGATGACAATAGGCTGATCTTTTTTTTTTTTGAGACCTAAAGATATTTTTTCCTAAAAAGCTTACCCACACTCAACAAGGACACAAACAATGATAGCAAAATGCATTCACGGAGTGGCAAGAGTGAACAAACAGAATAAAGGGAAGGAAGGAGAAAAATGGTGGAGGTAAAGACTGTAGCAGTGGCAGTGCAGAAGCCACAGGACAGGTGAAAGTGTAAGACAGTGAACTTATAAGAATAACAGATATGGCCAGGAGGCCCAAATAAGTATAGTAATAAATATACATAAAACACCTACCAGGGGTATCTCTGAGCTTTTGTGGTGATTAACAGGGGCAGAAGGCTTTGAAATGCATCTGTCCACATAGTTGGTTGATAGCAACAGAGACAAAGTGAGACAGATAAAATGGACAGAAGAAATAGTGACACCAGAAGATGTGCGAAAGTGAACTGTCTTCTCTTTCCTATATTCCCTACCTCATCTGGGCATCATTGTGTAACCATTTCACCCATGACAAAAACCAAGTACCATTTTTAAAAACCACCCTTTCCATTCCTTTTTAAATTTTGGCGTGTCTCGGGGCGCCTGGGTGGCTCAGTCAGATGGGTGTCCAACTTTGGCTCAGGTCATGATCTCACAGTTCATGGGTTCGAGCCCCGCTTCGGGCTCTGTATTGACAGCTTGGAGCCTGGAGCCTGGAGCCTGCTTTGGATTCTGTGTCTCCCTCTCTCTCTGCCCCTCCCCTGATCACACTGTCTCTGTCTCTCAAAAATTAATAAAATGTTTAAAAATAAATAAATAAATAGATAGATAAATAAATAAATAAATTTTAGAATCACATGGGGGGGGGGGAGTGGTTTGGCTCACTCCGAAAGACAGTGATTCACAGTGTCTGTGTAGGGCCTAGAGATCTGTCTTTTTAAGAATATCTGTATGTTACCTCATTCAGTCAGTCAGAATGGCTAGAACAAAAAGACAAGAAAAATTTAGTGTCGGTAAAAATATGGAGAAAAGAGAACCCTCATGCACTTTTGGTGGGAATGTAGTTTGGTACAGCCACTATGGAAACAGTATGGAGGTTCCTCAAAAAACTAAAAATAAAAATGCCATATGATCTAGTAATTCCACTTCTGGGAATTTACCCAAAGAAAAGAAAAATACTTATTCAAAAAGATATATGTACCCCATGTTTATTCCAGCATTATTTACAATAACCAAGATCTGGAAGCAACCTAAGTGTCCACTGATAGATAAATGGATAAAGAAGATGTGGTGTGTTTATAGATGTAATATTACTCAGCCATAAAAAAGAATGAAATCTTGCCATTCTTGACAATATGGATGGACCTAGAGGCTATTATACTAAGTGAAATAAGTCAGACAGAAAAAGACACATGAATAAACAAACACACGCACACACACAAAGCAGAAACAGGCTCATAAATATGGAGAATTGGTAGGTACCAGAGGGGAAGAATGTGGAGGGATGGGCAAAATGGGTGGAAGGGGATTAAGAAGTACAAACTTATAGAAATAGTCACAGGGATGAAAAGTACAGCATAAGGAATATACTCAGTAATATATAATAACTTCGTATGTCGACAGATGGTACTATACTCCTTGTGGTGAGCATTTTATAACATAATTGTTGAGTCATTATGCTGTACAGCTGAAACTAATATAATATTGTATGTTGACTATACTTCAATTAAAGAAAAAAACCCAGGCTGCCTGAGTGGCTCAGTCAGTTAAGCAGCTGACTTCAGCTCAGGTCATAATCTCACAGTTCGTGGATTCAGATCCCATGTCGGGCTCTGTGCTGACAGCTCAAAGCCTGGAGCCTGCCTCAGATTCTGTGTCTCCCTCTCTCTCTGCCCCTCCCCTGCTTGCTCTCTCTCTCAAAAATAATAAAATGTTAAAAACAAAACCAAAATTTAACCCACTGGTAACTGTATTTGTTATAAATGAATTGGACCTGTAATATGATTTTTGCAGACACAAAAGACAATTTTTTAATTTTAATTTTTTAAGTAGGCTCTATGTCCAATGTGACGCCCAAATTCATGACCCTGAGATTAAGAGGAAATAAAGACAATTTTTAACTCCCCCTGCCTCCCCAAAAGAGGACATCTATAGAACTCTGATGAAAGAACCACATGGTGAGAAAGTGTCTCATATCCAATCAATCTCAGTGCAGACTCTCTGTCCTGTGTCTTTTAAAATAATTCCTTCTTCTCTCCACCCTCACAGTCTTCTTTCTTTTATGTTTATTTATTTATTTTGCAACAGACAGAGAGAGAATCCCAAGCAGGCTCTGTGCTGTTAGCACAAAGCCCAACGCAGGGTTCAATCTTGCAAGCCATGACATCATGACCTGAGCTGAAATCAAGAGCCAGATGCTTAACCAACTGAGCCACCCAGGTGCCCCTCTCCACCCTCACTGTCTTAACTGTGGTCTTCACTTCCTTCCTGGATTAATATTATAAGCTTCTACCTCTTTCCTCTCCTCCTGATTCCTCCCCTCCAAGCCATCCCACACACAAAGCTTCAAAAGCACAGGCTTATGTGGGATAAGCAGTGATCTGGAGATTCCTGGCAATGTCTCTTCCTGCTGTCCTAATGCAGCATATTGACACTGGAAAGGAAAAGGAAAGATGGATGAGACAGGCTGTGTTAAGCATGACTAAAACATGTTCTCTTAACAGATATGGCAGAAGGAGATGAAGACATAAAAAGCCACTCTGAAGATAACTAAGGTAAAATGGACTACTCACTTATAAGAAACTCCATGGGCATACTCACGTCATTATTACTCTCTAGGAGTCAGAAATATCTGTACAGCATTAGTAAGAACCTAATGTCAGCAAGACCCTTTTTATTTTATTTTTTTAAGATTTATTTATTTTTGAGAGAGCGCAAGGCGGGGAGGGGCAGAAAGGGGGAGACAGAGCATCCAAAGCGGGCTCTGTGCTGACAGGCTGACAGCAGAGAGCCTGATGTGGGGCTCGAACTCATGAATCGCGAGATCGTGACCTGAGCCAAAGTCTGATGCTTAACCAACTGAGCCACCCAGGTGCCCCAAGACCCTACATCTTAAGTAGTATTAAATTGAATAGTATTTTACCTAACAGAGAAAGCCAACTTAAGAAAAAAAATGACTACGAAGCCTCATTGGAACAGAATACAGACACACGAGCAGCGCTTGTCAATTAACATTTTCCCTCAAGATACAGGGCAAGAAATGCACTAAATTCAAACGTCATGCTTGGCACATTTTTCATATTAGAAAAAGTTAAGAGTCCAGATTATAAAGACCATGTGGAACCCTTGTGTTGCCCCTGTTTGTATACATGGGGGAAGAGCACTGACTGAGAGCGCTATCAAAAGACAGACAAGGATTCCTCTGCCTTAAGCGTGGCTTCCCTCTTTCATGAAACTCTGAAAGCCCATGTTATACTTAAAAAGGCAAAATGACACTAAAAGGGCAGGAGGTAGGAGAGTCACTCATCACCAATACAAACTCTGAGAGTCAAACAACAAACAGATCCCACAAGAAAATTAACTTTTGGATTCCTGCTCACTTGGGTATGATTATGGCTGCTGTAACACATCTTAAATGTGTTGTTAGAAAGAAGCATTGTTAAAACTACTTTATCCTCACAGCAGTTGAAATAGGTGGAAAACACTTTGCTTATTGTGTATTGAACAATCATACCCTAAAGGAGGTGCTTGGCTAACCCGCACGCCCGATGTCACCGCTCAATGAGCAGCTCTTCACGTGATTCCTCCCACCATGGGTCACTTGACCTCAATCCTTACCCAATATCTTTGTTTATTATTATACTGGCAACAACCTGCTTATTAAATAGCCTTCAAGAAGAGAATTCCCAGTGGCCAGGTTCCTAACATGTGTTTCTAAAGATGTTTAAGAATCTGATCATCGGGGAGCCTGGCTGGCTCAGTCAGTAGAGTATGCCACTCTTGGGCTCGGGGTCATGAGTTCAAGGGCCACATTGGGGGTAGAGGTTACTTAAAAATAAATAAATAAAACAAATGTAGGATCTCTTTTATAAAAAACCTATCATAAATAGCCTCATAGTCATCAGTTTTAGTCTTCTATTTTCCAGGATCTGAAGTAGGGTAAAAGGGGATGACTTCTTTTAGATCGCAGAATGAAAAGGACAGAGAAAAAGAGAGGCAAATGGAGAGGTAAGGGAAAGGGTAAAAGGAAGGAGAAACAGGAAGGAGAAAAAGTCAGGAGGCTTGGGGGCTGGGTTTTCTGAGAGCCCCGAGTTTGTTACCCTAGAATCCAATGGTTTCCAGGTGCATTCTGGGTTAAGCCTCCCAGTCTTCCCCACTGTAAGGTCACAAGAGGAAAACCTGATCTTTTTTACTCACAGTGCTGCAGCTCCACATGTTGGGACCCAGCTACACCCTCCCCCTTCCTTTGATTCCCAGCCTTAACGAACAATTTAGAAAAGTAAGAAGTCTGCGAAACAGCTGTAGGGAACTGCACTCGGAGCCAACAGGCCACGCTCAGAAAGACAGGCACACACTTCATTTTGGAATGTACAGGAATAACTGATTGGTTCATTTCCATATGCCAGAGGCTTTTCTTTCTTTTTTTCTCTCCTCCATTTTACTTTATTATTTTATTTTATTTTGCAAATACACTCTCGGATATCACTCTCCAGCAGTTTGCAATCCATAGGCAAGGATTTAGTATTCAGTCCGTTGCAAATAAAAGTACAATTACTTCTCTGTACCAAAGTTCAACTTTCTTTGTTTCCCTCACCAGTTCTGATTTCCTGTAGCTGACTGGCTCCAACGCAAGAATGAAGTAATTTCTTTCCTCTGTGATTTATTTTCTGACGATACGTAAGCAAAAATACCATAAAGAAAGGAGGAAAGCATGATTCACAATGAATCCTTCTCAAAATCACAACTCCAGAGTGACAGAGCAGGTAAAATGGAGTATTGTGTATTAGGAAACTTGAGAATCAAGCGGCATGTTCATATCTAAAGATAATAGACTTTTTAGTAAAACTACGTGCCAGGTACATAATACTAAGAGCTTTACATGCATTATCTCATTTAATCCTTAGTACTACCACATCTTATAGATGAAGAAACTGAGGTTTCCACAGGTTAAAAAACCTGCCAAAGGATGCATGGCAAATAAAAAGGCAGGTTTTTTTAACCTGTGGAAACCTCAGTTTCTTGCCAGCACTGTTCTGCCTCCAAAGACCATTGTGCAAGGCCCGTTCCCCAGGGTGTAATGCTTAGACAAAAGCCTGTTGCCTGGAAATGTGCACAGGATCACTATATGCTATGGACTACAGCTGAACAACAAATCCTTTTTGTTACAATCTTACCTTAAATCTCTTTTAAATGCATTCATCTCTTCTGTTATTAAGTAAACTAGGGTCAACTTAACTGTACCTTTCTTAAATTGTTAAGGATCTGTGGTGTTTTCCAATAATCATTTGAGTGAGGTTGGTTGTTTTTTTTTTACTTCGTTTGTTTTAAGCTATAGATCACTGCAAGAATTTCCTAAGGAGTGGAATGGTATCTATTAATCTCTAGCTTGAGTGAGATACACAATGTACAGGGAGCCTGCCTGATACATATGCAAAATTCTACTGAAGGATTAAGCTGGACTAGGAAAAAAAAAAGTGGTCTGAGGCTAAACCATACATCCATCCCTTCTACCTTCCACCTCCACCTTCAATGAACTTCACTTTGGAGATGCTTTATCCGGGGATGCTATGATATATTCATTCATTGGACAGAAATCTACTTAATACCATGCTAAGAGCAGGAGGATACATATGTGAGCAAAAGACACAACCCTGCCTTTAACGTTAGTCTGGTCTGGGATAAAAAACAGCACCGTGCAACTCATCACACGTACAATATTCATGAGACCATTGTGAAGGTTCTTCACAAAAACCCCAGGAGACATTTCTGTCTGATACTTGGGTCAAAGGTAGTACTTCTGTAGAATAACTGATCTGTTTTTGATATCATGGACACTCTACACTCAAAACCAACTAAGCCTACTCTCTTTGCTGCTGAAAAGCACACGGCCCACTTTGGTCCACCCATGGTCTGCAAGGGACAACATTTTACAACGGTCTCATTCCTAATTTAGCTGATATCCCCAACTTTTTTCTTTCCCTTTCTTTCTCAGCTACTTCTAATTTGCATCTTGTATTTTGTTTCCTCAGTCTTCTGGGGGGAAAGGTACAGTAGAAATAAGTAAATGAAAATACAAATATGAAAATTTTAGAAAAGTAGAGTAATATGTGCTCTCAAAACTCCAAAAATTGACTTTCTGTATATTTCTTTAAATCTCTATTAAAAACTGCTTTTATTTTTCCTACCTTAAATTTTAAGCTCCTGGGGGGGTGGGTAGAGGGGAACTGATGGAGAATATTTATTTATTTGAAGTCTAGCTGTGTTCTTTTTCTTTTTAAATGTTTATTTATTTATTTATGGGGGGGGGGAGAAAGAGAAAGAGAGAGAGAGAGAGAGAGGGGAAGGACACAAGTGGGGGAGGGGCAGAGAGACGGGGAGAGACAGAATCCCAAGCAGACTCCATGCTGTCAGTGCAGAGTCCAGTGTGGGGCTCAAATGTGGGGCTCAAACTCACAAACCGTGAGGTCATGACCTGAGCTGAGATCAAGAGTTGGATGCTTAACCAACTGAGCCACCCAGGTGCTCCCTAGCTGTGTTCTTTTTAACTATGTAAGGTCTGAAGGCAGAAAGCAACCATTTACAAATGAGAATACCCCCACAGGCCAACTGACATACATAGAACTTGCTCTAGTGACTAGGTGACACTATATAAAAATTGAATTACATAAAAAATGAGTTCACTTTAAGTGAATCAAAATGCATTTCTATTGTTACCAGCTCTAAACTTAGGGTGTCAGGTCATTAAGCTTTCTCCAAGTGGTTTCATATTCAGTTTTTCTTTTCTTTCTTTCTTTCTTTTTTTTTTTTTTTTTTGAGGTAGGGCGGGGCAGTGGAAGGAGAGAGAGAATCTCAAGCAGGATTCACACTCAGTGCAGAGTCTGATGCAATGCTCAATCCTACAATCATGGGATCATGACCTGAGAAAAATCAAGAGTCTGATGCTTAACCAACTGAGCTACCAGGCTCCTCAAGCTCTTATCAAGCTTTTGTATAATACAGAGGCAACTGCAGCCCAAATTCTAGCTCTCATTTGGAAGATGAGATCTATAGGGAACAAAAAAAGCCTAATTCAAAGGTTAAAAACATTTTTTGTGATGCTGAAAATGATTTGCCACTTTATATAGAGGTTACAATAACATCTTTTTTAATTTGATTTTTATTTAAAAAAAATTTTTATTTAACGTTTATTTATTTGAGACAGAGAGAGACAGAGCAAGAGCAGGGAAGGGGCAAGGAGAGAGGGAGACACAGAATCCATAGCAGGCTCCAGGCTCTGAGCTGTCAGCACAGAGCCTGATGCAGGGCTCAAACCCATGAACTGTGAGATCATGACCTGAGCCGAAGTTAGACGCTTAATCGACTGAGCCACCTAGGCACCCCTAAATTTGATTTTTAGAACTAAGTTGAGAACAGCTTAAATTATTCTGTTACTTTTACTATTATGAAGAAGTCAGAAGAACAAAAGAACGTGTGAGAATGTGGCATCTCTGCAAAGGTACATACAGCACACAGATAGGACTCATGTATGCCCACTCATTGGGGTACTGGGAGGCACACGGAAGTATAGTATTAAAAGAAGAAAGAAGTTTTGCATGCTGTTGTTTTTCAATCACTACCATCCTCGTGATTAATCTTTCGGATTCCCTTTGTACTTTATGGTACACATTATATAAAATGGATACGTAACATGATCAATATAATTAGATCATATTTTCCTTTAACTTTTCTTTTACAGTGGCTCAAGGGCCTTAAATAAGTGAATATAGAGATGCTACCTTTTAGCTCTTTACCTACAAAATACTCAACGGAAAAATAAACCACATTAATAAATTTATAGGCATGTATATCTCAGATGTACTTTTTAATATCAGATAAAAGACACATCACTGTTATGTTCCCCTAAGCCTTCTTCATTGGTATTACCTTCAGATTCTTATACGCATAAAAAAAGGGACCAGGGGAGCATCACTGAGCATTTTAATGGAACAAGGCCAAAAGGAAAATTTTGTCAGTTAAACAGATGTTCTAGTTTAGAAAGTCACTTGAATAAAGATGAGTAAAATCTCCAAATAAATCTCAAACACTGGGGTGCCTGGGTGGCTCAGCCAGTTAAGCATCCAACTCTTGATTTTGGCTCAGGTCATGATCTCACAGTTTGTGGGATCAAGCTCGTCAGGCTCTGAGCTGACAGTGCAGAGCCTGCTTGGGATTCTCCCTCTCCCTCCCTCTCTGCCCCTCTTCTGCTTATGCACACACACTCTCAAAATAAATAAATAAACATTAAAGAAAGAAAGGAAGAAAGGAAGAAAGAAAGGAAGAAAGGAAGAAAGAAAGGAAGAAAGAAAGAAAGAAAGGGCACCTGGGTGGTTCAGTCAGTTAAGTGTCAGCTCTTGACTTCAGCTCAGGTCATGATCTCACAGTTTGTGGGTTCAACCCCACAACAGGCTCTATGCTAACAGAGCCAGGTTGGGATTCTCTCTCTCTCTCTCTCTCTCTCTCTCTCTCCCTTTCTACCCTTCCCCAGCTTGTGTGCTCTGTCTCTTTCTCTCTCTCTCTCTCTCAAAATAAATAAATAAACTTAAAAAAAAGAAGAAAAGTAGCTTTATAGACAACAAAGTTTTTTTTCCTCCTAAATAAAGTATTTAATGGTTGCCATTTTTAACCAGCGGCACAAGGTCAAATGGGTAATTATAACATGTGGTAATATAATCTTGTAGTTCAAATATCAAATCAATTTCACACATCTTTTATTTTCTTTCTTGGTGTCAGGAATAGAGTGAAATCAGTTAATTAGAATCAAAATCAGAAACTACTGCATACATGTCTCAGTTTTGAAACAAACCAAATAAAAAGGTTGTTTTCAACCTAAAATATTATAAGCTTCAAAATGATTATATACACTTAACAACAAATCTTCAAAGTCAGCTCTGATATGTATTTAACATCAGGTCTTCCATAATGTTTTTCATTAAGAAATTCCAGAAAATCCTTCAAACTCTATAAGCAAACAGCATTCTTTATCATATTGGCAGAAATTTAGGAAGAATTAAATTTCATTACCATATTGACAGAATTCAGGAAGCTTGCAAATGACCATTCTTCACCCCTGTGATATGTGAGATGTAACTCATCACAGCGTTATATGTATTCACGGATTTTTTTCTAAGCATTTAAAAGTGAGCTCTCTATAGCCCTATAAAAAAGTAGCAGCCTCTGTAATTTTAAAAGGATATTTCGTATGATTTGTATTTTTTTGGTGCAATTATACCATGAATATATATTAAAACACAGTTTAACTATGTAAGTGATGAGTCACGGGAATCTACCCCCAAAACCAAGAGCATACTGTATACAATGTATGTTAGCCAACTTGACAATAAATTATATTAAAAATAAATAAATAAAATAAAAATGTGGTAACAGCAAAAAAACAAAACAAAAACCACAATTTAAGTAAGAATACCCACAGGATCCCTGATCAACTCATTGCCTACCTTTCTGAAAGCAGGTAGACACATTCATTATAAACAAATAAAATAAGTTTAAGCTAATCAACAAGGGACAGCAAGTTTGCTTTCAAATCTTGGAACATCTGAGGTAAATTATGATGTAATGAGAATTCCTCACATAATTATACAAATTGGTTTTCCTAATGTTGGTAGTTATTAGATAAGTATAGTTTGGTAGCTATTGGATAAAATCTTATTTATAAATTGCCAGTTAATCCTATCACATTCATTTTTTAGCTCCTAATTGTCATAAAATGTAAAGAGATCCTAATTGGCTGAAATCTCTTGCTGGCAGAAGTTTTAACCACTTGGGGGTCAATCAAAATCTAAAGCCAGATGACCATAATACATGCTTGTTAAACAAAGGAGAAAGAATTCTCAACAACCGAGATGATAGTATTTACTCGAGTCAACAAATTATGTTTTCTTTGGCTAGGCTGTATTAAATATTTTCCTGCTACCTTTAAACATGGACGTTACTGGGTCTTTTGAAATTGTGGACCATTCAGAAGCCGTTGACACCACAGATAACGGGTAACTCCTCCCTTCACTCACACACACCTATGTGAAAATCTGGCCTCTGAAATTTCATCTGAGTATGAATTCGTTCCCTTAAATTTACAGAGTTAACGCAGTAAGAAGAAAAAGACAAAAATCTACCAACTAGGCTGAGCTGCCATCCTCTCCATGTAGTCTTTGGCCATGTCTCGGGCTTCAATGTTCTCAGGATACAGCACACAGAACATTGCCAAGGCGCCCAAGTTGTTGCCGTAAATTTCATTCCAGCGGGCGCTGTAGTCCTTGGGGTCCCAGGGAGGGAGGTACTCCAAGGGGCTGGAGAGCATGGTGTGCACGGCCTCGGTGAGCCGGGCAGCAATGTGCTCGTGCGAGCCGGCGGCCCTGAGCCGGAGCTCCGCCACCTCTGCCCTGGAGAAGAACAGCATCGGGTGGCTATCGTAGTTGGCATTGATGAAGGGAATCATGACTTCTGGGTTCTCGTCAGTGATGTAGGCTGACACAAAGCAAAACAAATATATGAAAAACACACTGGGAGCCCCCCGTGTGTGAGTCTTCATCGTGGCATCAGATCTCCAAGTCTCCAAGGCAGCCAAACCATCTTCGAAAGATCCTACACAAGGAAAAAGGAAGGAAAGGTATGTCAACCAGGGAAATGTGACTAATCAGAAACACAACCTTGCTTATACTAGGAGGTCTAAATATTTAAGAAGAAAGCTTATGAATTTAGATTTTTTTAAAAAATACAACAAAAATCTGAACTGGGAAAAGACTTACTAAAGCCTAATAATTTAGTCACGGGAATAAAAGGTACAACATAATGGTTAATATGATCAATGATATTATGATAGCATTTATGGTGACAGATGGTAGCTACGTTTGTGAAGTGCCAAATCACTAAGCTGTTCACCCAAAACTAATATAATACTGTGTCTCAACTATACTCAAATAAAAATAAGTAATCTAATTTTATTAATTAATCAATTAAACATGATACATCAGACATGTATTCACTGAGGGAAGCAGACTGTTGGGCTTGGGGAAACCATGTAATATTTGCTCAAGTAGGGAAGACAAACTCTCCTTGGCATTTTTCTCACACTTTGTCATACAAAAAAAAAGTTTAGATTTTATGGTATTTTTTAGACATTAATATGAAAACCACAATAACCAAAAGCTGGCAGTGAAATGTTGTCTGGGAATCTGGACATTAGGAAAGAAGAAAAAATCCTGTCTTTCCTTCTTTCTTTTCTTAAGTAGGTTTCACCCCCATTGTGGAGCCCAATGGAGGACTTGAATTCACGACCCTGAGATCAAGACCTGAGCTGAGATCAAGAGCCAGATGCTTAAGCAACTGAGCCCCCCAGGCATCCTAATCCTGTTTTTCTTCATATAGGCTCCTTTACTCGGGCTTCTCCCAGCTTCCTAACAATCTGCATTCTAAAGCAGGGATTAGGATCAATACATTTGTAAGAGTGTGAGCAGACAAAATATTTACGAGTTAGGCTATCTTCTCTTTGTGTCAGAAGCAGGGTAACCGTCCGGCCAAGCCCCTGCAATCCTGGGGCTGACATCAGCAAGCATGCCGTGAAAGACCAGACAGGGAGCTGCTGGGACTAGAAACTGACAGGCCTTCACTCAGAAAATAAAATCCCAGAATCAAAAGGCTGAAAGAACACATGTGCATTTCCCCTTATTATCTGACACTGCTGCCTACTTTTTCATTTTGCACATGGGATTTTGGTGTGTCATCCAGTAAGTCAGACACTGAAACCAAGCTCATATTTTCTTAACTGTTTAACTTTCTTAAAAACCCATTTCTTCCGTGGCACAGGTTAAAAGAACGTCTTTCAAATACAAGAACATTTTTTCAAAAAAAGGGAGAGAGAGAGAAATGAAGAAAGAAAACCTCAGCTTAGTCTATGTCCCACATCTGGGATAAAGCAGGCATAAAATCCCCCAGAGGAAAGTCAGGGAATTCTTAAAATTCTTCAGAGGGGAAAGGTTATAGAAAGCAGACCAGAAAAAGACAGTTTTATGTAAATAATGAACAGTAGTTTTCAATTATTAAAGAGAGAAACTGATGGAGAAAAATCAACCTCCCCAGCTGAACACAAACTATTTTTCCAAGGAAAAACTGCTTCATCACTTTTCACCAGAAAGAAAACTAAAGATTTAACACACACTGGAGATCAATCCATGTTCTCAACTTTCTGTATCTCCAAGAGAAAGGCAATATGGCTCACTTACGGATGCTGCCATTCATTCTAGCATTCTTTATATTTCTGAATGCGTTTTAAACTGCATATATGAAATTCAATGGCAGCAATTTTATGAAGCATTTTAGATATATTTCAAGAGCAGAACTTGTGATAAATTTAAAAATTTGGTATAGCCATGCTAAATAAAATATATAAAATAGAAATAACTCTTGGACTCTACTCATATTATGTCTAGCACCCAAAGCTTCAAGGCAGCTGGCTAGACCCTTCAAGGTCAGAGGCCTGGCCAAAAGAAATAGCCCTCTGTGGTTATGTCTGAGGAGGGGTGTGGTCTCTGGCAACACAGAGACATGGCTGGGTTTGAAGCAATGCTTAGTCCCCACTGCCCCCACCTCCACCCTGAGGTTTATTTTTTGCTCTTTGTGATTGAACATCTATGCAAACAATTCAAAAAAGAGCCTGCATATGTTAAATCCCCCAAAGTCTAAGACTGGATGCAGTCATCAATGCAATTAACACTATGGAGGTTTTAGACACCCAGGATAGATTAGTTTTTCCTTTAATTTTCCTTTAATTGATGGTTCCATGCATAGTATTGAAGATCTTCTCTCAAATACTCATTTTTGAATGTGTAGCTCACGTTCTAGGTGTTTGTGAAGTGCTAGGTTTTGGGGGGATGGCTAAGAACCTACGGGGAGACTAGAATTTGTCTCAGATCCTGTACCAAAATTCCCTAAACGTCGCTAAAGGTGGATTGGTTTTATTCTCTTCCTCCTCCTGTATGCATACTATCTTCCTACCAGGTCCAGAGTCACCGAGGTAGTAGGGCTGGCTCCAGAGGGTCCCTCACAATGCAGGACTCATGCTGTGATCCCAGACACCTCTGCCACATTGCATCCAGTTACACAGGTCATGGCTGAGTATATTTAAACCAGAAGAGCTGCTCCTGAAGCACAGAACCTCATTAAGATGTTGTTTTGGGAATGATGCCATCTCAATATGCCAACTGTTATTGAAAGTTCCCTAGTTATTGCTTCAAATTCACATGCGGGTGTCAGGGCAGAAAGGCTGTGAGCTACCACACATTTAAAACATTAATTCTTGTTGGAATACCATGTGGGCCCATGCAGAACCCACAGAAATTCCACAGAACAATCACCTACAAAGACTGCCTGAGAAGAAAGGACCACAGCATTCATCATGTCACAGACTCTGTTGCCGCCTTACTATATTGCACTCAACCACTCAGCCTCCACTGCTCTCCTGGTGATTAAGGCCTTTGTTGATCTATCCATAGGGTTCATGGCTTCTGTATCTGACACATAGTTGTATCACATGGAACTGTTTTGGCAGTTTATATGCTGTGCCTCACAGAAGGTGGGGGACCATCGCTTCCTCTCTGCATCACAGGGCTTAGCACTGTGCTTGACGAGGAAAAGGCAGCTCCTAGATGTTGGCTGAACTGAATTAACCCTTGGGCTTGGGACTGGCAGAGTAGGTATCATCACTAAAAACGAGGAAGGAGAAACCTTATTCCCCTTTAGTCAAAGCAAGTTTAGAATTTTTCAGAAAAAAAATTCTGCTAGGAAACTAATAGAGGAAAACGTTTACAAGGCCTAGACACTCCTGTAGCCTAAAAACAATTTTCAAAGAAAGCAGGAAAAGAAAAGAAAGAAATTAAACCTAGTTAAAGCTTAACCCAAACTATAGGGAGACGTCTACCATCTTAAATCTGTCTAGGAAATTCCACTGAAAAGCCCCTATTTCTAGTCTTTGGGATTCCTGTTTAAACTTCTACCTTCTGGGGGCATCTGGGTGGCTCAGTTGGTTAAGCGTCTGACTTTAGCTCAGGTCAGGTCGTGATATCACAATTTGTGGGTTCGAGCCCCACATCAGGCTCTGCACTGACAGCTTGGAGTCTGGAGTCTGCTTCAGATTCTGTGTCTCCCCTACTCTCTCTGTCCCACCCCCACTTGTGCGCACATGCTCTCTCTCTCAAAAATGAATAAAAATTTAAAAAAATTAAATATATATGTAGTGTATATTTAAACTTCTACCTTCAGCCTTCTGTGTACCACTGTGTAAAGAGCTGAAATTACATGAAAGGAGCATTTCTTGAGATAATTTTTGGTAGACCACAGATGGACAGGTTTTATGCCAACTTATTTCAACATATGTTAGGAAAAACTATAACTAGTACATCTAACCTTAATTTTTAACAGCAGGTATAAAGTTCCTTTTGAAAACAAATTTAAGTGTAAAAGTATATATTAAAAAAAAGTAAATGGATAAGGCAAAAATTGTTGAAGGTGGTAACTGAATGACTATTGGGAGATGTTGAAATCCTGAGTGGAACAATGGCCACTGAGTTTACCAGAATGGCCAACTCAGGGGCACTTGGGTGGCTCAGGAGGTTGAGAGTCGGGCTTTGGCTCAGGTCATGATCTCACAGTTCCTGAATCCAAGCCCTGTGTTGGGCTTTGTGCTGACAGCTCAGAGCACGAGTGCCCGCACGTGCACCCGCGCGCGCGCACACACACACACACACACACACACACACACACACACACAGAGTCACTCATAGACACACGCTGGACAAGTCTATACTTTCAGATGTCTGTGGATGATCTCTCAAGCCACTCTCCCCCTAGTTTAGTGTGTTGCAGACACAGCAGAGCACTGTCCGCTCCCTTAAATCTTCAGGCTGCATTTGGCCCAGCTCAAGAGCATGGCATTTTCAATATGGCAAAATCATGGGCTCAACAGCTGCCACTAATATTTCAGTTTACCCATAATTCAATTCTCAGGCTAGTTCTGAATGACTCTACTGAGCCTCATTTCCCCTCAGTCTTTCCTCTTCTCCTATAACACACTAACTTTACTTACCCCGTTTTTCTTCCCACTCTTTTGTCTCACTCAACACAAACACAGCTAAGAAAGCAAAACATTCCTAAATTTTGACCTAACCAATGACTATGATATCCTGTAGTCATTTAAGAATTAACCTGTCACTACCAGATAATTGAGACAGCAATTGGATCATCTCCACCCTGCTTATATCAGCAGCAGTCCAAAGTTTGACATTATGCTTAGGCCAACCCAAATAATACAAAAGGTGTTTATTAACAAGATGCCTGAATTCTAATTATTTTAAGTAGGTCCTCACAAAGCAACAATAAGCCTAAAATTATTTGCTTTAATCCTGGTTCCAACAATCTACTGTAGCTGTTATGATCGATGACACAGAGAAATTTTGTGTGAAATGCTTTTCACACATTTGATCTTTTACTTTATAATAACTTAATATAACAAACAGTATTTAGAGTTAGTGTCTACTGATACTCTAACAGTATCTTACAGACAGAACTTACAGACAGATCTCTTAAATCCTAAGCCAACATTCTTTTCTTTAACAAATTTTTTAACAATATTCAGTGACACTGAAGGTCCCATTTTTGCCATCCTTACACAAAGAAAGCACAGAAAGAATACGCTGAGAAGGAAAAGAACTAAAAACTAGACTAGTAACATTGAGCTTCAAAAATGAAGTAGGTTTCCAAATGGTCTGGGTTGGTTTATAAATGAAACACACGATAATACAAAAGTTCTTTCAATTTCCCTGGCTTTAGAAAATATAGAAAGTATAAGGATTGAAGACTGAGATTCCCATGTAGAAAGCAAAACACGTCCCAAATTAAGATGGATTGAAAACTCTCTTATATTATGATTAACACTGGCATGGAGCTGGGCAGACATGAGCATAAATCCCTACTCTGCTGTCTGCTAGTTTTGATCAACTGACTCCTGCTATCAAAGTCTCCATTCTCTCATCCATAAATGATCCCATTTTCATAGAGTGATTAAATATTATGTGATGCACTTCACAAAGAACCTGACATGAAGTAAGGGCTCTATAAATAATTTTAAATGTTTATGTATTTTTGAGGGCACGAGAGGGGCAGAGAGAGAGAGGGAGACACATAATCTGAAACAGGTTCCAGGCTCTGAACTGTCAGCACAGACCTTGATGCAGGGCTTGAACCTGAGAACTGAGATCATGACCTGAGCCGAAGTTGGACGCTTAATCGACTTGAGCCACCCAAGCACCCCAGAGCTCTATAAATATTTTTAATAAAAGGAAAGAAGTTTTGGGCATGCAAGGTTATATTAACCCATCCATAAAAGTTTTTTTGAAAGAACAAGAAGCAAAAGAAGGAGAATCACAGATATTAAATTACTGAGCAAGGTCGAGTGCTTGTTAGAAACTTAGCTGAAACTCAAGCACAATGCTTCTGACTCTAACACATATTTCATTAGTAAGCTCAACACTCACTGGAAAAGAAAGAATAAAACGCTTGAGATTTTTCAAGTAATAGGCAGCGGTTTTCAAAGAAAATCCTTTTCAAAGAAAAGAATAATGATTAAATGAACGATTACCTGAGTTTGAGTGCCTCCCAAGGCCCGTAATTCTTGGTGTATAAAAGGTGACTGCTTCTTACTGTATTCTTTCAAAAGGTCCAGCATATAATAGGTGCTAGAAAATAAAATCTCTGGCTGGGGAGTGTCTCCTAGTAACAAATTTGTATGATTGAAGGGGTGTGTGAGTACTTGGGGGGGCATCTGCTGCCACTGCCTGAGCTGATAAGACCCTAACCTCAAGGGTCTGCTGCTGGCTCAGGCAAGGTCATCAGTATCCCAGTTGATCATCCTGGGATGTGCTATCTGATGGTAATGAAACTAAAACCCTCCTCCCCCAACATACATAAAACCAGAATGTCAGTGCATTCATTCACAAGAAATACAACTATCAAGCAGACTGGGAAATATTTTCTGGCTTCATCAGAAACGTACACAGGGAGTAAAATTATTAGATAATTGCTGGGTGAGAGGCCCTGGGCTTGGAGTAACTCAACCAAGTTACTGGTCAACCAGTCAAGACCACCACCATAACTCACTTAAAAGGAGTCTGTGTTGCATTTGTCACAGAAGCCCTTGGGATATGATAAAGAACAAAAAATTTTAAATTGAATTGTAATGATATTTAGGAAAGAAGAGCAAAATATACATGCCCCACAGCTCCTGCCAGCAACCTCACCAAGCTCAGTTCAAGGGTACCCGTTCCAGTTTGCCCAAGCCAATGGAGGGGCCCAGCAGTCAGTCAGTTACCTGATTACGACAGTTAAATACCTCCTACAGTAGAACTGGATGTGCCCACATCCATGAAGGGCTAAACCAGTCCTGCAGATCAAACAACAGAATGCCCTTGACATCAAACCCTCTTCCTTGGAAAATGTATTGACACTGTAGAAGATAGCAATTCTTTCTTGTGCGTTCTTCCACTGAAAACCAAGTTCCCTCATTTTTAGGCCTCCAGCTAGGTTTCAGGCAAACTCTGATGCCCTGAGAGCACTAATATATCGTAACAGAGCTGCACATTTCCTTCTCAGATCTATTTTGGGATTTAACTCTCAGAGAAACCTATTTCCAAGTATTTGAGAAACAACTTGCTGTGGTCTCACACATACTACTCCACTGTTTCCACGTATTTTTTAACTAATGGAATGTACATATTTTTAAAGTTCTCCTTACTTTTTCTCTTTCAATTTTATGAAATGTATAATTTGGATAATTTTTTGAAAAATAATTTTACCTCAATATCAAAATAAAACCTTATATGTCTTTCATAAATTTCTGTAGTAAAATAAATCTAACAGTATTCTTACATACATCAAATCCTAAGAAAACATATGGTTTTGGTACCATACAATCATTCCCTAAAATTATACTCCCTGATGTGTAAAGCCTGTAGACTCAGCCAAAAAAGAAAAATTTAAAAACCAAGGACTCTTAATCAAATTCAAAGTTCCTTTTACTGAGGGCTTATTGTTTTCCTTATTTAGGGTGAAATGAAATATGTCTCCCCAAAAAGTCATTTTCAAACAAAAATCCACAATATGAAATTACAGCGCATGGCACCCCCAAGAATTTACATGCACTACTGAGGGAGTAATTACAACCCTGAACCCACACAGCAAAACCACACTGTGTATAATCATGACGCGCACCACCTTCATGCTCAACACTGGAGAAACTTTAGGTTTGTAAGTTAATTGCAGCTCTGTGCAGTCCAAGACCATTTCTACATTGTCCTCAGGAAAGTTTTTTGTGAAGATAACACATTTCCACACAACATAATCTGAACCTCACTTCTTTCTTAGGCCAACAATGATAACTATAACTTCCTTCTATGAGAATAGTTAACCGAAATTATGTTTAAAACAAAGGCTCCATATCCCATTCACTAGAGGACTACTTGAGTAAGTAATTTAGTGGTTCTCAAACTGAAGCCATAATTTAGCAGTAGAGTTCTGCCTGATGCCCCTTACTACAGAACTAAGAACCATTAAGATCCAGCTTTTGGGTTACCTGGCTGGCTCAGTCAGTAGAGCACGTGAATCTTCATCTCAGAGTTGTGAGTTCAAGCCCCAGGATGGGATAGAGTTTATTTTAAAAATCAAATAGGGGCACCTGAGTGGCTCAATCCAGTAAGCATTTGACTTCGGCTCAGGTCATGATCTCACAGTTTGTGAGTTCAAGCCCTGCATCCGGCTCTGTCCTGACAACTCAGAGCCTGGAGCCTGCTTCGGATTCTGTGTCTCCCTCTCTCTCTCTGCCCCTCTCCTGCTTGCACTCTGTCCCTCTCTCTCTCTTAAAAATAAATAAACATTAAAAAAAATCTTTTAAAACAAATAAATGAAGGTATTACCTAAATTAAATAAATAAATAAATAAGATCCAGCTTTTGATGGGCTCCTGGGTGGCTCAGTCAGTTGGGCGTCCAACTTCGGCTCAGGTCATGATCTCACAGTTTGTGAGTTCGAGCCCCGCGTCGGGCTCTGTGCTGACAGCTTGGAGCCTGGAGCCTGCTTTGGATTCTGTCTCTCCCTCTCTCTCTGGCCATCCCCTACTCATACTTGGTCTCTCTCTCTCTCTCAAAAATAAATAAATGTAAAAAAAAAAAAAAGATCCTGCTTTTGAGAGCATGGCTGTCTTACAGAAAATAGAAAGAAAGAAAAATCTGTATTTTCATGGAGGCAAAGCAAAAGCAGGGTAGAGCCGTGGTGGAAGATCTACAAATCACTTGGGAGACCACTGAAGTAGCTAATTTTGCTTACAAAAAGGAAATGAAATGGTTATGCTTTTTTAAAAGTTGTATTTATTTAAGTAATCTCTACACCCACTGTGGGGCTCAAACTCATGACCCTGAGAAAAAAAGTTGCATGCTCCCCTGACTGAGCCAGCCAGGAGTCCCGAAACAGTTCTACTTTCTAAGCTATAAGTCAGTTGTAATTTATCTAGCAGTCTAAAAATTGGACACCTTCCAATTGGTACCTCTTCATTACAATTTTTTTTAAATGTTTATTTATTTTGAGAGAGAGAGACAGTGTGAGAGTAAGAGAGGGGTGGAGAGAGAGGGAGACACAGAATCCAAAACAAGCTCCAGACTGAGCTGTCAGCACAGAGCCCGATGCAGAGCTCAAACTCACAAGCTGTGAGATCATAACCTGAGCTGAAGTTGGATGCTTAACCAACTGAGCTACCCAGGCTCCCCTTAATTGATTTTAATGATGGTATTGGAATACCATATCCTACAGTATTTTCAGAATTTTATTCTGATACTATTTTCAGAATATAATGTTTAGTATAATTAACTGTATTTCTTTTTGGTATTCCAAAACTTTTAAAAAGTAGTAACTTATGCACATTAAGTTTTCCAGTGCACTGTTTTCCAGAACTGGAATATCAGTTTCCCATCCATGTAGGGGGTAAAGAATTACTTGTAAACATTAATTAATTAATTCAGCTATGTATTGAGCAGCTATTAAATCAAAGAGCCATGCTAGGCAGGGGGATAAAAACTAAACAAGATGGGTGCCTGGGTGGCTCAGTTGGTTGAGCCACTGACTCTTGATTTGGGTTGGGGCTATGATCCCGGAGTTGTGGGATCAATCCCCACATCAGGCTCTGCGCTGAACGTGGAGTCTGCTTAAGATTCTCTCTCTCTCTCTCTCTCTCTCTCTCTCTCTCTCTCAGCATACCTCGGTGGCTCAGTTGGTTGAGCTGTGAGTTCAAGCCGCGCATCGGGCTCACTCCTGTCAGCGCAGAGCCTGCTTCAAATCCTCTGTCCCCCTCTCTCTCTGTCCCTCCCCTGCTTTGTTCTCTCTCTCTCTCACAAATGAATAAACATTAAAAAAAATATTCTCTCTCCCTCCTCTGCCCCTCTCCCCCGCTCACATGCTCTCTCTTTCTAAAGGAAAAAACAGTAAACAAGAAAAACTATGCTCTTCCCTTAATAACTATAGGATAAAAATCTAAGAAAATGATGTCTCTGAGTTGTTTTTTTTAAAACTGCAGAGCTTGTATTCCTCTGACAATAAAGATGAATAGAATTCTCCCTTAGTCCAACATAATTTATTTAACTGACTTTTGACTATACCTGGCCCTAAAAGAAAATTAACAATTTTTTCCCCAAATTTTTCTAAGCAGTAAGTAACCAAAGATTTTCTGGAAGGGTATACAAAACCAGCTATGGCCTTCCCAGCCATAGCTGTAACCATGAAAACACTCTTTTCTGGCATTACTGGCTAAAAGTATAAAACATAGAAAAGAAGATAAAGATACTGAAGCCAATGGCTAAATGTAACCGCATATAGTTTCAAATAACAATTAAACTAAACCATAAATACTCATGAAAACTAAAGTATAATTTTTCTTCTTGCCATAGATTGATGAAGGCAGACTGGTAAGGTGGCTAAATCAGAGTGGCCTTGGTTTACTGCTGTGACTCTGGACAAGCCAACTGTAACCATCTAAAAACGAAGTCCCTTATTTCAAATGAAGATGAAAACAGTATTTGTCTCATATTAACAGCTGGGATATTAAATGAGATAACACCTTTAAAGCACTTGCCACTTTCTGGTAAGAGTTCCCGTAAAATATTTGTCCATCATCATTCACCTCAGACCATGATTAGTGGCTGAGCACCTGGGTGGCTCAGTCATTAAGCATTTGACTTGCTCAGATCATAATCTCAGAGTTCGTGAGTTTGAGTCCCACATCAGGTGAGCTTGAGCCCTGCTTTGGGTAAACGTAAGCTCTGCTTCAGGTGAGCCCTGCTTCTCTCTCTCACTCTTCCTCCCTCTCTCTTTCTGCCCCGCCTGGAATTCTCTCTCTCTCTGCCCCTTGCTCACTTGCACCCTCTCTCTCTCTCTCAAAAAAAAAAAAAAAAAAAAAAGAAAGAACATGATTAGTGGCTGTGGGGACAAGCTGGAACCAGACTTCCAAGGTTTGAATCCCAGCACCACCACATCCCTAGCTATGCCTCTGTTTTCCCTTCTGTAAACTGGATAATACATTCTTCATAGGGTTTCTGTGACCTTCAAGGAGCTGATACACTTAAAACATTAAAAGGGTGTCTAGGATTTAGGAGGTGTTCCGTAAGTGCTAGCAGTCACCATCTTGTCAATGAGACCGCCAAGATCAGTCCAACTGAAAGCAAGTCTGCCATGACACCAGGAGGAAGTGCTCACAGAACTATCACACGAAGAATGTTATTTTTAAAATAGGTACAATGCATTGTGTGTTCAGAACCTTGCAGAGTCATCAGGAACCTAAAAATATCAAAATATTTTGACAAATATACAGTATGTGAAGCCAAGAGGTTTCTCCTTCTTCCTGCTCAACTGCACATTTGTAATTTTTAGGCTACATATTCCAAGTAACTGAACACATCTGAGAAGAAAAGAAATCTTCAAATCAAATACAAGTTCTTCGTCAACCAATGCTTATATAGAGAGATAAAGCTTACTGATATACCATAATGACACACGTGTTTACAGTCAGAAAAACATCCTAAACATAGAAACTCCAGTCTTGATGAAATTTAAAAGATGAAAAAGGGGTGCCTGGGTGGCTCAATTGATTGTCTGACTTTGGCTCAGGTCATGATCTCACAGTCTTTGAGTTCATGCCCCTCGTCGGGCTCTGTGCTGACAGCTCAGAGCCTGGAGCCTGTTTGGATTCTGTGTCTCCCTCTCGCTGTGCCCCTCCCTGACTCGTGCTCTACCTCTCTTGCTCTCAAAAATAAATACAACATAAAAATTTAAAAGATGAAAAAAAATCACTTCTAAACCTAAATGCAACTTAAAAAATCTGATGTTTGATTGAAAAACATTTTCTACTTCCCCTAAATGGCAATATACAACTTTCAGGTGATAATGTAATTCCTTGAATTTGTGGATAAAACTACCTTTAATTCTGTAACCACCGCTCCCCTTTTGATTTTTACATATGTGACTTTCTTTCTCACCAGTTGTGACGGTTAATTTTATATGTCAACTTGACTACTGGCTACTAGTACCCAGATATCTGGTTATACATTTCTGGATTTGTCTGTGATGGGGTTTCCACAAGAGTTAGCATTTGAATCGGCAGACCAAGTAAAGGAGATTGTTCTCTTTGATGTGGGTGAGCCTCATTCAATCCACTGAAAGTCTGAACAGAACAAAAAGGTAGAGGAAGGGAGAATTCATTCTGATTCATGTGCACACTCGCTCTCCTGCTCTCTGGTCTGCCAGCCTGCCTGAGCTGGGCCATCAGTCTTCTCCTGCCCCTGGACTAAGGTTATGCAACCAGCTTTCCTGGGCTCCGGCTTGCAGACAGCAATTCGTGGGACTTCTCCAGAGGTGAATGAACCAATTCCTCTGCCTCAACATTAACTTCAGGGCTACCTTTCCTCCTTTCCACCTCTTCCCTGATTTTAGTCAATACCCCATGTACCTGCAGGTTCATTCCTCTTCTAGTAAACTTCTATGTCTGCAAACTTCTGTGGAATGAATCAATTATAGATTCTCAGGCTAAGTACCACAAAACATATTTAACCTCTCATGTGTAATGTACTTAGTTTCACTCATTTATGCATAGGTATATTTTGGGTATGTCCTTCTATCAGTCTCCTCCAAGATCAGGTCCTATAGGTTTACCCTCTAATGATAATGACTCTGAGAAACACTAATACCATGTTCAAGGCCCTATCACGCTATGCAGGAATGGTTTAACTCAATAGGCCTACTGCTCAAACCCTACAAAACTTCTAAGAAAGGCCTGTCTTCAGGATTGGCCCTTGTCTGGCTCATAGGAGATGAGCTCTAGGCCTTGTAATATTTTGCCTGATAAAAAGTCTTTGTATACCTAAGGCCTCAGGCCATCCAGTAGCAGCATGACCAGACAGGCTATATTAACAATGTGACTTATGACAAATTCCTGTCTTTGCTCTGAGGGGCTAGAGTCTGAAGAGCTGAAGTCAGCCATGCAGGAGCTGCACGTGTACATGACCGGACCCCAAGGCTGGCGTGAGCGTCCCTGGCTAGCAACACTTTGCACATGCTATCACATACTGTTGCTGGGAGTACAACTCCACCAAGAGAGGACACCTGGAAGCCTGTGCCTGGTTTCTCCTGGACTCTGCCCCATCTACCTTGTCCCTTTGCTGATTTTAATCTGTATCCTTGGCTGTGTTAAACCATATTCATGATTAAAACAGCTTTTTGTGAGCACTTTCTGATGGATCACTGGGCCCAATGGTAGTCACGGGGAACCCTCCGCCCGACCTTCTTTTTACTCTAATCATCTAAGTTTCCATTAGAATTATGGAAGTCTTGCCACAAGCTTTGCCCCATTAGAAAATGTCATTGAGGGGCGCCTGGGTGGCTCAGTCGGTTAAGCATCCGGCTTTGGCTCAAGTCATGATCTCACAGTTCGTGGATTCAAGCCCCGCATCGGGCTCTGTGCTGACAGCTAGCTCAGAGCCTGGAGCCTGCTTCAGATTCTGTGTTTCCCTCTTTCTCTGACCCTCCCCTGCTCGCGCTGTCTCTCTGTGTCTCTCAAAAATAAATAAAAAGCATTAAAAATTTTAAAAAAAGAAAAGAAAATGTCATTGATACTCTTCACCAAATCTTCTTCTTTACTCAACTCTGATTATTTTTCTGTGACTTTTTCCCAGGAAAATGATTCTGTCCAAGGATGTTGTTGTTGAAGCACAGGACACAGCAGAATATACAGTGCTGGACTTACAGACCACCTAAAAGCTTTCAGTAGTATCTAAAAAAACAAATACACAGGGGCGCCTGGGTGGCTCAGTCAGTTGAGCGTCCGACTTCGGCTCAGGTCATGATATCGGGGTTCGTGAGTTCAAGCCCCACCTCAGGCTCTGTGCTAACAGCCCGGAGCCTGCTTCAGATTCTGTGTCTCCCGCTCTCTCTGGCCCTCCCCTGCTCACGCTCTGTCTGTCTCCCTAAAATAAATACACATTAAAAAATATTTTAAAAATAAAAAATAAGAAACGAAATACAGAGATGTTAGGCAAAAGGTTTAAAAGAATTTCATGGGAAAGTAATAGCTGGCATCAAACCTACAATTCCAGCATATTCAATCAAAATTACAATTTCATTTCCTGGATGAGTATATATATTCATGAGTATGTCTACTGAGCATATATTGCAGAGTGATGCTTTTCTCACTATATTTAAAGTTCTTTTTCATTCCTTACTTATATTCAAGCATCCTTCCATTTTTCCAATCTTCAAATACTCACCAATGACAAAATTTAATTTTTTTTGCTGCCTTTCACATTCTCGAACATTTTTATACATACTTTTTTTGATTCTCATTTTTGTCTCACAGATCATAGTTCTTTGGCACAAAATCCCTGAGTACTTTCCAAATGTCCTCTCATGAATCATAATCAGAATACCACAGACTTGGTCTGTAAAACAATGATACATACATGTAATTAACCCAAACACACAGGCACTGTCTTCTCAGGACTTGCCCATCTCAGTTATTGGCAACCATTCCTGCCAGCGATTCAGGTCCAAACTCCCCCTCCTTCCCTTACCCACTCTGTCTCCATGTTTAAACCATCAGCCAATTCTGTTGACTCCATCCTCAAAATACACCCAGAATCCAGACACTTTCGCCACTGCCATAATGCTTAAGCCACACCATGTCTTGTCTGAATTACTGCAACGGCTTCCAAACTAGTCTGCCTGCCTTACCTCCCAATGGCCATTCTCAACACAGGAGCCAGAGCCATGCTTGTTCGACCCCAATTCAGATTATAACACTGCTCCATTTAAAACCCTCCAACGGCTTCCCCATCATTCGGAGTAAGAACCAAAGTGCTTACAATTGCTCTCAAGACACTTCATGCCCTGGTCCTGTTGCCTCTCTGCCTTCATGACCTACAGCTCTCTTTCTCTCTTTCCCCATTCTAGCCATGTGGTCTCCTTGCTCTTCTGGTACACATGGGGCATGCTCCCTCCTCAGCACCTGTGTGCTTGTTCTTTCTGCCTAGAATGCTTCCCCCAGACATCTACATGGCTTGCTCCCTCACCTTTAAGTTTGTTCAATGTCACTCCTCAGTGAGGCTGGCTGTGATCATTTTCTTTAAATCAATCACCACCATTCCCTAACTCCCTTCCGGGTTTTATTTTTTCTTTATAGTACTTATAACCTTCTAATCTACTATATAATTTACTTATTTCTTTTGTGTGCCTAGCTTCCCCTTCTAGACTGTAAGCGCCATGGGAGCACTTTGCTTCCTGCTATATCCCTAACACCTAGAAGAGTGCCCAGCACTTAAGAAACATGCAGAGATTATTTACTGAATAGATTAACTAATGTGCCAAGATGTAAACCTTTAAAAGCTCAGAGATAATTATGCATATAATTATATAACTATATACATGTAACTACATATAAAGAAGTGATAAAATTCTTTGTGTACCAAGACAAACCATTTGGAGGTAAAATGTACCACAACCTTGACCCTTTCAAGGTTACCCAGGGCAATGATTACAGTTTACTGACAGCTGCCACCATAGCCACTGCCTTCCCAACCCTCCCCTGGGCACAAACCTCTTACTATAGGTGAGAGGTCAAGGTGGCTTGCTGTGCCCCAAGTCTCACCACGTGCTTGTTAAGGTGCCAGGCCCACTTCAGATAGCACTCCTCGACCAGAGTATCTTATTTGGTTTCCCAACAGTCCATGGATGCTTTTCATGGGTTTTTCTCACAGTCGTTTTCTAAACCCACCTCAAAACTTTCAGCCCATTTTATATGGGGTTAGACATTCCGCCACTTCTCCCATCTACTCCTGCCCAGACCAGGCAGGCCTCTCCTCCCACTGGATAGTTGTCTTGGTGCTAAGACTTTCACTGAAGTTGTTCTGTTTTGAAATTTAGAGTGATTCCCTTCATGTCCCCACTTTTAACTATTCCCAAAGATTATTATTATTATTATTTAATGGTTTGGTCTAAGGGCTTTATGAGTGCTGCTATTTCCAAGTGCTTTTTAAAAAAATTTCCTGTACTAACATTTCTTTTATCGGTAGAATTTAAAAGAATAGGATGCTTTCTAATGAATTATTATTTCTTGTATACCTATACCATTCCTGTTATTTTGTGCTAAATATCTTATTATGGTGAGTTTTTATAGATATATAAAGTGTTACTACTATGAAACAAGCTTTAAGGAAAAGAAAAGCTTTACTAGACTGCCGGAGACTATGATAACTGGGCAGAACAAAAGAAAAATCACTGGCTACAGATCCACAGGCCAAAAAAAAAATGCCCTGCCAGAAATACCCCAAGTCCGGGCCACCTGGGTGGGTGGCTCAGTCAGTTAAGCATCCCACTTCAGCTCAGGTCATGATCTCCCAGTCTGTGAGTTTGAGCCATGCATCGGGCACTGTGCTGACAGCTCAAAGCGTGGAGTCTGCTTCTGCTTCTGTGTTTCCCTCTCTCTCTGCTCCTCCCTTGCTTGCCCTCTGTCTCTCTTCTCTCACTCTCTCAAAAACAATAAACATTAAAAACAAATACCCCAAGTCAGAGCTTATAACATGGCCAGATATTTAACGTTTGTGTCTGTATTTCCAAGGTCACACATGCTTAACTGGATATCTTGGTGAATCGACTAGTGTCTTTAACATCCTGCTCTGAGAACCTGGCCCCATTCCACACATCTCCTAATCTAGGCATATGCCTCTCATACCCTCCCTACCCACTTCACCCAATCTCTGCTCACAGCTGGGTCCCACCTGTTTGCTTCTTTTGGTCAAACCTGACGGCATTCTCTTCGTGGAAGAGATGGATGCTGGAGAAAACTCATTTTGCACTAATCTTATTTTTTAAACTTTCTTCTCAGGTCTAGTCTTAAATGAATGTGGAGGCTAGCTGACCACCTGTTGGGAAATTCCTGAGTTAAATGAGGCAGGCAAGGGGGACCAGGTGTCACTTAGGATCCTTCCAAAGTACAGGTTTTATAAAGAAATTTGACTCTCAATGGCACTCTATCCTTCGTTATGCCCTCTCTTGGAGGCCATACCTCATTCTTTCCAACCCACAAGTGAGGTGCAACTAGTCTCTTCAATTCTTGGGGCCACCCTTTAGTTCTCTTAGTGACTCTCTCAAACTGACTCTCCTAGTACCTTCGCCACTTGAAATTACCACTTGTCAACGTGGTTTCCAATCACCTCATACCTGCATTGTTCAATATTCTTTGAGAATTCAGAAATAATGCCAGCCAAGAAGTTGCTTACGCCATCTTAGAAGATGGCAAAAGAAATAAAACTTTTATTACACACACCACTAAAATGAAAAGGAGGATGTTTGCAAGAGAATGACAAACTACTATTGAGATTTACAGAAGTTAACACATCTGGCTGGGATGCAAAAAGAAGGATGTACTCAGAAGGTGGTACCTGAATTGGACCTAAAAAGGTGTCAATAAAAATGTTTGTAGCTTTATACGTGTTTACTAATGTATGCATTTAGTACTAATTATATTAGCAGGGCTCTTAGTCTGGTCTTTTCCTATAGGGTCATGTACCACTGATTACATGCAATATGACCTTCAAAAAGTACTTGTGGAAAACAATGAAAGAATAGATGCAGAATGGAGGAAGGAAGAAAGGAAAGAGAATGTTATAGAAGTGAATTCCCATGCTTTTCCCCAAGTTCTCCCCAAACTGGCAGCCACTCCCTTTCTCTGCTGACTCCTCTGCCAGTGCTTTGGCTCAGCTGCCCTGCAGCTTCCCTTCCCTTCCCTTTGTTGGCATAAAGTACCCTGAAACCCAATTCATTCTCGCCTCCTAGATGGGTATTCTCTGCCCATGTAACCTTACAGATCTCCTCCTTCCTGCAATTCTACTGCATGCATCCTGCTCTGTTTAGCACTTAGTTGTTCTCATAAAGTTTCATACTTGATTATCCTTCTCCAACCAGATTTTATAGCTCCCCAAGCCTGGAAATCCATGTCATATTTATTTTGTATGTTTCCCCTCTTTGCCTCCACACAGACGTCCCTTCAAACACAGAAGTACCTGGCAAATACTTGCTGAATGACTAAATCCTTTCAGTATTTCTATTGCTAAAGTATAATGTTCTTTCATCTAACTCTCCAGGTTCAAAAGTACATTGGAAGAAGTTATATATCAAAGCATTCATTGCCAAGTAACACAGATTTATCTTTTCTAAAACTTGCAATCACTGAACCAAACTTCAGTGGCTTTACCAACAAGAAAAAAAAGGTGTAGGCACACAAAGAGGGATCTGTTTTATAACCACCCTGACGCTACTAGCTCAATTCAGCTTCTTTAGGCACAGGATTTATCATTTTACGGCAATTTAGTTGTATAAATACTACACACATTGCTTCCCCAAGAAAGAGATATTGAAAGTGGACCAACTTAACCTGAAACTTGAAAGATGAAATTCAACAAGTAGAAGTGAAATTGAATTTGTAAAGTTCCCAAGTTCCTACAGCAGATACTCAAGATACTATTGGTTGATTTGAGTTTTATACGGAATAATTCCATACAAGTCACAGTAAGTCTAAAAATTCTAATGGTGAAAATCTTAGAACTCCAACATAGCGCAGGGTTAACATGTGATGAATTCAATCTGAACAATGCTGATTTCCTTAGAAGAAACAGAGGAGCTTAAAATTTCACACTAGTGTTTAAAAAAATTTTTTTAATGTTTATTTATTTTTGAGAGAGAGAGAGAGAGAGAGAGAAAGAGAGAGAGAGAGAGAAAGGGGCAGAGAGAGAAGGGGAGACACAGAATCTGAAGCAGGCTCCAGGCTCTGAGCTGTCCGCACAGAGCCCAACATGGGGCTCGAACTCACCAAAGCGAGATCATGACCTGAGCTGAGTTGGACACTTAACTGACTGAGCCACCAAGGCACTCCTAAATTTCACACTAATGTTTAAGAAAGGACAAATTGGACTATTGCATAAAAGCAACAGATTGATTCTTATTTTGCTCTCTACTTCTACTGGGTTTCTCAGTAGAATCAATAGGCTCTAACTTGTGGAAGACTTAAAGATAAAGGAGGGAAAGAGGAAATTAACCTTACCACCAAAGGGACCAGCAAGGGACACTCTTACCTAAGATAACTCTGCAGGTGTTTCAGTGCTTCCAAGAATCAGAGTTTCCTTTGAAAAAGGTAACTGTGAAAACATTTCAACACTGCTTTAAAACCATGGGCTGTAAAAGTTGAAACACTTAATTCCAATCGCCTAAAACACTGAATTTGCTGGGTTCCACTTCTTGCCCACTGACCCAATAATGGCTGCGAGTGCTTTTTCCAACACCTAATGTTGCATCCAAATGAACGTGCTTTTAAGATAATTACATCTTAAGTACTGCCTAATTTTAATATTGAGAAAAAACAGAACCACTGGCCTGACATCACGGAATCAATTCTCTTGGAGATTCTATCTTCCTAAAGAAAAATGAAAGAAAGTTCACATTCTGTTTTTATAAATACCATTATTATTATTTTAAACCATAAATACGGTTATAAGAAGTCTGGTAAATGAGAGAAGTTTCCAGACTCTTTCTGACATAGGTAACCTCTGTATTTTGACCACATAACTGATGAATGCCCCATATGTTCCTATGGCCACTACTGCCAGTCTAGTTATACTATAAAAAAAGGAGCAGAAAAGCATAAAAGATGAAAAGCCCAAATGGAATACTATAGTCTGGTGCCAAAACCTTTTTTTTTTTTTTTAAGGTTTTCTAGATTAAAAAAGAAGTGTGGAGAAAAGCGACCTGTTTGGGGGAGAAGAGATTAAGCAGAGAGAAGAGGAATTTTCAGATATTATAATGTGTACCTGAATAAAGACTGAGACTCTCTTTCTTACACACTATCAATATTTAGCCAGTGAGCAAATACTTTGTTCTAATAAGCAAAAATGCTAAGTAGAAACTATGAAGGCAACTTGTGTTTCAAACACGAAAACTGATCATTTCTTCTATATTCCTATACTTAAATCCTTTTTAATTCCTATGATTTTCATATCCAGATGAGCCAAACTCATGAAATTAGAACCTGAGAAGACAAAAGCTAATATCCCTCCAGGACAGCCTCACTTAAACCTTTCTAAACACAGAAAAACCCAAAGGCCTCCTTCAGAAAGCCATTCTAAAGGTTAAAACATTCAGAAAAACTTCCCTGTATTTAGCATAAATCCCTCTTGATGCTTGCTGTAAGTCCATTTCCTCTTCTTTTTCTTCAGGGAAGATGGAAAACAGCTGTTCAACATTCCTTTTCAGGCTACTTTTTCCTTCCGGCCAGGCCCATTCCCCCCCAGGGAGATGTGTAAACACTGCAGGTGATTCCAAAATGCAGCTGGCCCCCAGGCTGCACTGTTGGTGAGTCTGGCCCCATCTGTACCTCCTAGGATGATACATTAAACAGCAAAGGCCACAAGAAAAGTTCTTCACCAGAATTTGTGGAATTCTAGAAACCCATTACTTACAGTCTATTCAGAGTAGACTCCAACAATAAAAATAGTGCTGTCCAAGAAGAATTACAGTCAGAACTGTGAAGAAGGTAAGCAGTGTTGTCCTGCAGCCAGCCTGTCTTCACTACTGCTCTACCCTGTGTGTCAGGGTGTTGAACGTACCTTGGCATGGAACACTTTTAAAGTACTTGGTGATTTTTATCATGTAATTGTTGAGTTTCTTGTCACTGACGCAACTTTCTGGATGCAAGCTAACTTTAGCAATGCAATAACCCTTTCCATACTTCAATCTAAGGGAGTATTCTAATTTTTTCAAATTTATTTTAAGTAGGCTCAACATCCAACGGGGGGCTTGAACTCACAACCCTGAGATCAAGAGCCACACTCTCTACTGACTGAGCCAGCTGGGCACCTAAGGGAGTATTCTAAATCAAAGTGTCAATCTGTAGTCTGTTACTTTTGTAAATGAGTAATTCCTGCTAGATTCACAACATAATCTGGAGATTACTGTGTTTTACACGAAAATTTATATAACCAACCTAATGATTTTACCTCCCACTTCATGAATTGCTAACAAATACCCCCATTTTTCTTGCAATAGCCATTAGACTCCAACAGTAAAGCCAGTATATGGCCTGTGTACTTCATCAATAAAAATATTATAGACCCACAGGCTTGGTAAGCCCATTTCCTTTACAAATTCCTTTTAAGAGTCATGAAATGCTGATTCAACTTTGTTGTGGTATAACATCTGCATGCATTAAGTGCCTATTGCTTAGTAGCTAAGTTTGTTACACATGAGAAAAATGCAGAAGCATTGATTTAATCAACAAATACAAATTTACAACTCTAACCCATCTGCATATGCAGTGAATATTTCAAATGGAAAGATTTCAATGACAGCACTTTAACTGATTGTGGACCTATTCAATATCTACTAAAAGAGCAATGTATATCATTTCAAACACACACAGGGAATCCTACTATGTTTATCCTATTTTTTCACATTAATTGGGGGAAAGAGAGGCACTATTAATTCCATAAATAATATGAAAAAAATTGGGGGGGGGCACTTGGGTGGCCCAGTGTGACATCTGCTCAGGTCATGATCTCACAGTTCGTGGGTTTGAGCCCCACATCAGGCTCTCTGCTGTCATCATGGAGCCTGCTTCGATCCTTTGTCCCCCACCCCCACCCCCGCTATCGCTCTCTGCCCCTCCCCCACTGGTTCTCATTCTCTCTCTCTCTCTCTCTCTCTCTGAAGATAAATAGTAAACTTTAAAAAATTTTTTTCTGGCATGCAAAAAAAATACAGGTTCTTTTGCAAACTCTTTCTGACCCTGTCTAGTAAAAAGCAGAAGGACACAGATAACCTACAGTGGATATGTCACATATATGTTAATTGAGAATTAATTGCATATATGCCTTCTGTTTTTTAAAAACAGGACCATACTTACCTGATGGTTATAACCATTCCCAAATATAAAATGTCAAAATAAACTATGCTTATTATCAGTATGTTTATAGCTGCTACATATTACTGAAGAGGCAAATTCTGTTCTTTCAGGAATTGTTTACTAACATTCGATGACACCAAGTTCATGCTTACGGAATATCTCAAGGGAGTTGAAACAACTAGAAGGAAATCCAGTGGTAATCTTAACACACATTAAAACTCACAGTGTTATTCTGAATTAAGAACTGAACAAACTACTTTATTCAAGAAATAAACAGATGGCTTCAACTCTCTTTTCTTCTCTTGCCAAATTAAAATCATTCCCTTTTCTCCTTTGTGATCTCTACCAGGCTCTGCGAATACTCTGCCTCCTGCAGGTTTATACTCTTCTGGGCGTCTGAAAGAGGATCTGGATTCCACACCCTCAACAGGCTAGAGCTTGTCTGGATAGGCAGGAGCAAACCACACCAAGGGTAAAGCACCCAAAGACCTGAAGTCAGCTAATGAGGACTGAGTGGTGAGCCTAGGGCTCTGCAGGAATTCAGGAATTAGAAGAGAATTCCATTCCCACAATGGAATCCTTGCTAGGCCCAGAGTGGAAGTGGAGGGAGCTGTAGGAAGGGGGTCTGCAAAAAGCCAGTTTACAGTAGTCTGGAAAGCACATAAGCATTCGACAGGAGCTGACAGTCCCTGGACAATAGTGAGTAGTAAAAGGGATAATAAACTAGATCTGTAGGAAAATGAAACGTAAAAGTCTTTAATAACACGAACTTGGACTCGTGAAGGAGAAAAGTAGTATTAAATGTGCAACATAGGTTCCTCTCATATTTAAAGTAGGCCACTAATTACTTGTAAAATGATAGTCAAGTCTCTTACCCTCACAGTACTTCCATTTCCACACCCCTAAAATGAGGATAAGACACCTGCTCTATATCACTCTCCATTTCCACTAGGCTAAACTATGAAAATACTAGATTCGGAAAAAATTTTAAAGTACTAGGCAATTTTTAAATGCAAGTATTAGTATACCCATATGATCTAACAGAGACTTTTCCATTCTTTCAGTTGTCTAAACACATATGAATTTGTAAACAAGAATTTATTAATCCTAACGGCCCCTCTTGACCTACTACTTTCTACTAGTTTGAATCTTTTCTGTAACACTTCTCCACCCGAGCTAACCAAACCAATCTTCTATACATGACTAGAAGTTCTTAAACACGAAGTTTAGATGGGTCAGAATGTGGGACTAAGTTTATTCCCTAATAAAAAGATTTCTTCAAAGAACAATTATTACAATTGAAGATATTATCCACTTAATGCAGAGCTTAATTTTTAAAAGGGAATTTCCTCTTAGAATTGGGCATTAGAGTTGGCAAGACTTTTTGAAATTCATCCATTTCCAATTATCGCTGTCACCAAATGGACACATGGATCAGTGCCTCAGGAATCTGGGATTTTAATTTCTATTTCCTATTCTGCCACTACTAACTCACCAAATGAACTGCATGGGAAAATAATTTCTCTTTTTGGTACTCTGGGCTTGTACACCTGCCTTAATTGCCATGTTGGGCACTGATTCTAGGTTTAGAGAATTTTATTGTATCATCCAAACATCTGTGGGTAATTTGGTGACCCCCAGTTTGGGGAAGATAATGTAATTCCAAGATGAGAAAACCCTAAGGCATCAGTAACAAGAACTGTTCTGTTGCTGTCCTCTGCTTGGACAAATTCCTTCATAAGGTTGATGCCCATTGAACCTCATCAAGTGCCCTACCCACTCCTTCAGAATAGTAAAGGTCCAGCCCCTTTCAGTAAATGAAATACCAATGTCCACCATCTACCACAGGCTCTTCATCTCCTCAAAGGCCTTCACAAACACATTCCAGGACAATAACAGTATTTCTCTGTTTTACTGGGGAGGAAGGGTTGAAAAAGAATAAAAGTACTTATTATATTTTAGACTCAAACATGCTAATGGTTAAGTAATACTTCATATATGCTGCAGTGATGAAATGCTAGTCTTCTACTAGTTTCTTTACCCCCTTTGAAAACACTGATTACTGATATATTGAAATGCAAAATATTTTATCCTCTATTCCTCTCCAATCATTTGCCATAATCGTAATCCTGAATGGGAATAATGTAATTTTTTCACACAACACAGTGTGATCCAAAGCAGTGCAAATAAATACCAAAATAATCTATTAAAAAGCACATTAAGATATATATAAATATTTTATTATGTAATTGCAGAATGCATTTTCACCTATGATACAAAACACTTTTTTCAGAAATTAAATAATCTTTAAAAAGAAGCACAGCAGGGGAGGGTGCCTGGGTGACTCAGTTAGTTGAGTGTCCAACTCCTGATTTTGGCTCAGGTCATGATCCCAGGGTCATGGGATCAAGACCCACATCGGGCTCAGTGCTGAGCGTGGAGCCTGCTTGGGATTCTCCCTCTCCCTCTGCTCCTCTCCCTCACTCAAGGGCAAGCATGCATGCACTCTCTCTCTTTCTCTCTCTCTCTCATTAAAATAAATAGACAAATAAACAAAAGCAAGCACTGGGGAAGACAGAACATCTGTAACGTTAAGAACTTCATGGATGGCCACCATGTCCCCTCCAGGCAGCACTGCAAGATACTAGACTAGCCAAACCACAAATCTCATTGAAAACCTGTATTCGCTAATCTGTGGACTAATTTCATAAATACTAAAGTAGATGCTCACATAAATGTTAGTCACTATAATGGTCCTGACCTCACGTGGCCAACCTAGCTGACTTCTTAACCAGGTGTCTTCCCACACTAGGCCCCTAATCAGAGGGAGGAACATTAAACAGCTTTCACCCAGCAGAACCAGCAAAATCCTAATAATCCTCATGGTAGCAAAGGCCTATACTGTGTTTGTTACAAATTTCCCTTTTTGTCCAAATTCTTTCTTTTTCTGAGAACTCCCTTTTACTTGGTGACTGTACTATCAATAGGTATTAATCTGAATGTAAAAATGTACTTTGCAGGCTGTTTTTATTTTATTAACCAAAAATTAATGAAACTGATACTGACATGATATACCCATTAATGGAAAATGACACTTCCCAAGCTCAAACTCTCAGGTGCTTTTTATTTATGTTTTCTCCCTTTCCATGTTGGCAGCTTCAAGAGAATTAGGGCAGTTTCTTATACACCTCTGTATACCCCCTCAATTGTCAGCACTGTCTTGCACTTTTTGCTGTACTCACACAGAGGGATCACTAGATGATGGAGGCATTAAATTTCATCTTTTCTCCATTTTTACTAAAATATATCTAACCTACACACTTTTCATAAAAGGACCTGTGCCTGTATGGTGAACTTGAAAGAAAAAAGTTAACACATGACAGACAAATGGTCAGATAATCCTGTATTTTATTCTTCCATGAGCATTACATTTTTGTGATCCCATTTTGGGAGTACTCTCTGAATATTCCACCAAATAATGCACATACAGCATTTCAGAGGTTATCATTTATTAAGAAATTTTTTTTAAAACCTGAAGAAAAGGGGACTCCTGAAAAATTAAATTCTGTCAAAAATACTGCAAAAAGTGTTTTTGAAACTATTTCTAAGTGAGAAAGTCTGCTCTAAAATTGAATGTATCATTAACTAAGCCATAACTAACCCAAAAAAAATTTTTTTAAAGAACTTTATTACACGAAGATCCCTAGAAACCAGAAGTGTCATTTCCTGACCTAAGGAATTCCAGGTAAATGAGGCTCACGTCCTGCTTTTAAAAGCAGTGGATTTGGTTTCAACATTTAATGCCAGCCAGCCCAAGCGAAGGCTGCTGCCTCAAATGAGCGATGAAAACGAGAAAGTTCTCAGGTCACAAACTTAGCTCGGAATCCAGCCGCGACAGATCTCGAGCCCATGTGGCATTGCTTACAGAGCTTCCCAGCCTGTGAGTCAAGCGTCCCACCACCACCAGGAGCTGCCTGCGAGTGAAGTTTACCCACAATTTCTCCCAGTTCGGCGGAGCCAAGCGGCGCTGGAATCCAGCATCTGGGGGGAGGGAGGCTCCGGACAGGCTCCCCGGGCTTCCGCAGCCACACAGAGGGGCTGCCCGCGCCGGGGTCCGCACACACGACCACCACCACCCCCTCCCCAACTCGCAGGACACGCAGGGAAAGCAGGGCGCGAGGCTGGGCCACCCGGCCGGTCGAGAGAAGCTGGAGCCCCGTGGGCTGCCCGGGAGACCGCGGCGCCGATGCACCGCAAGGGATCTGAGTCCCTACCGTGCGCCGACTCTGCGCC
Source organism: Cryptoprocta ferox (assembly GCA_028646485.1). NCBI lineage: Eukaryota > Metazoa > Chordata > Mammalia > Carnivora > Eupleridae > Cryptoprocta > Cryptoprocta ferox. Next base: position 44,965,412 of record CM053577.1, read on the forward strand.
TGGCGCTCAAGGGCTGGGAAGGGGATAGGAGCTGCCCCGACACGAGAAGCCCACGGCTCCGGCTCCACGCCTCGCGCGCCCTCCAGCAGCCCGGCAGCGCGGGGCCCGGACGCGCAGCCCGCGTCGCTCCGCTCGGGGCAGGGGACGTGGCTTTCCGCCTCCCGCCGGCGCCCTGCGACCCGCCCGAGACCCCGGAAGAAAGATGAGCTGCGCGGGGCCCAGAACGGCGCCCGCCGCGCGCCCCTCCGCTTACCGCTCCCCGCCGCGGCTTCGTCCTCCCGGCCGTCGCCTCCCCAGCCTCAGCCCAGGCTCCGCGGCCCCCTCCCGGGCCCCTCACTCCACGGCGCCCGGGCCCCCGGCGCCCTCAGAGCCGAGCCCTCAGCGCGCCTGCCGCGCCTCGGGTGCCGGTGGGCGCCGCGCCACGGGATGCGCCGCTGCAGCCTCGGGCGGCGCTACTGCGAGCCGGGCGGCCGAGTGGGTGTGGGGTGTGGGCGAAGGAGGAGGAGGAGGGCGGGACGCGGCGGGCGCTGAGGCTCGGCTGGAGGGAGGAGGAAACCGCAACGTCACCAGAACCCCGGGAGGCGAGATGGGGAGGGGGAAGCGGGGACCCCCTCCCCCGCCGGACCCCGACCTCCGGCCCGCCCTGCCTCCTCAGCTCCTCCTCTCGGGGGAGTCGCGGCTCGGCGCTGAGTTCGGCCTTCCCCTCTGGGGCCCCAACTCCACGCACCCCTGCCTTGCCGGGCCTCTTTGGCTCCAACTTGATCTAGTTTCTGAGTAGCCCACACGTTTCGGGTTCCGACTCTGGAATCGCCCCCAACAGAAAGATACTTTTTGGAGGCCCAGGGGGAGGAGCTGATGCTTCCGTCCAGCCCTGGGAAAGAAATCGAGGAAAACGCTGAGAACCTCGCCGAACCTCGCTGCCCGGGCTGTTGCCCACTCCCCTCCCCTTCTCCACAATAGTTACTCCTCCTTTCCTCCAGCATTTGGTTTTAGTCTCTGAGAGAAGGGAGGAAATCACCTACTTAGAAGCAGTTCTCCCCTTTAAGTGCACTAACGATCCCCTTTAAGATCACTAAGCCAAAAGCACTGAACCCTGCAAACTCAGTGGATTTCAATCATCGAAGGTAAAGGGGTCAGGGACAGAGCATTTGTTGTATGCAGTTTTTTACCTTATCTCCCAGGCCCGCGTGGGGAGGAGGGGGAGAACAGAGATCTCTCATCCAACAGAGTTTTCCAGGTGGAGGATTTATAACCTTAGTAGTCACAACCCCCTTGGAAAAGTGTCCACGCTTTTCTTAAAGTAGCCACTGAACGCAGCCTGGTCTAACCTGGCTCCAGTGAGGTGTTCTAAATGAGCTAAGGCCTAACCTGCTCCCTCCCCCCCCCCCCGCCCAAGTATTAGCGTGTAATCAAAAACCTACCAGAGCCAGGCTGTACAAAAGTGACAGATGTTTGCCCATTCATTAAAATTGGAGATGTTTTACCTGAGAGCAGTGTTTTCGTTTGCTTCAAAGTGCTTTGTTTGAGTTTCTAAAGGGCCACCTCCAGAACCTGCGAGGACCCAACCTGGGTCCTCGCAGGTTCTCAAGACCTTCAATGGAGTTTTCACCAGGCCACATTAGGAGAATTCCTCTCTTTTTCAGAAAATGCCTTTGAAGAGAGATTCCTTACTGACCGGTCAAGAGGAAGTGGTTTTATTAAATTTTCAAAAGTTCACTCAGGTAAACCACTGATTTGCATAAACTTCCAAAAGGTTTAAAAGTGTGGGGCAGAGGAGAAAGGGCTTTCTTATTTAGAATTGGCTGTAATCTGGTTTAAATGCTTATTTTGCAATTTACTACTAGAGGCCTAAGAAGACTAACTGCAGAGCTTCAGTTTTCTCCTCTGTAACATAGAGATACAGTCCCTCCATTGAATGGTTATACAGAGGATACAATAAAAATAGCTAATATTTGAGTTACCTCATGCCAGACACTGAGCTAAGGGATTTATATGTATTAATTCAGTTATTAGGATTAATTGTGAAAGTGCCTAGCTGTAAAAGGTAATCCAGAAGTTAATTTTCAGTGATCTTCTCAAACTTGGGAGACACTTTAAAAAACGTATCTGATTTGATTTAACTTCTCAACAAAGTAGTCATCTAGCTCAGTGTTTGTCCAACCTAGATCATTAAATCAGCAGAGGGGCTTTGATAAAAATACTTTTTAATGAGGGCCCCATACCAAACCAATAAATCAGAATCTCTAGGGCTAGTATCTAAGCATCAGCATTTAAAATCTCTTCCCAGGTAATCCTAATGTGCAACCAGGATTTAGAACTCTTCAAAGGTGTTGGTACCCATTGTCATTTGCTCCCCTTCACTCCCAGTTTTGCCTTCAGTTGATTGGAATCTGCTTCTGGATAACATCTACCTCTTGCAAAGCCCACCCCCTCCCCCATACAACAGGCCTCAAAGATCTGCAATTCTGGTGTCTTCCAGGAAGCATCTGGCACCTCAGTTCCACAGAAGAGTGCTTCAGTTTGCCTGGGTACCTGCCAACTCCGTCAGCTTTTCCTCATCCTTTCTGAAAAGCTCTTGGAAGGCAGTTCCTTTTGCCATTGTCCCTATCAAAATGTGACCCCCATAATAAATTCAAGGTTTTCTACCAAATAATACAGAGTAAAAAGATGTTTAATGGCTTTTCTAATTACTGTATTTCCTCTAGTAAATCCCATGGGCTATTATTATGGCAGCAGTATTACCTCAATGACTTCTGTATTACAATCTACTAAAATTCTGAAGAAGTAGTCTTTTTCACAACTGCCCAGAGACACACCTTCCTGACCTATACTCATTATTGCTGGTGTTCATCACTTAACACGTGATTGATTCTATTAAGTTTGATTGTGCTAAGTCAGGCCTCTTCTTTTAGCTTGTTGACATGTTGAATATCACTGATGTAATTGAGTAACTCTTCCTCCCAATTTTGTCTTCTGCTAATTCGGTCTGTATGCCATGTCATCATTCAAGTCCTCATTTCCAGGCACTTTCCACTGCCAACTGACACTGAATCAGTGCGCTGTTGATGAATATTCTCATCAATGGAGAATCCATGTGTTACTTAATCATTATTTTCTTTTTTGTCCCAGAGCAGCAGCTAATGTGCATGTGTGCATGGTGTCTTTGTAGAAATTAGTAAAATTACCCACCCTTACCCAGGCCAAAGGATTAGGAAAAAGCAATTTCTTCCACCCAGATACAGCTTAAACAACAGATGTATTTTGTCTATTAGATGTCCTTGCTCTACTAGTGTAGCCATATTGTCAAAAAAAGGAAACAACTACTTAGTGAATTCTTATTAACTTCTGGATTTCTTCCTTTTCTAAGTGCCCAGATACCATTTAAGAATAGGTTAATTTTCTTCAGGATCTGTAAAAAGCCCCTTGTCTTGGTTTCAGGAATCTCGTGGGTTCTTTTTTGAAAATTGGAACTCTACTTCCATCTCTGGTCCTTTACTGTTCATCTCTCTCTGTGCTGATTCGAGATGAAAGTCCTTATTCACAAACTCTCCTTGCTGAGATATAATTTTTGTAGACGAGACGTTAAACTTTAGAGAACTATGTTATTTTCTCACAAATTCTTCACCTAAGTTTTCAACTAAGTTCATTTCACTCTTTCAGTTAAAGGATTATTTTTCCATGATAAAGAAGAAAAAAGGAATGAGTTCTGTTTGTCATCTACCTCAAGTAGGAGCATCCCTTCTATGTTCTTTTTGTCTAAACAAAACAAAAAATATATATAAACAAAACAAACTATATATATTTTTGTCCTTAATTATTTTTGGCTCTAGCCTAATGGACCCCAATTTTATAGGGCTGTTAAAAGTACATGGTTTCTGTTCTCTTGTTTAATTCATTAAACTCAAATTTGCCCTTTAGGTTTTACTAACCAGCCAGCTGGTCCATGACTGTACAATTGCCTCAATCCTTGAAATGCTTTTTTTTCCCTCCCTGAAGCCAAATTAACCTATTTGTAAAACCGCCTTATCCTATACCTAAAAGATTCATCCTTGAGTCACTGAAAAGGTATGATCCTTTTGGTTTGCTCCAGCCTGATGACACTTGAGTTGTACGTAGTAATAGTCTTCAGTTTTCCATTTCTGAGCATTCAGTCCTGGCCAGACATCCACCAGAGGTTTTCTCCAACCCCCCTTACCCAAGCCCGCAGCCTCCCTGACTTGTCCAGTGCCGACATGCCCCTCTCCATTACCTAGACTGTTCCCTTGCTACTGCTTCACCTCTAGATGACTCAAGCTTCCTGAAGTTAGTTTTCATCATTAAGACAAAAGAAAACATTTACCTATGTTATTAATCATAACTGAGTTGCACCTCTCCATCCTCAGTCACAATTTAAGAAAGTTGAAGTGAATTTCCCAAGATATAAATGGCTCAGACCACATAGGATTAGGTTTTCTGGTATCAAATCCGGGCTCTTTCCAATAATTCACTTGGCCTGTACTAACTTCATATCTAAAACCCTACTTCCGGTTTCAATGTCCTCAGGTGAGTTTTTCTCCATTCTCAACTAACTTTGGAAATAGATGATTTTTATATCACTTACTGATTTATTTTAAACCACCCAAGGTGTCCCATATACCTACTAAGTTACAACACTATTCTCTGAAATTAAACAAATGATTATTGATTTTTGCCACATTAATGACTGAAATTAAGTTTGTTGTTTTGAGTCATGAAAAGAACCAAAAGTAGTTTAAGCATTTATTATTTTTCTTAAACATGGCTTTTGAGAACTATAAAGAAGGGTCAACATCACTAAGGAGTTTAGAAAACGAATGTTTATTGAGGCTTGATTTAATTTGGTGATTCCTTATAGCAGGCGCTTGAACAGTACTTAATCCTCCTCTTTTTACCAAACTCTGGCTTCTTTGAGAAAAGTGCAGTTAAGGAAGAATTGCCTTAAGAAGTTTCTGAGGACAGGTTCATAGCCCAGGAATCTGATTGCCCAATGTCCCTGTGCTATTTCAGTGTGTTATTTCAAGAAATAACCTAACGTCTCCCTTCATGCACCTCACTCACAGTCACATAAGTAGTTGACATTATGCCAGATTTGCATTAGTTTGGAAGCCAAGCCTTATGGGATTTTATGCCAACGTATTCAGGAGGATAAGGAGTTGCTTTGGCAATGTTCTGTAGTAGTATTTCTAACCTCATATTAGCATCACCTGGGGGAGACCTACAGCACAACAATACTCAGACTCACTCTCAGAAAATCTGATTTAATTCTTTCCAGAATTAAATTCTGATTTAATTCATATCAGTATCCCATATGCTATTAAAGATACCAGATGGTTCCAGTGTGCAGCCAAAGTTAGAACCAATGCTCCATAGCATTTAGAACAATCTGGGGAGCTTTTAGAACTTCTGGTGCCCAGGTTGTAGCCTGTACTAATCAAAGCATACTGACTGGGGGTGTTTAATGCCCGGTGATTCCAATATATAGAAAGTTTGGGAACCACCATTCTGCAGAAGTGTTACTAAATGGGCACTTGAACCAAAGGAAGCATTAGATTTAGATGGTAATTCACCACGTTTGTACTGGTTAAATAATTATATACAATATTGTGAAGATTGCTTTTTATTTATAACCAGTTCATTAACATATTTATTTCTAAGTACTGTTGTTGGAAATGCAGCTTGGGGAAGTAATAGTTGATTTCAGTATTGGCTGAACTAGTCTAGTAGTTTTCAGATTGTAGTTAATATTTCAAGTTTCAGCTGCCCAAATATTAAAAATAATAAATTCCAATGAAACATTTAACAGGTAGGCTATTCAGGACTTTGTCTTCTGCCAATGAGATTAACTGTATTAAGCAGAGAAAATCTTGGCTGTTTTGCATTTATAGTATCTTTTAGATGATCTTTTGGGCAATATGAATAATTGCCAGTTTGCTGATGTTAAACCTAAGTACATAACCCAACGATATTTTTCTATACCTTTTTCCTAACCTAACTCCAAAGAGCACAGATTGTTTCCTCTCTGTTCTAATTTTTATGATTTTTATAAATAATGCCATTTTGGGGTGGCCATCCATTTTTGCTCTTTGTGGCCAAATGGAAAATACTAGTGTTTTTAAAAAATGCTGAAACAGCAAAATTTAAAAAACCAACTAAAGTCTAACAGAGAAACAGCATTTCTTAGAAGCACTCATCATCTATGCAAGAAAGAAGAACACTTGGAACAATCATATGTCAACCCTTTCATTTTCCAAAGAAACTGAGGTCAGCATAGGTGGTGATTGCCAGTTCCTGCTGCTAATTACTGGTAATGATGGGGAAAGAAGTCAGGCCTCCTGGTTCCTGGCTACATGTTCTTTTTCCCACTTCTCTATGCTGCATCATTGGCCAAGAAAGTGTACCTAACTTCTCCTTTTGAGGTTCTTGTATTCTACATGAACTGTGGCAACTTATTTAAAAATGTGAATTTGCATTCTTTTCATTGACAAAATGCCAATGCATAAGGAAAGATAAGCTTTATTTTTGGAGAAAATCAAATGCCTACTCAAAATGTAAATGGATGGCAGCCTTCATTTAAACATTGTTAGACTAGATGATGTATGTCACATTTCCCACTGACACGTGGGCAAAGTATGCTCATCACCACATACTTAACAATTACTACCTAACCAAGTTCCTGTCCTTGAGGTGAAATCCTCAATAAAGTTTACCTCAGTAAAGTTTTACCTCAATAAACTTTGAGTCATTTATCTCATTACCCCATTATACCTGGGATTTTTAAGGGATTCAAAAGTTTTAAAAAATTTTCATGTTTTTATTGTGTGGATCAATTTTCTACATTTCCTGCTCTTATATAAGAAGGATAATGCTAGATGGCAGTGTTTCTATTCATAGTGGGTAGATTACTACTACAGTGTGAAGATCAGCCACATGTATGCACATACACATATATGTATACATAATACACACACACACACTGTATAATCAGTCATTAAATATGTGACAACAAATAGCAACTATTATGGAGCACAGAACACATAATACAACATTCTTGGATTGTGCTACAATGGAAAAGCCACTTAAAGGGAATCTACCTGAATTAAACAAATTAAAATTGTTCAGGAGGAAATAAATGGGTCAGTGCTGGAAATGGAGAGTGTTGAGTTCTAGAAGTAAATGTTTCACATACCAGCATGTGACCCCAGAAGAAATTTTTTCTCCTGTAAATCTGGAAAATTCAGCAACAGTATACATGATAGCTAGGGCAAACCACTTAACCTCATTGAGTCTCGGTGTCCTTAGCTATTAAGTTAAAGCAATTGGCCTTGATCAGTGGTTCTCAGTCCTGGTTATACATCAGAATCACCCAAGAAACATTAAAAATAATGATGTTCATGGGGCGCCTGGGTGGCTCGTCGGCTAAGCGTCCGGCTTCGGCTCAGGTCATGATCTCACGGTTCGTGGGTGTGAGCCCCGCGTCGGGCTCTGTGCTGACAGCCAGCTCAGAGCCTGGAGCCTGCTTCAGATTCTGTATCTCCCTCTCTCTCTGACCCTCCCCCTGCTCGCGCTGTCTCTCTCTGTCTCTCAAAAAATAAATTAAAAAAAAAAAATAATGATGTCCTACACTACCCGCAGACGAATTGAAACAGAATTCCTGAGGGATGTGACTTAGGCTAGTAGTACTCAAAATGTGGTCTAAGGACCACCAGCATCAGCATTACTTGGTATATTAGTCAGTTTGGGCTGCCACAACAAAATACCATAAACTGCGTGTCTTAAACAAGAGAAATTTATTTCTCACAGTTGTGGAGGCTAGAAAGCCCAAGATCAAGGTGCTGGCAAATTCAGTTTCTGAGGGAGCTCTCTTTCTGTTTTCTCACTGTGTCCTCATGTGACCTTTCCTTGGGGCATGCATGTGTAGAAAGAGATCTTTCTCTCTTCTTATAAGGCCACAAGTCCTATGGGATTATGATCCCACCTTAATGACCTCATATAATTTTACCTCCTAAAAGCCCTAGCTCCAAATAAAGTCACATTGGAGGTTAGTACTTTAACATATAAATTGGCGGGGGTTGGAAGGGAGGTTTCAGTTCAGTTCTTATCACTTGGGTTTTGAAAACATGCAGACCCAAGCCCAGAAGTATTGAATTAGCTACTCAGTGAGCAAGAACCAAGAATCCATGTTGTAACAAATTCTACAAGTGGTTCTCATGCACAGTCAAATTTGAGCTCACTGGCATAGGCCACTTATTGTTACACTAGGCTGCACACTAAATCACCTAAGGATTTTTAAACCTTTGATGCCTGGTATCCAATTCCAGAAATTTCCACTTGTTCCTGGATGCTCATACCAAGCAAGTTTTAAAGCTCTACAGAAGAATCCAAGCTGAGAAGCCCTGGTGTAGAAGATCTCTAAGGGTCTTTCAGTCCTAAAAGAGTATGGATTTAATATAATGACATATATATAGTAATATACATAATCTAGATAATGTAAATCAGAAAGAAAGTTATAG
>CM053577.1:44974439-45020982 GCA_028646485.1 Cryptoprocta ferox
ATAGCTCTATTTTATAGTTTCAGATGCAAACACATTTGTTAATCCCATTTCATTAATCACTTGATGTAGTGCATTAGATGGGGATTTTTTTTGAGGATTGCTATTTTGAGGGTACATTTGCCAGATACATGGTCCTTTTTTCTTCATAAAAATTAAATATTAATTTGATGGTCAGTGTCTTTCCACTATGTAAGACTAAATGAGGGTTTGGAAAGGTATTTTAAAAGAATCTTACAAATTAGAGTCCAGGGGTAATTCTAAAAGACAAACATAATATGATTACAGTAGAACCTTGGATTGTCATTTGTTCTGCAAGTGTTCTGCAAGGTGAGCAAACATTTTTAATAAATTGTAACTTGATAAATGAGTGATATCTTGTAATATAAGTAGTACACGATGCCGAACCTCACATGATCACAACTGAGCCAATGGTTCTCTTTCTCTCTGTCTCTCTCTCTCTCTCTGCGGGATTGTGGGTGATCGTCTCTCATGCTTGGATGCTCATTCTCAGGACTCAGTGTTTGGCAGAAATCAGTGATTTTTCAGAACATTGGGAGGTGCCCACAACTGGCAGTAGTGTATTTTTTGTCACTTCATAGAGTTTTATTTATTTATTTATTTAATTTATTAAAACATTTATTTACTTTTGAGAGAGAGAGACACACACACACATAGCGTGAGCAGGGGAGGGGCAGAGAGAAAGGGAGACACAGATTCTGAGGTAGACTCCAGTCTGAGCTGTCAACACAGAGCCAGACATGCGGCTCAAACCCACGAATTGCGAGATCATGACCTGAGTCAAAGTTGGATGCCCAACTGACTGAGCCACCCAGGCGCCCCACTTCAAAGAGTTTTAAACAGTGAAAGAAAGAGGCAGTCCTTTGCTTTTCCATGAAGGAGTAAGCTTAGGAATGCTTTGCTTCATCTAGGTCATTGTATAGGTTCCTTATTAAAGCTGCACGAAAAGAAAAAGATTCCACTGAGCCCATAGATAGCAGTGATGCCGTTAGTGATAGTGAAAGTCACCCTACACAATAACCCTCCTCTCTCATCTCCCTCATGCCAGTCACAAAGGTTTTCAAAGGTAATTCAGGTTAGTTTGTTTATTTTTCTTTATTTTTTGTATTTTCTTTATTATTTTGTATTATATTACAGTATTATAATCATTTTTATAGGAATATTTGGGGGCTGTGGAACAAATCATCGGAGTTTCCATTATTTCTTATGGGGAAATTCACTTTGATATACAAGTGCTTTGGATTACAAGCATGTTTCTGGAACAAATTATGCACGCAAACCAAGGTTTTACTGTATTTTGTAAATCTCAAAAAGGTCATTCAACCATATAAATAAAGGAACTATGAGTATTTCTTAGTATTAAAACTTATGTTCTACGTTACATAATTAAAATCTCTTTAGATAAGAAGACAAAAATGGCTAAAACTGCAGATGCCACTTTCCCACAAACTTATAATAATAGTTGTATACAAATAAAAATTTAAAATATCTCAGATCACCAGAGGTCTGACCAGTGAATTTAATAATGTCAGCACAAAAGTTAGCACATAAAAGTAGAAAACACAACCCCTTGATATATTTTCTTTTCCAGGCACATGAAACTGTTAAAAACTCAACAGTTAAAAACTTCAAACTCATCAGAGAGGAAGAAGTAACTAATGGATGAAAACTAACAATCTCCTTAATAGTCCTAGGGTTTAATGGGAGATTTATTAAGAATAGTATTTGAGGGGCACCGGGGTGGCTCAGTTAGTTAAGCACCTGACTTCAGCTCAGGTCATGATCTCACAGTTCATGAGTTCAATGCTGACAGCTCAGAGCCTAGAGCTGCTTCAGATTCTGTCTCTGTCTCTCTGCTCCTTCCCCACTCATGCTCACACACTTTCTCTCTCTCTCTCAAAAATAAACATTAAAAAAATATTTGAGCAGTTGGCTTAATTAGAATTCTGTTCTGATGAGGCTAAGGTGGCAACATTTTCTTTTCTTTTCTTTTTTTTAATGTTTATTTATTTATTTTGAGAGAGAATACGTGTGTGAGTGGGGAGGGGCACAGAGAGAGAATCCCAAGCAGGCTCCACACTTTTCACTAACCATGAGATCATGACCTGAGCCAAAATCAAGAGTTAGACACTTAACCCAGACACTTAACTGACTGAGCCACTCAGGCATCCTGATGGCAACATTTTCAAACATATGAACGAGTTAACTATCCATACTGGTGGTCACAAAGCAACTGGAGAGTTAATATCAAATTGATACATCTACTCTAAAATCCATACTCTGTTGGAAGGGGGCTAATGATGTCACCTTCATTTACAAGTCCTTCAAAAACTAGCTTTCAAAGATTTTCTGTATCTTTCAACAAGTAAACATTACCAAGGGAATTGCAAATGAAATGCTAGAGTACATGTCAAGATGTAACTCTTTCCATATGCAGATACAGGATAATATTACTTGTCTATAAGCAAGTTTTTAAGTAAAACATAATTTGGTAGGGAGTTGTTGGAAAACAATACTGCCACATGAATTCTGCTTTTATTGGATGCCTCTAGGAATGACCATGGCCTCGCAATTTAACCTAAGAGATCTTGCTTCACAAGTCAAAGATATCATTTTATGAGGAAAGCAGGCTATATCAACACTTAGAACCACAGACGAGCTGAGATTAACAAATGCTTGAAGAGAAAAGGAAGTATTATAGAATTCTGACTTGTAATAATAACGCAAAACTACCAGCCATTTCCACTTAACCACATCAACTATTATATACACTGTATTGAAATGAAAGATCTGTATCACAGTTTCTATTTTGAGTGTGAAAGAATAGTACTAACTTTTACATGTCCCTGATCTATCAGATGTCATTCTCTGAAAGCTAAGAAGCTTCTGAACACGACTAATATGAAAACAGTATTTACTTCATATAGGAAACAAAACATATGACTATAGTAGCCAAGCTAAAATTATAAATCGAAAGATATATTTAAATTTGATAATGATGGCTTACAACTACTGAAATCCATAAACAATAACAATGGTTTTTTAAAATTGTGTTTTATTACTAGGAAGCTGAGCAAAATATACTGTTCACATTCAGTGAGGAAATTGTTAAAATACCATTCTAAACATAAAATTTTGTTTTTATTGCAAGAAGTATTGTCAGTTAGAACTATATGTATTTTCTTACAGAAACCCATAAGCAAGTCTTATTTGCCAGCTTTACCAGAAACTGAAGCAGAATATGTCTTTTTTTTCCCAATAAGCAGAATAGATGTAATGAAGGATAAATCAAAAAATGTAAATAATTTTTGCCCTCCATATTTGTAGGTGATTTTTGTTGCTTTGATATTGAAATGGCAAATGACTATTCAATTATTCTGGATCAACACTTTAAAAAGTACCACATTCTACATCCTGAGTGGGTGACTGAAGTGTCAGAACTGTATAAGGAAGCAATATTTCTCATGATACCTTCTCCTTCTGCTTTTATATATCATTATAAAGTTTTCACTTTAAATTTTTGTTAATGGTTTGGTAGTCCTACTGCTCAGAAGTATAAACAAGTCTCATTGGCTACTGGTCTCCAAGCTCATGCTTAAGGTATGATACATGAAACACAGTATCTGAAAAGGTGCCCAAACTTTTCTACCACATTTTTCATTTAATGCACTATTGACAGTCTGTTCCCATCAAGGCAAGCCTTTTGAGGACGTGATATTCTATTTGCCTCTTCTGCTGGATGGCATTAGTGAGAAGAAACATCAGCCAGGTTTGGCCCAGAGGACTTGGAGCCATCCAGGCAAAACCTCTGATAATTTATCAAAATGTCTCTCAGACTTAGTATCACCTCCTTTTTTTTTTTTTTTTTTATGTCTCTACCCATAGCCTTAAAAGAAAAAAAAAAACCAATACAGGAATTGTAGGAGGAAGAGGTTGTGAAAGGATGTCATCGCACCAGCAAACTTATATAGCAAATCCCTATTCAGTCTACGAAGAAATCCTAAGATTGTTATGGAGTCTAATAATCTATTTCTGATAGTTCCCCTAAGGCAGACTTTCTTCAAGATTTTTTGTAAGTTTATTTAATTATTTTGAGAGGGTGAGAAAGCATGCATGCAAATGGAAGAGAGGCAGAGAGAGAGAATCCCAAGTGGGCTCCCTACTGTCATCACAGAGACAGATGTAGGGCTCGAATTCATAAACTGGGAGATCATGACCTGAGCCGATCCACCCAGGCACCCCTCCTTGAGCTTTTTTTTTTTTTTGGGGGCAGTGCAAGCAGGGGAGGGGCAGAGAAAGGGGGACAGAAGATCTGAAGTGGGCTCTGCACTGACAGGCTGACAGCACGGAGCCCGATGTGGGGCTCCAACTCCTGAACTGGGAGATCATGACTTGAGCCCAAGTCTGGCACTCAACCAACTGAGCCACCCAGGTGCCCCAAGCTTTTTTAAAGCTAAAAACTAATATGGATATACAGACGATAGATAGCAGGTGACAGACAGATGATAAAGATATATAAATAGATATGTACAAAACAAAGGTCCAGAAACCAATATTTATATAGTTTTTATTTTAATGTATTTCATTTAAAAATGGAGATTCTGGTTGATTAAATAAATTTCAAGACTCACTAAATAGATTGCAACTTGTAGCTTAAAAACACTGCACTGGGCTTATCCTGTATGTGAAGAAAATATCTTTCATGTTTACTTTTAGAGTTTAGGGGTACAGACCTCTAAGAAATATGAAACTGAAACAAAGTCTTCTGAATTCTTTCTGACTCTTGTAAATCTGGCTAATACACACATAGGAAGATACCTTGATGGTTTACCCAAACAAGAAGACAAATTTGCTTAAAAACAAATATTGTGTGGCATTTAGAAGCCTATTCATACTGGTGGGAGGAGAAGGAAACAGTGGTAAATAGGTAAAGTTTAAAGTATTATGTAACCTTTAAGATTTTCCCAAGGACCACATGGATCTTCTAACAGGAAGATTATGTGTTTGTGAGGCACACCAATAAATTGTACAAGAGTTAGAGCTGTAAGGCACCTAGGGTTCCCTACAGCCTAGAAATCATTAGTTCCTCAAATGAGAATATCCACCTGGATGATCATGAGTCATCAGTTCTTGCCACTGGGAAGGATACTTCCAAAGACAGCCCATCCCAGACTACACCCGCCATATTCCCTCACTAACTCATCTCAGGTTTTTAGTAACTAAAGAATAGCTCTTCCCCTTGACAAAGCTAGAGACTTAAAAACTCAGGGGGCACCTGGGTGGCTCAGTCAGTTAAGCGTCAGACTTTGGCTCAGGTCATGATCTCACAGCTCATGAGTTCGAGCCATGCATCGGGCTCTGTGCTGACAGCTCAGAGACTGGAGCCTGCTTCAGACTCTGTCTCTCTCTCTCTCTCTCTCTCTCTCTGCCCCACCCCTGCTCATGATCTGTCTCTTTCTCCTTCAAAAATAAAGAAACATTTAAAAAAAAAAACTCTTCTCACCTTCTCCATTTATAAATAATTGTATGGTAGCACACACGCCAGCATAGGCTGTGGTCTGCTATTATGGAAGCTGACGATACTGGGATCTCTAAACACATCATCTATTGATTATTCTTTTCATTCTTTTCACTGAGTAAAGATATCTTTATGGTCAGAAAGAATCAGCAGCAGTAAAAGACTCCTGTAAGTGATGAGAGAAAGAGGGTCATGATCCGAAATTTTTGCTACATTGGATACAGACAGGACTTTGGAGCCAGGCAAGAAGACTTGTCTGCCTTCTGCCAGAGGCAAGAATTCACCTAGACAGAAAAAGTACTGAAACCAGAAGGTATTTTGTGACCTAGGCCTGAGAAATCCCAAATCCAGATTTATTCACATATTCTTATTTATGTGGGGCATTTTAATTTATCAGTGACTTGGGTTAATTACTCAATAAATTCTATACTTGACAGCTAAGGATATACATCAAAATGCAAAGACAGCAGCCAGGTATTTATTTTCAGCTTCACTGACTTTGACACACATAAATAGATTTTCATACATTTTGGACACGTACATACATGGATCTCAACAGACTTGGAATCATCCAGGGAAGTAGGTCCCTGGAATGTACCACTGAGAGCAGCAAATATTCCTATGGAGGTGGAGGAAGGATTCTAGAAATATTTTGGACTCTACCAATAATATTATTTTCTTAAAATTCTCAAATAGTTTATTAAAGGAGAGAAAAGGAAAAAATATTTTTTGGTTTTTAGAAAAGTCTTATACAAGCAAGTCTCTGCTGATGCCATGTAAAAAAAACAACTTGTTTTTATGTCTAAAGGGCAAGAGCCAGGGCGTGGCTCACCACCCATCAGCACTTGACCCTTCTGAAGAGTGAACTAGTACCGGAGAAGGGAAGAGAAGGAATACTGTTTCGTGGATGCCAGAGAAAACCAGATGTAACAGACATTGGGGGAAAACATTATTAAGGAATTTCTAAAGTTCACACTTCTTAATTAGCTAGACAGTTTTTGTTTGTTAGTTTTTTGAGCCATGCTTTGGAAGAATACCAAGACCTCACTAAAACCATAGCTCCGTGTAGAGTCAAAACTAGAAATTAATGTGAGATGGTGAAAAGGGGAGACAGTAACTTAAGGCCAAAATGTGGCTGTTTATAGTAATGAGTTTTGGAAGCACTAGCTATGCAGACAGGAGCCTGTAGCAGAGACTGCAATAGGGGCTGTGGATGGTGAAACTTTCTATGCTCCAGACTTGTAGGAACCCTGAAGCACTTAGTATAGCTACTGCAGCCAAACACAGGCAGCAGGGGAGAGAGAAGCTAGCACTGGATAGGGGCCCAGATATATGGGATTCAGGAACATCCTGGCTCTGCCATCAATTCAGGTGACCTAAATAAGTCACTTCACCCACCTGGGTGCAGTATCCTCATCAATGAAATGAAAACGTTGTATCATCTACAAGAGTCCTTGAACTTTAGAATTTTAGGACTCAAAATTCCTGAGTCATGGGACTAATGGCTTCCAGTTCAGAACTATCCAGCAGAAATATAATGTAGGTCACATACGTAATTTTTAAAGTTGAGTAGCTACATTAAAATATGCAAAAGGGGGTATGCCTGGGTGGCTCAGTCAGTTAAGCATCCAACTTGGCATGATCTCACAGTTCATGGGTTCGAGCCCTGCATCAGGCTCTGGTGCTGACAGCTTGGAGCCTGGTGCCTGCTTTGGATTCTGTGTCTCCCTCTCTCTCTCTCTGCCCCTCTCCCGCTCGCACTCTCTCTCTATATCAAAAACAAATAAACATTAAAAGAAAATAAAATACACAAAAGGGGGGGTGCCTGGCTGGTTCAGTCAGTAAAGTATGCGACTCTTGATCTTGGGGTTGTAAGTTCGAGTCCCACATTGGGTGTAGAGATTACTTAAAGTAAAATCTTCAAAAAAAGAAAAATCACGACACTTTGGTGATGTCGTCTATATACAATAAATAAATAAATAAATAAATAAATGGGAGCAGGTGAAATAAGGTTTTATAAAATTTTTGCATGACCCAATATGTTCAAAATATTGTTATGTCAACATGTCTTTGGTGGGGGAGGCTGGGTGGCTCAGTCAGTTAAGCATCCAACTCTTAATTTTAGTTCAAGTCATGATCTTGCAGTTTGTGAGATTGAGCCCCAAGTCAGGTTCTGCACTGACAGTGAGGAGCCTGCTTAGGATTCTGCCTCTCCCTCTCTCTCTGCCCCTTCCCTGCTCATACTCTCTCTCTCTCTCTCTCAAATTAAATAAATAAAATTTTTTTAATGTCTTTGAAGTCTCAAGTATCTACACACACTTCAAGTGCTCAAAGGCCATACATAGCTAGTGGCTACCATCTACCATACTGGACAGCATTACTCTAGATAGTAGTGTAAAGATCACAAGATAAGAGTAAGAGCTACATTTCTCCTTGGTGCTCTGGGCCATGGTTCCAAAGCCTGGCTATTCACCAACATTACTGGAGGAACCTAAAAAAATATTTCTGAGCCCACCCTGTTCCTTGGGCATGAGTCATATCTTAGAAGAATCTCACCAGATAAATCTGACGTGCGGCCAGTTCATGCCAGTCTGCAAGGCAGTGTTCGAAAATCTCTTTACTGATCGAATGAAGCCTTCATGCTATTCAGAGGTAGGTGGAATAAAGGAAGCAGTGGTCATGTGGTTATTATCCTCTCCAGAGATTCTCCAGATAGTTATCAAAGGACTACTATCTGTCTATTCAGTGGGCTGGAAGATTTCAACACTAATCTTGATAGCATAGAGTGCTTTTAGTTATTAAAGGCTGTCAAACTTTTTCATGTTAAGATGTACTAAAGAACAATGAGCTGATGTTGCAAAACCAAGAAGGCCAGATTCTACTCTGCAGGGTGTGTCCAGATGGTACCTGATGGGGCTGCAGCTGTAACTACACAAGTGTTTTTGAGCCCATTTAACATTTCTGTGTACACTAGCTGCTCTCAATCTGGGACTGATTCTCACCCTCTAGATATCTTTAGTTGGGTGGTAACTGAGCAGTCGAGAAAACTTATCAAAGAGTCCCATAATACTTTCATTTTACTGACATGAAAAAAAAAATAGGTGTATGTATTAGAAGTCTCCCTTCTAGGGGCACCTGGGTGGCTCAGTCGGCTGGGTATCCAACGTCAGCTGAGGTTATGATCTCAGGGTTCGTGGATTCAAGCCCCATGTAGGGCTCTGTGCTGATGGCTAGGAGGCTGTAGCCTGCTTTGGATTCTGTGTCTCCCTTTCTCTCTTGTCCCTCCCCTGCTTGCACTCTGTCTCTCTCTCTCTCATGAATAAAAAAAAAGAAGTCTCCCCTTCTAGACTCCCATAATCATTTAAGCGTGGACAAAAGAGGCTACTTAGGGAATTTTCAAAAAACAGATACAGTGAAATGAGCTGGTTGACTGAACTCTAGCCAATGTTATCCCAAAGGGAAAAGAATGGGGTCTTAAATATAGATGAGGGTATTTGTGGCTTAACTGGAGGAGAAGGCTTGAAACTATCAGCCAAAAAACAACAGATGAGACCAAAATGGTGACACAGGAGAACCCAGCCCCCCCTCCCCCGCCAACAAAGATCAACAATTAGACAGCTATTTACAAACAAAATGAGTTCTAGGAGAGCTCTGGAGTTCACTTAAGAAACTTCAGCAACATAGTAGAACAGAAAACCTGCAAATTCATAAGAAGAGAATGACACAGCTTCATTTTTCCTGCATCATCCCATTCACCCGCCAGCACTGTTCAAGAACCAAGAGGGAACTTCCCAGGTAGAAAGAGTTCCCTTTGTCAGGAAAGGGATAGTGAGGTGAGCAACCAGCTTACCCAGTCTTTTGGGACACTACATGAAGATCCTGCTTTGGTTTCACCCCACCCAGACCAGCACAGCTGAGAGAGAGACAGCTAGGAATGAAAAGGGAAAGCAAGCACTACCATTAGCAGCTATGCAACAGGAGCAGTCACAGTTCACAGGGACCTAATCTGCAGACAAATGCAGCAGATTTTGCTACTGAAGAAATGACTGGCCAGCACAGATCCAACAGAACCCCTGTGGATTTTGCGAGCTCTCACCCCACAGGGATTCTCATTTATTGATGTCAGCCACCTGAGACCCTCTGCTCTCATCCTTCCCCTGCCATACTCCCATCAGAGACTGGAACTACACCAGCAACCAACCCAGGCCTCCACAGCTGACCCGCACTGCCGTGTGCACATTCAAAGTTAGCCGCTCTAGCTGTGCACTTGCACCCAAAGGCCTAACAACTGTCCCTGACCTCAGCAGCAGTGTGCATACTGAGGGAGACCTCCTGGAGCCACAGAAGGATAAACTGACAGCTAGGGCCTCCACACATGCTTGTGGGCCCACATCAGGCCCTGCTTCACCACTGTGTTTCCTGCAGCTAGTCCCTCCAGCTATGCTCCTGTATGCCCCCGGCTCAATCCCCCTTATCACCCTCCCCTGTAGGCGCAAGGGTAGGGGGCAATTGTGCAACCATGGGGAGAGCATGCCAAGAGCATAGCCCCTGCAGATGCCCCAGCCAATGCTGCCTGCCCCCCACCAGCCCCCCACTATGTGTATGTCTGCAACCAACTCCTGCCACTACACAGAGACCTGCAGCTGGCCCCTGTAGCAGATTATGTGCACATCGCCAGCAACACCCACCACTGCTGCCTGCCCTGCTCCCTAGCCACTGGATCTGGAAGCCA
Source organism: Cryptoprocta ferox (assembly GCA_028646485.1). Classification (NCBI taxonomy): domain Eukaryota; kingdom Metazoa; phylum Chordata; class Mammalia; order Carnivora; family Eupleridae; genus Cryptoprocta; species Cryptoprocta ferox. The sequence continues at coordinate 44,984,708 of CM053577.1, forward strand.
CTGAGAACCCTAACAGCCTTTGCAGCCAAGATGGACCCCTGCTGTGCTCACTAAGCATCACACAACTGTCAGTACTGTGGACCCCAGTAGCCTGAGCCAAAGAGACATCATGTGCTCCCCCACCCCCAACACAGTGGTGCCACATGCCTTCACACTTGGTGCCCAGTACCAGCAGACCTGGGATCACAATATGCTCCAGTGTGCCCCACCCACAGGTGAAAGTCTTCCCTTAATGAAGTCAGTCCAAAATAGCTGGAAGAGTGTCACAGACAATGAGTCTGTAGTTCTCTCTTGCCCAGCAAGAGAGAGAATGCAGAATTGAATACAAGAGAGGGCTAATATCCGGGAGGAGGCAAGAGTCCCAAACAGGGGTTTCATCTCCGTATTTACTGAGCTCTCACGATCTTACACATGTGGTGAAAATGAAGAAAACAATCAGATAATCATTAACTTGTGTATGTAAGAAGCACAGAGTCTGGAGGGCAAGTGGAGTTTGAAGTGATCAAAGTATATTGGTGCCAGATGGAGAGTAATTTCCTGCAGGTGATATAACAAGTTACTCATGATCCCATTACAATATCTCACTAACTAACCTTGGGTGCTTTTGCCCTGTGGTGGCAGCTTTCCACCCTAAGCTTCTTTAACCCACTTATGTAAACATAGTAATTCTTGAAACTACTTCGCACAGAAGAGGTGACTGTTTCTTCAAATGCATAGACACCTACACAAGGCTACAGAGATCACAAAGAACCAGGGACAAATGATTCCACTAAAGGAATACAGTAAAACTGGCTTAGTAACTGGCTTCCCAAAAATGGAGATCCAGGGATTTCCCAACAAAGAATTTAAAATAATTGTCCTAAAGATGCTCAGAGAGCTACAAGAGAATACCAGATTTAATAATATCAGTATTTTCCTGATTTAATTTATCAGAATTTTCCTGATTTAATAATATCAGGAACAATACAAGAACAAAATGAGAAGTTCAAAAAAGAGATAGAAAACATTAAAAAAAGAAATTTTAGAGCTGAAGAATACAGTGACTGCACTCAAGAGAGTTTCAGCAGAGGAGTTGACCAAAAAGAAGTGAGAATCAATGATCTACAAAACAGATCAATGAAATGATCTAATGAGAAAAGAAAGAGAAAAAAGAAAAAAAAAAGAATGAAGAAAGCCTATGGGCCTTATAGAGATGATTCCAAGAACAATGCTTGCATCATTGGAGTCCCAGAAGGAGAAGACAGGGAGCAAGAAAGCTTATTTAAAGGAATAATGGCTGAGAACATCCCAAACCTAGGGAAAGATTTGCACATTCAAGTTCATGAAGCTAATAGGTCATCTCAAAACTTTAAATCCTAAATAATCTTCTCCAAAGCACATTATAATAAAACTGTCTAAAATCAAAGACAAGTAAAGAATTCTAACAACATCAAGAGAAAAGTAATTTATCTCATACAAGGGAAAGCTATCAGCAGATTTCTTAGTAGAGATTTTGCAGGCCGGGAGAGAATGGGATAATATATTCCAAGTGCTAAAAGAAAGCAACTGCCAATGAGACTACTTTATCTGGTGAAACTGTGCTTCAGAAATAAAGGTGAGATAAAGACTTTTCCTAACAAACAAAAGCTGAGGGAGTTCATCACCATTTAAGAGAAATGGTGAAAGAAGTGGATACACAATATAAAAAGAGATAGAGTGCCTGAGTGGCTCAGTCAGCTAAGCATCTGACTTCAGCTCAGGTCATGATCTCACAGTTCAAGAGTTCAAGCCCCATATCAGGCTCTGTGCTGACAGTGCAAACCCTACTTCAGACCCTCTGTCCCCCTCTCTCTGGCCCCACCTTGTTTGTGCACACTTTGTTTCTCAAAAATAAATAAATATTTAAAAAAATAAATAAAAAAGAGGATAAAAAGAGATAAATTGTAACATCAAAAACATAAAACAAAGGCAGTAAATAGGTATAGTTGTATGCAATCAAAGTTAATTTGCTATCAGTATAAAATAGACATATTCTACTTTAGTACACACAGAAGATTCTCTAGGATAGGTCACAAAACAAGTCTTAGCAAACTTTCAGAAATCTGAAATCATACCAAGTATCTTTTCCAACCGTAATGGTTGAAAACTAAAAATGAAGAACAGGAGAAATGTTGAAAAATTCATATATCTATAGAAATTAAACAACATACTCATGAACAACCAATGGGTCAAAGAAGAAATCAAAAGAGAAATCAAAAAATATCTTGAAACAAATGAAAATGAAAATACTACATATCTATGTGAAACCTGTGGGATGCTGCAAAAGTAGTTTTAACCTACATTAGGAATAAAGAAAGATCCTAAATAAACAAGCTAACTTTATACTTCAAGGACTAGAAAAACCAAAACCAAAAATAAAGCCCTAAATTAGCAGAAGGAAAGAAATAACAAAGAGCAGAAAGAAATGAAATAGAGATCAGAAAAACAATAGAAAAGATCAATGACAATGAATGATTTTTCGAAGAGATAAAATTGACAAACTTAAGAACTAGACTAAGAAACCAGTCTGGCAAACTAGACTAAACTGGAGGGTGGGGGGTGGGAGAGAGAGAGAGAACTCAAATGAATAAAATTGGGAATGAAATAGGAGATATTACAACTGACACCACAGAAATACATATGATCATAAGACAACTATGAACAATTATAGGCCAACGAACTACATGACTTAGAAGAAATGGATAAATTCCTAGAAATTTACAGCCTACCCAGACAGAATAATGAAGAAGTAGAAAATCTGAATAAACCAATAATGAGTAAGAAGTTTAAATCAGCAATTAAAAACCCCTCAATGAAGAAAATTCCAGGACCAGTTGGTTTCAGTGGTTAATGCCACCAAACATTTAAAGAAAAATTAATGCCAGAAAAATATCATCCTTTCCTGGAGTGGAAAGAGTGAGTTTCTTGAACTACTTCCCATTCTGACAGAGTTCTAACTGAGGTTCTTTAAGGTTTATTGTACAGCAATACCATGAGTTTCTTGGCTCCCTTATTATATAAACTCTCCATCCACCCTTAAAATAACTTAACACTTTTGAGACATCATGAGAAGAGGAACTCTGTTTCTTGCAACCAAAAGAGCCTGATTTGAGAATAATGGCCAATCCCTAGTAAGGTCTACAACAGGTTTGTGTGGTCCAAGACCTAAATAGCATATAGTTTTAACAGGCTTTCAAGAAATAAAAATGTATTTATTGGTTGGAAATAAAATATTTTCCAACCTTAAACATATTTTTAAAAAGGGATTTTGACCATTAAATTTATGTACTTTGGGTCAACATTTACTCAATGAGTCCCCCAATCCTTGCCTCACATATCAAGGACAAATATGAGGAAAGAGACTCTCTCTGTTCCTGTGTAGCCTGCACTAAATATTATCTTCATTCTCTTTAAGAGGACTATATATCAGGAAATATTACCTCCAAATATTGCTGCAGATAATTTGAAAGCTATCTGAAGTCTAGAAAATGAGGCTATGTCACTCTTTAAAAGCAGATAACCATTATGATTCCGCATCTGAAGCCTGCTTACATCTACTCTAAAACATTTTCTAAGAATTAAAAAAAAATTAATGTTTATTTATTTTTGAGAGAGAGAGATAGACAGACTGTGAGCGGGGGAGGTGCAGAGAGAGAGGGAGACACAGAATCCAAAGCAGGCTCCAGACTCTGAGCTGTCAGCACAAAGCCCGACACAGGGCTCGAACCCACGAACCACGAGTTCATGACCTGAGCCGAAGTTGGCCGCTTAACCAACTGAACCACCCAGGGGCCCCTCTAAGAACTTTTATACATGGCATATGAGTATGGTTAGACTGACTGACTATAAGATAATCACTTAAAATAATTATCAACTTATTTTACATTAGCTTAAAATTCACCAAAAGCAGCCATCTTTACAGATAAGCTCTCATCAAATAAGCCCCCTATTTATCTTTATGTCACAATGATAGCTGTCCTGTGGCTAGAGAGAGATATATGTTCAAGTAACAGCTGAGCAACTTATTTGCTCTGGAACCTCAGAAAAATTGCTTAGCCTCCCTAAATCTCATCTTTCCTAGGGACATTAATGCACATCTTTCAACGTTATGAGGATTAAACACGAAGAATGTAAAGTGTTAGACAATGCCAGACAGAGTAAATGCTCAAAGGTAGCAATGACTGTTAATGAAGGAAAGTCTATTTATAAACATTTATAAGATTATCTGGAAATTAAGAAGGCCTTCATGAAGAAAGATATTTATTCCCAGTAACTATCCATGACATAAACAGATTTATTTGGAATACTACAAAGGAAAAGATCTCTAAATTTTCCACCCAATATTACCTAACACCATACTCATACACAAATATGCACAATTCAGCCCCACCACCACCCTTAGTAGTCTTTTAATTTCTCCAGAGGAAAAGTAGGACATAAAGTTCCTTCTGTTAAACCACAAATTAAAGGTCATCATCAGTTCATTTGGAAAAACATCCATCAGTGTTTATACAAACTCAGACTCACATACATATATACTTCCAGGTACACACATACACATTTACTCATATGTGTATTTGAACTATAAATTAGTAAAGACCTTGATTTTAGTACTTAGCTAACATAAACAAATGAGCTGGTGGGGAAGCCCAAGCACTTATGATGACTACAAAACTCATGTTTCTGGCTTATGCTTAACTGTCCCTGATGCATTTGTCTGACAAACACATTCCACATTTCCACAAATCATTCTGAAAAAGAAAGAGAGAGAGGAACAGACAGATGGGGGGGGGGTGCTGTGATGAGGAGGCCAGGAGGAGGAGAAGGAGGAGGAGGTTGGAAGAGGAGGAAGAGAGGCAGGATGAGAGAAAGGAAGGAAGAAAGGAAGGGGTAGGAAAAGAGAAAAGAAAGGAGGGAAAAAGGAAGATTCCATGTGTGAGGCATGTATGTGGGTTGGCTTGGCAAACCAGGTCAGTTTTGAGAAGCCAATTTTTTGCCCACCCAAAGCTTGCCCAGACTTGCCCTAAGGCTATGTTGCAAAACAGGTAGTAATTTCTCTGCCAGGCATATTTTTGGAATGAGTGGAGTCCCAGACCTGACTAATGTTTTTCTTCTTGGCCCTCTTACTTCTTTAACACAACATCTGAGGTTGTGGTGGTTTGATGCGCACTCCTCAAAGCATCCCAAAGTTCCTGCTTTATATTTCTCAATTCTTTGATATTTACCACCCAGTTCAAGAGCTCCTGACCTCTGCTCTACTTAATGCTAACCCTGTGGATGTTAAGTCTTTTGCCTTTAAGAACAACCATTCCAAATACAGTTACCTCCATGCAGAGTCTAGAAATTAGGATCAATGATGCATGCCACTTAAGTACCATATTGAGAGAATCTTCTAGGGCAGGTACTTTATCATTTGAAACAGTGCTGTGTTTGGGGAGCCCTTGTGATTGAGAGAATGACTAGTCATTTTAGTTGAACTGACCTTTAGCTATAGAAATGGGATAAGCTAAGTCTGAATGGGTTGGTTGTGCCAGGGAAGCTACGTGTAGATAGATAATAGTAGATTTGCTCAAGGTAATATTCAGTAAGGCATCACTATGTATGGATACTGATCCCGAGAATGTATAAACACCTAAAATCCATAAAATGTTATGGCTGGACATCTAATTTAACCCTTTCATTTTACATATTTACAGACAGAATTAAGGTCTGGGGATTTTAAGTAATTTTTCCTACATGTTAGGAGAGACTGGAATGAAATTTGTTTACAGTCTCATGGAAACTAAGTATAACCAAGGAGGTTATAGATAATTAGTAAAGGTTTAATGATGGGACTTAAAGTTCTCATAAACTAAAAAGTAGCACTCTGAATGGGAGAAGTGAAGCCACTAGAAGCATATATTATAAACTATGAGAGACAACTCTCCAGGTTTCACCAGAGTTGAGATGAACATTCCTCAAGATCTTTGTCTCCATTCATAGCTCACCAGGGAGCTTTCTGATTACAAACTCAAATTCCTAAATGCCCTAAATTAGAGTTGGAATACACTGAATGATAGAGAATACTATTCTAATCAGCAAAGACATCATTTGAATTAAACTGATAAACTTGAGTTTCTAAACTTACATACTTGAGGACACTGGATTCATGAAAAATAATCCAAGATGGTCAATAATCCTTGTTTTTTCCCTCTCTTTATGGAATGTTCTTAAAAACTGCAGTATATATAGCTATTTTATGAGGTAAAAATAATGAGATTAATAAATAACAAACATCACTATAAAATATAATAGAATATAGTTGTGATACAGCCAATAAGAATATAATATAATCAGCTGCAAAAATAGCTCTTAAGATTTTAAATATCAGTAAGGTTACCAATTTATTAGTACATTTCCTAAATAAAAAACAAAAGTAAAATGAAGTACCAGGTTTACTTTTTATCTTCTACCATACTCAAACAGACTCTTTGTTTTCTCTCTCGGGTACCAGCAAGGGTTACTCTGTGGCTGCCAGAAGATCTGGGTATGGGATAACCAAACTGAGATCAGATGACTGTTCTGTTAAAATAAGCATTCTGAGACTGTGGATTCATGAGACTGAGGATCCAGCAAAAGGGAAAACATTCACTTCTCTGCTGTAGGAAAGTTATCAATGGTGTTGAGTATTTTGGAGAAAGAGAAAGGTAGGCAACTAACTTTGAGCTCAATCATCACAAATTTTCTATTAATCTCAGTATATAAACAAACTATAGTATCAGTAATATTAGCCCATTTCAGTAGCTTTTAACAAATGAACATTCTTTTCTAAGACTGTAAGCTCTGTGGAAAATAATACCATGCAGAACAGAGACTGGAATATTTCATGAAACAGAGTGACTTTGAAGACTTTGTTTTCTGAAAGGAAGATATGCTGGGGAAATCATTATACAATGATAATCTATCTTCATCATGTATAACTTCATACAAAAATACCCAAATATTGCTCTAGTTTTTTTCCCCACTTGGAGGCAGACTATATGTGTACATGCAGTGTACATGCTTAGTGGAAATACATGTTTGGAACATAACTTCATTTTGAGAACACCATCACAATAATGAGGATCTGCCTGATAGTTAGAGAGCCATAAATTTTGCTCTTTAAGGAATAGTTTTAAATAACATAGTTACCAATTGAATAGAACACAATGCCTGACTGGGTTTTTTGCACCCTCTGAGAATAAACAATTGTGTCAGGGGTTTGTTCCTGAGAAAATTTGAATAGACGCTCAAAATGTGATTTGCAGATTGGTTTATCCAGGGTGCTCTGGCATAAGCTTTTATGATACAAAAAGGAGAGATGCAAGTGCCTTTCTCTGAAGAATGAATTCTGATATAATTATGCTTCTTTAAATGAGGTTTATTGCCACAGGAGTTAGAGAGTAGAAAGTTTCCATTCTGTGAGGAAGTAAGTAAATCTTGGAATAGTATAGACTAGTACTACATTGACCTACTAAACTTTTTCTCAACCATATCCTCTTCAATAGTTTTATCAAGGCATCTCAAATGGCCTGATCACTTTTCAGTTTTCTTATTATTCTATTCCTTTAAGACACACAAATCACTTTGAAACAGAGAAAAAGTAAAATATAAAACTTGAAAGTCAAGTATAAAACCTCTTTCTAAAGCACAATTATAAAGTGAGATAAAATTGACAAAACCCATCATTTCAGCATTCTGAAAATCGACCAAAGGCATACAACAATTTGAGAAGTGTTTAAACTTGGAAAACTGCTGAATTTTGAGTAAGAACAAAGAACATGTGGCATTCTGACCTGGAGCTTCTCTCCATCCCCTGTTGCCTCCTCAGTAAGGACACAGGTTTTGTAGAGGCCGGGTAGGTCATAAGGACTGGCAACTTCTCTGTCATGGTAAGTGTGAGCCCACTCAATTTGGAGTGGTGGGAGAAAAGCACTCCCAAGAGTATTATTAGTGGAAGTAATGATCTCTTAGGTAGGTGAACAGAGAGAGCCAACAGCTCTACTAGTCCAAGGCTGTGGTCATTGTTGAGGCATATTCCTGTCTGTGTATATGTGGAGACCAGGGAGGGCCCAAGCTAGTTACCCATCCCTGGCCAACCCTGGAGCTGCATACATGCACAGAGGAGATAGGGAAAGGCCCACTGGAAAGTAAAAGCTCAAGTTGGAGCAGACTTGAAAATAGCCTGAACTTTAAAAAAAAATTTTTTTTATTTGTGTGTGTGTGTGTGAGAAAGAGAGAGAGAGAGAGAGAGAGAGAGAGAGAGAGAGAGAGACCAAGCGAATACAGGCATGCATCCAAGAGGGTAAAGGGCACAGAAGATCTAAAGCGGGCTCTGTGCTGACAGCAGAGAGCGCGATGCTGGACTCAAACTCATGAACTATGAGATCACGGCCTGAGTTGAAGTCAGACACTTCACCGACTGAGCCACCCAGGTGCCCCCCAAAATAGCCTGAACTTTCAGTGAGCTCCCCTACTCACACAGAGATCCATTGCAGAGGACAGAGACCTTACCGGCTCAAGATGATGAGCACAACCTGTCAAATCACTAAGTCATGCAGACACAGGGAAACCGGGTTTAGAAATAAAAACATCTGTGTGTGTCTGTGTGTGTGTAGATATACTATATTCACATGTATATGTGTGTCTGTGTATACTGATATACAGATATAATGTAAATATGTATATAAATAAAGCTCTTCTCAGTTAAAAAATAGAGATATACATATATATGACATATGAATATATAGATATATATGCATATCTGGAGACATTAGCATGTGCAAAAGGTAGGGGAGAAAAATTACATAAATTTAGTTCAGGCAAGTTACTAAACTAGCAAACAAGAATCAACAGCAACAATAACCTTCTAAAGTAAACAATAAATAAATAAATAAACAAACAAAACAATGAATCTAGACAATATGCTGCTTAATACGTCTAGTTTCAACTAAATAATTATGAAGCATGCAAAGAAACAAGAGTGTATGACCCATATTCAGAAAATAAAGCAGTCAATATAAATAGTCTCTGGTTAAAAAAAAAGTCTCTGGTTCTCCCCAAGTTCCAAAAGTTGGATTTTGTAGACAAAAAAATACAAAGTACTTATTTTTAAAATCAGCTATTTAGTTCAAAGAACTGAAGTAAACCATGCTTTAAGAATTAAAGAAAAGTATTACAGCAACGAATCAACAAATAGAAAACCTCAGTAAGGTGGTAGAAATTAGAAAAAAGAATGAAATGCATATTCTGTATTTGAAAACCAAAATGAAACATTTACTAGAAGGACTCAATATCAGATCCAAGATTACAGAGTTAAAAATCAGTGAACTTGAAGACAGATCAGTAGAAATGATCCAAGCTGAAGAACATAGACCATAGAAAAACATATCCATTTAATAGTAGTTAACCAAGAAAAGGAGAATGAGGAAGCAGAAAAAATATTTGAAAGAATAATGACTGAAAACTTACCACATTTGATTAAAAACATTAATCTCCTTATCCTAGAGGCCCAAAGAACCCCAAATAGATAAACCTGCATTAAACTCTCCTCCCTGGTTTTCTGTGATTGTGTACTCTCATGGGTCCCCTCATGCTTCCATGACTGCTCCTTCCTTATATTCTTTTCTTTCTCAATCCTTTTTTTTTTCAGTGAGTATGTGTATATGTGAGTGTATTTTAAAATCCCAAGCAACTCTTATTTTTTATATCACATACTCTTACATAGAAATTCCATCCATTTTGGGGGGCACCTGGGTGGCTCAGTCAGTTGAGAGTTCGACTTGGGCTCAGGTCATGATCACACAGTTTGTGGGTTTGAGCCCTGCATCAAGTTCTGTGCTCACAGCTCAGAGCCTGGAGCCTGCTTTGGGTTCTTTGTCTCCCTCTCTCTGTCTTCCCCTCCCCTGATTGTGCTCTGTCTTTCTCTATCAAAAAATAAACATTTTTTAAATAAAAAAAAATAAATTCCATCCATTTTCAAAGACTACCATTAAAAGACTATTGAATGTCATAACCAGATTGTCTGGTTAAATACCTCTTCTTGGATATTTCACTAGTCCACTAACTGCAGAAGAGAAATTCTTCTGTTGTTCCATATTTCCATAATAGTATTAGCACTAAGAGTGGGAAACAGGAAACCTGAAAGCTCAGTTGCCTTTGATTATCCTTCTCCCCCAACTTTACTCAGTTGCTAAGTCCTGACAATTCTACTGACAATTTTCTTTTTCCTATTCATTTCCAATACTACTTCCCTGGTTTATGAATTCATTGCTTCCTCATCCAGACTGATCTTACAGCTGGTTTTCATGACCTTGTTTTCTTCTCTCTTTAATCCATCCAAAACATAGTATTCAGATTAATATTCTTAAAACCTGGCTGTTTTAAGAATATTAATCATTTTACTCCCTGTTAAAATGACAACAAAGTGATAGTTTCCCATGGCTCAGAAAATAAAATCTGAGTTTGTTAACAGGACTTGCTTTAAAAAATTTTTTTAATGTTTATTTATTTTTGAGAGAGACAGAGAGACAGAGCTTGAGTGGGGAATGGGAAGAGAGAGAGAGGGAGACACAGAATCTAAAGCAGGCTCCAGGCTCTGAGCTGTCAGTACAGAGCCCAACGTGGGGCTTGAATTCATGAGCAGTGAGATCATGACCTGAGCCAAAGTGGGATGCTTCACCAACTGAGCCACCCAGGCGCCCCAACAGAACATTGCTTTTTAAATTGTTATTTAGCATTTCCCTTTACCACCTTAAAACTCCAGTTGTGAAATAAATTTTGGAGACTTTCTCCAATTCAACTGAAATAAGTTTTAAAAAGAAGAGAGAGAGGGGAAAAATGGGAAAAAAGATAATTACTTGTGGGTGGGTACATGTTCCCTGACAACTTGTAAATGTTCTAAGATTTAACATTATGTAAGTTCTTGGAAGTGTAGAGTGGCCACATCAGCTATGGACATGAAAAGTCTGGGACACGTGGCCATGGAATATGGTAAGCAGATGGACAGAATTGGGGTGAAGGAGATCCCACCCTGGACTTTTTCAGCCAGTTCAAGACCAGAAGACAAACTACTTTATCTACTGAGAAAAAACATGTTACTAGTAAATGGATACAGATGAATAGAGATTCTAGTACAGGGTGCATGAGAAAAATAAAACAAAGATTACAGTGAACATTTCTGAAATACTCAGTTTTGCTATTTGGAACCACAGAGGAACTTGTAGTTCCAGATGGACCCGAGCAAGGATGTCTGGGCAAGCCCTCAGCAGTTGGTCCAGAGACCCTCGACAGTGGGAAGCTGGAGAATCTTGATGAACTGGCATGCAGCTGCTTTGTTTTTATAAACATGTTGCTGCCTGTACAGTATTTTGCTGGAAAATGGAAAAAGCTTTCTATTACTCTACAGCTTTGTGAATGGAATAAGCTGCATGGATTTTGCAAATTCGGTAACAAAAACTCTGCAGATGCTGGTTGGGTGTGGGTCAAATTGTTTAGCTAAGCTTTCCACTCTCTCTATACTTATGCCAAAGGTAATTTTGGTTCAGTCTCTGAATTATAATGGATTCTAAATTCATATGATCCAAATTGAAAACATTTCACTATGAAAGGATGCATATTAATTAACAATAAATAGAGTAAAAAAAAGAAGGTTAATTGGGACACCAATCACCAGAGATGTGAAGTATAACAAGAGTTCTGTTACAGGAAAGACCTCATAACGTTTATTCTTTGTGGTTTTTGTTGTTTCTCTCACCAGACACAATCAAGGTAAGTGCAAAATTTCTGCTGGAGTTTCTAAAGGTGTCATCTTCATAGCTATTTCAAATTTCATAATGTCCTACAAAACTGCCAAAGGTTATTGAATGCAGAAGTAAAAAGTCTATATAAATCAGTGTAGACTTAATTTATATTTAAGGTTCTCAGAGTCATTTCTAAAAAACCAAATCACACAGATCATTTTTGCTAATAGCCATTAAGAAGTATGTCAAACCATTTTACGCTATATGTCTGAAATCTCAGACTTCATCAGAACATAATTTTTCTTGCCTTCTTTTTTATATTTTAGAGAGAGAGAGTGTGCATGAGTAGGAGAGAGGAGCAGATGAAGACAGAGAGAATCTTAAGCAGGCTCCATGCTCAGTGTGGAGCCTGATGCGGGGCTTGATCCCACAACCCTGGGAACATGACCTGAGCTGAAATCAACAATCTCACGCTCAACCAACTGAACCACCCAGGTGCCCCCATAGTTCTTCTAAATCTTTGGTCTTTATTTGACCTCAGACCCTCTGTAATCATCAGTAATTCTAATGCTTTTCAATTTTTAATTCTGCAATTAGAGATTTTTCTAATTTTAAATGATTAATACTCTTGCAAAATTTAGCTAAAGTAAATCCTGCACAAAGGAACTTTTCTTATATAGGTGTTCTTCATGTATACAAGGTACTATACCATGGCTGTGAAGAGAAAGGGTTCTGGAGCCAGTTCATTTAGATTTGTGTACTAGCTCTACCGCTTGCCAGCTGTGTGACATCGAACACATATTTATTATCTGTGCCTCAGTTTCCTTATCTGTAAAACAGGGGTAATGATAGTATTTATAATTCATAGGGTTATTGGTTTTAAAAAGATAAAATGTAAACATGGGCATTATCAGTATATCACTATCATTAGCTATTCTCATTATAGTCATAAATACTAACACATATGTATCAGTCATTAATATTTTGCAACAAAGACTATTAACTTAGCCTAAAATATATAGTCAGATATTTTGGGCACAATATAATTATATTAATATAATTTCATGTTTTTTTTTCTTTAAAACATGAAAACAAATACAGCAGACCACATGTCATTCAGGTAGGTGGCATTCTGTATTAGTTTTAAAATAATGTGTATTTTTAAAACAATTTTTAGAATTATAACTGTTACATTCAAATGAGCAAGTCTTTAGCCAAAATTAACTCCATCACATTATTTAGCATCTTGTAGGCTTGTATACCACTCTTCCATTCAACTTCTTAGATTCTATCTAGGCCATCATGATCCTTTTCAATAGGGTATACTTTCTGTTACTATACTGCAAGATTCATCTTTTTAGATTTTTATTCTATAAAACAGATTTATTAATAAATAAAATTCCTCTTGGATTCCTAAGAAGTTGACATCTGAATACAAATGTACTCAGGGATGTTCATATACTGAACATAATTCTGAGAGAGATGTTTATGATTAAGTACACACAGAGAGAAAAAATAATACTATCAGCAAAGAGAGCCTTATTCTCTGGAAATAGTTTGTGAAACTCAGGCAACGTGTGAAGTAAGTGAGTCACAGGAAGTGAAACTGTGAATTACATCAAATGAAATAATGAGGTAGAATCCTTTATCTTTCAGAATTTGATTTGGCTTTGGGGCTCCTGCGTGGCTCAGTTGGTTGAACATCTGACTCTTGATTTCAGCTCAGGTCATGATCTCATGGTTCCTGAGATGGAGGCTCATGCTGGGCTCTGTGTTCACAGCACTGAGCATGCTTGGGATTCTTTCTCCTGCTCTCTGCTCCCCTCCCAAAACAAACAAACAAACCAATGTGATTTGGCTTTAATTCTGCTGGAAGGTAGCAGAGTGATTTCAAGCTTTCTTAAAAAAGGCTAAAATGGGAACTTACCCACTGAGTCAAGATGTTGAGTATATAATCTTATTCATTCATTCAACAGACATGTATATGTGATACACTGGGAATAATAAAGACACAAAGATAAGAGCTTATCCTCAAAAATATTAGAATCTAATAGTGAGAGACAAATGTGTAAACAGATTAGTACAGTAATGTTCACTAAAGTAAAACAAATTTAAATAAACCAGCTAGGATGGAGAGCAATATAGCAAACAAGTGAACTTCTTTCACATTTCTATTTTCTAAATTCCATTGTCTTACCTCTGGGTAAGGAGCAAAAGGCATCAAGTAATATAATTTGAGTGATACTTCTTAATTTGTAAATAGAAAAAACTTATATATTTCTTAAAAAAAAGAGGATAGCATTTTAAAAGGATGCTTTTACAGATACTCTGAAAAAAACATGAAGAGTTGGAAAGAACTGATTTAGATGCTGGCATTTCCACTTAGTAGATTTATAGATTTATTAAAGATCTGTGACTTTCCTGAACCTCACTTCTCTTATTTGTAAACTAAAAATAACACCTACTCTGAAGGACAGTTAAGATACAACATAGATCTGTGCTTGCTGCTTGAATTGATATGAAAACATGTTAATTCCATTCTCTTTTTATGGACAATTTACTAATTTTCATCTTAATAGTGAATGAGAATTCCTGTTGCTCCACATTTCCACCCATATTTGGGATTGTTGGTATTTTTCATAGCTATTCTGGAAAAAATCTAGTGGTATTTAACTGTAGCTTTAATTTGCATTTAAGTTAATTTGCATTTCCCTGATTACTAAAGAAATTATAGATGTTTCTTATATTTTTGGTAGTTGGGATAGCCTTTTTGTGTGTACATGTGTAAAATGCCTGTTTTTTTAATTTTTATTAAAACATTTTTTTAGTGTTTTTAAATTTATTTTTGAGATAGAGAAAGACCATGAGCAGGGAAAGGGAAAGAAAGAGACAGAAACACAGAATATGAAGCAGGATCCAGGCTCTGAACTGTCAGCACAGAGCCTGACACAGGGCTCGAATTCACTATCCATGAGATCATGACCTGAGCTGAAGTTGGCTGCTTAACCAATTGAGCCACCCAGGTGCCCCTAAAATGCCTGTTCAAATGTCTTACTTATTTTTCATTTGGGTTGTTTTATATACTGATTTGCAGATATTCTTTTATTTTTGAGAGAGAGAAAGAGAGAGTGCTAGCAGGGAGGGGCAGAGAGAGGAAGACAGAGGATCTGAAGTGGGCTTCAACGCTGACAGCTGAGAGGCTGATGTGAGGCTCGAACTCATGAACCCCGAGATAGTGACCTGAGCCAAAGTTAGACTGCCTGAGCCACCCAGGCGCCCTGCAGATATTCTTTATATATATGCTGAATACAAGACTTTCATATGTAATACATTCTTCTTTTTTAATGTTTTTAAGTCTATTTATTTTGAGAGAGAGAGAGAGAGAAAGAGAGAGAGAGAGCAAACACGGGCAAGGGAGGGGCAGAGAGCAAGGGAAAAAGAATCCACAGCAGACTCCGCACGATCAGTCTAGAGACTGATGTGGGGCTCGAACTCACGAATGTGAGATCATGACCTGAGCGGAAATCAAGAGTCAGGTGCTTAAATGTCTGAGCCACCCAGGAGCCCCTGTAACATATTCTTCTACCCTGTAGCTTGACTACAAGTAATTAAAGGTGTCTTTTGATAAAATGGAAATTAAAAAGTTCTTAATTTTTGCATAGTCTAATTATCCTTTTTTAGGTACTTTTGTGTCCTATTTAATATATAAAGAACTTATTTCAAAGGTGAGTCTTTTTCTGGAGTCCGATTTTTTCCCACTGATCTTTTTGTTTAATCTTACCCCAATACTACACTGCTTTAATTATTATAGACATATAATAGGTATTAATATCCATTAAAGAAAATTGTACCTCTTCTCTCCTATTCAAAAGTATCTTGTCTGGGGGGCGCCTGGGAGGCTCAGTTGGTTAAGCATTCGACTTTGGCTCAGGTCACAATCTCATGGTTCGAGAGTTTGAGCCCCACATTGGGCTATTGTGCTGACAGCTCGGAGCCTGGAGCCTGCTTCAGATTCTGTGTCTCCCTCTCTCTCTGCCCCTCCCCAACTCGCTCTCTCTCTCTCTCTCTCAAAAATAAACATTAAAAAAATTTTTTTAATTATAAAAAAGTGTCTGTACTTGGTCCTCTGAATTTTCATATATATATATATGTACATATTTAGAATATTTTCAAGTTCCTTTCTCTCTCTGACATGCACAGATACATACAAATACACACATATAGTTAAGCACATATACAGATCTAGTAGGATCTTGATTGCAATTTTATTGAATCTAAAGCTTAGTTTCAACAATATTAACATTTTAAATGCTGAGTCTTCCAATATATGAATGTGGTGTAGGCCTGCATTAGTGTTTTGTAATGTCTCTCAGGAGTGTTTTATGTTTCTTTCACAATTTTAAAATATTGATTCCCAGGTTTTAAATATTTTTATACCATTGTAAATTTTTTGTTTTATTTCCTGTTGTTATCTGTCATAGAAATGCAGTTAAGAAATTTTTTAATGTTTATTTATTTTGAGGAAGAGAGAAAGAGAGCACAAGATCATGACCTGAGCCAAAGTTGGATGCTCAATCGACTGAGCCACCCAGGCGCCCCTGCATTCAGAAACGCAATTTTTGAAATATATAGTTGTTAAGTTCATTTAATTTTATCTGTAGAAACTTTGGGATTTTCTACATAGACAAGTCACATTAAATAATAGCAGTTTTAAGTTTTTTAAAATTCTTTTTCTTTCCTTACCACATTGACTAGAACCTCTAGTATAAGGCTGACCATAAGTGGTGATAATTCTCATACATGTTTTATTCCTAATCTCAGAAGTAAAGCTTTCATTAGGTCTGTGGTGTTTTACAGGTATCTTCTATGAAAGAAATTCTTTTCTTAGTTTGCCAAAAGATATATTTTAACCATAAACAAATGCTGACTTTAAGCAACTGCTTTTCCAGAAAGATGATCATACAATTTCTTCCTGTTATTCTGTTAAATTCTAACTGGTTTTCTAATGTTAAATTAACACTGCATAATTACAACAAACTCAGCTTACATGTGACATACTATCATTTGTACATATTGTTTGGTTAGCTGATATTAAGAATTTTGGGGGTGCCTGGATGGCTCAGTCAGTTAAGCCTCCACAGATCTCTTGATCTGTGAGTTCGAGCCCTACATCAGGCTGTGTGCTGATAGCTCAGAGCCTGGAGCCTACTTCAGATTCTGTGTCTCCCTCTCTCTGCCCCTCCCCCACTCATGCTCGCTCTCTCTCTCTCTCTTCCAAAAATAATTAAACATTTAAAAAAAGAATTTTGTTATTTGTGTTTTATGACTGAGGTTGCCCCCTAATTTTTCCTCATAATTTCCTTTACTTGTTTTGATACCAAGGTTATGCTAGCCTCATAAATGAAGTTGGAAAGCATTCCCTGTTTTTCTGTTTTCTGAAAAGGCATAAACATATTTATTCCTTAAACATTTTCTAGAGTTAAACAGTTAAACTATCTGGACCTGTAGTGGAAGGTTTTAAATTAGAGATTCATCTTTTTTTTAGCTATTATGAGATCTTTATTATTTCTGTTTATGTCTAAATTTCAACAGGCTGTATTTTTTGTGTATTGTTTTATCCTATTAAGTTTATACAAACCAGTTAAGACACAAATCATATGTTTATTATTGGTATATATTTTGGTAATATATATTATGTATAATATGTAATTAATAAAAAATATTAAAAATTAATAATTATATATATCACCCAAAGCTATGGTATATGAAAGAGCTGTATTTAAGGGTAGTTCTTTCGATTTTTTTCAGTTAATTTATTTATTTTGAGAGAGACAGAGAGAGCGTGAGTGAAGAAGAGGCAGAGAGAGAGGGAGTGAGGGAGAATCCCAGGCAGGCTCTGCACAGTCAGTGCAGAGAGCCCAATGCGGGGCTCAAACTCACAAAACTGTGAGATCATTATCTGAGCTGAAATCAAGAGTCAGACACTGAACCAACTAAGCCACCCAAGCGCCCCTATTTCTCGATTGTTAAGAGTCTGCCTTATTAAAAACAATTGCTGGCATAATTTTCAAAAACAGAGTTGAGCTAAAAAGACTGATCATTGTTTTATTTGTTTTGAGTTAAACTGAAAAGATGGATATAGTAGCATACCTAGTGACTTGACACCTGAAAAGGACCATTTTTAACAACTCTTCCTCTATAAGGTAAAAGTATTTTTAGGAGAGCCTGGTTGGCTCAGTTGGTTAGGTGTCCGACTTTGGCTCAGGTCATGAGCAGTGTATAGGTTCAAGCCCCACGTCAGACTCTGTGCTGACAGCTGGGAGCCTGGAACCTGCTTCAGATTCTGTGTCTTCCTCTCTCTGCCCCTCCCCTGCTCACACTCTCTCTCTCTCTCAAAAATAAATATTAAAAAATTTTTAAAGTATTATCAGTAATAATAATGAAATGAAATAAATTATGTCCAGAAAAGCATGCAGACAATTACAATTTTCCTTTATTAAATTTTGCATATAAAACAGCGCTAGTAAAAAATTAATAAAATGCAGGAAATACAGTTTTAATACTTTTAAAGTACATTAATTTTTTGAAAACAGGAGAAAAATATTTATACCTACATATTGGTCTGCCATGGTGATGAATAATTCAATTGTGGTTTCTGGCTTTGAAAGTTCACTTCTGCAAATTTGTCAATGGTATTGTCAAATTGATCTTCATATTCATGATCAATAGAATCAGTATACAGTACATATCAGGCCTGTCAATCCATCCACACTAATAGTTGATTGAAGAACACTTTTTATTTATTTTAATTTCAAATGTTTTTCTCACATGAAGAAACAGATATAGAAATAGAAAGTTCTCAAATAAGGTGATTTATCAGAGATTCATAAAAATCCCATATCATAGTAAATTTGAGAAATTGTCCATGTCTTTGTTCTCTGAGATTCATTGTAGCAGCTCTCAAATGTTTCTGCAGTTGAAAATTTCCATTAAAATACCTTCACCAGAAAATTCATCATAAATTTCTGTTATATTTGGTAAAATTCTCCAAAGCTTGTAATGGTTGTAAATTATTTGAGCTTGCTTTGGGTTCAATCCTATCTCTAACCCTATGTACTATGTAATTCTGTGTTTAAACACAGATTCAAAATAAACAATTATACCACAGTGATTATGAAAATAAAAAATAGAAGTTGGTTGCTTATTCTTGAAATAAAAGTATAGCTGAGTTCACCTGTAGGGGATTTGGAATTACTTCCATGTAGAACACAATGTTTATTGAAGACTAAGTAATAGAAAAACATGGTAAGGGCACCTGGGTGGCTCAGTTGGTTAAGCATCCAACTCTTGATTTCAGTTCAGGTCATGGTCTCACAGTTCATGCAATCAAACCCCACATTAGGCTCCGTGCTGCCAGGGAAACATGCTTGGGATTCTCTCCCTCTCTTTCTGCCCCTCCCCAACTTGCACATGCTCTCTCTCTCTCAAAATAAGTAAATAAGCTTTAAAAAAAAAACATAGATGGGGCACCTGGGTGGCTCAGTTGGTTAAGCATCCGACTCACAGTTTGTGAGTTTGAGCCTCGTGTTGGGCGCTGTGCTGACAGCTTTGGATTCTGTGTCACCCTCTCTCTCTGTTCCTCCCCTGCTCGCACTGTCTCTCTCTCTCAAAAATAAATAAAAAGTAAAAAAAAATTTAAAAACCATGGTAATTTTAAACTTACATATGTGTTATTACATTTCAGTAAGTGCGCCATGTGTTTAGAACTTAAACCTACAAAAGATTGCTTTTTCAGACAAGAATAATATCACTGGCATTGCTTAGAATTGTCAGTGCATAGTATTAATATATGCAGACTTTTACTATTATTTTATTTTATTCCTTTTTAAATTTTCTACATACAAAGCACTCCTTTACTGCCTGTACTAGTAGCAGTAGACCACTGCCGCCATCTCATCCTTGGTATACCTCTGGCCAGATGAGAAAAATAACGAGGGAAGCTGAAAAGAAACATTCATTTCCTTTTAACCAGCAGGCCAAAGAGTCTTCTGGAATTAAGAGATGCCAAGTAATTACAAGAATAATGAAGTGGCTTGTTGATTTATTTCTGGAAATATTCATTAAAAATACAAATTACATTCACTTTTGCTCCTTCACTAGGCTTGTTCAAATCATTACAATGTACCTCATTTTTGCTTATCTGCCATCACTGGGAGTGCAGTAACAGAACTTGCTCTGATGTCACGGAGTGGATAACCAACTGATATACCCAGATTAAAAATTTTGGTAAGGCAAACAAACCTCAGAAGTACCATTTGAGGTATTTCATGGCCTTATCTGACGGATTTAGCCCCTTACCACAAACTGAAGGGATGCTGTTCAATAAATGTGCATCCTCCCGGATCTGGAAAGAAAATGTTCTAAGAAATTTAATTAAATTTGGGGTGAATCATCACGTGAATCTCAACAGGTTGCAGCAAATGTCAAGTTTCTGGTTCACAGTTTAAAAAAGAAAAAAATGACTTCAGATATGGTAAAATTCTAACATCTGAAGAATGTAGTACTATAGAAATTATAGTAAGTAATATAACTGGAAAGCAGCATTAAATCTTCTTGAAACTAAAATGACTACATCTTATATGTTTTGTATGCTTTATCAACAAATTTGGTTGAAAGAAATAAACTACATCTGTCCTACCAGTCACAAAATAAATAGAAGAAATGCCCATTTTGTGTTTCCTGTTTGGGTCTGTTGATGGGACTAATATTTCCTCCTGCTGTAGCAACTGAGGATGTTCGTGTTCTTGACCCCTCCACAGGGAAGCAGGAAAAAATGTGAACTCTGATGACTCTGTATACTTCTGGCTTTGATGTGCTGCTCTGGCCTCTCTGGTAGAAGCGCACTGTACAGAAGAACAGAGCTGAACTTGTAGTAAAAGCAGCGAAAATACCAATTAAAAGTCTGATGTTGACCAGTTGCATCTGTAAGTTTATTTGGGTAAGAATATAATTTCTGTAGTAACACACATAATGGTTTCAACTGCTCACAAAGTCAGGCAGATAAAATATACAATAAGGCATTTCCTAAAAGGTATGTAAAAATGGTCAATGAAGTAGGAAGCATATGGCAATAATGGGCCCATTGATAACAAACAGAATATTTAAAGGGAACATTTTGGAGTCAACTATTATTACAATGCTTTAAAGTTTTAAACTCTAAATACCCTATAATCCCAATGATTTCTCTCTTTTGCATGCCAGCTGTGGTTCTAGCAAATCATTTGCCTGAGATCCTGACAAGAAAATCCATCCTCCTTCAACTCTACCTTTTCTGGAACCCCAAAATGATAAGAGGCAGTTCAGGGTCAGTTATGACCCTCTCTAGGTCATATCTGAGAGCTCAAAAGCTCATTTTACCCTTGTCCATTAACCTAACCCTCCTTTTCCTTATGTATTTGTTCACCTTGTGATGGAAGAGAAGGAGAAATCCATTTATTTTAATTTTCTACTTGGAAATACTCCTGTAAAGTCTCCAACTTACCTCTTTTTGTACTTATGGGCCAATAAATACTCTTTGTGATGTGCTGGCTAACTAACTAACTGACAAAAACAGAGTCTGTTCTGGACAAGGATGGCACTATTATCAGCTAATGATACCTTCCCTTGACTTTCCCCTGTTCTTCTCTTTCCTTACTGTCTATACTGTAAACCCTTTTAGAATCCATTAATCCATTAATTTCCCTTTTGGGGGAACCCAAGCATTTCCCCCAGAAGGTGTGCGTATTTGAAGATCAACACAAGTGACCCCCAACATGAACCTCAAGGCTACAGTTTAGTAAACATGAAATGTCATGAACTCTACTGCCTGACTAATCATTTTGCAAAGTGTATGGTAGTATTTTGATTTGGGCTTTCCTTCTTTATAGACTGTTCCAATGCAATGGATTTAGGGGAAAAAAAATGTGTGTGTGTATAAGTATATATACATTCATCTCTTGAATGATTTTTCTACTTCATTTTGCTCTTACACATTATCTCCCTCATTCAGATTTTGATATATTTTACTTTTCTTTCCATGAAGTCTTCCTCCCAATTGATACTCTGCAGCTCAGCAGTAAGCTTCAGGGAGTGACTAATATCTTTACACTTGACAAATGAAGAGAGAATGTAACAGTGTTCTTGGCCAAGTAAAAGAGACACAGTTATGACTGTAGTGAGTCACAATTTGGCCTCCTCAGCATCAGCTAAACTATACCTACTGCCACAGCACTGGATGAAAGTACACGGCAATGAAGAGGGACAATGGTCAAACAGTGTTATGTTGGCACCCTTTACATATTATCAGCAAGATCTAAAGAGGTGAACTGGGATGAAGATCACAGTAACTGCCAAAAGGTTTCATCACTCTTGGCACAAGCTGGCCCTACGAGATTTCAAACATAAAGGTCTTTCTTTCAAAGAAAGAGCTGACGAGAACGCTTACCTCAGATTTTCCTGTTTTCTCTGTAGGCTCTTATTCCTCAGGCTTCTGCTTTCTCTCCTCTGAGCTCCTCCAGGATGAGGCCTCTCTCCCCGTTACTATAGTAATGGGTCAGGAAAATATCTGAATGCATCCTGCAAAGTTAGTCAGTAAATTATAAATGGGTTACTCATCTAAAAAGGCAGAGGGGCACCTGGGTGGTTCAGTCAGTTAAGCATCCAACTCTTGATTTTGGCTTAGATTATGATTTCACTGTTTGTGGGATCGAGTCCCATGTCGGGCTCTGTACTGACAGGTGGAGCCTGCTTGGGATTCTCTATCTGCCCCTTCCCTGCTCACATGCATGCATGCTCTCTCTCAAAATAAATAAATAAACATTTTTTAAAAAATAAAAAGGCATAATTGTAAATCAGAGAGTAGTGCTCTCTACACAGAAAACAGAAGAAAATTTCACCACATACATTTGAGCATCACAATGTGACAAACAAAAGTTGTATAAACATCTTAACTTTGCAGGAAACCATCTACCTACCCCAGGTGCTACCCAGGGCACTAGATTCTATGAAAATAATAAAAGGTACAAGACATTTAGGGATGAAGGCGAGGTAGAAATTACAAATGATTTTATACAATTTATCCAAGAAAACAAAACAAAAAACCTATATGTTTACAACTCAGCCTGACTCTTGAACTAAAGAGCTAATGGGTTTGGTGATGGCTTATTCTAGCAGTCCTTACCCAGGGAGACACATCACAACTTGTGACAGACATTTTCAAAAACATGCTTGGCCTTACTCCAGACCTGGCAAAATAACTGAGAGTGAGGCCTTGGGACTTTGCAAAAATCAGGCAACTATTGTTTCAGTCTTCTGGGTTTTCCTTTTATAGAAAATCCACCTCTTTCAAGTGACTTGTGATTTTGGGAGCTTTGGTGTCTGAAGGACTCCTCTGATGCCACAGAACATGATTCTGGGATAGTGACACTTGGCCCTAGACTTTCAGGTGACCTCCCCCACACCCCAAGAGGGTTGTTTCCCATCCTAGGTGAGCAGTGAAACTCTGCTGCTTCCAAAACCTCATAATACTGGAATAGATGGTATGTGTCCCTACTTGGTCTCCAACTGTCATGCAGAGAGGTCACGGGCACTCATTATTATTGCCTCATGGTGCAAATATGAAATGGAATAAATTGAGAGAAAACTTAAAGGCAGACAAGTAGGAGAGCACACACAATCATCTGTGCCTTCATTACCCACAATTTAGGTCAGGCAGACAAGGACTGCATGCACCCTCAGAAGGATGATACTGGCCCCTGGAATCCAGCACCCATTGACAGGGATAGGGAAGGGGAGGGCAGTGAACATCTATGTAAGGACACAGTCGAATTATCAGTCTGTTCTTTCCTTGAGCTCAAGCTGATTGAGCTACAAATTGGCAGGTGTCCAACAAAGCCACACTCTCTTTGTGCTTTACATATATATATATATATATGTGTGTGTGTGTGTGTGTGTGTGTCACTGCATGTAATCCTCAATCCTCACAATCTCATGATGTTTCCACAGCTACAGACCCTGCAACTATGTTCTTCCGTGTCTGTCATGATTTCCCTGCCCTTTTGACCGATGAAAACTTGAGACTCACAGAGTCAACCTAAACAGCTATTAGGGGTGTAGTTAGGATTACAACCTGTGTTTGACTCCCAAACTCATATTCTAGCCATAAATCCAAACCACCAACTCCCAGCAGGTTACTAATTCTCAGATATTAAAGCAGTCCAGGGGAAATAGGCAAAATATCTTTATTTCCCTGATTAGGCCTGCTATTGCACATACCTCGGAGACATGCCAAAGACTAAGGAAAATCTGCCCACTTACCACTGGCAAGATGATTAAATAAGATATAAGTTCATATCAAAATGATGGTGCAATTAGTTGGGAAGGTCAACAGCATCCATGGCTTTGGGACCTGTATTTCTTGTATATAAAAAAATCCCTTTGTGGGCTAGAGATGAGCAGTGGAAGGGGAATCTACTGACTGCTGAGTTCATACATAAGGTAACTCTTACTGACTCTTACTGGAGAATCAGGGACAGTTATATAGAATAAGTCATGATTAAACTTAGATGAGAAGAAGGTGTAGGAGTTAGCTATATGAAAAGGGAGGAACCGAACGCCAAGTGCAAAGGCCTATGAACAGGAAAGAGGAGGACATTTTTAAGAAGCTAAGAGTCCACCAACATGTCTGGCATAAAGAAAGCCAATGGGGAAAGAATAAAAAGTTGAGGTTGTGAGGTAAAGGCCAGATCATGCAGAGCCTCACAGGCCATGTTAAAGATATTATATATAATCTAAGGACCATAAGAAGACATTGTAGGAATTTAAGGAGAGCCAGGATATGATCAGATTCACATTTCATATTCCCCATTTTCTCTCATTCTCTGTCCCACGCATTTACTCTAATAAATTTCTTGCACATTTAATCCTGAATTAGCATCTGCTTCTTGGAGAATCCATGCCAACATAACTCACAGAACTTTTTAGAAGTAAATGAGTTAAGGTATCTGTATTGTACTTAAAAAAAGGGGGGGTTCTCAATCATTTCACAGATATCTGTTAAGTATATTCTTTACTATAATTAGTTTTAGGATCAGGAAGTCACCTACAGGACAACCAGAGACCATTTTTCTGGGATAGATGTTATTTCAGTTCATTTAGCACCATGTTCCATTGCATTGCTGTGGTAAAGATTATCTCATGATCTGAAGGAATAATGAATCATCAAAAAGTATTTTTTTTAAAATCCTGCTTATCTAGTAGAGTTGGATCATTAATTAAAAGCTATGAAAAGAAAATTTCCTGAAGTCCAGTTCTAGGAGAGGGTCAGGCTATCTATCCATTTATTGTTAGACACAGATATCTAAAAAAGAAGTATAATCTTGAAATTATTAATGATTATTTTAATAAAAATAAGGATAACATTTTCTATCAGAACACTCCTTATTACTGCTACTTTTCCACAAGACATACAGTATATTCTACATACTACAGAGCATTTAGACAAATGGTTAAATCACTAAATTGTGAAACGACTGATTTTATTTTATTCTATTTTATTTTATTTTATTATTTTTAATACAATTTACTGTCAAGTCAGCTAACATACAGTATATACAGTGCTCTTGGCTTTGGGAGTAGATTCCCATGATTCATTGCTTACATACAACACCCAGTGTTCATTCCAACAAGTGCCCTCCTCAATGCCCATCACCCATTTTCCTCTCTCCTCCCCCCAACCCTCAGTTTGCTCTCTGTATTTAAGAGTCTCTTATGGTTTGCCTTCCTCTTTGAAACCATTTTTTCCCTTCCCTTCCCTGACGGTCTTCTGTTAAGTTTCTCAAATTCCACATATGAGTGAAAACATATATGTCTTTTTCTGATTGACTTATTTCACTTAGCATAACACCCTCCAGTCCCATCCACGTTATTGCAAATGGCAAGATTTCATTCTTTCTCATTGCCAAGTAGTAGTCCATTGTATATATAAACCACATCTTCTTTATCCATTTATCCGTTGATGGACATTTGGGCTCTTTCCATAATTTGGCTATTGTTGATAGTGCTGCTATAAACATTGGGGTATATGTGCCCCTACGAATCAGCACTCCTGTATCCTTTGGATAAACTCCTAGTAGTGCTAGTAGTGCTATTGCTGGGTCATAGGGTAATTCTATTTTTAATTTTTTGAGGAACCTCCACACTGTTTTCCAGAGCAGCTACACCAGTTTGCATTCCCACCAACAGTGCAAGAGGGTGCCTGTTTCTCCACATCCTTGTCAACATCTGTTGTTTCCTGAGTTGTTAATTTTAGCCACTCTGAGTGGTGTGAGGTGGTACCTCAAAGTGGTTTTGATTTGTATTTTTCCCTGATGATGAATGATGTTGAGCATCCTTTCATGTGTTTGTTGGCCATCTGGATGTCTTCTTTGGAAAAGTGTCCATTCATGTCTTCTGCCCATTTCTTCACTGGAGTATTTGTTTTTTGGGTGTTGTTTGGTAAGTTCTTTATGGACTTTGGATACTAATCCTTTATGTGATATGTCATTTGCAAATATCTTCTCCCATTCTGTCAGTTGCCTTTTAGTTTTGTTGACTTTGCAGTGCAGAAGATTTTTATCTTGATGAGGTCCCAATAGTTCATTTTTGCTTTTATTTCCCTTGCCTTCTGTGATGTGTTGAGTAAGAGGTTGCTGCAGCTGAGGCCAATGAGGTTGTTGCATTTTTTCCTCTAGGGTTTTGATGGTTTTCTGTCTTACATTTAGGACATACAGCATTTTCTACATAATACAGATCATTTGGGCAAAGGGTTAAACTACTAAGTTGTGAAACCACTGATTTTAAATCACACAGATTACTATTAGTTCATTATCAGCCAAAGATGCAGCCCAAAAGGGCCAATTTCCATCACATAGGCTAGGGCCATCTTGTTTGTGCATGTTCATGGAGACGGCAGCAGTGGTGACCTCAACACCAGAGCCCCCAAGTTCCAGGAATCTCACAGCTCTTGGCCCTAAGCCATGGAGATGTCTTGTCTAGAGGGCCTCCACTCTCTGGGGACCAGAATAGTTTGACACCCCCCAAGACTGGAAAGACAGCAGCAACCACCTGGAGCACAGGGCTGTGCTCAGTATCTCGTGTTTCAGAGAGAAATAGATAACCTTAAAGAGCAACTTGCAACCATGCAGTCCCTGACTGACAAGTTCCAGGCCCTTTGTAACTGAGCCCAGCATCTCTGTACAAGAGGGGCAGCTAGTATCTTGGAAGCCAGAGAGCCAGGGAGCTGCGGCCAAGCTGGTTCCCTCCTGTTTGACCTCAGCCAGGGCTTCTTCTCCCTGTTCTTTTGGACCTCCCCACACCAGTTCGCAGCAATTTCAAATTAAAATACCTTTCATGTTAAAAAAAAAAAAGTCTCTAGCTATGAGTCAGTGGCCAATTCTATGTAACATTTAGGATTAGTTAGAATGTCTTTATAGAAAGGTCCATAAACTCAACCATCAACCCAACCATGAGCCAGAATAAGAACCTAACTCAGAAGCAGGTTTTGGTCTTATTGTCTTCCATTTGCCCTTATGTTTTTTTAGCCTCAGTCTGAGCTCCTTTCAGAATAAAGTTCTGAGATTTATAATATTAGGAATTTTATTAAGATAAACTTCAAGCATTGATTCTTTACCTTAGATGCAAATTTAGTTCATTTTGGAATTTTGTGACAAAATGTAGTGACTCCAGACCCACTAAGGGGGAATCAGAGTATTCAATGGAAGATAGTGGGGAGCAGTAGGCATCTGTATTTTTTAAAGCACCAGATATAATTGATGTGAAACCAACATTATGAGCCATAGCTTGGAAGTCATCAATTGTCTAATTTTATGTAGTAGAACACAGTGCTTTAGAGTATGGGTTCTGCAGATAAACAGCCTGGGATCAATTCCTGTCTGCCTTTTACTAGCTTTGTGAGCATCAGTAAATTATTTAATTTCTCTGTACTTTATTTATTCAACATCCAATGTATATTTTGTTGAGTTCCAGGCCCTGTTCTAAAGGTATATCTGTGGAAATTCATGCTCTGGGGACATTTATTTATGTCTAGAACAAAGAAACTGACAAAACACAATATTTTTAAAATATATATATTTGAAGATTATAAGATAATATGGGGAAAAAGCAGGGTGGGGGTATTGAGAATATGTGTGTGTTGGATCTTCCACACTCACAGAGTTGTAAGGTGCTAAGAACACTGCCTGGAACATAATGTTCAGTAAGTACTATTGGCCATTCCTTATTTTACCAATGAGGAAACTGATACTCAAAGAGGTAGAGGAATCTGCCCAAGAAACTAAGACAGAAGGTGAATCAGGCTTGGGGAGCTACCCATGCCTCACTCACCTTACTCACCCCTACATGCATTTCAGTCTGGAGCTGGAAGACAGATGCTAAAACAATGGGGCCAGAGCCTAGCTTTTTTTTTTTTTTTAATGTTTATTTATCTTTGAGAGAGAGAGAGAGAGAGACAGACAGACAGACAGAGCAGGAGCAGGGGAGGGGCAGAGAGAGAGGAAGACACAGAATCCAAAGCACAGAGCCTACCTCTTGACACAGATTCCTGTTCCTGAATGTGGCTCTTGCTGGTGCCATACATCAGAAGCAAATATTGCTAAATGTTACTTTTATTTGGCATCCCTGAAGACAGGGATAAGACAAAGGGCTAAAGGAACACATCTTGTGTGTAACTCTAGCCAACTCCTTAAGTGTCTTTATACTATGAATTATGATAGTCATATAAGGGGTATCTACTGGTCTCTATGTACATCATGAATAGGAAACAATGGCTAAGGAAAAAGGAAACTATAAAATGCATTTTTACACAATTATTAAAAATTTCCCTTAAAAATAGTACATCTTGTGATTAAAGAATATCTGATAATTTCACCAAAATATTTAGGCCAAAGCATTATTTTAAACCATTCCTGGAGTCTGATGGAACTTTGGAAACTTACAAGCAGATAAGTCAAGAAAACAATAATTAAAGCCAATTTTTGGTAAAAATGTATTATTGGAATAACTTATCTGAGCTAAAGTCCTATGAAATGTCCAAATAATTCCTCTAACCCTTTCTTAGAATGATTAATATTTGTTTGGGTTACAAAATAACTATGAAGATTAAAAGTTGTATAAGTGACTAAGCTCAAACTTATTCTCATGACCCTCGTGTCTAAAAAAAAGAGAGAGAAAAGGAAAAACTGAATTCACATTTAATTAAAAATTAAATCTGAGGTTGAATAAAGAAGGAGGAGCAATCACTTTAAATATGCTGTAATCCATACTAGAACCTATTTGAAAAATGAAATTTTTCCTGTTAGAGTCTTGCCTTATGATAATACAGCAAAATCTTTTATCCTTATTGTGAAAGCACATGGACCAGAAAAGAAAAAGACAAAACAGTAAACCTTGGTTTAGGATAAGAGATTAAATTGACAGGAAAAAAAAAATGGAAAAAGGAAATCATTAAGGCATTGGCTAAGAGCCTTGAAAGAAAAGATAAGTACAGTGAAAACTGATGTAAACAGGATAGAAAATTGCTCTGTGGATAGAAGGGTTTGAGTTTATGTATAATTCATTTCTTTAAAATTTTTCTAATTCAGAATATGAGTTAGCAAGATTATTGGGATAGTGAGTTCTTTATTCTTTTTAAGTTTATTTATTTATTTTGAGAGAGAGGGCAACAGAGAGAATCCCAAGCAGGCTCCACATTGTCAGCGTGGAGCCTGATGCGGGGCTCCAATTCATAAACCGTGAGATCATGACCTGAGCCGAAATCAAAAGGCAGACATTTAACCAACTGAGCCACTCAGGAGCCCCAGGGATAGTGAGTTTAAATCTCTTATTATAGTCAAGATAGCAAGCGTAGTAAATGACTAGAGGACAAGCATTTTTGTGACCTTAAAGCTGAAAGAGTTAAAAATCTGTACTTTATAAGAAAGCGATGACTACATCATTTGATTAAAAATATCCAACTCTAATAGCTCTCAAAATTTAGAATGTCCTTTATATGCATGACTATCAGGGTATTTCCATATTTGAGTTAAGCAAAGATGAATGTGTTCATATACAGTATATCTATTACCTGCAGCCACACAGAATGGCAATAGCAGGATTCACATAAGATGACAGATGATCGATAGGTAACTGACCTTTATTTTACAGTGTATGTACTCCAAATGACATGTATAATGACTAAGTATGCAAAAAGTAATTTTCTAGGCCATTCCTTAAAAAAGAGAGTTATGTGTGTGGAGGTTGGGGAGGAGAGAATAAAATAAATATTTATGGGTACATATATATGATAAACATATATGGCATGTAATACAATAGTTGATTCTAATTTTACTTAATTTAATCTTAATAAAAACATTATAAGATAATATGAATAAGCTCAATTTACTAATGAGTGCTCTAAACAAAATTAAAAGTTTTAATAAAAGCAATATTCAGATATTTCAATTATCTATCAGTTTATTTTGTTCTCCGGATATAAAAAGTATTAATCATAAGAGCTACTATTTATTGAGTATCTACTATGCTCAAAATTTACATATATTTTTTCATTTTCAAAACAACCCCTCAGAGGGGCACCTGGGTGGCTCAGTCGGTTAAGCGTCTGACTCTTGATTTCAGCTCAGGTCATGATCTCTCAGCTCTTGAGTTCGAGTCCTGCCTCAGGGTCTGCAATGACAGTGCAGAGCCTGCTTGGGATTCTCTCTCTCTCAAAATAAATAAACTTAAAGAAAAACAACCCCAGAGAAAGACAGATACACACACACACACACACACACACACACACACACAAGGAATGACAGATCAAGTTCTATGTGACTTTATACATTTACAGTATTTATAAATTGCTTAAAGGATTTAAGCCACAGGGTGCCTGGCTGGCTCAGTCGGTAGAATAGGTGACTCTTGTTCTCAGGGTCATGAGTTCGAGCCACATGTTTGGTGTAGAGTTTACTTAAAAAAAAAAAAAAAGACTTAAGCCAAGCTTTGAAACAAAACAAAAACAAGGGCCCTGTATAGAAAAAAAATATTTCTTCTCAAGTAGGCTCCACACCCAAAGTGGGGAAACACCAACTGAAACAGCCAGGCACTCCAAGAAAAAATATTTTTAATAAAAGATCAGTTGGAGTGAAGGTAACAAACAAATGGAGACCAAGATTCCTACTGCTGTTTGATATTGTACTACCTAAAGGAAAATAATTATTCATAATTAATAACAGTACTTGATTAAAAAATTTTTTCCATTAGTGTAAGTATGCTTCATCATCTAGTTCATGTTCATCTAGTATCTGATGTAACAGAGTAACAGTTTTCAATTAAATGCATTCAACATTCTTTACTGAGATATTCTTTTGAGGTCACCGAAATCCATCACTTACAATATAGGAACAGGCAGGCAGGGCTATATGCAATGCCTCTGCTTGATTAGAAACTGAGGTTCACCACAGCTCTCTCTGTCAAAGGCTAAAATCAACTTGACACAAATTCAAGTAAAGTAGCAATGAATCCACGCTCAAACAGTAGGGTTAATGAATGACTGAAGTGGTCAGGATCAGATTCTGGTTCATTTATTCAGCAAGCCTGGAATCCAGTGGGTCAGGCACTGTGTTGAAGACAGAAAGATAAAGCACACAGATGCTACCCTTAGGATTCACTTCCCGGTGGTCAGAAAGACCCATTAACAACCCATGTAAGAAAGAGTCCTAACTGCTATATTTTACCTCTATGCAAAGTGTTGTTAAAAAGAAAAAAAAAAAAGCAGACCTTAGTCTGCTCAGGCTGCCATAACAAAATACCATAGACTGCATGGCTTAAAAAAAAAAGGAATGTATATTCTCATAGTTCTGGAGACTGAGAAGTCCAAATAAAGGTGCTAGCAGATTGGTTCCTGGTGAGACCTCTTTTCCTGACTTGCATATGGCTACCTTCTTGCTCTATCCTAACATGGCAGAGAGAGCAAGCTCTCTGGTGTCTCTTCTTATAGGGCACTAATCACATCATGAGGGGCCCACCCTCATGAACACATTTTACTCTACCTCCCAAAGGCCCCCATCTCCAAATACTACCACATTGGGAGTTAGGGCTTTAACATATGAATTTTAGGAAATGCAAAATTTAGTGCATAATGGGAGGGATTGTTAACTCTGCCTAGAGTTGTAGAGAAGGGTGTTGCAGAGGAAGTGACTCCTGAGCTTGGTATCAAAGCAGTCATGGGAGGTCACCAGCAGAGTAGGAAGGGCACACCATGTAGAGAGGACAGTAGAAATAAAACACAGGAGAAGGAACAAATGGTGATCATTTCAGCATGAACAGAGTAAAAAAATATCTATAGGGAAAGGAAAGAATAAGGTAGAAAAACTAAGTTGGGACCAGATTATAGAAAGTCCTTGAGTCTGATGCCGAGGAGCTTAAAATTTCTTTATATGGGCTGTGGAAAGCTGATGAAATGTGGGGTGTGTGTGTGTGTGTGTGTGTGTGTGTATGTGTGTGTGATAATAAAAATGAATTTAAAAAATTTTAAGTTTATTTATTTTTGAGAGACACAGAGAGAAAGAGAGCACGAGTGGAGGGGACCAGAGAGTGAGGGAAACACAAAATCCAAAACACGTTCCAGGCTCTTAGCTGTCAGCACAGAGCCTGATGCGGGGCTCGAACATATGGACCATGAGATCATGACCTGAGCTGAAGTCAGAGGCTTAACTGACTGAGCCACCCAGGCATCACTATAATAAAAAGGAATTTTGAAAAGCTTTTTATGTTGAAACAATTTCAAACTTACATAACGGTTGCAAAAATAGTACAAAGAACTCCTATACACTCTTTACCCAGATTTACCAATTGTTACTGTTTTGTCGCATTTGTTTTATTATTCTCTCTCTATGTATAGCATACATATTATTTACATAGACATATACAAATGGACAGATACGGATGTGCATGTGTATCTATACACACATGCACATATATATACACATTTTATTTTTTCTGAACCAGTTGAGAGTAGGTTCACACATTAATTCCTTTACCCTTTATTATTTTTTTTTGAAAGACAGAGAGACTGTAAGTCAGGGGGGGTGCATAGAGAGAGGAAGTCACAGAATCCAAAGCAGGCTCCAGGCTGTGAGCTATCAGCACAGAGCCGGATGCGGGACTCAAACCCATGAACTGAGAGATCACGACCTGAGCCGAAGTTGGATGCTTAATTCACTGAGCCACGTAGGCACCCCAAATTCCTTTACCCTTTAATAATTCAGCATATTTTTCAAGAATAAAGACATTCTCTTTTATTACTGTATTACAGGCATCAGACTCAGGAAACACTGATATAATATTTTTATTCCAATTTTGTCAATGTTGTAATAATGACATTTATACTATGACAATTTTTTTCTTGTGTAGGACCAAATCCAGGATTGTGTATTGCATTTCATTTTTTTGTACCTTTAGTCTCTTTTAATCTGAAATGTTCCCCAGGCTTTATTCTTCAAAACATTGAGATTTTTAAAATACAGTGAGAATTTTTAAAGCAAATGGAAAGTTAAAAAATATATTACTCTTATTATTTCTAAAGTTTATTTATTTATTTTGAGAAAGGGCATGCATAAGCAGGGCAGGAATAGAGAGAAAGGAAGATAGAGAATCCCAAGCAGGCTCCGTGCTATCAGCACAGAGCCCAATGTGGGGCTCAGTGTGGGGCTGGATCTGCAAACTGTGAAATCATGACCTGAGCCAAAATCGAGTCAATGCTTAACCGACTGAGCCACCCCGGTGCCCCCCAAATACATTATTATTGAAAAATGACTAAGGTCAGCCAGAAAGAAATTGATGGATAAGAAAGGGAATAAGGGAATAAGAATAAGGGAAGAGAGACCAGACTGAACCAGCTGAAATGGCCTTATAAGATGGGAGAGAAGGGCTCCCATGTAGGAGATTTGAACAGCATTTAGGACAGATTATGTGTGAAACGTAAAGGAAGTGAAAACTTGATTCTAACTTGGGACATTTAATGGATGGTGATAAGGATCATAAGATAAGTAGTAGATTTTGATTTTTGTTTGGTTTTAGGTTGAATGAGGATAACCAGTTTGTTTTTTAATGCTGGGCTGATCTGTAATGTTGGAAACAAGATACAGAGCTGAGGTGAAATGCCTAAAATGTCTAAAAGAGGGAAGGATTACCTAAAGAAGATAAACCTAATCAACCCACCTTCTGCTTATCTTTCTACTCCCCAGCTGAGCCCTAAGCACAGAAGATACTTAATAAGGATTGTAGACCCACAACCATTTCTTAGAAGCCTAAGGAAAGAGAAGGGGTGGCCAAGTTTCCTTCCAGGCAAAGAAGGGCTGGGAAGAATCTGGGGATTTCCCTGCAGCGCCTGGCTAGTTCAGTCAGCACAATATGCAATTCTTGATTGCTGGGGTTGTGAGTTTAAGCCCCATGTTGGGTGTGGGGATTACTTAAAAATAAAATCTTAAAAAAAAAAAAAAAGAATTGAGGAACCCCTGGGTCAGCAAACCAGGGCATCTCCTCCCCTGTTGCTGAGAATCAAACGGGAATTAACACACAATGCTTTGTACCAGGTCCACAATCCCTCATCCAGAATTTCCAAACCTCCAAATTCTGAAAGCTATTTTTGTGTCTCATCTGGCAGCAAAATCTGACCCGAATTGATCTGAGGCTCTTGATGGTGTTTCATTATTCCACTTGCTGTGCATATTCATACATTTCTCTGCATCACTATTAAAGTGTTTGATAATAAGTGTTGTCTCAAAATTCACTGGGGATAGTACTTAATATGCACCCTAACTATCTCCTTTCTAAAATCTCGAAAATTCTGAATTTTAAACTCATGGGACTATAGAGATTTCAGATAAGGAAATGTGGAAGTGTATTTGAAAAGCTGGGTAACTATTACCTTTGCAACCTAGACTGACACCTTTAAATGAATATTTCACTCATGAAAATGTGAGTGGACCTCACAGAAGTGTCCCTAGGCTTTGGCATCTTACATCTGGAACTGCAGAGAGGGTCTTTGTTTTGCCTATTCTGACTCACTGTCCATTTCAGCATCTTTGGCTCTTTGCTTCATTCTGTCCCTCAGCATCCATTACAGACCTGGTTCACCACTGAATCCAAAGTCCTCACTTTTCTTCTGGATATGGCTTTTGCTATTTGATCTTTGACTCTCCTGAATCATAACTGCCTCTAAGAATAGAGCTTACCATGGGACACCTGGGTGGTTCAGTCGGTTAAGTGTCTGACTGCAGCTCAGGACATGATCTCACAGTCTGTGAGTTAGAGCCCTGCACTGGGCTCTGTGCTGACAGCTCAGAGCCTGGAGCCTACTTAGGATTCTGTGTCTCCCTCTCTCTCTGCCCCTCCCCCACTCACACTCTGTCTCTCTTTCAAAAATAAAACATTAAAAAAATTAAAAAATAAAAAGAATAGAGCTTACCAGCCCCCTTTCCCCTGCCAGTCCTTCCCCACCCTCACTGTGCTATGCCCTATGGGACTTATCTTTTGTACCTGTCCCCTGCTGGCCTGCCCAACACCCTGGGAGGTGGGGAAGTAGGCAAGAAAGAAATCAGACAAGCCAGCCATTCAATCATCCAGTTGGCCATTAGTTGGCTAACCATTTATTTATTCATTCATTCAGGAAATCTATATTGAAAATCTACGATGTGCAAAATGCTATCCTAGCTACCTGAGGTATAGCAATTAACAGACATATTTGATGTCATCATTGAGTTTACAATCTGGCAAGGGAAACAGGTATTAAATAAACAATTAACTACAACTGTAGTAGGTGCTACAAATGGAAATACAGAGTACAGTGAGAATGTACAAGGGGATAGGAAAGGGGCCTAACCTGGTGTAGAGGCTCAAGGAAGGGTTCCCGGAGGAAGAGACTTTTGAGTTGAGATGAGAAGGATGAGTAGGAGGCAGCCAGGTGAAAAGGGTGAGGGGGGCAGGAAGGATGGAGGTGGAGGGAACTCCAGGCAAAGCAAACTGCATCTGAAGGATGCAAAGCAGGAAGGATCTTGGCCTAAATGTGAATGTGGAAGCCATAACTGTGGCTAGCAAGGAGAGAGAGAGCCTGGTTGATCAATTCACCATTGAGGGGTTTTAAGTAAGGATGTGACCTTGAGTGCATGAAGAACTGAATAAAATGGTTCTTCTCATGACCCTGAGTAGGACTGCATCTCCTGGCTCTTGAAGCACTGGGTCAACAGCCTAGTTCCACATGGGTGAGGCCATGGCTTCCAAGAAGGTCTGGCCATCTCCAAGGAGGAAGAGGTACAAGACACCCTCACCATATTCAGGACTGCTTTTCACCTTCAAGGGTGAAGCCTATCCCAGAAAAGGTTGCCTGCTCTATGTTCCTCCATACATTCACTCTAAAATCTTTCA
>CM053577.1:45021082-45040910 GCA_028646485.1 Cryptoprocta ferox
CCCCCCCCCCCCCCCCCCCCGCAGCCCTCCCCGGGTGACTCAGTTGGTAAAGCATCTGACTCTTGATTTAGGCTCCGGTCATGACTCACGCTCGTGAGTTTGAGCCCAAGTCTGACTCTGCACTGACAGTGTGGAGCCTGCTTGGGATTCTCTCTCTCTCCCTATCTCTCTGCCCCTCCCCCACTCATGCTATCTCTCCCTCAAAAAAATAAATAAACTTAAAAAAAAAGAATCATCATAACCTTATGTTATCATGATTCTTCACTCAAATAGAGCAGAATTTACTCTGGCTTATTCCATACTCCAAGACTTTTATGCTGCCTGCTGGCATTAGGAACACTGCTGGAATTCATTCTTGAACAGAACTTTTCCTGAACTGAAACTCTACACTAAAAAGCAGTGAAGAAAACTTGTTACCATTCATTTATTTTGGACTTAGATTCAAAGGGTAGGAGGAATGGGGGATGGACAATATTTCTTTGACACTAGTTAGAAGGCCAAAAATCCCTCATTAGACTTGATAGCCTGAGGCAGAATAGTCAGGAAAGCAATTATGCAAAGTAGATCTTTAGCAGGAGGGGAAAGAGAAGATAAATATATGTTATGAAGCATATTAAACCCTTGCCAAATATTATACACAGTCCCTCTGAATTCTAAAATTTCCCAGGTCTTCACTACTCTGAAATTTTATCAAGAGTGGTAAAATTATACATTCAGAAGATAAATGAACTTGTACATTTGAAGTTGGGTTTTTCTTTTCATTTTTGTATCTGTCTGAAAATAATATTCAAATATGGAAGGAAATGAGTATTACATACCAAGGACTGTTTAGTGCGCCAAAAACAGTCACCTAAAATGCACTACTTGAAACTTACTGTTCAAATACGACTCTATTATTTCCAATTGTTCCTCTAATTGTGACTTTGGATCCCAAAGGATTATAGCAACCTCTGAAAGTACAAATTCAGTAGTTAATGCCTGAATAAAGTCTCTTTCTGGAAGGTGTGAAGGTCTTTTCTTTATTCTCCAAATACTATACACATCTTCCTAAGAAAAATTTATACTTTTTTTTTTTCTGGACTAAGATTTGTGAATAACTGCCAAATTAAAAAAATAGTTTGAACAAAAGTATATTATTAGCAGATTGACAGTTTATTAAAATTCCACAATTGTATTTCCATCTAATATTCCCCATTGTCGCTGCCTACGGCCAACCTCACAAAAACTAGCAACCTCAGAAAACAGCAAAGTGTGTTCAGTAACTTTCTTTTAGACCATACTAATTTTACTGGGTCAACTTCAGTTCACAATATACTGTGGAATTATCCATTTCAACACTAATAACTTAAAGATGTGCACAAAAGATTATCTTGGCCCTCTTATGTTAGGAAAAAAAAGATGTGAATAGTTTTGTTCAAGTTTTGAAATCCTATTTGGTATGAGTTGAGCGACAGGAACCTCCCTCATGTGCCTCTCTGTCTCTATAGCTCTATCTAGGCTATATTTATCTGGATCTATATATTTTGTATGATGCCCTCTCTGCTTAGAAAGACTGACTTATTTAGGAGAAAGAAACCCGCCCATATTTTAAAGTAGCTTAAACACATTCTGCCAGGGCTGCTGCATTAGCTAAAAGACTTAATACAACCCTGGAGAAAAGCCCCAAGTAAAAATGATAACCTCCCCCAGACAATTAAAGCAGTTTAGAATGTTGTGTTTATTTTTTCTTCCTAAAAAACCTTGATGGTCCAACCAGTTAGACATCAAAAATCCATCCAGAACTTGAGTTAATATATATTTCTAACTATACTCAGAACTCTATGTTTACCCACCTCTACACTACCCACAAAGGTGGCACACATTTCTTCTGATTTTTTTTTCTTTTTCGCTCTGTTTGCCATTAAAGCCAGGAATTCAAAAATGAGGAAGTTCTGAAGGGCAGACTCTACAAAACTGACCTAACTTGGTGTATACTTTTTAAAATTTTGGCCCAGAATTGTCTAATACATTCTAGTTATAATAGTTGTAAGATTTATAAGTTCAAATCCTATGAAACTCAAAGTCAGGGAATATTTTTTTTTCTTTCCTGTTCTAAGAAATGGGAATTTACCTTTCAGGATGAGAGAATTTACCTACATTTTTAGTTTACTATGCCTTTGGTGCATTTTTCCTAATAGCTTTCTAAACTCAAGATAACTTGTTTTTTAAACAAGTTTTTAATGTTTATTTATTTTTGAGGGGGGGGAGGGGCAGAGAGCAAGGGAGACACAGAATCCAAAGCAGGCTCTAGGCTCTGAGCTGTCAGCACAGAGCCTATTGTGGGGAATGAACCCAGGAACTGTGAGATCATGACCTGAGCCTAAGTGGGAGGCTTAACTGACTGAGCTACCCAGGCGCCCCAATTATAGATAACTTTTAATTGACTCAAATTATTTTTATAAACCAACGGTTTATAACTGCTAACGGTTCCTCCATATTTAGTCCTCTCTTTTGCCTCTTGAATTTTAGGTAAGCACAAAACCACATTAGCTAAAGACTAATTTCTCTCTGCTTCCCTTGCAAACCAAGTTTTGCCTTTGGCATGTGAGTGAATATGACTGTGGAATTTTCAGGTCAAATTAAAAAACTGTTTGCCTTCACTTCCTCTTTCCCCATATATTTATTCCTCACTAATACCTGATAATTATTAACTACTTTATGAAAATTGATACCATCCTGGGAAGAGAAAAGCTCGTTAAAAACTGTCCTCATGTTCAACTTGTTTCCAAACTAAGAAGGATAAATAAATTCACAAATAACTAAAACAAAGTAAAACAAAACAAGAAATCATAATAGATAAACAAACAGTGCTAAGGGTTCAAAAAAGAAAGGAGACTTGTGTTTACATTGGGCCCACCCACAAAGTACAGGAAAATCTCCCTATCTTAAAGTCAGCTGATTAGCAATCTTAATTTCTTCTTGCCATGTAACATTATATTCACAGATTCCAAGGATTAGTATGTGGATATCTTTGGGAGGCCATTATTCTGGCTATCACATATAATCTCATTTAATCCTTATAACAGATTTATGATTTTGGTACTAGTGTTAACTCTATAGATAAGAAATGAAGGAATATAAAGGTTAAGTGATTTACCCATGATTACCAAGCCAATAAGTGGCAGATCAGAAATGAGAACTCAAATATTTTTTACTCCAGAGCCTAAACATGATAAAGTGACCAAAAATCTGGGTCACTTTATTTTTTTAAATCTTTAATTAATTAATTTCTTTTTCCTTTATTCATTTTTGAGAGAGAGAGTGAGACAGAGCATGAGTGGGGAGGGGGAAGAGAGAGAAGGAGACACAGAATCTGAAGCAGGCTCCAGGCTCGGAGCAAACATTCAG
The DNA here is from genome assembly GCA_028646485.1 of Cryptoprocta ferox. Classification (NCBI taxonomy): domain Eukaryota; kingdom Metazoa; phylum Chordata; class Mammalia; order Carnivora; family Eupleridae; genus Cryptoprocta; species Cryptoprocta ferox. The sequence continues at coordinate 45,024,470 of CM053577.1, forward strand.
CACAGAGCCCGATGCGGGGCTCAAACCCATGAACTCTGAGATCATGACCTGAGCCCAAGTTGGACACTTAACCGACTGAGCCACCCAGGCACGCCTGGGTCACTTTAAAGTGACCAATAATTCAGTGTTAAAATCTGTCAGTCCCAAGGGTACCTGCGTGGCTCGTTTGGTTAAGCATCTGACCAGCTCAAGTCATGATCTCGTGGTTCAAGAGTTCGAGCCCCACATTGAGCTTTCTGTGGTCAGCACAAAGCCTGCTTCGGATCCTCTGCCCTCCTCTCTCTCTACCCCTCCCAAATGCACCAAAGGCATAGTAAACTAAAAATGTAGGTAAATTCTCTCATCCTGAAAGGTAAATTCCCATTCTTTAGAACAGGAAAGAAAAAAAAATATTCTCTGACTTTGAGTTTCATAGGATTTGAATTTATAAATCTTACAACTATTATAACTACCCCTCCCTTGTGTGTTCGCTCTCTTTTTCTCAAAAATAAACATGTAAAAAAACCAAACCAAACCAAACCAAACCAACAACAAACCACCAAAAACCTGTCAGTCCCAGGTTACTGACCAGTTTTAATGCTGAATTTCCCAATCCAGGAAAACTTCTCTGAGCCAGGCAAACCAGGACAGTTAATCACCATATCTGCACATTTAACCCAGATCACTATTACAATAGTTTTGTGAGAATTTATTAAAAGCCTGGTGATCATAGATGACAACTAAATTCTAGAGGGTTCCATCGGCATGGGAGATGGGTCTTTACAAGGCACAGAGATGGCAAAGAATCTCTACGTCTTCCTCCAAGTTAACTTTTCCCTGGTTTTGAAAGAGGACTTCAACACCACTTTGACCTCAATCTGTTCTTTCTAACTGATTAAGTTCTTCTTTCCAACTTATATTTTCACTCAGGCAAAAGACCCCGCAGGCAAAGCATCCCCAACGGGAACTGAAACTCTCCCCTCAAGCAACAGGGAATTCCCTGAGCCATCAAGACCTCGCCCAAGACAAGATGCCCTGATTTTTACTGCCCATCTGAATGTACCCACCGGTCTTTGTCCCATTTTCCTTATATAAACTTGGAAGTATTTTGGCATTTTGGAGACAGTCTTTGAGAGGCTAGTCCATCAGTCTCACTAAACTAAATTCCTTTCTTGTATCACCACCACTTGTTTCTCTACCTTTGGATTTTGTCAGCAGTGAGTGGCCAAACCTGGTCTGTTTGGGACCCTGAAGCCAGGTGCTCTTATACCCCTACAGCCCAGCTATGGTTTGATAAAAAGATACATTTGCTGAATATGGTCCAGATAACTTACTCTAAGAAGATTCATAAGTAGGAACTTGAGAGATGGGAAAATACATTTGAGGTGGAAATGTAGTCCTCATGTCTATGTAACAAAACAAATAATCCTAAAAATATTACCTATTAAAGGTCCTATGGTTCACAGTAATTAATTATTTAGAATTTACTAAAATTGGTGTCTTAAAAATTGTTTTCAGTGTTTTATTCATTTTTGAGAGAGAGAGAGAGAGACAGACAGACAGACAGATAGAGACAGAGGGCAGCATGGGGAGGGGCAGAGAGAAAGGGAGACACAGAATCTGAAGCAGGCTCCCAGCTGTCAGTATAGAGCCGATGCTACGGGGTTCAAACTCATGAATCATGAGATGGTGACCTGAGCCAAAGTTGGCCACTTAACCGACTGAGTTACCCAGATGACCCTACTAAAAATAGTGTCTTAAATTGAGTTCCTTAAGAAACTGACCCTGGGACAGGGACTGGAGTGCACTTTATTTAGGAGGTGATTCCAAGAGGCATTTGTAGGGGCCGGGAAAGAGAAGGAAGGAAGGAAGAAAGCCAAGATAGTGGATGATGATGAGCAGGTTACTGATAAGGACAGTTGGATTGCTGATAACGGACAAGGTTACTGATAATGGACAGATCCCATTGGGGCCTTTGAGAAGATGGTGTAGAACATACATCAGGGTTGTTCTCCACTGCAAAGGTGAGGAAGTTGGGATGTTTATCCTCCAGCTCCCTAGCATTCTAGCCAGGAAGTAGGAAACCTTCAGTATGCACTGTAGTAGTGAATGCCAAGGGGATATGGGCAGAGCCCCAACAGTTCTAATTTGTCTATTCAAATCATTTCCTGAGTCTTTCCACTTCTCACAATTTCTGCAGTGACAACCCTAGTCCAAGCCACCACTGCAGCAGCTTCCTCAATCGTTTCCTTGCCGCCACTCTTCCTCCCCACCTAAACCCGTACAAAACAGCCCAATGCATTTTTCAAAGCATAAATCCAATTATGTCACCCCCACCCTAGCAAAAACTCAGACAGGTTCTTGTTACCAGCTAGAATCTCTCTTCCTCATAGCCTCCAAAGCCTTATATACCCCATCTCTCTGATCTTACCTCCTAAGTAAAGCTTGTTCACTACTCAGCTATCTTCTCCTCTTTTTGTTGATTAGACTCATCTCAGTCTTTGCTCTTTGGTTCTTATGTTTACAATGCTTTTCCCAGTGGATCACCTTCCGATAATTCAGGTTTAACTTAAATATCACCTCCACACAGATGCCTTTTCTTATTTATTACCTTAGCCCCAGTCATCCTTTTCACTGACTTTCTTAGGGTAATTATTGGTCCCTCAAAATATCTTTTTATGTTTTCATATTTATTGTCTCTCTGAATACTAGAATATAAACTCCTATAGGGCAGTGATTTGTATTACTTGTTCAAAGCTATATTCCCAGTACCTAGGGATTTCAGAAATATTTTTTACGATAAAAAAAATGTTTTCAAGATGGATGAGGTTGAATGGAATGGTTTATCTCTCTTGAATATCATAAATGTAACTTCAATATACCATGTTTATTACTGGTTTACAATAATCATGAAGAAATGGTTTGCCAAGCAAAAGCAAAACTGATGAGATTATGAAAAATTTTTCATCAGTGGTGTCCCAGTTAATAAAGTCCTACTTTCAAAGTGGCTTCTAATGATAATGTTCCAGCTATTCTTAGAGTGGAAATAAAATGACAACTTTCAATTTTATTTTTCCTCTTAAGTAAATCTATTTATAGCTTTGGATTAAAATTATTCTCTTTCAGGGTTTAGCCACTGTGTTAAACAATAGCTGAAACTAACAGTATCAAAAAACCTATCAACCAACTTCCAGGTAGTAAATCATTGCTTTCTGAAAACCTAGAGAGCCCTACTTTGTCTAAATCTTTAAATTGAGGCTGTTCTTTTTTTATCTTCTGTATTGTGGTTCCTGCTTTCCTGTTCTACTGTTGACTAATTTAGATGTTGTATCACATCTCATCTTATATAAAGACCCAACTAATAATTTGGAATGAAGTTGGTAAATTTTAAAAATAGAAAAAAATAAATACACACCATCAGAGTTCAATAGGACACTGATAACAGAACACAGTACTCTGTAGTGAGTCTCAAAGTCCTTCAAATACAGCCCAACCCACATTCCAGCCTTCTTCCTTCCCTTCCTTCCCCCCTCGACCCCCGCTCCCCACCAGCTACCCCATTTTGTCTACACTTGTTACACAAGTACACTTCCTCCTTCTTGTCTGCCTTTGCCTGGGTTGTTCCTGAGCCTGTCTCCCATCCTGTCCACATCTTCTACGCTCACCTTTCTTCTTCCTTCAAATCCCAGCTCAAGTCTCCTTCTTCTAGGAAGCTCTCTCCAAACCCCCAGACACTTGCTGGGTCTTTATTCCTATGCTCAGTGTTCAAATTATACTTGGTAAAATATGCCTAACATTCCATTTTCAAACTGCAGTGTAGTGATTTATGTACAAATCATTGTCTATCCTGCTGGACAATCTCTCAGGGCAAGAACGGCATCTATCCTGGAATCCTCAACACTTACCACACTCACTACAGGTAGCGCCCTCTCAGTGGTTGGTGAATATTCTACTCATTTCGACACACCTCAGGATTCTAAGAGGGTATGTTCTGCATGTTATTTTGCTCTACAGTGGTAATTGGTAATGGAGACAGGTGAGTGGGGGATTGGAGGAGGGACTTGTTATGTCCATGTCTCCTCTTTTTCCCTATATTCTCCCTTCTGGAGTCAAGACAGGACAGTGACTAGATGAAGAGACTGGACTGAGGTTCCAACACCTTATGTGTCATCTTATATGACACTTCTGACCCCAGGACTCAGGCATCATCTTGCAGGACTTTTCTCTGACTTATGTCTTTTCACAAATTATTTTCCCATCTACTCTCCCTTCCAAGAGTCCTGGTGCCCTCAAGCTTTCCAAGTTCCTTATTAGGGCTTTCCCATTTTCCTTGACTCTTCTATACATACCTCTAGACTTACTTAAATTATAAGCAAATATATGAATTACTTAATTATATGAATATAGGATCTTTTCTATTTTAAAAGCATGTTACCGCCAATGAAATTCTCATAAGTAAACTATTTTTAACTTAAAAGCTAGCTTTTTTTTTTTTTTACTAATTCCAGCACCCTGCATCTAAGCCTTACATATAACTTTTTATAAAAATATACATATTTATTAACTATTCACTAATTACTAACTTGCATATTATGACCTTTAATTTTTTTAGTGTTTATTTTTGAGAGAGAAAGATAGAGCACGAGTAGGGGACGGCAGACAGAGAGGGAGACACAGAATCCGAAGCTGGCTCCAAGAACCAAGCTGTCCGCACAGAGCCTGATGCAGGGCTTGAACGCATGAACCATGAGATCACGACCTGAGCCAAAGTCAGATGCTCAACCCAATGAGACACCCCACTTTATGACCTTTAAAGTGTCAACTTGACTATGGTGTCCAGATTAAACATTCTGGGTGTGTCTGGGAAGGGTGTTTCCAGAAGAGATTAGCATTTGAATGAAGAACTCAATAGATTGCCTCCCCCATGGAGGTAGCCCTCATCCAATCCACCAGCAGCAGAGAAAGAAGGAATTGACCCCTTTTTCCTGCCTCACTGAATGAACTGGGACATCTCATATTTTTTCCAGCCTTGGGACTGGGATTTACACTATCTGCTCCCTGGTTCTCAGGCCTTCAGATTCAGACTGAATTACACCGCTGGCTTTCCTAGGTCTCTAGTTTGTAGATAGTAGATCATTCTCAGCTTCCATAATCACATGAACTAATTCATCAAAATAAATCTCCATATCTGTATCTACATTGATATCTACCTCCTATTAATTCTGTTTCCCTGAAGAACACTGACTAACACAGATTTTAAAATAATACTTTATTATAACAGAAATAGAAATAAATCCCCAAGGTCACTTCTAACTCAATTTTTAAAGCAACCAATACTCCATAATACAGAAGTTCATCTCAATAAACTGTTTGATTGAGTTTCAGCTGTTTTAAATATTCTTTAACCTAATACTGGCCTTACCCCAGAGATTTAAGGGGGAAAAAAAAGCCTTAATTCACCTTGAACTCAATATCACATTTTGAGCAAAGGCTTTTGCTTCAACCTTTAAATACCAATGCAAAAAGTTTTCAAAGCAAATGTGTTAGTTTGCATTGTTTTCTTCTTTTGAGTGAATACTAAATTCTGTATTTGATCAAGTAAAGTCCAATTGTTTCGTCAGTGTATGAGAGGGTTTTCTTTAATGTTCAAAAAAAATCTTAAATTCAAAGTGTAAAAGTCAGGGGCATCTGGGTGGCTCAGTTGGGTGAGCATCCAACTTTTGATCTTGGCTCAGGTCGTGATCTCATGGTTCGTGGGTTCCTCTCTCTCTCTGCCCCTCCCCTGCTCATGTTCTCTCTCTCAAAATAATTTAATAAATTTAAAAAAATTGTTTTTTATTTTTTAATGTTTATTTTTGAGAGAGAGACAGAGAGAGAGACAGATGTAGCACAAGCGGGGGATGGGCAGAGAGACAGACACAGAATCTGAAGCAGGTTCCAGGCTCTGAGCTGTCAGCACAGAGCCCCACATGGGGCTCCAACTTATGAACCATGAGATCATGACCTGAGCTGAAGTCAGAAGCTTAACCGACTGAGTCACCCAGGCACTCCTAAAAAAATTTATTTTAAACGTAAAACTCATTTTACTGTAACCAACTCTTTAAAATTGTAGTCAGCAAAAAGTTAAAGCCTCCTTCCCCTTTCCCATCCCCAATACCCTGGAGATCAGTTTGCTGGGCACACATATTTATCCCAATAAACAGGGGAGGGACTTCCTTCAACTCCACTTCTCCTTACAAGCTTTCTTCCTTTAACTCAACATCTCCCTGAATATATCCCCTACCCACTCTCCTTTTCTGAACTGCCAATTATGAAAGAACTGACTTATGCTGTTTATACTTTCTTCATTTCTCATTCATTCTTCAACTCTGTAACCATCTCTCCCTCTACTCTTCTGAAATTGCTCTCACTAAAGACACCCATGCTCACACAGCTATCCAATTCAGCAACTTTTCTTCCTAGGCTTCATCTCACTTGACATGGCTGCATTCCCGAACCCTAGGGTCCTGAAGTCCATTCCTCCCTTTCCTTCTGGGACAACACTCTTCTGGTTCTTCTTTTGTTACAGGTGGGTGGGAAAGATGCTAGTCTTTGCCTCACAGAATTGAAGAATGAAATCTCAGGACAGCAGAGAGTGAGCAAAGAGATACAGATTATTGAGTGAAAGTACAAAGCTCTCAAAAGTGAGAGGGGTCTGACTGGGTTGCCACCAAGGATTTCTGTCTCTGACTTTTTATTGGGAACTTACCAGGAACTGGATAACAGTTTGTGAGACTCTATCCATGGCACCTAGCATGGGCAGGTTCTGGAATGGGTTTACCCTTTTTATCCAAAATCCATCCACAGTAATAGCCTCACACCCACATCTGCAGTGGGGGTGGGGGGGTGGACTCCTCAAGGAGTAGAAGGGCCAAGGGCCACTTCCTGGGCCTTGAATTGAAGCCTAGGGGATAGCCAGGTAGACCCACCACAGCTGCAATCAGCCTCCCCAAAGCCTCCTTTACCTATCTATCCCTGCCTACCGTTAACTTTTTCCCTACTCATTATCACTAATGGCTACTTTTCAATTCCTCTGTTTGTCCAACTTCACCTGTCTCTCTCATATCAGTGTTCCACAGACTTCTACTCTTGGGTCTCCTTTCTTCTCTTCTATCTTTCTGGGTTTTCATCCACTATGATAGTTTCAACTATCACCTATACTTTAATGACTTCCAAATGTTATCTGTAGACGCTTGTGTCAATGAGACTAATGCCATCTTGGACAAATCTGCCATGATGACCATTCTGTGACCAGAAACCTTGAGCACACTCCCCTCTCTATTCTTTTGTTCAGCCATATCCTTAATGTCAGAGCAGAATGTCCTTAATCTGCCCTGGAGATATGACTATTCTAAACTGTTCTCCTCTTGGGTGGTCCCTCAACCTGTACTCCCAGGAACAAGGGCTATAAAAGCAGGTCTTAAGGGAGGTGGGACTGTGGAGATCTTCTCATCTTGTGGCAGCCCAAGACATGCTTCTATCCATAAGTCCCCTTAATAAACCACATCCTGTCAAGCCAGACTTGTCAGCCTTTTTCTTTGGTCTTCTGGTTCCTTTGGCCTTTGGAGGTCATTTGCATATACCTTTTACAGAACGACCCTACTCTTCTTCTGACCTACAAATGCCCAAATCTATTTTCCAATATTTTGAATGGGCTGCCCCAGATTCACAATGAAACTCTCCTTGGGACTCCTGGGTGGCTCAGTAGGTTGAGCATCTGACTCTTGATCCCAGGATTGTTATAGAGCCCTGTGTTGGGCTCCATGCTGAGTGTGAAGTCTGCTTAAGATTCTCTTTCTTTCTACCTCTGCCCCTCTCCTCTGCTCATGTCCTCTTTCTCTCTCTCTCTCTCTAAAATAAATAAATAAATAAATAAATAAATAAATAAGAAACTCTCCTTGTCTATAACTGAATTTATGATCTCTTCTCTCTCATATAACCAGATTATAACCTGATCTTCTTCCTATATTCCATAACTCACTCACGTTTCCACCCATCCCTGTTGTCCAGACTGAAACAAATCAATCTTCCTCTACTCCTCTCCCACACTCATAACTAGTATTTCAATACTTTTCTTGTTTCTCTGAAATATTCTGTTCTGTCAATACCACATTTCTAAAGATACTTTCATCAACCATTGCCTGAATTATTACAACACTTCAAAACTAATTTCCTAGTCTTTACTCATACAACCTTCAAGCCATTTTCCACATAGCAATCAATTAATTGCTATATGGACACATCCATATAGCACATCTGACACATCCATGTAAGTCCCCTGTCTTAATGCCTCCAATATTCTCTAATATAGGATTTTAAAAATGCATGTATAATTACATATTATACACTTAAATAATAACTCTCTCACACACATAAGGCTTTTAGCCATCGGATTCCATTTTATCCATTTTACTTAACCCCCCCCCCCCCATTGCTTTATCTTTTAGTCATTCCTCAAGCTGTCTGGGTTCCTGCTTGCCATCGGGGTCCTTGCTCAGGGTGTTTCCATCAGCATTTAATCAGCAATTTTACTGGGGTTGAACTGTGAAAATTTTCTCCCCTCCGGAGAGAAGTAAGCAGTTAAGATGATCCTTCTGTTTTTTAAATCAGGGAAAAGTTTCCAATATGGGTAGATGATATGTTAAGTGGGAAGGATGCAGATTTCCTCTCTCTTCTTAGGATGAGTTAGAAAGAAATATTTCCAAATTGGACTTAATGTATTTCCTGATAACAAACTTTTTATTTTCAAAATTTCCTCCTGAGTATAGAACAGTAAAATCTAGTGAAATATTTACTGGCTAGAGCTCTTTTATCCTTGAGTTCATTCATCAGCAACTAAAATCTCTAAACCCCAAGTGTAAGAATCTGGAAATGCTGTTAAGTTAGAAATAACAGCGGTAGCAGGAGGTATTTTTCCTAAATCTGTCCCACATTTAATAAATGCTTCCACTGAGGGCACTTGTCTCCTAAAAGCCGTAAGTTCTGTTTAGATTAATATACTGAAGTTCCCATGGCTGTATAAGTTAGCCTTCAATGTGGAATCATTCAATCAATGTAGCCAACATTGCATAAGAATCCTCGGGTGCTATTGAAGACACAAACCTGGAAAAAGAAGTTACCAGGAGTCCTGAGTTCCCCGGTTACTGTCAAAGATTTCAAGATATCAAAAAGCAGCATGGCAAGTAGAGAGAACTTTGAAGTTAGGCAAATTGGGTTTATATCCACACTCCATTAATTACTAGCTATGTAACTTTCAGTAAGTCACTTGACCTCTCTGAGATTCCCTAATCTGTATAAGGTGAATTTTACCTATGTCATAGAGGGGATGAGAAAATTTCTACTAATGGCCAAGTAAATGAATCATGGTCTCTTTCCAAATCAACTTTTCACATTTTAAAAACAGATGTGCATAGAATAGCTTGTTTACAAACCAAAGGAAATTGTAATATAGTATTAGAGTCAAAGAAGTCACAAATCAGAGTTCTCAGCTAACAAAGTGTTATAACAATCAAATATCAAGTTAGATACTATAATATGAATTTTTTATATTGAATTAATTTTTATGTGGAAAGTGGTAAATGACTTAGATGCAACTTGTTTTAAAACAAGAGGGCTGGTTTTTTTTTTTTTTTTTTATCATGAAAGTCTAACTGTTGTAAAAAGGTTTTTGACTTTGGGACTGTCCTAAAAACAAAATTACTAATACTTCTGTAAGATTATATATGAACTTGTGAGTTCTAATGAATAGGGCAACACAAATTCATGGGAACAATATTTAAAGGATTTAACTATTTATCTAAACTTCATACTATCTAGAAAATGCATAGAAATATTTTCCCTTGGATAAGATTTCTTAACCTTAGGATTTTGAGATGCTTTCAAATATAAAATTAAATGGACACTAAGTGGCTTGATTGTCCACTTTTGGTATTGTACTAAACAATCACTATGACTGACAGTGACGTAAAATTCTATGTAATTATTTTCATTAATTGTTTCACATTTGTTATTTTCTTTTCATTCTTAAATATTTTCACTTTACTAAAAGTATAGTATGGGTTTGTCCCACCAAACATACATTTCATTGGTTATTTAAATGACAAATGTAGGGGTGCTTGGGTGGCTCAGTTGGTTAAGTGGTTAAGTGTCAGACTTTGGCTCAGGTCATGATCTCACGGTTCATGGGTTTGAGCCCCGCGTCAGGCTCTGTGCTGATAGCTCAGAGCCTGGAGCCTGCTTTGGATTCTGTGTGTCTCTTTCTCTCCCCTCCCCTGTTGATGATCTGTCTCTCTCTGTTTCTCAAAAATAAATGTTAAATAATTTTTTTAATGACTAACCTAATTATACAAGTTACTTAACTAATGCTTGCTTCATTCTTCTCTCTGAAGTAATGGGTCACTTTTGTAAGTAATTTTAGTATGTAAGTTTTATAGTGAAGGAACATAATATTTAGATTGTCTTTTTGATACTACATGAGCCAGCAGATAAATACTTCTAGTGAAAATATTAACTCCCATTATAAATACACACATTTTTTGCTCCAAAAAATGCTAACTAAAAGCATGAATTTTAATAAGTGATTTTCTTTTACCCTTAAGACCTTTATAAAGTACAGGCCTGCTGTCTCTGTGGTATGGTATTTTAGTTCTAGCAAGCCTCCTTTTTCCCATACCTGAAGATACTATATGTCTAAAATGTTAGTGTTGTCTAATAGGACTTTCTGCCATGCATGCTTTCCAATAGGGTGGCCACTAGCCAGATGTTGCTACTGAGCTCTTACAATGTGGTTAGTTCATCAGACTGATGAACTGAATTTTTAATTTTAATTAATTTAAATTTAAATAGCTACATGTGGCTGTAATGGATAGTGCAGGTCTAGAATGCATGTTGAAATAGCTGGAACAGTAAACAAGTATGATTACTATGCCTTCCTCCCCACTTCTTTTTCATGTTGTTCAATTCTTACATATAGTAGGGTACAAAACAAGTGTCATTGCCTAGATGAAGCTTTCATTGACCACTTTAATACACGTGGATGTCTTTCTTGTCTGAATCCTGAAAAAATTTTTTTAAATGTTTATTTATTTTAGAGACAGAGCAAAAGCAGGGAAGGGGCAGAGAGAGAGGGAGACACAGAATCCGAAGCAGGCCCCAGGCTCCAAGCTGTCAGCACAGAGCCCAATGCAGGGCTTGAACCCATGAACCATGAGGTCACGACCTGAGCCGAAGTCAGATGCTTAAGAGACTGAGCCACCCAGGTACCCCTCTTGTCTGAATCCTAAGCACAACTGCTTTCTAAAGGAATTTAGTGCCTGACTGTAACTTGTACAATAGTTTAATTTTAATATATGTAAGTTTTAGCATAAAACAATACAAATAATACTTTTAGCTTTTATTCATTGACAGCTTACAGTGCTAAACACTTTACACATCTTATTTCATCTTCATAACAGGCTGGTAAAGTATGTATTATAGTCTCTACTTAACATATGAGGAAACTGGCTCAGAGAGTGGAAGCAACTTGCCTGGGTTAAACAGCTAGTGAGTGGCCGAGTTGGAACTTGAAACCAAGTCCATGACTCTAGTCTATACAGGTAGAGAACTTACTAGGAGTAGGTAGGGTCATATGAGATATTTTAGCCTGATTTGCTTATTAGAAGCCATCAGAACAAATCTAAGCCCCATATGAGAAAACTACTTGGCCACAATTACAGCTTAATAGCAGTAAAACATTTGATTCAATTTATATTACAAGAGTATTTCATTTATAGTGAAAGACAATTCCAAAGACATGTCATTGTCTTAAAGACCAGTTGCTCCCTCTAGTGAAAAATCCATGGTAATTCCATAACCACTAAGTAACAGAGTATCAGTAGATGTACCTTCCTTTGGCATATCTTAGAAATTTGTGGAGGTGTATTTTGGTTATTAAAAAGAATGTTATTGACTTTCATTAGGTAGTGTCAGGAATACTTTATATCTACAGTAAGTCCTCAACACCAAAAACTTGTCCCACTTCAGAGAGGGAAAACTACCTATATTTATTTATGTAAGCCTTCAATTTAACATCATTTTATATGTAAAAACAAAATATGTTTGCACTGTTTTACTGTGCAATGAATTTTCCAGGAAGGAAACTATGGCATTTCATCTAATTTAAGACATTATCAGTTATAAAACACAGTATTACTTAAATATCATAAAGAAAAGACAGAAAAAAAGAAAAATATTGCCACTGAAACTATGACGCAATGTACTTATACATAATTTTTACTTTATCTTTGAAAAGCTCATTTATTTTTTTTAAGTTTTATTTATTTAAGTGATCTCCACACCCAACGTGGGACTTGAAGTCATGACTCTGAGATCAAGAGTCAGATATGCTCTACCAACTGAGCCAGCCAGGCACATCTAAAAAGCTCTTTTAGACTTACTTAGACATAAATTAAATATCACACTTGGGTATCTATAAAAGTAAAAACAAAACAAAATAAATTGTTAAGGTATTTCTAAAATGTCTTCATATTCAGAAAGTTTTCTGCAACAGTTTTTGATTCAGAGTTGTCAGTATCCATGTTTTTCCAAACAATATTATTCTCTCTTGCTCTCAACTATGTTGATGATGCTATATTTCTTAAAAGAGTGCTCAACTCTGGTATCTAGGATTTTCTTTAAAGCCACAGACACCAGTTATTTAAGTTTTGATGTTGGCACTTTTTTGAGCCTTCCAAGGATATTGATGGAAAGTTTTCAAACAACCAGTGGTTGTAACCCTTCTTCAGATGGTCTTGAAAGTTGTCCAGAGTGAAATCAGTAACAACAACCAAGTTCTCACATGATCAGGTAATGACAATAACAACAATGTCATGACTGACCCCTGGCTGACAGTGCTTATGACATATTCCGATTACAGAAATATGAAAATGTATTTCTTAAAATGGAAGATTTATGAAGCCACAGGAATCGAAGGGAACTTTCCCTTTTCTTTTCCAGAACTTGACCAAGATTTGGTCACCATTTTAGAAAATTTTATCACCTAGAGGAATGCTACTCAGGGTATTTGAGCCACAAGTAAAACCTACCTGTATCAGTCTCCAACCATGGTGATTATACCAACAGGTGTAACTTTCTAAGTACTTTGTCATTTCTTATTTATTTATTTGTTTACTTATTTATTTTGAGAGACGGAGAGTGAGCAGGGGAGGGGCGAAAAGACAGGGAGAGAAAGAATCCCAAGCAGGTTCCATGCTATCAGCTCAGAGCTTGACCTGGGGCTCGAACCCACGAACCTAGCCCAGAACCAAGAGTCAGATGCTAACCAACTGAGCCATCCAAGTGTCCCTACTTCGTCATGTCGTATAATGTGGAATGTTAATGCCCTTACATATTGAAACAGATGCTATTATAAATTACTTTTACTTCTCTTTTATATAAGTAATGTCATTATACTTATATTTTCTTATTAATGTGTTTAGGTGAGGTATATTATCCATGAATTTCATTTCAAGAAAGTAAAGACTATTTCAGAAAATACTTGTCATTAAAAAGGTGATGGGGGGGCACCTGGGTGGTTGAGTCGGTTAAGCGTCCAACTTCAGCCCAGGTCATGATCTCACAGTTCATGGGTTCGAGCCCCGCGTCGGGCTCTGTGCTGATAGCTAGCTCAGAGCCTGGAGCCTGTCTTCGGATTCTGTGATTCCCTCTCTCTCTACTCCTCCCCTATTCATGCTCTCTCTCTCTCTCTCAAAAATAAATAAAACAATAAAACAATAAAAAATAAATAAAAAGGTGATAAGGGGTCTGGTAAGGTTTACAAAATACTAGATTTAGGTATTATGAATAACCATGTTTACTCTGAACAGAATGCAAGCCCTGGAACACTTTCTTAACAAATATTAATATGCTTGCAGATAGGGGAATGGGTAGGAGGCAGATAATCATGTATTAATTCAACATTAAGTGAGGATAGTTTTATGCTTATATTTTAGGAAGCGACTTCACATTTTGCGCAGACAGCACAAACAAGCTCTTGAGTTAAACTACCTAGACTCAAATCATGGGTCTACCATTTTTTTTAAAAAAAAGGTTTTCTTTATTTAGAGAGAGAGAACAAGAGCATGAGTGGTGGAGGGACAGAGAGAGAGGAAGAATCCCAAGCAGGCTCCATGCTGTCAACACAAATCTCCACATGGTGGAGGTCAACACAAATCTCTCATGAACTGTGAGATCAAGACCTGACCCAAAAACCAAGAGTCAGACACTTAACTGACTGAGCCACCCAGGCACCCTGGGTCTACCGTTTTTTTATGTCATTTGAGTAATACATAATTCAGTCTCTCTTTGCCTAAGATCCCTAGTGAGTTAAATAAAGATCATAATAGCACTACCTCATAGGATTCTTTATTAGAACTAAATGATACAATACATGGGAAGGTGTTTACAACAGTGGCCAGTATATATATCAGAAGCAATAAATACATTAAAGTTATCATTAATTACAACCACAAAATATATCTTTCTGTAAAAAAAAAAAGTCTGAACTTTTGTTAAACACCTTACCACCTGAGAAATCATTCCTGAAGAATCTATGATATTTTGATTTTGATGGATAATAACTTCATAGTTTTTGTGAATGGTTTCTCACAAAACCAATTAGAAAAGATTGGACTATCTTTTGGGCAGTGAGGTTTATTGCAAATTGCCACAGAAATACTCCGTCATGTACAAATATGTCTTTTTTCAAAAATGCAAAAAGGTAATATGTGAAGCATAGCCAAAGTATATTTCCCCATCAAATAAAATGTAATGCCAGTATAGACATACTGTTAGTTTTTGTAAGATGATTCAAAGTTTCATTTTATTCAAATCAACAAATATCATTAAGGATCCACCAGAATCTCAGCTCCACATTATGCTGAGTAAATGCAAAAAAGAAGCACTGTACTCCTCTTCCAAGGAATGATGCTGGGATGCAGAGATTGATATGCATAAAACCAGAGTCACTAAGAGGACGAGTATGATTAAGTGCTAAATTTCATGGCACAGCTCATAAAACATTTGTAGGAATTCAGAGCAGAAAGATTAATGAGTCCATGTACAGGAAAGTTGCCCTTAGGAGAAGAGAGGGGGGAATGTAGCAGTTTTTATGGATGACCTTGGTCTAAGTTAGTTAACCTCTCAGAGTTATTGTTTCCTCTTTTATAAAATTTGACAATTTGATGCATGTAAAATGCCTAGCACATTCTAAAGCAAAATAGGTTTGTGATGGGGTCTTAGAAGACGAGCAGTATCTGCCTAAAAAGAGAATGTTTCAGCTAGCAAGATAATTGTGTCATGTAAAAGACACACATAGTCCTTTTAAGACTTTAGGTTCAAAAAGTTAAGGGAAAACTTCCACAAGTAATAGCCACAAGTAATATTATGAATATATTAAGTACAATTTTCTGTAGCAAATAGCAATCATATATACTTTTTTTTTTCCTACATGGCAAAATAACTCCTTGAGCACATGACGCTTGGTGCAGATTGAAATACTAAGGAGTGCCTTCTTCCATGCAAATATTCCTTCTTTAAAAAAAAAAAGTGGCATAGCATAGAATACATAAATCTGTTTTCCCTCTTAATCCTTGTTTCTTGCTAGACCTTCTCTTATTCAAAAGTGATCATAACCTGGACTCTCCATCTTCTATAATGATCACCTCAATCATTTCCCTACTGTGACTTTCAGACAACTAAAATTAGAAGAAATTTAAGTTTTTCCTCATTTTCTGTATATATTCAACCAAATATCCCATACCATGACTTTTTCAAATGTACTGACAGTAAGAGAAGGAAAGGTTCCTCCACAGTGTCTCAACATTATCTGGAAAAATTACACTCACTAGAATCCTTATCACATTTACATGCACCATCTCTGATTGGAGTCTTTCCTAACATTATCAGAGCACTAATTAAATACACTTGCAGATGAGAAAGAATGAAATCTGGCCATTCGTAGCAAAGTGGATGAACCTCGAGGGTGTCATGCTAAGCGAAATAAGTCAGGCAGAGAAGGACAGATACCATATGTTTGCACTCATAGGTCTAACAGGAGAAACCCAACAGAGGCCCATGGGGAGGGGAAGGAGGAAAAAGAGTTAGGGAGAGGGAGGGAGACAAAACACGAGAGACTCTTGAATACTGAAAACAAACTGAGGGGGGAAGGGGAAGGGGAAAAGGTAAAGCGGGGTGATGGTCTTGGTGGAGGTCACTTGTGGGGAAGAGCACTGGGTGTTATATGGAAACCAACCTGACAATAAACTATAAAGTTAAAAAAAATAATAAAATAAAATAAAATAGCACTTATTGAGTGCTTCCTATAAAAAAAATAAAATAATAAATAAATAAATACACTTGCAGAAATCATAATAGTGCCTTTGACAAA
>CM053577.1:45041410-45085670 GCA_028646485.1 Cryptoprocta ferox
GGGGTGATGGTCTTGGTGGAGGTCACTTGTGGGGAAGAGCACTGGGTGTTATATGGAAACCAACCTGACAATAAACTATAAAGTTAAAAAAAATAATAAAATAAAATAAAATAGCACTTATTGAGTGCTTCCTATAAAAAAAATAAAATAATAAATAAATAAATACACTTGCAGAAATCATAATAGTGCCTTTGACAAATAAAGCACATCTAGTACTGGTGAAAGACTGGCAATAGTCTTCTGCTTAAAAATAGAAGACATATCAGAGTACTAAAATTTTCCACTTTAGGGGTTGCCTGGGTGGCTCCATCGGTTAAGCATCTGGCTCTTGATTTCGGCTCAGGTTATGTTCTCACAGTTGTGAGATGGAGCCCCATGTGGGGCTTTGTGTGGACAGCGCGGAGCCTGCTTAGGATTCTCTCTCTCCTTGTATCTCTCTTTCCCCTGCTCCCACGCTCGCTCTCTCACAAAAATAAAATAAATGAACATTTTAAAAAAAAGTTTCCACTTGAGGCCAAATTAGATTATTCCAGTTCCAAGACAGAGGATGATTTCATGGCAAATAGAAAGAAATGGGCCTTGTGGAAAATTCCATTATTCATTCTTATCTATGCAAGAGTAATTTCAGCCAAGCACCAAGCACCACCTTGCAGGCAGGAGAAACTATTCTGTCCATTTGTTCCCTTATTCAACATTCCAGTAGTGTAACACTGTGCAAGGCAGTGTGCTAGGCACTAGGCAAACAGTTGTAAACAAAACTATGACTGTTCTCAGAGTTCTCAGTCTTCTCAAATATCTTTTGTGGTAGGTTTTGGCTTTGATTTTCTTTCTGGGTGTTGCCTAATTCTGGTCTTGGTAACCAAAACGAGGCTCAGGATATGATACATTGCAGCTGTTGCAGGAGGCAGGGCCTCAGAGGAAGTGATGGGCAAGGTTGAAGGAGCCGCTGCTAGGAAAAACAGGACACACACAGACATGTAACCAAACTCCAATCCAAGGAGTATTCATTTCATATTGCTTTAGTAGCAAATGACCACAAACTTAACAGTTTTAAACCACACAAATTAATTTTTGTATAGTTCTGGAGGTGAGACATCATCAAGATGTTGGCAGTGCTGCATTCCTTTGGAGGCTCTACAGGAGAATCTATTTTCTTACCTTTCCGGCTTCTAGAGGCTGCCTTTATTCCTTGGATCCTGGTTCCTTCCTCCATCTTCAAAGCCAGCAGCATAGTATCTTCACATCTCTATCTCTTTTCTTCTCACTTCTGATTTGATTGTCACATATTCTCAGATTGATACTTTTACCCCCTTCAGATAAGGACCATTGTAATTCCATGGCGTCCACCTGGATAATTCAGCGTAATCCTCCCATCTGCAGATCCTTGACCTAATCATATCTACAAAGTCCCTTTTGCCACATAAGATAACATATTCACAGGTTCTGAAGATTAGGAAGTGAACATCTTTGGGGGCCATTGTTAAGCCTACTATAAAATGCAAAGCTAATAGGAAAAAAATTTTCTGCTTTACACCTTGAGTCCACTAACTGCACACTGGCATTCTACAAGTTTCTTTTCTACTTCAGGACCGTCTTGATTATTCATTTTAATTAGATTTTCTTTATAAAAATGGTGGTGAGTAGTCCCCCACTGGTATTTTTCTGAGGCCTTGTAACACTCTTAACACAAGCTTTCCTCACAAGTCAACAAATTAAAAACTAGACACCCTGACATCCCTCTAAAATGAACTCTATGGAACTGACTGCCATGAATACATTCTTCATTAGGGCCAAACTTTCCAACCTCTCTGCAGAACTAAATCAGTTAATAGATTAATAGTTTATGGGGCTGAAAATAGCTTTTCTAATTTCCTGCGGTGAGGGGCCATGGAGCAAGAGTCAGTGAACTGACTCTGGCTTAATTCCTGCAGACATTATGTAGCACAGACTCTTCTTTGATGCATATTATAAATTTAGAACTAGCAAGGAATACTACGCATCACTTTGGTGGTAAAACGCTGAGTTCTTCTCCTAATATGTTAGAGGTTGGAGTTGATACTTCCATGCTATTTCTACTGAAGGAAAGAGAAACAAATTGCTATTCATCTCAGTTTAAAAATAAAGATTTTTGTTTCCTGCCACTATGGGGTAAGAGGAAAGAGATTTACCTTCCTGTCTAAAACATACATATGCAGACCTACTAAAACATATGTTTTCAGACAACAGGTAGTGTAGCGTTGTGATAGCTACAATTACCCTAGCTTCGATGCTGGAGGCAGTTTCCAAATGCATCGTTGGGAGTGCCCTCACTGCCTTCAGTTTCTGAGTCCGAAATACATTTATGTACATAAGTCAAATTATTGCTTCACCCCACTAAACCCAAACAAGTAAAACTAAAGATAACTATCTGGGACCGCAAGCGGGGGCGGAGCAAGCAGCCAGTTCTCGCGTTCTGATGAGATCCACGGCCCTGACGTCACCCTCGCGGAGACTCTCGCGGGACTCCAGGGTGGGAGGCGCGAGCTGCCGGCTTGAGAGGGGGCGTTTTCTGTGAGGAAAACAGCCGTTAATCTGTCGTTGGTCAGGCTGCTGCGAACATGAGCGGCCAGGATGGGCCTGAGACGTCTTCTTTTCCCGAAACCCGCAGTCTTACGACTCTTGACCGTACCCCAGGAGACCCCGACCCACACCAGTGCCTGAAACTCCGTAAGGAAACCGAGGCGTCACAGGTGATGGCGGAGCCGGGTGAGGGAAGCTTGCAGACCGTCGCGCTCCCACCGCCTCAGCTTCCAGAGGAGCGGGGAGCCTTCCACGCTCCCGGGGGCTGTGGCCAAACCCCTCTGGTCGGAGGCAGTGGGGATCGAGGTTTCCTGGCGAACGAAGCTGGGCGGGCGAAGGCGGAGCCTCTTACGGAAGGCCTGGAAGCTGGGTCTGTGTCCGTGGTAACGGACAACAGCTTGAAAAATGGCTGTCACAGTGGAGAGCCGCGCGGCCCAGGTGGGGAGAAGCCCCCAGGAACCTGTGGTGCAGAGAGGTCGGGGTCTGAGGTGTTGGAAGAGGTGAAGGCCAGTGAAGTGGAGACTGAAAAGTGCACCATTTTCTCGGTAGCAGTGGATGAGGTGGTGGAGAAGGATGGAGTGAAGGAGGAGGAGATGGTGGAGAAGGAAGGAGTGAAGGAAGAGGAGATAGTGGAGAAAGAAGGAGTGGAGGAGGTGGTGGTGGTGGAGCAGAAGATGGAGATAGAGAAGCAAGTAGAGGAAGAAATAGAAATGATGGAGGAAAATAGAGGGGTAGAGGAGGTGAAGGAGGAAGCGGGGCTCCGACCCTTGAATATGGATCTCCGCATGAACCCCCTGGAAGCCATCCAACTGGAACTGGACACTGTGAATGCTCAGGCTGACAGGGCCTTTCAACAACTGGAACAGAAATTTGGGCGCATGCGTCGTCACTACCTGGAGAGGAGGAACTACATCATTCAGAATATCCCGGGCTTCTGGGTCACTGCCTTTCGGAACCACCCCCAGTTGTCCCCCATGATTAGGGGCCAAGATGCAGAAATGTTAAGATACATAACTAATTTGGAGGTAAAGGAGCTCAGACACCCCAGAACTGGCTGCAAGTTCAAGTTCTTCTTTCGAAGAAACCCCTACTTCAGAAACAAGCTTATTGTCAAAGAATATGAGGTCAGAGCCTCTGGCCGAGTGGTGTCTCTCTCCACTCCAATCATATGGCGCCGGGGCCACGAACCCCAGTCCTTCATTCGCAGGAACCAAGATGTCGTCTGCAATTTCTTCACCTGGTTTTCAGACCATAGCCTTCCAGAGTCTGACAAGATTGCTGAAATTATCAAAGAGGACTTGTGGCCAAATCCACTGCAGTATTACCTGTTGCGCGAAGGAGTCCGTAGAGCCAGACGTCGCCCAATAAGAGAGCCTGTAGAGATCCCCAGGCCCTTTGGATTCCAGTCTGGTTAATCTCTGCCTTTGGAAATACTGCACAGGGTCCCTTACCACCTCTTGCTGGACCTGTGCTTGGACAACAAGAAATGGGTATGCCTTCTACCTTTTTTTTTTTTTTTTTTTTTCTTCCCCTGACATTCCCACAACCTTTTTCCTCTGGATAGTTTTCTCAACCTCAAGATTGAGATTTTCAAGGCCATGCTCCTCCATTTCCACATGGCCTTCATGCTGTTTTGCATTTCTATCGCATGCTGGGTGGTCATGATTCACATCACTCCTAAGCCAAGCAAATGCTGCTGTAAATTGCACTGCTCTATTTGCACTGCATGGACCCTGTTTGTTCCCAGGGCTTTTTGTCTGGCTCTTCCCACCTGGAATTCTAGCTTTGTCTAGGAGCCCATTCTGCCCACTTTGCTCTGCAGTACAGGCATGTAGCCTATGGACAGTTGTGGGGCATTAATGATATCAAGAGAGCAGCAGTTGGTCTGATTTATGTGACTCCATTGCTCTTCTTGCACCTCTAGTCACCTCCTACCTATTACTGGCTGTGCCCACCCATCTTGGGCTGCTACCTACTGGATGAATACCTTGCAGATCATTGTCAGCCCCACTGTGGTCTAGTTATTTTTAAACAAGATTCCCTAGAGCTGGTGATGGACCCAGATTTCCTGCCAGCACACAAAAGACCCTTCCATTCCTTTCCCAAAAGACATCCTTGATTCCTTCCCCGTTCCCCCCCCCCCCCATCCATTCATGATTCAGAACCCTACTGTCAGGCAAGTAGTTAAGGTGACAAGTTAGACTTTATTCTTATGGCAAGAGTAAGGATGGTGTCCATTCCAAGTACCAGGCTTTCTCAGCCTCCACTAGTAAATTCACACAAAACTTAGGTATACCTCTTTGTGCCTCTTCTCTTTATCCTGAACATGATTAAGTGTCCGAGTGGTAGTACACTGACTTTCTGTCTGCCTCTTGTCTCTTAAAGAAAAAAACATGATAGCTCAAAAGTAGGCCTTTTAGTTTAGTTTTAGATCTGATTTCCAGGGACAGCTTGTCCTGTAAAAATAGAACTCTTATTTTCCTCTACTCTCTTCCCCATCCTCCACTCCCTTTAGCGACACCTAGAGGGTTTAAAGGGAGACAGATCCAGATGAAATGAAAAGTGGTATCTAGTTCATAGTCGTTGGAAGAACTAGAGATTTTGATGGGTGCTCTAAGTAGGGGAAACAACAGATGACCACAGGCAAAAATAAGTAAGATAAAAATTGGGCCTAAGATTAAGACTGGCTGGCAGAGCCTTCAAGGAAAAGGTTCTTTTTCTGTCAGTGGTAATGGGAGGAGAAATACTTTTTCTCAGGATTTCCATGGGAGAATTGATTGTTAAATGTGTTACTTAGAGAAGAATAAAGAAACAAAGCAACTTTGGGTGCTTTCTCTTGTTTTCACTTGATTTAATTTATGTGGAAGGTTAATAATTGTGTTTTTTGTTTCACTAGTGTTTAGTAAAATATTTTGTTTCTGCTTAATGAGAAAATTGAATTGTACAGACTTTCTTTTTGCTTTCAACTGGGAACATTTGGAAAAATAACAATTTTACTTTCCCGTAAGATATAGAGACTTAAATGAATATGAGTTTTCAACTTCTTGTTTCTGTTAAAACTGTATCCTTAGAAATATAATTTGAGTAACTTGGTATTGTAAGATTCTGAAGACTGGAAATTGTCGTCTTCATGGAAAAATAACCTACAAAAAGTGTTTGGCTTGATTGTCTTTCTTGGTAATTTACCCTGGTAACAACTTGGTAAATGATGTGTCTCTTTTCCTAAATATCATAAATACTTGTGAGATTGCTCTTTCAAATTGGAAATGTACCATTGGGATATTTGTCTTTCTGTATATGCATTGTGGTAAAATAAAAGCATGTTACTGTGCTAGATTTCTTTATTTCTTTTTTTTTTTTTTTACCCTGCCCGTGTAAAGAAATTGTTCAAATAATATTATGGAATTACTAAACTTGTAAAAATGGATACAATAGACATCTCAAAAGTAAGAATCTAGGGCACACTGCTCTGTACCTTGCAAGGTTGGGAGGGTTGCTGTTGTTTTGCTTTAGTTCACAATTGCAAATGCTTACTCATGATGTCACTTTTTTCCATACAGCTTGTGCAGCACCACCACTCCTTTCACTTCCTTAAAGTTTCCATTTCTATCTCTGTCAATGATATTCTCAGGTCATTCAGGTTCTTTTTATTTGCTTGTGCATTTAATAAGCAAATGTTCAGAGAGTTTCTGTCATAAGAGATAAACTCTTCTATCGTCATACTTTTTCAGCTGTAAAAACTTACTCATTCCTTTCTTCAAACGTGCCACCTTCTATTTGTGTCAAATTTTTCAAGGCCTGATAGATAACTATTCTGCCTTAACAGTTTTTCTGTTTCCCTTAGGGAAGATGAAATATTTCCTCAAGTACTTGGTGTACTTATAGGGAATTCTGTTGTAGAAAATAACACATAATTCATTAACAGTGAATTCAACAAATATTTATCAAGGCATTCTGTCAGGTCTTCAGAAGATAACAGAAAGAAGATAAAGTTATTTCCTTTATTGTTAAAAACTGGGGGAAGGGGCTCCTGGGTGGCTCAGTTGGGTTAAGCGTCCAACTTCGGCTCAGGTCATGATCTCACAGTTCATGAGTTTGAACCCCGCTTTGGGCTCTGTGCTGACAGCTCAGAGCCTGGAGCCTGCTTTGGATTCTGTGTCTCCCTCTCTCACTGCGCCTCCCCTGCTCACGCTGTCTCTCTTCCAAAAATAAACATTAAAAATTTTTTTAATTAAAAAAAAATGGAAAACTGATAAGCAAACAATACAGTGACGCAGTAAAATACAAAGACACATTTTCACACGTTTTTCACTCTTTCCCTATCTAGTTTGGAAACTTTATGAAAGTAGAGATCATGGGGTAGCTTTTATATCTCTCACTGCTTCTATATTTTGCACATAGTTTTTACCAGATAAATATTGAATGAGAAAATGAACAGCTCAAATGGAAAAAAAATAATAAAATAACCTAGTACCCAGAAAGACTTGATGAGGTAATGGCAAGAAGACAGTTTTCAAGACATTTGTAATATTGATGTAAAAAAATTTATAAAGCTAGGGTACCTGGCTGGCTCAGCTGGTAGAACACGTGACTCTTGATCTCAGGGTTGTAAATACTAGCCCCACATTCGGTGTGTAGACCTTACTTAAAAAGAAGAAAAAAGACTTCAAAAAAAACTTACCCCTTTGGAGTGCCTGGCTGGCTCAGTCAGGAAAGCATATGACTTTTTTTTTTTTTTTAACATTTATTTATTTTTGAGACACAGAGACAGATCATGTGCAGGGGAGGGGCAGAGAGAGAGGGACACACAGTATCAAAAGCAGGCTCCAGGCTCTGAACTGTCAGCACAGAGCCCGACGTGGGGCTCGAACCCATGAACTGTGAGATCATGACCTGAGCTGAAGTCAGACACTCAACCGACTGAGCCACTCAGGCACCCCAAGCATGTAACTCTTGATCTCAGACTTGTGAGTTTGAGCCTTACATTGGGTGTAAAGATTAAATAAAAATTTTAAAAAAGTTTACAAAGCCTTTCTTAAAAGCGAATTTCTTGTTTAAATAATTAGAAAAGCCTAAAGATATAACTATCTTTTCACTTGCCATTTTAACTTAACTTTGGATCAACTTTTATGTGCTGTTTTTGTACATTTTCAGGTGACTATTAAACTGGAGATAGAAGGGAGTTAGACTTTAGATATGTGCTGTCCATTAGCCACCAATGGCTACTGAACCCTTGAAATGTGGCTAGTCCATATTGAGATATGCTGTGAGTATAAAATACGCACTGGATTTCAAAGATTTAGTATGGAAAAAATGTAAAATACCTCATTTTTTTATATTGATTGAATATTGAAATGGTAGTATTTTTGATACACTGGTTAAATATATTAATAAAAATTTCCCCTATTCATTTCTTTAAATGTGGCTACTGGTAAATTTTAAATTACCTAGGACAGCATGGTTCTAGACCTCTTGAATATCTCAAAGCATATAAAATACATGTGAAAATTTCAACTTTCTCCTCATGAAGTTTTACGACAAGGGTTATCTAGCTAAACTTTAAGATGGGTAAAGTATAGCTAGAGGCCAATGGATAAAGAAAAGTTAAAATGAAATATTTTTTTACCAAGTTTTCCTTGAGTACCTAAGAGATACTCAGTACTTTACAAAACATAGTTTCTGGATATAAGTAGAGTAGATCTGGGGGTGATAGTTATTATATTGGTTATTTAAAGTAGTCCCCTTGGGGTGCCTGGGTGGCTCAGATGGTTAAGTGTCCGACTCTTGATTTCACCTCAGGTCTTGATCTCAGGGTTGTGAGTTCAAGCTCTGCATTGTGCTCCGTGCTGGGTGTGAAGCCTACTTAAAAAAAAAAAATTAAATAAAAAATGAAGTAGTCCCTTAACAACATTTAGGATCTATAGCTTCATATTTTTCTAGAATAAAATGTTTTGTATTTTTGGTTCACAAATGTATATGAAGCTCAGAAAATAAAATTTCAATCATCAATTATACCATTTTGTGTATGTTAACAGAGGCTCTAAATTTTAATTGGCCAGGCAACAGAAAAGTAAAGAATCTGAATATAGCGTTGTGCCAAGTCAACTCAATGCTCACCACTTGAAGCATATTTCATTTTTGAAAATTAGTGTAGCCTTGCAGTACAGCCTTGTAGCAATTATTATTTTGTAATGGTTATTATGTTAAGGATTATATGAGATAGTAAAGTGAAGGTTGTCCTTGCAGTTGAGGAACTCATGATCTCTGAGGAGGGAGTATTGTTTCTTGAATGTTTCCTCTTCATCAAATTCACATAACTCAAACCAGTCATGCACACAAGAAAACTCAAGATTAACGTGGCAAAGAGATGAGGACTGTCCTTTCAGAACAACTTACCCTCCCTCACTGTTAATATATAGTTGAAGTCCTAGACTATGGATGTGACAGATATGATATTTATCTATTCACTATAAATATGGGAGCTATTTCACTTGTGAGCAGTACTTTCTCCATGTTTGCTTGAAGTGCTTTGTTGTAGCTCTGAAGGGCCACTTTAATCCATTTCCTCTGACCTCGGGAGTTCTCAAGACTTAAAGAAGAGTTTCTGTCAGGCCACAATAGGAAAAAATGTCTACTTTTTGGCTTCATTTTTTCAGGATTTATAGTTAATGTAAATTTTTTGAGACCAGGAAGAAATGGTTCTATAAAAATAAAAAGGACCACTTAGGTAAGCTGCTGTGTTTTTAAATAAATACCCAGATGTCTTATTAGAGACCTGAAGAGACAGGGAGTCACACTAGCTTTAAATTGGTATTAAATCACAGTTTTACAAGCTATTACCTATCACATTAGCCAAAATAAATACCTTCTCTGAGTCTTGGTTTCCTTGTCCGTCATGCAGGGATGATAATACTTATAAGCTAATATTGTCCCAGGACGTATTTGGAGAATGTCAATATAAGGTTGTAGAGAGGATAACGACATACATTTGGGAGTTTACTATGTGCCAGGCACTGTGCTAAAAGATTCGAAGTATTAACATAGTTAATACAGGTTAGAGTGTGAAAATGCCAAGCACAATGCCTGGCATATAACATGTAGTAAATATTAACTTCCATTTTAAAGTATTCATGTACTATGCATTAGGCTTTTTCATGTTACACTTTATTTTTTAATTTTTTTTAAATTTATTTTGAGAACGGGAGAAAGCACAAGCAGGCGAAGGGCAGAGAAAGAGGAAAGAGCAAGAATCCCAAGCTCCATCTGTCAGTGGAGACCCTGACGCACTAAACCATGAACCGCGAGAACATGACCTGAGCCGAAGTCGGATGCCTAACTGACTGAGCCACCCAGGCGCCCCATTCATGTTATACTTTATTGAAGTTTGTTTCCAACGCTTTACATGTATCTATATTGATTTTTATTAAATTAGGCTAATTCTTTTAATCTATTTGCATTTGGAGGATCATTATTTCTAATGAGTAATTTTACCCTCTAATTTCATGTCATTTGCAAATCTGGTCTATAGCCAGGTCACTGTTGAAGTTCTCCCAGAAAGCTTCCTTTCCGAGTGTCACAGTATCTTTAGGATCTTTCTATAAATCATGGATCTACCTACTCTCTCCTCTACACCCCCACCCCCCAGCCCCCACCTCATTTAACTTTCTCCTAGTGCATCAGCAAGCAACTCTTTAGAAATTAGGGAATGATGCCCTCTCCAGGCTGATAGATGAAAAAGTGTGCCAATTCCTCCCAGATGCAGTCCATAATAGCTGATATACTTTGTCTTTCAAATTCCCTTGTCAAAAAAGGAAACAATAATCTTTTTACCTTTCACTGTGCTTTTTTTTAATGGCAGTATTACTATTTCAACGGTGGGTTTGACATTTTTCAAATCAAAAAGTTAGAGGAATATTTAAAATGTTATATAGCTTATTTTTATCAGTCATCAAAAATAGAAAAAATATATTACAAAAGTACACAGATAAAGATAAAATTGATAATCTTGATCAATTTCTATCAAGGTAATAATAATACTCATATTTAAAAGATTGTTCTATAATTGGGAGACTATAGGAGGTAAGTAGGAAGCACATATATTAAAGTGAAGAGTTATCAGTGATATTGGGTTATTTTCTACAGTTCTAGATAGACCCAGTTGGGACATTGCCTCAAAATGACCACTTAACCTAGAAACTTAAACTTATTTTGAGATTCATGAACTCCTCTACAAAATTCTAGAAATGTGGGCCTTCCTATTAAGGTCTTGATTTCAGCACACATTTCTTGAAGCTGAAGTCCACTAATAGGGCAGAGGTTTGCATTGCAGATTCAGCCACAGCACCTGGATGCATGATTCATACATGTAAGCCTATGAATGTCTTCTGAGACAGTAACTTCATTTCCAAGTCTTCATGCCTCAAACTCTGATTCTAGAATTCATGGCAGTTTAGTATTGGGAAATGAGTGTGTTCTCCATTTGCTTTCTAGTCAGTATACATATCCAGTTTGAATCCATTTGCGTGTTCTTGATCACATTAATTTAAGTAGCTAACACTGAGTGATAGATTCGTAATCTTTACTACCTCACTGTTGTTTTTGCCTTAGCCTTCTCTCTTTTTTCATTTAAGTCACCAAAGATGTCACCTAAAAATAGATTTTCTTTTGTTTTTGGAATTTGTCATTGTTTTCTATATTAAAGTATAATTTACATACAGCACAAGAATGTTTATAGCAGTTTTATTCATAACAGGTCAAAGCTAGAAACAAACCAATGTCCATCACAAGTGAATTAATAAATTATGGTGTATTCATACAATGGAACACGACTCAGCAACAAGAAGGAACAAACTACTGATCATGCAACAATCTCAAAATCATTGGTAAATGAAAGATGTCAGACAAGAGAGTGCATACTATATAATTCCATATATATGAAGTTCAATAGCATGGACAACTTACCTATGGTGATAGAAATCCAAAGAGTGGTTGTCTCAGGGTTAGTAATGGGAAAGAAACACAAGCAAACTCTTGGGTGATAGTAATGCTGGATTTGGCTGATGATAACACAGATGTATCCATTTGTCAAGACTTGTCAAGTTGTACAATTAAGATCCATGCAGTTTAGTGTAAGATATAACCTCATTAAATAACAGACTTAAATTTATTGTCATGAATTCAAAAACTGGAATTCAATTTGCCCATTTCTGCTATTTTTACTTTTCTTCAGTGCTTAAATACAAGTTGCTGACTCTACTTGCATGATCTTATTTGCAAGTTCTTATTGCTGTATAATTTCATTTATAATCCCAACTTTGGGATTACTTTTTTTCTTTTGTTACTTTTCTCCTTCAATTCCAGACAAAAGTTGATCTCTCTAGAGATTTCCTTAACTTACAAAGAGGTTGTCATCCTCTGGTCACTGAAGAAGTTGAGTCTGCTCAGGACATATTGACCTGTAAGGAGTACTGACATACTTATTCAGTAATAATCTCCATGTTTCCCTTTTCATTCTGCAAATTTGGACGCCTACAAGATGATTCTCTGAACTTCTTTACTTGGACCCTTCTCTCTGACTCTTCAGCTTCAATGTACTACTCTCCATTACCCTAACACAGTAGATTGTGAAGGGTGGCCTCCAGACAAGCAACGTGAGGTTCACCTGAATCTTGTTAGAAATGCAAATTCAAGAACCCCACTCCTTCTCTATAGCATCAAACTCTGGAAGTAGAGTCTAGCAACTGTAGTTTAACTAGCAATCCAGGTGATTCTGATGCATACTAATGTTTGGGAATCATTGCCCTACACCCTTTTGCTGTTCTTGCTTCATCTCTTAGTTTCCTGAATTCAGTTCTCATTATGAAAACAAAACAAGGGCACCTGGGTGGTTCAGTTGATTATGTGACCAGCTTCGGCTCAGGTCATGGGCATGTGGTTTGTGAGTTCGAGCCCCGTGTTGGGCTCTGCTGACAGCTCAGAGCCTGGAACCTGCTTCAGATTCTGTGTCTCCCTCTCTCTCTGGCTCTACTCCCCTCTCTCTAAGATAAATAAATATTAAAAAAATTTAAAAACAAAACAAGATATTTACCTATATTCTTAATGACATTTGAGTTCTCTACCCCATGGAATCACAATTTGAACCTCAGATACCTAATTCTTCAAGTACACACCACTGTCTTCAAAATCTTCTCACCAGATTGTTAGAAATATCAGGAATTTCCATGTACACTCTCATTTTACATTTGTAATCCTACAATTTTTGTATCACTATGCCCATATGATAGGGAAATTAAAGCTTAGCAAATTGAAGTGTATTAACCTAGATATAAGTAACATGGGCTGTACTGAATTAGGGTTCCTTATTTCAAGCTAGGGCACATCCCACTATGTGGCAGCAACCTGTAATTTTAGCATAAAGACATTTAAATCCTAATTAAGTACAAATAGGTTAGCCTTAATATTCCCAATCTATTCATGAATGGCTTTAAAAGGGTATATATTTATTTATCTTTTTTTAAAATTTTTTATGTCTTTATTTTGAGAGAGAGAGAGAGACAGAGAGTGAGCGGGGGGAGGGGCAGAGAGAGAGGGAGACACAGAATCTGAAGTAGGCTCCAGGTTCTGAGCTGTCAGCACAGAGCCGGATGCAGGGCTTGAACTCCGGAACTGCAAGATCATGACCTGAGCCGAAGTCGGACGCGACGGAGCCACACAGGCGCCCCTAAAAATACAATTCTTGATACTTACTATCTGAATTAAACTGCTTGGTTTTACTTTCCTTCAGAAGAACAGAGTTAACCAAAGTAGTTCAAATGTTTTGATATCCTTCTGGAATTTGCTGAGGTGTAAAGAACTGTCATTATCACTATGAAATGCAGAGACTATATATTTATTGAGGTTTGAGTCAACTGGGTGATTACTTCTAACAGCACTTAATATTTAATTGTCATCCTCTTAACCAAGCTCTAACTTCTCAGTACAGTAAGGAGTTGTGTTGAGATGAGTCTAGTACATGATAGCCTAGGTGCTATTGTAGTCAATCATTTTAAGTAATGGTCAAACTTCTCCAAGTTTACTCTCAGGTCAGTTTTGATGAATCCTCTCCAATTAGCTATTAAAAGCATAGATTTCACATAACTAATTATTAAAAAGTCTTTTATAAAGTCCTTAAAGTAATATTATGTGAAAAAAATGTGGCAAAGCATTTTATTTTAGTGCCAGCAATAACATTTTTTTTTCTCCTATGAACTGGAAATACCATATGTCTAAAATCATTTAGAAGTAACTGGAACAGAGGTTTATGGCTGGCTCAGTCAGAAGAGCATGTGATTCTTGATCTCAGGGTGGTGAGTTCGAGCCCCATGTTGGGTGTACAGATTACTCTAAAATTTTTAGCAAAAAGTAAGTGGAATATAGTGGACAAGTATTATCACTGTGTCCCAGTGTTTCATGTCTTTTTCATGTTATTCAAATTGTATCCTACTTGGTCCAATTCAACTCTCCTTTCTTTCACTTACTGCTCCCTTATTTATGGATGTTTTTCATCTTTGAACTTCTATATACACTTTTAGTTTTATAATAGAATTTGATATTGATTTTATATTGTCTGCACTATAGTCTATTTAATGTAGGTAAATAAGCATAAAAATAATAAAAATTATCAAGTCAGCTTTTATTTATTGAAAGTCCATTGGGCTGAACACTTTACAAATATTTCATCTTCCTAACAGTTCTGTAAATTAAGGTTTATTATATTCATTTTATATCTGAGGAGATTATGGCTCAGAGAAGTCAAGTGATCTGCTCAAATTGAACTGCCTGTATATGGCACAACTGAGACGTGAAGACAAATCTGTCCAATTCCAATGTGTGCTCTTTACCCAGTATATTAGGTTCTCTACAGAAATAGGGCCAATTGGAAGAGATTTAAATGAGGAATTGTCTCATGTGATTAGGGAGGATTACGGAGAAGTCCCACAATCTGCCACATGCAAGCTGGAGACCCAGGAAAGCTGGTGATGGTCTAATTCCAGTCTGAGTCCTAAGGCCTAAGACCCAAGGCAGCTGATGGTGTAAATACCAGTTAAAGGGAGTATAAGACTGATGTCTCAGCTCAAGTACTCAGGCAGGAAGCAAAAGGGGCAAAGTCCTCCTTTCTTCACCTTTTTGTTCTATCTAGGCCCTCAACGGGCTGGATGATGCCCACCCATGTTCGGAAGGGCAATCTCCTTTCCTGAGTCCACAAACTCAAATGCTAATTTCAGAAACACCCTGACAGACACATCCAGAAATAGTATTTAGTCTGGGCACCCCCTGTCCCAGTCAAATCGACACACAAAATTACCCATCACACTCAGCATACAAAGGTATGAGGTCTATTCAGGTCACAAACTTTGTCTCTGATTTCTCTAATGATTGAGGAAAGCAAGGCTAGATTAACATTTTCAAGACTACTTTCTCCCTCTAGTGACCAGGAACGAGAATACCATGTCATATTCACAAGCATTTAAAAAAAAAAACTGATTACCAATGTATATGTGTACTTCCCCCTATGGTGTCTGGGAAATCTGCCAGTTATTTTGATTATTACATTGGATGTGGGTGTGATTGGTATTCATGAGGGACATTAGGGATGCTAGTGTGGAGAACAGTGCCTCATATAAAGTAATTATCCAGTGTTAAACATATAGCTAATTATGTTTTATTATTATTGAAGCCTAGAATCTAACACCATTTTACATATGAAAACATTTTACAGTTTTATTTTTACTTATTATTATTATTATTACTATTTTTTAAGTGAACTCTATGCCCAACATGGGGCTTGAGCTCAAGACTCTGAGATCAAGAGTTGCATGTTCTTGCAGCTAAGCCAGCCAGGCACACCCCTCACCCCCCTGCACTGTTTTAAACACTGCATTTTTTGAAAGCAGCTTATTTCATCTACTCTAAAACACTGCTTGTAAGATACATCATTATCTAATGCTAAAAATGAAAACAATTGCCAGTTAAACTCTGAAACAAAGGTTTCTAATACTTGTAACTTTTATCAACAATCAACAGAGTGAAAATGCAACTACAGAATGGGAGAAAATATTTCCAAACTATATATCTGAAGAGGTTAATCTCTAAAATATATAAGGAACTAGTGATTCTATAGGTACAGCTATCTAATTACTTCATCATGTCATTTAGTGCAGGCACGGTCAACCATTTATAAATTAAAGTAGATATTTTAAGAATTATTTTCCTTTTATTTTTCCTTGGCATTACAACCAAGATGTTATATTAATTAAAAAAAAATTGGGGGCTCCTGGCTGGCCCAGTCAGAAGAGCATGTGACTCTTGATCTAGGGAGTCATGAGTTCGAGTCCCACGTTAGGTATAGAGATGACTTAAACTAAAAAAACAATGATGGTATACTATTTATGAATTTCAAGAAAGAATAAAGGAGTTATAAAATATTCATTATAAGGAATGTTTTTCTTCTATTTTTTTTTAACGTTTATTCATTTTTGAGAGATAGAGCGTGAGTGGTGGAGGGGCAGAGGGAGCCACAGAATCCGAAGTAGGCTCCAGGCTCCAAGCTGTCAGCACAGAGCCTGACGTGGGGCTCAAACTCCTGAACCATGAGATCATGACTGAGCTGAAGTTGGACACTCAACCAACGGAGTCACCCAGGTGCCCCAGGAATGTTTATTTTCTAAGAATATTTCTATTCTTCAAAAAAATTTCCTACAAGCTCAATTTGATTGCCCCCATATCAATAATTCTGCTGTTACCATGGCTGGGCTTATGGGTCCCATACTTGGTGTAATGCTCTGCTGTGCCATGTTGAAAGTCATCATAAATTTTGAACAAGGAGCCCCACATTTGTATTTTACGCCAGGCCTGCCTATTACATAGTGGTCTTGACTGCAACCAACAGAAATAATAATCTCTGGCTTTGAAGTAACATATTTTTACATTTTCAAAGTGCTTTCACATCTGTTATCTCATTTGATCCTCACAATTAAGCAGTTAGGAAAGAAGAGAAAGTGGTAGAGAAGATACAAGCCTGAAGTCAGAAGAGGCCTCAGTACAAATCTAGACTCTACAGTAATCTTAAACTAGTGATATGATTTCTCTGATCTTGACCTTCCTTTTCTGTAAAATAGCAGTACTACCTGTCACGTGAAAGTTGATGTGATAATTACATAAAATAACATATGGCACATGGTAGACACTGAATAAGTCTTTCCCCTTTTACCTCTTCTGCATCCCCCAACTCCCAATTTGCAAGATATAAAAAACTAAGAGATATAAATGATCTGTTAAATATGTTAACCTGGGTCCTCTGAAAAGCAGAAGTCAAGCTGAGATTAAACGTGCAAAGATTTTATTAGGGGAAATGACTGTGTGAGTGAAATGGGGAGGGACCCAGAAAAAAGATGGAAGACCCTTTTAACCTGGAAGAAAGTGTGACTGAGTGAAAAGGAGAGCAAGAGAAAGTTGGGTGGAAGTGGCCTAGACTCCTGTGCCATCCAGGGAAGATTCAGCGAGGCTACTGGGGAGTCCTTGAGCCAGCCAGAGTCAGCTATCAGCTGAGGCTCACATTTTTTAGGAATGGTTTTGCCTTATCTTATCTAGCCACACTCAGTCTTGGCTGGAGCAGCTCATAGGAGGTATGGCCTGAATGCAAGCAAAGGAGGCTACAGATTTCAGGGTGCAGCATTCAGGCCCTTGGACATTATTCTTCCTGCATTTGGAAGGCTGTAAGGTGCATCTTCATGGCCACCACATCAATCTTCACACTGAGATGGTGCCAAAGCCAGATCTACCCTTGACTCTTACCTGCAAGAAATTCAATTAGCTCAGCATCTTTGAAGGTGAAGTTAGTTGTTTTTCAGCCATTGTTTTTCCAAAAAGCAGGACAGCTTTCTGTTGGAATTGGCAATTCTAACTGGCTCTGGAAACATGGGGTCTGTCCGCTAAAGATGCCTTTGTCCTGTCTAAGGAAGAGAAACATTTCCATAGAATGCTTCTGTTGATGCTCAACTCAACTCTAAGCTTTTAGAGCCCAGGAGAGGTGACTCATTCAGTCAGAGACATAACTCCTTGCATATATTAAGGGTCATTTTGGAGGAAATTGTTTGAAAATTAAGTATCTTTTGGCTGTAATGGTCCATGAAATAATAATTTTTTTATTTTTAAGTTTTTCATGAAATATTTTTTAAAGAAAACTAGGAAAAAAAGATGGAGATGGGGGTGAGGGTGAAGGAAAGCAATTTATAAAGTAGGTTCATCTATGTTATAGTGTTGACCCATTACTCTGAGAAGTGAATAAAGACAGGTTGGGTGATCTTATTATTCCCAGTTTTTTAAAAGTAGGCTCTACAACCAATGTAGGGCTTGAGCTCACAACCCCCAGGTCAACAGTTGCATGCTTATTTTTCTCATTTTTGAAATGTGTAAATTGAGATTAAAAACAGTTAAACCACTTGCCCAAATTTCCATTGCTCATTAAGGCAGAGTTGGAACTCCAGCCCATGTTTTTGCCCTCCTCTAGTAAGACTAGGTCTATGCAATACCAATAAAAAAACAAATGAACAAAGGGAATGTTACACTTGATGGACTCAGAACTGCTGACATAAGGCACTGAATCGTGAATTCCTGTTTCTCCTTTTAGTAATTGGGGACTTCCCCAACAATTGTTAGTATTTTTCTGGATGCGCTGAGGGGAAGAGGAAGATAAGATTTAACATTAAATTGAGATGGTCATATGGTCTTATTTCTAAAAAAACACCTTTGCATTTTATATGTTGTGTAGATTGCAGAACAAAATAATGAATGAGTGCACTGGTTCTTGAGTCAGATTACCTGGGTTCAGACTGTGGCTCTCTATCGCTGCTGTATGACCTTGGATAAACAACTCAGTTTCTCTTTGCTTGAGTTCCTTCAGAGGTAATGTAAAATGGAGGTCATAATATTATTTCCTTACAGGGTTGTTCTGAGAATTAAATGAGATAACACATTTAGAAGACACTAAATAAATGTAGGCCAAAATGAATATATAGCCAGAAACCATATTACTCTGAAAAGAGAAAAAAAAACCCTTGCTGTTCAAGAGTAACAACAGTGGATATTTCCCAAATTTTTCAGTATTTACTATACACTTTAGTAAAGTCATTCCTATTTGACTGTATTAATTTATTTTTGAACGCTTGTTAAAGTCGGTGTCCTGTGGCAAATGTAGCTCCTAGTTTTTCATGGTATTTTCTGCAAATACTTTTTCAAACAATCACGTTATTGATATACCTTTTTCTCTGTAGTGAGGTTTATTGCCAGTTGCCGTTAGGACAGGCTCTGTTGTGTACCAAAAATCCTATATTCTAATATGCAAATAAAATGATTCATACTTATATATATCTACTTAACTCAAAATGAAATACTACCATAGCCATTTTATTCATTTTGGTAAAACCTTTTGAAATTTACATTTAAATCAAATCATCAAATTTCATTAAAATGTTCAATGAGATAGTCACTGGTCTATACTATAGTAGAGGCCAAGGATAAATCCACTATGCAGCTGTCCTTGTCCAGCTGGGATGAGGAGACTGATCTGCATAAAACAACCAA
This sequence comes from Cryptoprocta ferox, assembly GCA_028646485.1. Lineage (NCBI taxonomy): Eukaryota > Metazoa > Chordata > Mammalia > Carnivora > Eupleridae > Cryptoprocta > Cryptoprocta ferox. The sequence goes on from CM053577.1 coordinate 45,060,590, forward strand.
GAAAATTAAAGATAGAAGCTAAGTATTAAATTGGATAGCAAAGGTCATAGAGCTATAGGAGTATCAGAATAAGGGAAGGTTATGCATAGGAGACAGGAGGAGGCAGTTTGCCAATTAATATGTCTTACCATGAGTGAGTTACCTTTCTGTGATTCCTGGGTCCTTGTTTATGAAATTAAATGCATTAAAATGCCAAATGCAGTCTTTCTGAGGTAGGCTTGAATGGAGTTTCGAGAATGGGCAGGCTATTATTAGCGGGAAATGATCACATTGAAAAGAACAATCAAATATATAGACAGGGATGTTTCAAGCAGTGAAAGTAAAAATCTTTTTAAAAATTTGGTATATACAACAAGAGAAAAAAGTTCACATGTAGTAGCCTTATGTAATGTTATAATTTTCTGTTGCAAACAGCAAATTCTTTCTTGTATGGCAAAGGAACTTACATTCAGCATTTGGTTTTCTCTGTTTCTTGGCTCAGGTTATAATCCTAGAGAATTAATCCTTCCACAGTACAAAGATTCTTTAAGAAAGGAAACAAGGCAGAATAGTGTCAAAGAATAACTCAAAGTCACAAGTAACTTAATCATAGCACAGTGTTTACTTATTTGTAAAGAGGATAAATCAGTAGATTGATTTCATCCCACAGAAGCAAAATAGGATTTATTAAAAGAGGAAAAAAAGAAAAATAATTGTAGTCTGAGAAGAGTGAATCTTGTTTGCACAATTTTTATAGGATATCTGGTTAGTTGGCAGCAGTCAGTTTGGACAGTCTGTCCTTGAGCGGGCTGACTAGGGGTACAAAAATATCTTAATTATTTATGAATTATCTTGCAAACCTTTTGAGCTAAACTATGAAGCTGCAGGACAGGCTGTTTCTCTGTGATGTAAGCACCTCATTCTTAGTTGCCCTGGGTCTGTACTACTTCCCTCAAGTCTCAATATACCTGCTGCTGCTTTTTTCTAAATTCGTTTCCCCACATCCTTACTTTTCTTTGGATCTTCTTCTGAGTCCTAATGTAAAAGTGACCATATGTGGTATAGACATACAAGGGAGTATTACTCAGCAATCAAAAAGAATGAAATCTTGCCATTTGCAACTATGTGGATGGAACCAGAGGGTATCAGGCTAAGCGAAATTAGTCAGAGAAAAACAAATATCATATGACTTCACTCATATGAGGACTTGAAGATACAAAACAGGTGAACATAAGGGAAGGGAAGCAAAAATAATATAAACACAGGGAGGGGGAAAAAACATAAGAGACTCTGAAATATGGAGAACAAACAGGGTTCCTGGAGGGGTTGTGGGAGGGGGGATGGGCTAAATGGGTAAGGGGCATTAAGGAATCTACTCTTGAAATCATTGTTGCACTGTATATTAACTAACTTGGATGTAAATTTAAAAAAAGTGATCACAATCTAAGTGCTCTGTAGTGGAGTTTCTATTACAAAGAATTATAATCACTTTTCTAATATGAATTTAAGATGTTAAACAGAAATATGCAAAATTTAAGTTCCCTTCATTCTTACATTTTTCACCAGTAATTTCATACTCCAACAAACAAAAGCAACACATAAAACAGTACTGACATCACTAGTAGATGAATTGTATGAGCTGACTTGAATAGACAAATTTTAAGTAAATACTTTAACAATAACATTTTAAGTATTACTTAAAATATCTTAATTTGGACAATTAATAGTTTCAGTGCCTGCAAACAGTTGATTATTGCTTCCACCCTGCAGTAAATTATCACAGGGGCAAATTTTGGCAACTATTGGCTGGCTTTATACCCCCAGGCATTATAAAGTAGGAACTCCTTAAGCAACATATATTATATACAATTTTGGAAATTAAAAACTCCTGAGATCTCATCTTTTTCAGAAATGCTTAACGGCTAAATTTGCATGCTCACGTGTATGTCACTTCTAAGTGAGGAAAATACATTTGCTACTTATATTAGTTAAAAGGGATGAGAAAATATTGTCCAATCACTCCACAGGTGTTGGCAAAAGTACATAAACAAATTGAAATAATCATTGTCTTGTTAGGATGAGAGAAATTTCCCTTTCAATTGCTAATTTTTTTAATCATCACTTAACAGCAACACTTTTCTTAAAAATCAAACTCTGCTCATCTCAATTCTTTGGTAATAGTCATGAGTCTGTACATTAAAATAGGCAGGCAGGTGCTTCGTTAGCGCAGTAGGTAGCGCTCAGTCTCATAAAAGGCAGGCAGGTGAATTGCTCAATCCTCCTTACCACCCACGAACGGCCCTCTGAGCTGATGAACTTGGACAATAACCTTTCTTACCTTTTAAGTAAACATTTTAAGAGAAATATTAATAGCATAGGTGGTCTTAGAAATACATTCGAAGACTTAGAAATACACATTAACACAGCTCTCACATGTTTGAGTTTGCTCTGCACCCAGTCCCGTAAACCAAATCTTTACCAGACCGACGAAATTCATACATTTTGTAACACAAAGACAAAGGCATATCCTTAACTGACGTAATCACAAGGCTCAGCGAATTCTCGCGCGACGTGAAGACGTTGCCGCCGTGACGTCACCAGTTGCCATAGCAGCATCCCCCGGAGTGGAAAAGAGGGGTGGTGCGACAAGAGGATTGGGGCGGTGCGCAGTTTCTGCAGAGGACAAGGGACGCTCTCCTCCTGCAGATCTGATTTCTACCAAAATGAGCGCCCTGGATGAGGGCAACAACCCTCCTGTCGCTAAAGACTGCGGCGTAGCTACTGCCAGTGATGCCCCAGGACATCCGGACCTAAACCAGTGCCAGGGCGAGGAAACCGAGGCGACACAGGTGATGGCGGACACAGGTGAGGAGGGCAACTTGGAGACCGCCGCGGAGGGAGGCGCACCCCAGAGCCCCGTGAGCTGTACCCCCGTGTTCCGCGTTCGAGTTTTTGGGAGCCGCGGCCGTGTAGCGACCAAATTGGGCCAGAAAGAGGTTCTGCCTCCTACTGAAGGCTTGGCAGCGGCCCCTGCCTCAGCCTCCGCCGCGGTAGCCGCCGACAATAGCCAGGAAAATGGCTGTCAGCGCAGAGAGCCGCGGGGCCCTGCTGGGGAGAAAGCTCTAGAAGCCTGTGGCGCAGGGGGGTTGGGGTCTCAGATGATGCCTGGGGCGAAGGCCAAGGAAATGACGACAAAAAAGTGCGCCGTTTCAGCGGCGTCGGAAAAGGAGGGCGTAGCGGAGGAGGTGGTGGAGGAAAAGAAGGTGATGCAGAAGGAAAAAAAGGTGGTAGGAGGAATGAAAGACGAGACAGGGGCCAAGGGCCCGAAGATCAATAACTGCATGGATTCTCTGGAGGCCATCGATCAGGAGCTGTCAAATGTAAATGCCCAGGCTGACAGGGCCTTCCTTCAGCTGGAGCGCAAGTTTGGCCGGATGCGAAGGCTCCATATGCAGCGCAGAAGTTTCATTATCCAGAATATCCCAGGTTTCTGGGTCACTGCCTTTCGAAACCACCCCCAGCTGTCACCTATGATCAGTGGCCAAGACGAAGACATGATGAGGTACATGATCAATTTGGAGGTGGAGGAGCTTAAACACCCCAGAGCAGGCTGCAAATTCAAGTTCATCTTTCAGAGCAACCCCTATTTCCGAAATGAGGGGCTCGTCAAAGAATATGAGCGCAGATCCTCTGGCCGGGTCGTGTCTCTTTCCACTCCAATCCGCTGGCACAGGGGCCAAGACCCCCAGTCCCATATCCACAGGAATCGGGAAGGAAACACTATCCCCAGTTTCTTCAACTGGTTCTCAGATCACAGCCTTCTAGAATTCGACAGGATTGCTGAGATTATCAAAGCAGAACTGTGGCCCAATCCCCTCCAATACTACCTGATGGGTGAAGGGCCTCGCCGAGGAATTCGAGACCCAGCAAGGCAGCCAGTGGAGAGCCCCAGGTCCTTCAGGTTCCAGTCTGGCTAAGTGCTGCCCTTGTGAGAAGCTCCTGCACAAGTCTCCCCACCACCTCCCCTTGAACCTTCGCTTAGCCAACAGCATGCAGTCTTCTCTCTGCTTTGTCTTCACACTGAATTATTTTATCCTTTGGTTCTTCTAAATCTTCAACAGTCATTTGCAAGATTGACTCTTACACGTTTGTGTTCCTCTTCCTCTGGACCTTCATGCTCTTCTGTATCCTGTTACATGTTCCAGGTGCATGGCCTTGCACTGCTTCTATGCCAAGCGCATGATGCTGTAGATAGGCACTGCCTTCCTTTGCATGCCTTGGGTCCTGTCTATGATCATGGTCTTCTCCTAGTTTTTAAGTGGTTCTCTGCCACAAAGAAGCTTGAATACCTTTGCGAATAACTTGCTGGGCTTCGTACTTTATGCTGACTGTCCTGCTGATAACCATGTACTCTATGGCAAGTTCTTTGAGTTTCACCGCTGCAAGATGAAACTACTCTAGATGATGCCAACCATCAATGCAAACTGGACATTCTGGCTACCACTAACTGGTTCCCAGCTGCCTCCCTCGGGCTGTGCCATCCACCCTGCTGGTTATCTGGCAGAATAAGGTGGCGAGTGGGTGGCTACTAGGCATGAATGAGGTAACAGAGGAGAGGCATTCAGTGTTATTGCATCTTCTTTTGCCTTTGGGCACTTTGCTTTATGACCAGGTCTGGTGAGTATGAAGGCCGGTGCTATGGCCCACACAAACCTGCCATCACCCTTCTGGATGAGCATTGCATAGGCACCATTGCCTGCGTCCTCAGCAACTATCTGTGGACTTAAGCTCCCAGGCAGCACACAAGGAACTCCCCCTCAATCCCCTTTTTGTCATCAAATGGTTACCTATAAACCCACTTGGCTGTGGGGCAGGTTGCACAGTTCTATGTGATAGTGCCCAAAGCAAGACTGGAAAGGGTTCACTTCCAGCAGTTAGCCTTTCTGCCCTTAATCAGGCAGTTTTGTTAGGCATCCCCTTTTCTAACTCCAGCACTCATTCTGAGCATGATAAAGTTGTCAGGGTGGGGGCACCGAGGGAAAGGTGTTTCTGGTCTCTGTGGCCTGTTCTACATCTTGTTGTTTCTTTCTCTCCTCCACCCCCACCCCCTTGTTCTGTCTCCCACTTCTCTCTCCCTCTCCTCTGAAGCAGAAAGAAAACAAAACTGGCAAAGCGGGCTTTTTGTTTAATTTTCTCTACCCTGTGTCCAAAGGGAGAGAGGGATTGTACGATAGACTTCAGATGTCTTGTTGTGCTCTTCTGCCCTCATGCCTCCACCCTACTTCCTTTAGTAAGATCTAAAAGTTTCAAGGGGAGACCTGTAGGTTATTTAGTTAGGAGCAGTGTTCTTTTGGGCCAATCTTGACAACCCCACCCTTTCCCTGTCCATTTATCAAAATCTATGTGTTTTCTTGAGTTTAGTTTGAGAAGCAGGAAGGAAAGACAGAAGGGCCTCATAGTGATGGATTCCAGGCAGATGTAGAGAAGGTTGTGATGGAAAGCAACCAAAATTAGTTTCACTCCACCTTTCTAAAGATGGAAATTTAGGGGGATGGGGGTGGCGCCTTGAACCACTTAGAAATAACCCCAAGGCAGCATTTTGAGGGTCACCTCTATTCTCTGTACTATTTTATAGCTGCTTTCTGTCCCAGGGGCCTCCATCCTATTGCCTGGCCTTCTTGGCTTTCAGGCTTCAGTTTCCCTGTTTCCTTTCCTGATTCTCTCACAGTAAATGAGGGAGCAGGCTACAGTCTACATTGTGGGAGATGCCAAGCTTCCTTCCTCGGGATGTGTAGAATTTGTTTGGATTTCCAGGACAGGTTCCAGTTGGTGAGACAGCAGTGTTGTCAGGGCTGTCTGGGGTGGTATATGGTGACGGTAATGACTATCTGCTTTTCTCCTTTATGAAGGGCTTGTCCTAAGTTCTATGGGTGCTTGGGAGGTCTGGGTCCAGAAGTGGGGAGGGTGCTCTAGGCTGAGGAAACTGAAAGCCCAGAAACCGAAATGAACCAAGTAGTCTTGGAAAGGCACAGGAAAGATGAACCCTGCAGTGTTGGAAATGGAGGGAGAGGCCCCTGAAGGTTTTCTTAGGAGAGATAGGAGAATCAGAGTGGTTGATGTTTAAAAAGGAGGCATGGACGAGTTTTCCCTAACTCCCTTGAATTCACCAGTAGATTTTTGTCTAAAATGCAAAAATGCAAGTCTGTATGTTTTCTCTCTATTATTATAGGAGTGATCTTTTCTATATAGAAGGTGGTATATGCTCATTATTTCACTGTGTTTGAGTAAAATCCTATTAATTCCCTTCTCTCTTTTTGCTTGCTGGCAAAATTGACGTTTACAGGCCTGCTTTTTGCTTATAATTGAGAATATGTGCAAAAATATCAAACTTGTTTCCTGTGCAGTATGAAACCTGTGAATATTCATTAATATATCAGCTCGTTCTGGTCTGTCTTCATATATAGCTCTCTTCTTAGAAATATTAATTTGAATGTGATACTTGAAATTTTGCAAATTGTGACTGTATTTTGTGAAAGTAATCTCAAAAAGAAAAACAATTCTTTTGTCTTGATATTTCTTGCCCTAATAGTAATGTTGTACTTGAATTTTATGTTCCTCACCAGTTTAAGTACTTGTAGAATTGTTCTGTCAAACTAAACAAGGATCGTTAACTACTTTAGTCTTCTTCTTTGTGCTCAAAGGAAAAATAAAAGTCTGTCACTCTGCTGTATTTTTTGTTTTCACCAAAAAATAAAAATAAAGTTCTGTGTTGTCTAGGCTAATAAAAGGTTGGGAAATCATTAAAGTTATCAAACTGTCACAGTAAGCATTGTCCTGAAGCTAAAAAAAAAAAAAAAGCCAACAGAATTTCTAAGATTTTTTTTAAGTAGGAAAATGGCAAATAAGTCTAACTAACTGGATGCTCATGGACATAATTTTTCCTTATTCAACCCGTGTGGTTTTGGGGGGTGATTGAAGCACCATTGAATTTTCAGTGGAAAACTTTTTTCTTTTTTCTTTTTTCTTTTTAAGTTTTTATTTTAATTCCAGTTAACATACAGTGTTACGTTAGTTTCAGGTATACAATATGTTGTATATGTATGTGTTTGAACAACTCCATACATCACCCAGTGCTGATCACAAGTGCAGTCCTTAATTTCCATTACTTATTTAACCCATCCACCCACCCACCCTTGGTAATCATCAGTTGTTCTCTATAAGAGTCTGTTTCTTGATTTGTCTCTCTCTCTTTTTTTTTTTTTACTCACCTTGTTTGTTTTATTTCTTAAATTCCACATATGAGTGGAATCATAATGGTATTTATCTTTCTCTGACTCAATTTCACTTATTGGAAAACTATTCTTAATACACCATTCTTTGTTGTTGTTTTTTAGTGTTTATTTTTGAGATAGAGACAGAACATGAGCAGAGGAGGGGCAGAGAGAGAAGGAGGCATAGAATCCAAAACTGGCTCCAGGCTCCGAGCTGCCGGCACAGAGCCTGATGTGGGGCTTGATTGAACTCACGAACTGCGAGATCACAACCTGAGCTGAAGTCGGACACTTAACCAACTGAGCCACCCAGGAGCCCCAATCCTTAATACACCATTCTTCTTTGCTACATTTATGTTAACTGTGATTCTTAGTGAGCTTAAGATAGACTTTGGAGGAGTTAATCATTGTGTATTCTGTAAGTGCTTCTTTGAAAAAAAAATTTTTTAACATTTATTTATTTTTGAGAGACAGTATGATCAGGGGAGGGGCAGAGAGAGAGAGAGGGAGAGGGAGACATGGAATCCGAAGCAGGCTGTCAGCACAGAGCCTGCTGGGGGGCTCAAACCCACGAACCGCGAGATCATGACCTGAGCCGAAGTCAGCCGTGTAACCGACTGAGCCACCCAGGCGCCCCTCTGTAAGTGCTTCTTAATTTATTTTCCTACTACAGTGGTGCTTTAAAAAGAAAGAATTACAAAAAAATTGTGACTGACATATAGTGTCTGGAAACAAATGATCTCAGACATCCCAATCTCAATTACCAGTAATGTTTCACCGTTCAGCAGCTATTACATGAAGGTTTGGGAAATAAATACTTCTCCATTCTTTGGAGTTGAGAGGGCTATGGATATGGCAAAATCTGTGAAAATGAATGACCAAATATTTTTAGCCATTTAAACAAAAGTTTGACATAAATGGTCCAAAATTGTTACTAAATAGACTTGCTAATTCTTGGTCCAATTCATACTTGCAAGTTTTACTTACTAAAGTATAATTTTTCTAGGTCTGGAGAACTTTTAAGTTTTAAAGAGTCAGGTTTTCTTTGAAAACTCTATATCCATCTTATACCTAAATTTTCCTTTAATGTGTTTATTTTTAATTCAGTGATTGATCTTTTTTTTTTTTTTGCGTGTCAATCACCTGTTTTCAAGCATTATCTCTCTTATCCTGTTCTGGACATAGTCAGAAAATAACACTTTTGTTGCCCTTGGTTTATTATCAGGTTTAACCAATAATATTCCTCTTTCCAGTAGCTTGGTGCCACTTATTTGTTAGATTGCTATGATTTCTGTTCTGTTTAATAAAATTAGACTCAATTAGACACTATGTAGGTTTCACTTACTAAGCAACTGGTTTACACCTGTATCACGGCTCCATTTCTTTTAATTGCCTTTTTTCTTTCTCAATTCTAGACCCAAATTATTCCGTATGCAGACCTCCAAATCAGTTAAGGGGTTTTCTTGTCCTCTTATCACCAAAGAAGTATCATTTGGTCTGCTCAGGCCATATTGCCCTGTTAATAGGGACATGCTTCATAATTTCTCTGTACTCCCACATAATGGAATCTCCTTGGGTATTCTTTTCCATTTCTGGGTATTCAGCTTAGGTCAGACAATGACAAAAGGCTTTTCTACCTTTCCTTACTCAGGGTCCTTTCACATTACTCCTCTTGCTGCTGCTGCTTCTGCTTTATCTGCAGTTTCTGTCGTCAGTTTTAATAATTAAAAACAAACAAAAATTACCTGCCCCTGCTCCACAGAGTCCCAGTTTGAGCCTTGGATACCGGATTTGTGTCAGGTACACCTCCTCTGGTTTGACAATCTCAAGAAATCTGAGATTTGTCAGGCACATCTCTGGTTTGACAATCTCAAGAAATCTGAGATCTGTCAGGCACATCCATTTGTGTTCTCATGTTACTTTCATAATCCTGACATAATCATAATCCTGACATAAGTTTTACTATCTCCATTTAAATAGTTGAGTCAAAAATGCTACAGTAAAAAAAAAAAAGTTGAAGTAAATGTGCCTAAAATGCAAGTCACACAGATGCCATTTTTTATTTCTAACCTAGAGTATCTTCTACTGTTACCACAGCTGTCTAAATTTGGCATAAAACAAAACAAAACCCTATTTACATGAATAATCAGGACTCATTGAAGGTTATTCTTAATCCATTCATGAATGATCTTTGAAAGGGGTACTTTATTAAAACACTACCAAAATTTACATATACAATCTTGGTCATTGCTGCAAAAATGAATGAAATTAGCAGTTTGTTGCCTTCCTCAAAGGGAGTAAATGCACCAGAGGGATTTTAAATACTACATGGATGGAATTTAGTTGCTAGGAACTGTAAAGCATGTTGACATTTTTATTAAATTTAGAGAATGAGTATTTTTTAATTGATTCAACATGGTGTTTGCTTTTAACAGGAACTTTTTATTTCTTCTTTATTTTCATTTTTTTTAAAGATTTTGTTTTTAAATACAATCAACCCCCCAATGTGGGGCTCACATAACCCCAAGATCAAGAATCTCATGCTCTACCCACTGAGCCAGCCAGGTGCCCCATTCTTCTCTTCTTTATTAAGCTTTATTAAGCTTTTTAATTTTTTACCAAGAAAGTGCCAAGGCCAAATTACCAAGAATGTAAAATAAAGTTTTTTTTTTTTTTAATTTAAGACTCTGAGAACAGGTGCACGGTATAAGAACCTGACTATCAAGCAGACTGTATGATATAGTTATCAGAATTCTAAGTAATGACCCAGCTTCTCTCAGTAGGCCCAGAGATCTCGTCTCCTGTTAAGTTTACTTGGAGCAGTTTTCATTATTCCTTTTCCATTTTGGTTTCCTCAGCACCAGAGAGGGAGATATGCTAAGTATTCGAGGTGAACATTTGAACCTGGATATGAAGAAAGAGTAAACCTGCTTACTGATGACTTTAGTATATGTGGCTTCCAAGAAGAGTAGACTTCATTATACATTTTAGAACTCCTGTGATTCTTGGTTCTCTAGTTTACTCTTCCAGGTAAGTTCTATATTTTAGATCTTTGTGTGTGTGTGTGTGTGTGTGTGTGTGTTATTTGTTTGTTTTGTTTTGAGAGTGAACATGAGCACGGGAAGGGCAGAAGAAGAGGGTAAGATAATCTTAAGTAGGCTTCATGCCCAGTTTGGAGCCCAATGCTGGACTCGATCTCACGACCCCGGTTTCAAGACCTGAGGCAAAATCTAGGGTCAGACACTTAACTGACGGGGCAAGCTGGCGTCCCATGGATCTTGTTTGAATATTTTTTACTAATTTATGTTACGTTAGGACAGAGCCTGTATCTTCATTTCTAATCCTAGCATGGTGTGACTGTTAAACTGAAGTATGGTTTTAGACTAGAATTTGCCCCAATGTATATCCAATGTTGGAAGACTTTTGTCAGTCAACTAAAGGCATGAATTTTGGGGTGAAAGTTGGGCTCATGTATAGACTCTGTTCCTTAGTAACAGAAAAATTTTGAGCAAGTATGTTAACTGTCAGTTTCAATGTCCTTATCTATAAAATTTTAATGAGTATACACACCTCGTATGGTTGCTGTAAGGAATAAATAAAGGACATGAAGTAGCCTGCTGAAGAGTTAGCACTCATTACCATTATTTTTTTTTAACCATTATTTCTGAGGTTGACTTGAGACCAACAAGAGACACCTTTTTGCATTCACCCTATGTGGACTGGACCATGCCAGTCCACATTGACTCTTGAAATGTGTTGACTCTTGAAAAAGATCCCAGTCTTTCACTAATCTGGAAGTCAATTCTTATGATAACCTTGTTCTCAAGAGCCTGAGAAGAGGTAAGGGAATGTCATTGTAACATCACATTTAAGGAGAAGCTATCCATGTGATTCTAACATAGAGTCAAGGTAATTATATCCAAAGAAATAGTTTGACATTCCATTTTATGCTGGCTATATAAAATAATCATTTAGATTTGATTTTCATTCAAGTCAGTTAAATTGTGTGTATACATATATGTGTATATATGTAAGTATGTATATATATGTATATATTTGCTTTAAATACATACATTTAAAATTGTTGGATATGAAAACCGGTGGGGAAATAATGAAAAACTCAGACGTACAGTTGACCCTTGAACAATGGGGATTAGAGCCCCCTCCCCATGCATGGTCAAAAATCCATGTGTAATGTTTGACTCCTCCCAAACTTCATTATAATAGCCTACTGTTAACTGGAAGCCTCACTGATAACGTTAACACATATTTTATATATGTATTATATACTATATTTTTATAATAAAGAAAGCTAGAAAAAAGTTAAAATTAGGAAAATATTTACAGTACTGTGTCAAGAAAAATTTGCTATAAGTGGATCTACACAATTCAGACCCATGTATTTCAAGAGTCAACTTTACTTGGTTTTAGATTGCAATTCACTGTGTAGTTGAAGTCTCTGCTACCTCAGTATTTCACAAACCAAATTCTGACAAACTGTGACCACTGTGCCATTCAGATCTTTCCTCTGCTGATGAGGTCAACAGTGGCCAGCAAAGAAAATCTCCATTCCCTTGCATTTATTTGTAGTCATTTTTAATTAAAAAAAATTTACTTATTTATGTTGAAAGAGAGAGAGAGACAGAGAGAGAGAGAGTGTGAGCCAGGGAGGGACAGGGACAGAGAATCCCAAGCAGACTCTGTACTGTCAGCATGGAGCCCAATGCCAAACTAAAACTCATGAACCATGAGATCATGACCTGAGCTGAAATCAACAGTTGGATGCTTAACTGACTGAGCCACACAGGCACCTGTGTAGTTAATCTTTTTAGATGATGAATGTTTGCCTGTATGATAATACTAAACTTAAGTCCTATGCCCATTTACACAATTTTCTTGCTTTCTTCATTTAACTTTATTAAAGAATATACAGCTTTTCTTCCCTAATATCAATATTTATAGTGCCATTTTTTATTATTTTTACTTTTCTTATCTGTTAGAAACACTGGCAGTTTTTATTTACTTTTTATTAAAAATTTTTTAAATCTTTTTTGCAGAGAGAGAGAGAGTGAGAGAGAGCACAAGTGGGGGAGGAACAGAGAGAGAGGGAGACACAGAATCCGAAACAGGGTCCAGGCTCTGAGCTGTCAGCACAGAGCCTGACACGAGGCTCAAAACTCATGAACTGTGAGATCATGACCTGAACCGAAGCCAGACACTTAACCGACTGAGCCACCCCCGCGCCCCAACACTAATACTTTTTAGAAACAATGCAGTAAAAAAATTTGAAAGTAATTATAGTCCAAGAGAAAAACAACACTCATTAGAAGCACTGACTCTGCTAGAAAAGTAGAAGGCAACTTGGAAAGAAACTCTAATCTCTTTTGACAAGATGAAAGAAACTGAGGTCAGATTAGGTGGTAGCTTGTTCTGATTCCTTATGTAAGTACTGGTGAAAGTAGGATGAGGACTTCTGACTTGGGTCAATTTTTTTTTTCACTCCTTAAATGGCCAAAAAAGTGCAATTAACTTATTTTGGGGTTTTCATTGTTCATATTAACAATAGCAGTTTCTAAGCATTTAAAGATACATTATTCTTTGCTCTTGACAAAATAAATCCGCATAACGAAAAATAGCTTTATTTTTAAAGAAATTAAATATCTATTCGTATACATGAGACAGCTCTCATTTAGCCCTATGCTGATTGCATGTGTTTATTATTGTCCTCCAATAAGATTTTGGAAGTCAATTTTAAATACGTTACCATATACTTATTAGTAGAGATCAAACAGAGCTACTGACATTGAGGAAAAAATTTCAGTAACTGTTTATCTACCCTGAGATACTCATTCCCACAATACATTTGGGATTATTTGAGCATTTAAAAAGTTAATGAAATCTATCTTTTCATTGCATGCATCAATATGCTAAGTTCTTTGCTACAATCCAGGTAAAATAATGATATGACTATTGTGTTTTCTGAAACTGTCCATGATGGACAAACTGAAATTACAGCATGAAGAATAGCCAGGGATTTACTGTAAACATCTGGCTCCAAACATGTTGGCACAAGTAGCTACTATAATAGGACTATACAAAGCACACAGAACACAATAATCCTGGGTTGCAGTAGAACTATAAAACCTCTTAAAGCATTTTTCTCAACCTTTGTTTTCGTTACCACCTTCCACCCTGAGAAAAATTAAAACCAAATTAAATTTAATTAATAAATTTAACTTTATATTTCTCTCTAGTAAGAGAAATTAATACTAAAGAATAAAACTTCATTGGGTAGGGTTGAGCTTTGAAGGGCCACTATACATTGCATTATCTAATTTTTTTTCACCCGAAGAACCAATTTTTGTCTCACTGAGAATACATGCCTTAAAGTGAATGAAAATTATATAACCTTTAACATTATTAGAGAAGGGGAAAAACCCTTATGAGTAACATTGGAGGTTGAATTAGTTGGCTTCTCATCTCATTTCTGTCCTATACTGGCTGTGTGGTGTCAGAAGAAATCCTCTTTATCTCCTTGTTTTGGAAAACATAAAAATAGCATGAAACCTGATAGCTTGGAAAAATCATTTATTCTCACTGGACTCAGCTTTCTTGCTATAAATGGAAGGAACACATATAGTTCAGTTGTTCTCAATTCTGGCTGCATTTTCCTGTGGCAAGTAAAAGATGTCAACGTGCATCTCTATTCCCAGACCAATTAAACCAATCTGGAGTTATGGTCTAGCTAGTGATTCTAGAACTTTCGTATATGAATCACACTAATATTAAACACAGGTTGCTGGGTTGCATTCCCAGAGTTTCTGATTCTGCAGGTCTGGGGAGGGGCCTGCAAATTTGTATTTCTATCAAATTCTCAGGTGATGGTGTGCTAGTGGTTTGGGGACAACACTTTAAGAGCCATTGGTCTAGGCATTTGTGTAAATGTGTGTATGTACAAATGTGTGTGTGTGTGTGTGTGTGTATATATATATATATATATATATATATATATATATATCTGCCCAGGTGAATCCTAATCTCAGAATTATTGGTATAGAAAATATTAATAAGGTTCTTTTCAGTTCTAAGACACTGAGATTTTAATATAATGAGAGTTCTTGGGCATTAAGATGATCTATACAGAAAGGAGACTTATGGAAAAGCATCTAATTCTTGGTTAGTTATCATTAGGAATTTGTTCCTATAAAGCATTTTACAGTATTTTTCAAAAATTAACACTTTTACAGTATATTTGCTGTATATATGGTTCTTCATTTTTCAGTAGAGACAGTTTATTTGGTAGTCAGTGTCTCATCATTTGATAAGATCGATGGAGGGTTTGGATAGTAGCCAGCAGTTTTTGAATTGCTTGAAGAGAACCTTGAAAATTTGTAGTCCAGGGGTAATTCTGGGGAAAAAAAAACAGTATTATTATTCTGCAAGTCTCAAAAGGCTGTTCATAAGTATAAACATATACATATAAATATATACATATAAACTCATTTTTTACTTTCATGATTTTAATTTCTTCTGTCACTAGGTTGCACCTAAAATATAGATGTCTTTCTCTATAAAATTTCAGTCAAAATACATTTAGATGTATTATAAATCACCCTCAGAGATCTAACTATATATAACATACTCTGTACAAAAGTTAACACATAAAACAAGAATGCTCATCTGATTTTTTATTTTGAAATTTAAAACACTTTCAGGTCCTACTCAGAGCATCTTGTAACTAGTAAATGAGAACTAATAATCTTCATGGCCCTTAGTAATAAGAGAGTTACTAAGAGTAATCTTTGAATGCTTAGATGAATAAGGATTTTAATGCACACAATGTGGCAACTTTCTCCATATAAGCATTACACACAGCCACAAGGGAAATTGGGAGAGAACATAAAATGAACATTTTATTGATGGTAAGACATTGTGACATCTATTAGAAGTTTCTCAAAAGCTAGCCTTCATTTATCTTATAACCCAATTTCTTCCAAGGAAACATTACTAGAAATATTACAAGTGAAACATTATGATATATGCCATGTTATAATACGCATTCCATGTGCACATACTGGGCAATAATCCTTATTTTAAAAATTTCACAAGTAAAACATCATTTGGAAGTACTGAGTATTTTGAAAATGACACTAGCATAAAAATTATACCTTACATTAAATGCCAGTAAGGCACTGATTAGTAGTAGTTAACCCCTATGAAGAAAAAATAATGCTAGAGATTGGGAAGAAGGAACACTGCCTAGCTTTGTTTGACTACTGTTAAGTCCTTCTTAATATTTTCTCCTGAGACAAGTTAGAAGACAGGCCCTGCACCAAGTTGTTTCCCTGGGTGCTGTGGAAGAAAACTTTTGGAAAATGAAAATGGGAGATACATTAATGTTACTATTGCTTCTTTAAAGAGAGGTTATTAACGCATATGACAGAGAGGGGGTTATTTTCCAATTCTTTGGAGAAATATTTAAATCCTACAATAATGAAGATTCACTTTTCTTTGACTTTCTTACTATTTCATAACCATATCCCATGAACCAGTTTCTATCCAGGTACTATACACTAATTCATTGGCTTCCATTATCACATTACTTTATTCTCTCACTATAAATATGAATCCCTTTGAAATAAGATAAACATCTTGCTTTACTGTTTCTCACATCCATCCTGTGAGGGAGGAAATACAGCCTGATATTATCCCCAATTTAGGAAGGAAGAATCTAAGGTTCAAAAAAAACTGGAGTAGACTTTCACTTCTAAACTGGAGCTAGGACAATTAGAAAAGTTGGACAGAATATAAACATCAGAGTGAAGTCACTGGAGAGGCAACTAAGACCTGAAGACCCAGTTCCTGGGAAGGCATAACAAGCAGAGAGTGAGCTGACATTCAGCCACAGCTTTTTTCCTTTAGGTCCCTGAATTCCTGCTCGGGGCAGGTGCAGTTACTAGCAGCAGAAAAACTAGTAGAGCTTTTGGCAGTGTTGAAGGGCTGCAGCCAGACACTGAGGGGCTAGGAATCTGCTGTGAAGGAATGGAAACCGGGGGGCTGGAATCTGCTGTGAGGGAATGGAAACCGGGGAGCTAGGAATCTACAGTGAAGGAATAGAAACCAGGGGGCTAGGAATCTACTGTGAAGGAATGGAAACTGGGGGCTAGGAATCTACTGTGAGGGAATGGAAACCGGGGAGCTAGGAATCTACAGTGAAGGAATGGAAACCAGGGGCTAGGAATCTACTGTGAAGGAATGGCTGGAGAACTGGACTCTACTGGTTTGCTCCTCAGGCCCGCTGCCAAATTCTGAGGGGAACTTGAGGAAACTAATATAAGCAAAGCAGAGTGGATTTTTCAGAACTTTCTTGGTTTTAAGAAAACAGGGAGGGATTAAGTTCTGACCTGAGAAAGGAGAAGGGCCCCGGTGAATACCTCAGACTTTCAGATATATATTTCTGAAAACAGAATTTACTGTTACGAAGTAATTCTCTTTCATGTTAATAATGGACTTTTTCCTTAATGTGTACTTTGTTTTACATTAATTATAGTTAACTCTTGATTATCATTAACATGGTATTTTCTGTTACTATCTTCTGATATTCAGAGATATCTTTTATGAACAGCTCATAGTTGGGTTTTGTTATTTCATTCAGGCCTTTAGGTGGAGAATTTTGCCATCCATACTTAATACAATTACTTAGCTTTAAACCTATCAGCTTAGTGAATACTCTCCCATTTGCATTGTTTATTTTTCATAGTCTTCCCATTTTTGTTTTCCTTTAGATTTTATGTTATTTTACCTAATTAGCTCAGTATGTATCTTATTGCAGTTTCTTTGGTAGTTATCTTAGAGATTACACATGGATTTTGTATGTTATCAATATGTAGTATACTCTTATGCCTTATATTACCATATAGTACAAGCATGTTAGAACATTTTAATTCCAGCTGTCCCACTGCTATTGGCAGCATATTTTAAAATTCTTCCTTAAACCTCTTAGGACTTTTTTTTTATTGTTCCAATAGTAAATGTTCATTTAATTGATTCACGTATCTGTCCCTTTGTTGCTGTATATTCCTTCTTGCATCTTCAGTCTTCTAACAGGGGTCAGGCTGTTTTTCATCACATGCTGAACCTTATACTGTTTGCTTTTAGAAAAACTTTGAGTCCTAGAATGATGTTACCTTCTTCAAAAGAGAATATTCTCAATCCAGTTTTAGGTATTTAGCTCATCTAACACTGAGCTTCAGTTATCTTTACTCTAAGGTAAATTCAGGGTCTTGACACAGATTAAGAGAGTCTATCAGGCCCACCTCTCCTCTTGCAAACCCTACCTTCCACCTCCTGTCCTTGAAGTATCATTAGCTTCAGCTAATGAAAGGCCCACTCACTTTCTCTGGTGCCCTCTCTAGAACTAGCCAACAGTGAGGGAAAAGGAGCTTCCAAAGTCAGGTTCATCTTACTTGGCCTCTTTAGCATCCTGTCCCGGTAATTTTTCCTTTTATCCTAGGACTCCAAGCAGGCTTAAAAAAAAAGGTCCAGCTTTTATAGGTGGCTCCAGGAGACAGGCAGGTCATAATTCCCTAGGATGCCATAACTAGGTATATCCCAAGAAAAATAAATACCATGTGAAGATTTTCTTCTTTTGAAGGCAAGAATTCTAGTACTTACAGTCATTAATGTCTAGTAACAGCTAAAGCTCTATAAGTATTTTCCCACTTACCTGCTATTGCTTCAATACTTGGAATTGCAATAGTGCTGTACGTAGTGATTCTCTTACAAGACCATGTATAAACCAATGAGTCTTCTGTATTTTCTAGTCCCGAAATTGAATCAATAAAAAAAGAGCCCCATTTTTTTGATAATGTATTTAGAGGCTTTGCCTTTGGTCCCTGAAACAAGAGAATAGAACAATGAAAAAATGATTTTCAATGTCATAAATTGTTCCCCCATTAAGTAAATCAAAATAGAAAAACTCTAGGAATTTCAGTTGTTTACCTTTAACTAAACTGTATACTATATAAAAAGGGAAACCAAGCTTAGAAGTTCTTGCCTCCCCTGGTACAAGTATCTTCCCCTGGGTTTGTTTAGAAGCCCTTTTTCTCATCCCTTGGGATCTGGCCTGGATGCCAGGACATTTTCCTCGACCTCCCACCCTCAGGTTAGTTTAGGTCTTCCATTTTCCTGAGTTTATCCCTAATGTACTACTTCTCATGATACCTTTATTTATCATACTATTTACTTTTCACCTTTGACAGATAATGAACTACATAAGCTTAGGAACTTTCTTATGTATTAGTGTAACTTTTAAGGCTTATTAGTGCCTGGGTCAGAGCAGGGACATAACAATTGTAGACTAAATAAAAGATTTATTAAAAAAATACTTCTCAGTGTTTTATGGATAAAACATCATATCCATACAATCTGGATTATAAAATCTGTCATCATTTTCTGATGAAAATTTCATTTTGGAACACTATAGAGTCTCAAATAATGCCTCTAGATTCATAATTCTTTGTGCTGTAACTCATTTGATGAAGATAACTTTTTTTTTAGTTTTTTTTTTAATGTTTACTTATTTTTGAAGGAGAGAGAGACAAGGTGTGAGCAGGGAGGGGCAGAGAGATAGAGGGAGACACAGAATCCAAAGCAGGCTCCAGGCTCTGAGCTGTCAGCACAGAGCCTGACATGAGGCTCAAACTCACGAACCGTGAGATCATGACCAGAGCTGAAGTCGGATGCTTAACTGACTGAGCCACCCAGGCACCCCAAAGATGAGAATGATTTTGAATGATCAAAATGATGTTGAGAAACCAGTCAGCAAGAACCTATTTGGATTTCACCAAAGATATTTAAAAGCAGTACAGAATATGAATATCCTTGATCCTATATATACATTTAAGGGGTATTTGAATTTCTCAATGTTTAACAGGCAATGATAAGATGATAAGATTTTCATTCTTTAGTTCACTATCTTTTCCAAAATAATGAATCTGAAAAGTGAGGATTCGCATCATATATACTGTATGTAGATAATGGTTCTGCAAACACTGAGTGGTAAAATCTAGGCTGTTCCTCTTCCTATGAAAACAGGAAAATAGATTTATCTATTCTTTCTGGTTTACTGTAATAGGGATGCTGTTATGGTCTAAATGTCTGTGCATCCCCAAAATTCAGATGTTGAAGTCTTAACCCCCAAGGTGATAGTATTAGGAGGTGAGGCCTTTGGGAGGTTGCTTAGGTCAGGAGGGTGGAGCCCTCATGAATGGGATTAATGCTTTTATTAAAAAAAGCTATCGGGGCGCCTGGGTGGCTCAGTTGGTTGAGCATCTAACTTCGGCTCAGGTCATGATCTTGCAGTTCGTGGGTTTGAGCCCCGTGTCGGGCTCTGTCCTGACAGCTCAGAGCCTGGAGCCTGCTTCGGATTCTGTGTCTCCCTCTCTCTCTGACCCTCCCCTGCTCACGTTGTCTCTCTCTCTCTTAAAAATAAATAAAACATTAAATAAAAATATAAAAAGCTATCTTCCCTCTTCTGGCATGTGAGGGTACAGTGAAAAGATGATGCTCTATGAGGAAGTGGATCTTGACCAGATACTGAATTGGCCAGCACCATCATCTTGGACTTAACAACCTTCAGAACTGTGAGAAATAAATGTTTGTTGTGTATAATCCAGCTAGTCTATGGTATTTTGTTATAGTAGCCCAAAAGGACTAAGACATTCTGTTCATTCTGATATTGGAGTTTTTAATGAACCTTTTCCTCTATATTTTATATATATATTACTAATCAAAGGAATCATGCCATTCTTGAACATAGCAACAAGGAGTACTCCTGTTTTTGTTTCGGCTTTATATGTTGTAGGTATCATCCTTTAATGGTAAGTGTTCTCACCAAGTTTCTAGACTCTTCTCCTTTCTCTCTCTAGTCTCCCTTGGACATTTATCTATGTCCCAATTTTCTTCACTAGTCCCAACCTATCTCCCAAGCCAGTTTGATCTCCTCCAAATACTTCAAGGAAATAAGATATAACATTCAATCAATCATATATTTCTCCTCACAAAACCAGCTCTTTCTCTTGACTTCCACTTTTATATGGATAAAATCCATTATTTCCAGTTGCCTGTGTTTGAAAGCTATGTTTCGAGTCCCAACTCCTTCCACCAGCACCAGGCTTATCACCTGGGCTTCCAGAACATCTGCCCACATACTCCCTCCATTTCTTTCTCACTACAATCCACTTGTTCCTGTTTGTCTTACCTCTGGTATGGGATGCTAAAATAGCCTCCCACAGTGTCCTGTGCCACCACCCAAGTCCGCCCTTACACAGCTACATGAAAGCTTCAATCCTGTTAGCCTCCACCTTCAAAACTCTTTCTTTGGCTGACATATCTATACAATCTGCTATTTTATGGTCAAGACTGTGCACTGTAGCCTGTACACTACAATCGCCATACATTCACTCATGTTATTTCCCAAACCAAGAAAATGTTACTATTTCCATCAGTTGAAAATGTACTGATGTTTTAGTGTCTAGCTCAAATTCTACTTTCTTTATGAAGTTTTCTGTAATCTTCCTCAATGACATATGCATCCTGCCTTGTCTGAAACTCTTTTATAACTTGTACCCTCTCCAGACAGTTATGTTTTATTTGCATACTCAAGCTCCCCTTCTCTTTTATCCTTGGACTGTAATACATTTCTGTAAAAAGGAACTCTGTGTGACTCAACTACAAGTTTCTGGATATTCTTAGCAAAGAGGCTTGCATAAATTATAAACCTCAGTATATGTATATGCTGAACAAGAGAATGGTGTTAGACTGTTTAATAATGAGTGGTCTTATTAAGACATCTCTGCTAATACAATAAGCTCTTATGTTTGACACTTGTGATAGAAATTTTTAGTACTGTTCTGAAATATGTGTAGTATATGTAAACACATACACAGAACTACCAATGATAGTTGATTTAACGAAGGATGCATCTATAGAAAAGAGTGTTATACATATGTAAACTAAGTTACATTGGATCTCTCTCTCCATACTTCTATGAATTTGAAATGATTTATTTACAGTCTTGAAAATGAAAAAAAGTGTGTATGAAAAATCATGTCAGGTCACTCACTGATCACAGTGGAAAAGTAAGTTTTAAGGACAAAAAGCCTTGAATATAACCAGTTTCCATGAACTTGTAATTTATTTTTATTGACAAGACTAACTAACTGCAAAGAATCCCTCTTTTATTAACAAGACTAACTGCAAAAGAGCCCCTTGGGGGTGGGGGTGGGGTGGGGGGGGGACTAACTGGCTTAAAGTATGTCATAGAAAGTATTTTGAAAGAATGTAACTCCAAACTCATTATATCTTTTATGAGAATAAAAAAGAAAATGTTTTCAAAGCAGTGATATTCAAATATTTACTATCACTATACATAAAACTAAAAAAATACTCAAATCACCAAGATGAAGTAACATTTGCGTTACATGGCAAACAGACTTTCGGTATACCACAGGTGGAAAAGGAATAATATTTCTTTATTATGAAATATCCTTCATCTTAAATGATACCTGGCTTAAAAAAAATGGTCAGTGGGTTTTAATCTAAAAACTATCCTAATCACAGCAATCTAGAAAGGTAAATTTTTTCCCCTATGATTAACTCCCTAATTTTATTAATATTATTTTGTCTAGTGAGTAGTTAAAAAACAAGTTGGCCTCATTTTCTTATTTGGTATTTATTTTGGGGGGAAGATTTTTTTCTGGAAGAGAATGAGGACACAATTATTATTTATTGTTTTCAATGTATCTGGAACATAAAGCCAATAAACTTATACAAAGTTTCAAGTTATCAGTTCTTTCTAACAAATATCTTTCAGTTTTTAGTCACCCATTGGGAGTATTGAGAGATAAATATGTCTCCTAGGTCTACCCATAGTTTCTGCTAACAGATATACTCTTCATTTTGAGAATTCCTAAAGGGTAGTGGTTATATTTCAGGTATAATTTTTTTTTTTTAATTTAAGAGAGAGAGGGAGGGAGGGAGGGAGAGAGCGAGAGAGAGAGAGAAAGAGAGAAAGATCATGTGTGCACTTGTGCACACACAAGCCAGGAGGGGCAGAGAGAGAGGGAGAGCAAATCCCAGCAGGGCTCAATCTCACGACCCTAGGATCATGGCCTGAACCAAAATCAAGAGTCAATGCTTAACCAGCTGAGCCACCAGTTCCCCACCCAGGCATAATTCTTAATAAAACAGTGTTTCTGATTGAAACACCAAATAACTGTTTACTAAAATAAAGATTAAAATCTGTTTTCATAATAGTACAGAATTGTCAAATGTAATGAAGTGAAGCTTTAGTGAACAATACTGGTCCCACTTTATGTTTTCCTACCCTAACTCATAGAAATGTAACTCAGACTATTTTATCAGTAAATCAATTTAAAAATCCAGACTCAGTTTTATCAGTCGTATTGTTTTCAGGTGGTATCGATAATCACCATTGTTTTAATTTGTGCTTCATGGATTACTAGGGAGGATAGGTATCTCCTATGTAAGCTTTTCCCTTCAGTCAACTGCTGGATACCAGTTTCCTACTTGAATAGATATAAATTCACTGTTGGTTTTATTAGGTTCGACCATATGAAAGTGCTAATATTCAACTATTTTTGACATACAGAAAAGGGCAATTTCATAACTTCCCACCTAAATGGATGCTGTGTGACCCCGTTCCCTGTCTTTTACCCACTGGTTAACAGTATTCCAGGTATCTTGGATAAAAATATTTATTATTTTTTTTAAGTTTATTTATTTATTTTGAGAGAAAGAAAGTGGGGGAAGGGCAAAGAGAGAGGGAGAGTGAGATCCCAAGCAGGCTCTGCATTGTCAGCACAGAGCCCAACGTGGGGCTCGATCCCACTAACCATGAGATCATGACCTGAGCCAAAATCAAGAGTCAGATGCTCAACCAATTGAGCCACCCAGGCGCCCAGAACAAAAATATTTAATATTGATATAAAGTCGTCATTTCTTCTACTTATTGTTGCCCCTTTGGATTCTTTTTTTTTTTTTTTTTTTTTAAGTAATCCCTACACCCAACATGAGACTTGAACTTACAACCCCAAGATCAAGAGTTGCATGTACTACTGACTGAGCCAGCTGGACACCCTGCCCATTTGGATTCTAAGCTGAGAAATTCTCCCCCACTCTAAGGCCACAAAAATATTTTCATAAATTTTCTTCAATTAATTTTACAGATATATTTCTTATTTTCAGGTCTATAATCCATTCAGAATTTATATAAGAGGGAAAAAGAAACTCATTTTTCTTCATGTATTGAGACTACTTTATTCAGTGCTATTTACTGAACTATCTTTTCCTGCTGATTGAAAATTCTCTATCATACACCACATTTACATAGTAACTTGTGATAGAGGGCCTTTGTCTGGGTTCTTTTTTCTCTGTTCACTGACCTTTTTATTTATTTTGTTATTAGTACTACATTAAAAAGTTACTGTAGCTTCCAAACATGGTTAGTATCTGATAGAGTGAGATTCCTCTCTTTATTGTCCTTTTTTTATGAAATTGTCTTAGCCATTTGTAGGTCTTCAGTTTTCTGCCTAAATGCAGCATCAGTTTGTGAAGGTCCACCCAAAGTCCTTCAGGGATTTTGCATAAAATTACATTGACTTTATAAATAAAGGAAAATAGGTCAATATAATCTTAAAATATGGTATATCTCTCCCCTTTGTTCATTTGTATTTAGAATCTTTTTTTAAATTGAGGTATAATTGACATTTAACATTACATGTTTTAGATACAGAGCATAATAGTTCTGTATCTGTATTCTATAGAAATAGTTCTCTATTTGTGTATATTGCAAAATGATCGCAGGAAGTCTATACATAGTTACAAAGACTTTTTTGTGTTTGTGATTAGAACTTTAAAAATTTATTCTCCTAGCAACTTTCAAATATGCAATAAAATGGTAACTATAGTTACCATGGTATACATTAGGTCCCCAAGACTTATTTATTTCATAACTAGAAACTTGTACTTTTGATTCCCTTCACCCATCTAGAATCCTTACTAAAGACTTAAAAATTTCTCTATCAAGGTCTTATGAGATGTATTAAGTTAATTCCTAGACAGTGATTCATTTTCATTGCTTTTGTAAATGATTTATTTCTCATTATATTTTGTTAAGTGATTACTGGTGGTACAGAGAAAAGCTATTGATTTTTGAATGCTGATTTGGATCCAGCATTTTGACAACTCTCTTCTTAGTTTTAATAGTTTGTTGATTCCCTATGGTCTTCTATGCTAATGACCATATAACTCTGAAATAATCACAATTTGGTGTCTTCTAATCGTAATTTGTATTTTTTTTCTCTTCTTGTGGTTTTGGCCAGCTCTCTGTTACACAATATAATTACTAACAGATATCCTTTGTCTAGCTCAGAAACTTAAAGAGCATGAGTCTCCATTAAGTACGGCTTTTTTCCACATTAAAGTTTTCCATTACAGATTACATTCTCACTGGGTTTTTGTTGGATAGCTTTTCTCTAATAAAAGGCTGGTCCCTTCTTGTTTGCTGAGAATTTTCATCATTAAAATGAATTATTTTGGCACCTAAATTTCATGTTATTCTAAAAAACTGAAGAATATTTTTACATTTATTTTGAGTTAAAATGAAGAAAACAGATGAGAACAGTAATGAAGGAAGCTAAAGAGGAGAGCTCCCTTGGAGGCTAATCTTAAGAAATTAAGACTAAGTAATTACAAGAGTAATAAAATGACTTTTGATTTTTTTCTGGAAACAAAGATAAATAAAAAAA
>CM053577.1:45085770-45287795 GCA_028646485.1 Cryptoprocta ferox
TCTCTCTCTCTCTCTCTCTCTCTCTCTCTCTCTCTCTCTCTCTTTCTCTCTCTCTCTCTCTCAATAAACATTTTTTTTAAAAAGTCTCTTATCTAAGCCTTTGAAGAGCCATTGGAGATGTTCTCTGTCCTTATCTTGAGCTTGCTGTCACAAATGAAGGGAAGTAAAATTGATCTTCACATTCCAGATGGTTTTATCTAGGGTGGAAATTACTGTAAGTATCTAAGAAACTGAATTCAAGCCTTAGTGAAACAAAATGCTAATCTCCACAGAATGTAGTAAATGTTAATGCTTTGGTTCAGTGAGTGCATCAATCCTGAAGTGATCTTGTTAAAGTGATCTTTGTTTTTAAATTATACTGTTAAAATTTTATTTAAGCTGAATAAAGTTAACTAGAAATAAGGAATTAAATCCCTTTGCATTCAGGCTTTGTACTCAGTAAAAGACTGCATGTTATGTATGTTCTGTGTATGACATTTGGTTAGGAAAATGACACTACATTTTTCTTAATAATCACAAAATCAACAGATGAACCCTCATCTGATGCTTAATGGATGGTTTCCTCCTCCTGTAGCAATTGAGGATGTCTGTATTCTTGTTTCCTTTACAGGGAAGAGGAAAGCATCTGGATTCTCATGACATGCTGTACTTACACCAAGCTTTGATGTGCTGATGGAAGAAGTGTGCTGTGAATAGGAATACAGGTGAACTTAAATATGAAAGAAGTCTTTTAGAAGTTGTGCTCTAGGTTTGTTACAAAGTAAGTAAGAAAAAAAAAACCCACGTAATTGTTTTTAAATTAAATTTTAAATCTGTCTTTAAATATAAGCAGAAAGATGTATGATAGAGGATTACTGTAGATAAAACTCCCAAGTTGGCCGGAAACCTCTGCGAAGAATGGGCCCATCAATACAAATACCGCCTCAAAACAAACTACAGGAACATGGTGGGGTTGGCGTGGCCAGAGTCAAGGAGTCTTTGGAGTCAAGGAGGATGGGGATACTTTGATTTTTCAACAAAATGCTTGGGGCCACAGATGGGAATCCCACAACAAAACACCTGCCTCAGCCCCCGACAGGACAGGGAATCTATCTTCCACAACTCCCTTTTCTTGGAACCTCAACAGTATGAGATGGAAAAAAGAGTTCAGGGCTAAATCTGGAACCTTCTGAGGGCTTTATTCTAACCCTGTCCTAGGCCAAACCTTCCCATTCCTTGCTTCCTTGTCTATGTTCAGTGGGGAAGGGTCGGTTGGGGAGGTAGAGTTTGACAGGAAAGGTACATTATTTCAATTTTGTCTTAGGAAGCAAAATTTTCAAATAAAACCTTCAAGTCTTCAAATAAAACTATTTCCTGTCTAAAAGCCAATTATGAGCTCTTTATGATGTGTTTGTAACTAATTTAACAAGAGGAAAGGGGTCTGTGAGGAAAGGATTGGGCTACTGTTTACTGTAATGCTGGAGGGAACTATCCCATAGAGTCTTCATTTTCTTAACATAGTACCTGCATTCTCAAATCATTCTGAAGAAACCAAATCTTCTAATTTCTCTTTAGGGAAAACCTTCTCCAAAGTCACTCAGGATAGAAGGCCTACCTCCTGTAAGATTGTTTTAAAGCTCTTACTCAAATAGCCCAAAGAACTTCCAATGTTACGTTGAAGACTAAATGCTACTCAATGGAAACCTCATCAAAACATGACCCCTTTAGTCTCATATTTTGTTGGGTCTATTTATAGTTATTTTTTGAACAAATAGACTTATTTTTTAGAACAGTTTTAGTTTTACAGAGAAATAGAGCAGAGAGTACAGAGGGTTCCCATACATATGCTCCCCCCCGCCGCCTCCCCTCACCTCCACCATCTCTCCTATTATTAACATTTTGCATTGACTGATGTGGTACATTTGGTACCACTGATTAACTAATATTCACACGTTATTTGTAATGAAAGTCTGAGGTTTACATTAGGGTTTGCACTTTACGTTGTATAGCTCCACGGGTTCTGACAAATGCAATGTCATGTTTCCACCATCACAGTGTCCTGCAGAAGTTTTGCCACCATAAAAATCTCTGTGCTCGGGGCGCCTGGGTGGCTCAGTTGGTTAAACATCCAACTCTGGATTTCGGCTCAGGTCATGAACTCATGGTTTGTGGGATCGAGCCCTGAGTCAGGTTTTGTGCCGACAGTGTGGAGACAGCTTGGGACTCTCTCTCTGCCCTTCTTCTACTAGCCCATGCATGCATGTGCACGCTTTCTCTCTCCCTCTCTCAAAATAAATAAGCATTAAAAAAAAAATCCCTGTGCTCTGTTTATTCACCTCCCTTCCGAACCCCTGACACCACTGGTCTTTTTAGTCTTGACAGTTTTGCCTTTTCCAGAATGTCATTAGCTGGAATCATTCAGTATGGAGCCTCTTTTTTTTTTTTTTTTAATTTATTTTAAATCTTTTTTTTTTTTTTTTTGGTTTATTTATTTTTGAGACAGAGCGGGGGAGGGGCAGAGAGAGAGGGGGAGACACAGAATCTGAAGCAGGCTCCAGGCTCTGAGCTGTCAGCACAGAACCCGACGTGGGGCTCCAACCCACAGACCACGAGATCATGACCTGAGCCGAAGTCGGACACTTAGCTGACTGAGCCACCCAGGCCACCCGGTATGGAGCCTCTTTAGATCGGCTTCTTTCAGTTAGTAGTTTGTCCTTTAGGTTCCTCCATGTCTCTGTGTGGCCTAATAGCTCATTTATTTTTATTGTTATTTTTTTATTTGATATTTGTTTCTTGACTTGTGTTTTTCTTTCTTTATAATTGTTCCACTGGAATGAATTTAGAAAAATACATTTAATTTTCTGATCTTTCTTCTTTCCTGCTTCTTTTTACTTAAAACATTTTTTTAATGTTTATTTTTAAGAGAGAGAGAGAGAGAGAGAAAGAGATTGAGAGCGTGATCGGGGGGGGGGGGGGCAGAGAGAGAGGAAGGCACAGAATCGGAAGCAGGTTCCAGGCTCTGAGCTGTCAGCACAGAGCCCAAAGCGGGTCTCAAACCCATGAACCGTGAGATCATGACCCGAGCCAACGTCAGATGCTTAACCGACTGAGCCACCCAGGTACCCCCTTTTTGCTTTTATATACTATTTTCCCTTTCTAGATTTATGACATATTTTACTTTTCTTTACCTCAAGTCTTCACCTGAGTTTCTTCTCAGCAGCTCAGCAGTAAGTCTAAAGGAGTTACCAATTTAGTTAACTTAAACTCATGAAGAAAGTGCATAAGAACTTTAATGACAAAGCAGAAGAGACACAGGGTATGACTATAGTGAGTCAGGACCTGGCCACATCAGCATTAGCCGGAAAATACCCATGGTGTCACAGCACTGGGTGACAGCAGAGGGCCAGGAGGACGGATGGACAGGATCATCTTGGCATCATTTAAAAATCATCAACAAGATAAACAATAGAGCTGAGATGGTAAGAAGATCACCATCAGTGCCAACAGATTTCATCACTCTTGACACAAACAAGCACTTTCTAAGATGCGTCAACATGAAGGTATTCCTTTCTGAGAGAGAGCTGAAGGGAGTCCTTACCTCGTATTTTCCTTTCTTCTCTAGAGGCTCTGATTCTTCAGGCTTCCCATCTCTGTCGCCTCTGAGCTCTTCCAGGATGAGAACTGTCTCCCAATTACTATAATGACGGGCTGGGAAAATGTCTGAATGCATGCTGTCACCAAAGTAAACGACCTGTAAGTCAGACGCCAAATTCCGTTTGAGGCATGAAAACTGTGCAAGAAAGTGTTCACTTCATGGAAGCAGAAAAAAATTCCTCAGCAGGTATCAGAGTAAAATAAAAGTTACATAAACATCTTGAACTTCCTTGAATGACATCACAAGTGACTGTAAACTGGCCGCATTTGGTGCCTGCAGGGCACCAGGTTGTCTTAAGAAGTTACATAATACATTTGCAAGTAGAAGAAAGGCAGAGGCTAACTGATTTTATTCAATTTTCTGAAGAACTCGGAGTCCATGGTTATAGATAAACCTGCCCTCAGAATTGAAGAACTGGTGAAATATGAGAGAGGACTTGTTATTGTTACAGTGGGTTAGATTAGCAGGAGTACACATCACAACTGCTTTTCCAAGAGTTTCTGGGATCCACCCAGACCTGTTGAAACAGAATCTCTGACAGGAGGTTTGGGCAAGTGGACTCTGGGAGGCTCCCCAGGTATCCTGAGGCAACCCCCCATTGATCTAATCCTTGACCCTCAATTTACAGATGAGAAAACGAAAATAAGGGAAAATGAACTAAAACATCCCAGTCAGGATTCTCTGTCTACTAAACCCCTCAAGAGTTCCCAGGGGGTTATGGCAATGTGGGAGCCAATGGGGCAGGTCTCAGTTACCCACTGATCTCTCCAGTAAACATTTTTCAGAAGAAAGGGTCCTGTTGTAAAAAATGCATCAATGTCCAACATCAACAATGTGACTGGAATATCAAAAGCAAGTGTGTCTTTAGGCTAGTCTGTGCTGTAATTTCACTTAATGCTTGTTTTACACATAAAATTTTTTCGATGAAGTGTTATCAGGGTATCATTTCTCAGGTAGCCCATACACTTAACAGTGTATTACCTAGAACTATGGCTCCCTTCTTGGAATCTCTGCTCTTTTCTGTTAGAGAAAAGATCTAGATCAACAAAGAAAGGGCTTAAACAGAAGAGGTAAGAGACTGACAGATAGGCATAGGTAGCTGACTTCCCCATAGATAACTAAGCTGAATGCACGTTGAATTATGGTTTTAATTTATAATGGTTTATGTCTGCAAGTGGGCACCAAGAATTCCACCTCAATCAGAAAATACCTTGGGTTCACTTTTTCCAGTCATTTTCTTCAGGAGTTCATAAAGGTGGACGGCGTTCCCTTGAGAGTACCAGCCAGGTTTATCCAGAGCTGGCAAGGCCTCCTGCTCCTCATCATTTTCTGAAAATAGAGTTTGACAGTCATATACTTTTTTTTTTTTTTTTTTTTTTTTTTTTTTTTTTTTGATAATCCTATACTTTTCAATCAAGTGAGAGCACCCATTTGGGCAGAGCACACCAAGCACGGCTGTAGGACATGTATAAGAAGGAACCATGTGGGGACAGGAGCTAGCATTCAGTGAACACCTACGCATTACAAGCCCTTCATGGGTATCTTAATCTCTATCTACAGATACATGTTTTTTCATATACGTATGAAAATGTTTTTAAAATAATTTATTTTTTAGAGCAGTTTTGGGTTCACAGCAAAACTGAGAGGTACAGAGATTTCTGCTACACCCCCTGCCTCTGCACATGCATAGCCTCCTCCATTGTTGGGGATAATGATATGTCAATGTAGGTTAATCAACTGAAACAAATGTACTACTCTCCGGGGGCAGGGGGGAGAATGCTGATAATGGGGGAGATATATATTATTTGTTCCTCATAACAACACTCTTAACTTAGGAGAAACTCAGGGAAGTTATTTTGCCCAAGGTCTCAAAGTTGATAACTGATTTACTATTAACCAAACGCCACAGTTTGCATTAGGACTTCAACCTGAGGCTAGAAGACAGACCCATAAACCATCTCTAAATTTGGATTCCTGGACCTTGATATGGCTCATGGAATTGCCACAAACAAGAAACTATAGCACGAGAGAAATTTTTATCTGGCATCTTCTATAATACCCAGATACAGTGCTGTTTATTGTCCTCCATTTTTTAAAAATTATTTTTGAGAGAGAGAGATAGGAGCGCATGGTGGGAGTGGCAGAGAGAGACAGAGACACTGAATCCGAAGAAGGCTCTAGGCTCTGAGATGTTAGTACAGAGCCTGATGCGGGGCTCGAACCTGCCAAAGTCAGATGCTTAACCGATTGAATCACCCAGGTGCTCCTACTATCGTCCATTATATTAAGAACAGGTCAGCAATTGAATTAAAAAAAGGTGGACTTTAGAATGCATTTTGAATCTCATTTTATAAAGTATTGTTTTTACAATCTCCCTCATATTGACTCATGAAACAGTTCTATATTATGAAAAATGCAAACCAGTATTATTTTAATAAAATTCAATTATGTCATGGTTTTGATTTAAAACATTCTTAAGAACTGGGCAAAATGCATTAATTTCCTATGAAAATATATATTCAGAACAATTTTTTGTACCTAAGTTCTGAAAGATGTCCAAATTATTCCTCAAATCTTTTAACTTAATGACTAATGGATGTTTGGGTGATAACCTTAAAGGAGAAAAACTCAGACCAAAGCTCAAAGTAGTTCCTATAATATGCAAACTCCCCCAAAACTGACTGAAGTTAGAAAGCAGATAAGGGTTGGACAGAGATGGAAGAGCAATCAATTAAAGCAATTAGTTAATCAAACAACCTTTTTATTTTCCTATTGTTAAGAGCAAATGGACAAGAAAAGTACAAACACAAAGCAGTAAAATTTTAGTCAGTAAAAGAGTCCCAAAATAAATATGGGGAAATGATACAGTCAGGGGCTATGGCTAACAATCCTGAACAAGGATAAGTTCCATAATTTATCTTAGATAAGAAAATCTTGCTAGAGACAGCAAGAGTTTTGTAAGAAGAGTTCTGTGTACCTGTGCCTAACCACTCACCTCAGCCCACAGCTGCCTGAATGTGGTTCATGTGGCAGCTCACACCTATTCCCCCTAACTCCCAGTGTGCTTGGTGTTACTATCTTAATGTTTAAACAATATGTATTTATGTGATTTTTTAAAATCAGTAATATACTTACATATGTATATTATAAGTCCCATTTTTGAACTCTATCTGCTATGCACTCACCTCTTCTACAAAAGGTAACCACATATATTCTTTTCCTCTCCCTTTAAAAAACACATTTATTGAGGTATAATTGATATACAATAAACTGCACATATTGCAAACATACAATTTGATGAGTTTTGGCATATGTTACATACCTGTTATGAGCTGAACTGTGTTTCCCTCAAATTCGTTTGTTGAAGCCCTAACCACCAATATCTCAGAATGTGACTGCATTTGAAGACAGGGCCTTGGAAGAGGTGATTAAGTTAAAATGGGGCCATTAGGGTGAGCCTAATCCAGTACGACTGGTGTCCTCATAAGAGATGGAGACACAGATAATTAGGAGATTAGGACACAGAAGAAAGACCATATGATGTTAAAGGGAGAAGATGCCCATCCTAGGAAGAGAGGCCTCAGAAGAAACCAAACCTGCTGACATCTTGATCTCAGACTTCTAGCCCCCAGAACTGAGAGAAAATACATTTCTGTTGTTTAAGCCACTCAGCCAGTGGTATATTGTTACAGCAGCTTTGGTAATTAATACAATACCCATGATCCCTCCCATTTAAATGCAAGTATTAGCATATTCTTCTCCAATTTAATTTTTTAAAAAACTCCTCTAGATAATACATTGTGATCTGCCTAGTTTTTAAAATAGATGCATATTCCATAACTTATTTAATAGTCATCTATTGGTAGATCTGTGAGATGTTGCCAATCTTTTGTTGTTATAAGGAAAACATTATAAACATGAGAGAATCCTCACAGCTTGGTGGGATCAAATAGACTCTGAGCTGGAAAAAACTCATTTTTTTTTCCCTTTTGCTCATTATTTCAGCTATCTTTTACAGAACACTTTAGGTATGAGGTATATAGCAGTGAATTAGATGGCCCAAGCCCCTGTCCTCAGGGTGCTTATATTCTGGTAGCAATCTCTGACTTGGTAGAATTTACTAAGCAATGATTTATAATTAAAAATATATTTACAATTCTTCTGATTTCCTGAACTCCTTCCTATATAATGTGGACTTGACTGGATATTTAATATTTTTACAGACCCCTTCTTCAATTTTAAGCTAAAATTTTTTTTCCCAATTATGCATTATTATACACACTTTCTCCATTTTTTTTTTTTGGCATGGGCAATAAGACATTTAACATATAAGTTTATTTTTTTAGTGATGTCTACATGTGATGTGGGGCTTGAACTCATGACCCCGAGATCAAGAGTCATATGATCTTCTGACTTAGTCAAGTGCCCCAAATATGTTGTAATAATTTTTATATTGGCTTAATATTGAAAATGCTGTATTTTAAAATTTATTTTTTTAAATAAGCTCTAGGCCCAATGTGGGGGCTTGAACTCATGACCCTGAGATCAAGAGTCACATGCTCTACCAACTGAGCCAGACAGGTGCCTCTAATAAGACACTTTTTAATGAAAATGTCTGCCAAAATGCTTGTCTGTGGCGGGAACCATAAAAAGAAAGTTATATCTTAAGATAAATAAATACGTTACCAGTGAGTTAGAGCAAATTTAATAGAAAGCAAAACCCTTACCTACTTTGGTTTTGGGGTTATAATTCATAATTCTTGAATATTCATAATTCTTTAATAACTAATAGCAGTTAATTCTTTCAAAGTCTTGAAAGTTTTTAGTTTAACTATTTTTAACTATCTAGCTCATTTCCATAGCTAATATGATGAGAAGTTTATTTCTTTTCAGAATAACAATCTTCAATTAACCACTCTAAGACCTTCCCTCTTAGGGTTACTAAAATCTGTCATTGGTGATCTGACCAGTCGCATCTGCTTCACCAGAAAATTTGTTTAGAATGCAAAATCTACAGTTCTACCCAGACCTACTGAGTCAGAATCTCCATTCTAACAAGATCCTAGGTGGTGTGAGTGTACATTAAAGTCTGAGAAACACTGATATGGAGAGAACGGCAGGACTGAAAACCTGATAGAAGAACAGAAGGCATTCATTCTGGCAAGGCCAGACTAATGGGTATCTGTAGGGATCAGACAGAGTGTAGATGAAAAGGTACCTTAGCAACCAGGTTCAGAATCACCTTAGATGCTCCATGGAGTAGGGAGCCACTGAGATTCTGTGTGTATGTGATTAACTATACTGTATGCCTGACAGTAAGAAGTGACTCATAAAACATATTTAAAGTTATTAAAATTTATTTAAAATTTTTATTTAAATAGAAATATGTGCCAAGTATTTGAGGGCAGCAGGCAAGAGATGGAGGAAAGGAGAGGTATAAAGTAAGGGCAGGGGGAGGAGGTAAGAGACTCACAGGAAAGAGAGTGATGAAGGCCTAACGGGAAGGGAGCAGAGAGCAGAGATGAGGTAGTTTAAACAGGACTTGATGCGCAGAATGCTGGATGTGAAAGGGTGAAGAGGCTGGAGGTTTATAGCTGGGGGCAATTCAGTGGATAGTCAAGTAATGAAGATAAAGATTATAAAGTGGCCAGCATGTATGGCTGTACTGTTTCTAGGAGGAAGGAGAATATCAAGTCTGATTTCAGAATCCTGAGTAGAGCTGCGTGCAAGAGGAAATGGTATGAGGCTTCAGGGAAGTCTCAGGGAAAGATTTCAGAGTGTACTGGTGACAGCTGAGGCCAAGAAGACAAAGACAGCAAGTTGGGAATCATGGTTCCCAAAGTGAGGGTGGGAGGATGGGTAGCTGACAGCACAGGGGACACAGCAGTGAAAAAGACACATATGGTCATTCTCCTCAGTGAAGTTACAATCTTGCAAGATGGACTCCCCTCCCCAGGCCTGTGCACTGGCAAGAAGCTAAATCACAGCGATGGGGGCGGGATGCTGCACATTTTGGCTAGAAGAAGGTACTCGCCCCACCAACTCGGGCACAACCCTCCCCCAATCTCGTTCCCATGACAATGGATGACGTCAGGCCTGTGCGACAGCTGCGAGGACATGCTGAGCTAGAGGGTTGGCTCGCCCAGCGCCTTCCATCCCAGAAGCATCCTTTGCCTTATTTTACTTCTGCTTTTAATCATTTGGAGCAGTGATCTGATCTACATGACACTGGAGGTTACAAGAGCAGGCTGACAAGACTTGCATGATACAGTATCATTAACGGAGGGTGGGTGGATTGAGGGTTACAAGACTGATGGGGCTGGGACATCAGTGATTAAGTACTGTCATACCCAGTAGTGACATGAATGTATCAGTTCATACAAGGGATGGACGGTAAGGGCAGTGGCAGGAATATGGCAGGTGACCAATCTGAGGAAACTGAAGGCAGGTTCGATGTCAAGGGGAGAGAGGAACAGAAGATGACTGATTTTCCTAGCTTGGGTAAGATCTGTTGGAAAAGTTATAATGGAATTACAGAGTATGGGAAGAGGAGCATGCCAAGATGGGAGGGGAAATGAATACGTTGTTATAAGCACATCCCAAGTTTCCTGCAATGCTGGGGATGTAGGGTGTGGAGAATTTAGAAGGCAGATAGAAGTATGCCTCTGTAAGGGAAAAGTGAGGTCTAGAGATAAGGAGATAAGGAACTGGGAGTCACTCGTGTACAGGTACTAGCTGAAACTGTCAGAATGGTAGAGAGCTGAAGACAGCAGAAGAAAGGAAGGCTAATGGAATGCCGAACATTAACCTTTAAAAGGAAATGTGATACTATGGATATTAGTTCCAAACTGATTAAAAACGTAGATACTTTTTATAATATGAAATGTAGTATACTTTGATATTAATATTAAGGAAAAAGCTGTTCGAGAAATAGGTGTGAAGCTTGGAAAATATGCCGTCTAATCACAAAGTTCACTGAACTGCATATACAGGACTGAATCAGACTTTTCTCTGGTTACTCTTCAAAGGAATAAATTATTTGTCTTAAACATAACAGAAGACTTTTTTTTAAATGGAAACCAGTGAATTCAAAAACCACGATCAACAATTTTTTCCTTTACTATTGTTAGCAATCCTTAGAAGATCACATACCTATTTAGAGGCTAAATTTGTGCTGCTGTTTACTCAGAGCTATTATTAACTACATAGTTTCATTTGTAAGAAAATAATTTTAATAACACTTTGTATTGATTTTGAGGACAATGAATATCTTATTGCAATACAATATTTTGTTAAGCGAGAGAGAGAGAGAGAGAGAGAGAGAGAGAGAGAGAGCGAGAGAGCGAGAGAGCGAGAGAGCGAGAGAGGAGAGGTGAGGGGAAACCAGCAGTGGAAACAAAACAGCTCCACGTAAGCAAAGACTCAGAATCCTCAGCAAAACAAACGCTACAACAGAGCATCATGAATTATAGAATCTTTCTTTTTTAAGTTTATTTATTTTGAGAAAGAGAGAGAGAGAGAGAGAGAAAGAGAGAGAGAGAGGGAGCAAGCGAGCAGGAGGGGCAGAGAGAGGGAGAGAGACAGAATTCCAAGCAGGCTCTGCACTGTCAGCATGAAGCTCTACGCTGGGCTTGAACGCATGAACCTTGAGATGAAATCAAGAGTCAGACACTTAACTGACGGAGCCACCCAGGCGCCCCAAGGGCATATTTTATGTTCTTTTAAACTGAAGATGTGAGAATATGCTTGTATGTCCATGAGAATGGTCTAAGACGTGCAGTTGTTTTCAACTACAGCAATTTTGCTCCTCAGGGCAAATTTGGCAATGTCTGGAGACAGTTCTGGTTGTCACAAATTGGGAGGTGGGATGATTAGAGGCTAGGGATGTTGCTAAGCAACCTGCAACATCCAGGAGGGCACCCCCACTCCTGCTAACCAAGTATCTGGCCCCAAATCTCAGGAGTGCAACAGTTAAGAAACCCTGGACTAGCAGAAAGTGAGAAGGTGATGGGT
This sequence comes from Cryptoprocta ferox, assembly GCA_028646485.1. Lineage (NCBI taxonomy): Eukaryota > Metazoa > Chordata > Mammalia > Carnivora > Eupleridae > Cryptoprocta > Cryptoprocta ferox. Next base: position 45,097,418 of record CM053577.1, read on the forward strand.
GTTTTTTACATACTGGTTTAACGTCTCATATAAACCCTTGCTGTTAAGAAATAACATCAGGGATTCAAATAATACTCTTTCTGTTAAACAAACAAAAATTAAATGTTTTCCTCCTCTTCACAAATTTATGTTTAAACACATAACTAAGTACTCAACAAATGTTTATTTTTATTTTTATCCACAGGATTTTTGTATGTTCTTCCAAGAAAATCTATACCTGTTCTATACCTATTGTAGTACTTACATTGTTCTACAGAGATTTTTATTAAATTTTCACACACACCAGTAATGGAAAACAATGCACATTAAAAATACACCAAATCTTTTAACATACTGGGGACCACAAATGTATTCACTTACACTAACAAGTTACTGCATATTTTTGCTCTATATCTGTTTAATTGAAAAGTATTGAGAGACAGAAGGATGAACTGTTTCAAAACTATTATGTAGAAGTACTTATCTGCAGTCTGGTTTCTATCTCCATCATTCTTTCTGTATCTCTCATATAAGCCCTTGGCTTTAAAATATCTTTCTATGAGTTAATGACTCTCCCAAATTTGTACCCTGACCCCAAAGCTGTTTCCCTTGGACTCCATGCTCATTCATACAATTTCCTAATTGTTAGTCCCGGCTGAATAAGTCATAGGCATTTCAATATTAATACATCAAAACATGTAATCACCATACCACCCCATACAAACTTTTCTTCTGTAACCTTCCTCATGGCTGTAAATGGTACCACAATTCACCCATTTGCTCAATTCAAAAAAAAAAAAAAAAGAAAAATCAAGTGATTTATCGTTTCACCTGCTGCTTCTGAAAGCATCACCAAGTCTTACAGTGGATCTCCACAGTGCATCTTTTTTTTTAATTTAAAAAATTTTAGTGTTTTATTTATTTTTAAGAGAGAAAGAGACAGCACAAGCAGGGGAGGGTCAGAGAGAGAGGGAGACACAGAATCCGAAGCAGGCTCCAGGCTCTGAGCTAGCTGTCAGCACAGAGCCCAACACGGGGCTCGAACCCACGAACCTCGAGATCATGACCTGAGCTGAAGCCGGATGCTCAACTGACTGAGCCACTCAGGCGCCCCCTCCCCGGTGCATCTTAAATATGTCTCCTTCTCTCCATCTCCAGTACTACCTCCTCAGACCAAACCACCACTGTCTCTTAGTTGGGACACACTCAGTGCCTGGTTTCCCTCTTCCTTCCTTCCTTCCTTCCTTCCTTCCTTCCTTCCTTCCTTCCTTCCTTCCTTCCTTCCTTCCTTCCTTCCTCCCTCCCTCCCTCCCTCCTCCCTCCTTCCTCTCTCTCTCTCCCTTTCTTCCTTTCCTCCCTTCCTTCTTCCTCCCTCCTTCCTCCCTTCTTTCCTCCCTCTCTCCCTCCCTTCCTTCCTTCCTCTCTCTCCTTCTTCCTTTCTTTCTTCCTCCCTCCCTCCTCCCTCCCTCCTCCCTCCCTTCCTCCCTCCCTCCTTCCTTTCTTTCTCTGTCTTTTTCTTCTTTTCTTTAATGTTTATTTTTGAGAGCGAGAGAGAGAGAGAGAGAGAGAGAGACAGACAGACAGACAGACAGACAGAGTGCAAACAGGGGCGGGGCAGAGAGAGTGGGTGACACAGAGCTGTCAGCACAGAGCCCGATGCAGGGCTTGAACTCACAAACTAGGAGATCATGACTGGAGCCAAAGTTGGGCACTTAACCGACCGAGCCACCCAGGTGCCCCCTGGTTTTCCTCTTTCTATCCTTCCCACATTCAATCCATTCCCCACCCTCAGCCAAATAGCTCTCCAGGTTACCCGTACACCTCAACTGAATAGCTTCACATGGCTTGTGGAATAAAATTCAAACCCATTTCCACAGTGTATGAGGCTGCCTGCCCCCCTAACTTCCTCGCCTCTCTTCCCATGAGTCGCTGGCCTCTTTGTCACTGGAACTCCCCCAAACTACTCCTACTCTTCCTCTGCTCTTCTCATTACCTGTCCCTCAGGTCCTGCCTGGGAAGCCACCTTTTCTGAATTTTTTGGATAGGTCTTTCCTGGTCAGTTCCTCTAAAGTGCCCTCCTGGTTTCCTCATCAGGCAGGCATTTCGTGTTTATGTTTTTTATTTTAGGCATTTCCTTCATGACAGGTAACATGGCCTGTGGCCTGTGATCATCCCATGCATTTACTCACCTGCTCAATGTGTGTGTTTATGCATTCCTGTGAGGGGAAGAGGACCTGGTATCACTTTTATACCCCTGGTTGTATTTAACACAGAACTCTGCCCATGGTTGTCAGCCAACAGGTATTTTACGAAGTACCCAAATGAACAAATCTTAAATAAGGAAGAAACAAAACGTTAACTTACCAAGTGTCCAGAAAGGTCTTTGACTTGGTAAATGGGAGAAGAAACCAGGCTTCAATGCATTTGTAATCACAATGTCAAAAAGATCTGTAAAATCATTCCTAAAAAGCAACAATATTTTTCATAATTTTAAAGAATTATAAAAAGTCCATATAAAATAGAACTTCATCTTTACCTATCAGACCACAGCATCATTTCTTATCTTCTGATTAACTCTTGCATGCTTTCTATATATTGCATATACAGAAATAGGAAGTGGTTGAGCACAACTTTTCCTGACAACACCTTGAAGTATAAACATAAGAGGGAAAATGCATATTTACTCTGGGTGCTAAGCTGGCTTTCTCACGATGGTAATAGTGATAGTGAGGGAATTCAACGGCTTCTAACAACAAAAATATTCATGAGCTGTATCTTCAAATGCGGGGCCTGAACTTTGTCAGGATTTATTAGCAGGAAGTTATTAATAATTTTGTGTGTTACATGGGCCCTACAGAAAGCTAGCATTATCAAGTCAGGTGACTTCTTTTAGAGTGTTCATATATGAAGAGGTATCTTCTTTTGAAAATCAGTATAATCTTCTAATGTTGGTAATTTTTAGATAGCAATAATAAGTTTTGGTCGGTATTTAATACTACATTAAGGCTCATTTGGGATGGCAAAGGAAAGATGGGATTCACTATAGCACTGGGGAAAATAATAATTACAAATCTAAACTACGCTAAAGAGACATTAAGACAGGAATAAAAACTTTGGTTATCCATGCTAATGACAAAGGAAGAGTGCTTATTCTGAAGCACGGTCCCACTATCAGGACAGCAGATAAAGTCTCCCGGTCTTAGAGGCACTGTGCAAGGCATCTAGGATTTCCACCTGAATTCACTTCAAGGATCCCAGGTTTCTGTATCATTCAGAAAGCAGAAAATCTACTGGCAGATCTAAGTAGAATGACATTAAGTAGTGAGACTTACTGAAACTTATCAACTACTCTAATACTTTACCTGTGTTATGCTATTTAAACTCCCTTCTCATAGCTAGGAGGTATTATTGTCCCATTTTTAAGATGATGAAATTGAGGATGCGAGAGGTGAAAGAAAAACACCTCAGGTCTCAGCGTAAGTTGCGAGGTGGGCTGAGCCCATGTCTGTCTTAAGTCTGTGCATTTATACTGCCTCGATTTTCATGGATGTCAGTCCCATCTCTGGCTGTGCAAAATGGTGAAGTACATGGCTCCACACTGAAATGGCTAGAGGGGCTGTATTCCAGGTATGTAATGGCGAGTGAAATCTACAACTCCATGTCCCTCAGTAGTCATCCAAAGCTCAGAAACCAAATTCATGGAGCACTGCTTGAAGGACATGTCTATCAACCTTTCAGAACGTCTAAAGCCCAGACCATCGACAGGCTATGAGCATCCTGGCCCCCCTGCTTTGTTAAATTGTACCTGGGCAGAACTTCTGTCAACAGATGTTGAGGGATATTATGAGAAACAACTATATGTCACTCACCATTGTCTAATATGAGAATATGGTCATGGTCGAGCACTTTTAAAACAGCACTGGCCTAATTTGTTATCCATTATTTTAGAAGACCATGAAAATGGAATGACTCATCACTTACCCAAGAATATATTCACAGAGAAGTCGACAGTAATCACTGTGAGAACTTGTAATTAACAAAAGAATTTTCCCAGCATTCTTTAGCTGTCGAAGCCACTTTTTCACAGATTCAGGACAAGTGTGTAAATATCTGCCTGGATCTCTTTTTATTTCTGGAAAATATATTCCACAGTTTTCTGAAAAATAAAAATGTCAAAGAGATTTTTCCTTAAAAACAATTATTTGAGGGGCGCCTGGGTGGCTCAGTCAGTTAGGCATCCGACTTCGGCTCAGGTCATGATTTCGAGGTCTGTGAGTTCGAGCTCCGCATCGGGCTCTGTGCAGACAGCTCAGAGCCTGGAGCCTGCTTCGGATTCTGTGTCTCCCCTTCTCTCTCTGCCCCTCTCCCGCTCATACTCTGTCTCTCCTGCTCTCAAAAATAAATAAAACATTAAAAAAATGTTTGAGAGAAGAGGCCAACGTGGCAGAGAAGCAGGGAGATCCGAAGTTCCCTCATCTCTCAAACAAAGCAGTTTTGAAGCCAAAGGACTTTGAACTCCAAGAGTCTGGAGGCAAAGAGACAGATTCGCTTCTAAAAAATTGTTTGACTCTGTGTATTCTTCAAACAAGTTCGTCTCTGTCAAAGCAACAGATAAAATTAAAAGGAGAAAAACTCGGTTCAAACATAGGAATGATGCCATTACTAACTGCTTCCTGTTCTGAGGCGCCTGGGTGGCCCAGTTGTTTAAGCATCTGACTTCAGCTCAGGTCATGATCTTGTGGTTTGTGAGTTTGAGCCCCGTGTCAGGCTCTGTGCTGACAGCTCAGAGCCTGGAGCCTGCTTCAGATTCTGTGTCCCTCTTTCTCTCTGGCTCTCCCTGACTCATGCTCTGTCTCTGTCTCTCTCTCAAGAATAAATAAGTATTTTTTTTTAAAGTTTTTAAAGAATAGGAAGTATTCTTTTTTTAATTTTTTTAATGTTTATTTTTGAGAGATAGAGAGAAAGAGAGCATAAGTCAGGGAGGGGCAGAGAGAGAAGGACACAGAATCCGAAGCAGGCTCCAGGCTCTGAGCTGTCAGCACAGAGCCTGATGTGGGGCTCAAACTCACAAGCCGTGAGATCATGACCTGAGTGGAAGTCAGAAGCTCAATCGACTGAGCCACCCAGGTGCCCCAAGAATTCTTCCTATTCTCTACTTAAGGAAATGATGAATGAAAATGTCAGCTGAGAATGTTGGATATTTGATAAGAACTGATGAACTATTGAAATAGATTAAAACAGGGGTACCTGGGTGGCTCAGTGGGTTAAGTGACTGACTGTTGATTTCACCTCAGGTCATGATCTCACAGTTCTCAAGATTGAGCCCTGAGTCAGGCTCTGAGCTAGCACAGAGCCTGCTTGGGATTCTCTCTCTCCCTCCCCCACTTGTGCACTCTCTCTCAAAATAAATTTACTTAAATAGATAACATAAAAAAGAATATAATCAGCAGGGTTTTTTTTAACCTCTCTCGAAAATGTTTATTTTTGAGCAGAGAGAGAGGGGGACAGAGGATCCAAACAGGCTCTGCCCTGACAGTAGAGAGCCGGATGCAGGGCTTGAACTCACGAACAATGAGAATATGATCTGAGCCGAAGTAGGATGCTTAACCTACTGAGCCACCCAGGCACCCCTTATCGGCAGTTTAAATCCAAAACAAACCTTACTGCATGTGGAATGTGAATTAATAAATATTCCTTCAATCATTCAACAAATATTTGCTGAATATAAATGACAAATAACTATTCACAAAATGCACCAGAAATGCATCTTTGGCATGAAGCCAGTGAGAGGGGCGCTGTGTTCCTTAGAGTCACAGTTGTGTTGCAGATGGAACTCAGACTAGAAGGCCAGCCTAGTACGGTCTGTGAGAGGTGCTGAGATGTCAAATGGAAAAACCAGCTGGAAAAGGCCAGATGGCACTACGATTGACAAAACGCTGAAGGACTTCAATCACTGAGCTGGGTCAGCAGGCTCTGCCCCTTTGAGTCTTTAGAGAGTTGAATGGGTCAGTCTGAGCTCTGGGGCAGATGTTCTGCAGTATCTCTAGAAGTTCTGGTCAGACCCACCCACAGTGCTTGACAGGGTGCCTTGAGAGTTGTGTGTACTTAGCAGACAATTGTAGGTTTGCTTGAAATGCTACTAGACTCATAAAGTACATCAGGGATACTGTTCTCTGGGTGGGGGGCGGGTAGCACTAATAAGCAGATAAAGAGAACCCAAGTTCTTTAACTGCTAAGAAAAGGACACAGGTATAAATAAAACCACAGGAGAAAGAGCTTGTCATGAATGTTAACTCTGCCACAGATGTGTGCTATAGCTGTAATTCGGTACAGTCTCACGCACTTCAAATAACAGATGATGAACGTTATTATTTCAAGAATACCAGGAGAAAGAAGAGTCTCTAAGCAAAAACCCAAAATGAAACAAAACCAGAAATGGCAGAAAACACTGTTGTCTGCCTGCCCAAATCCATCCCCTTCTTCTCTGCTGGAGACACTGATTTCCTCTGAGGTTTCATCCTCCTCTGAGGGGCTGGGTGCTCAGGGAGGTCATGAGTCTCTATCAGTCGAACGTGTTGTGATTCCTTCCGTCTGCAGTGAATTGTTTAAGAAGTGCTGGAGACCTGTGCCCAGCCAGTGGGAGCTGAGGACTCTGCTGGGGTCTTTGGAGTCTTGTATACACCACTGAGAAGGCATCTACGTACAAGTATACATCCCTTCTTGTCCTCGGGGCTTTGCTAGGCTTGCACATTCCACCTAGAAGTGCGGCAGCTCCCCCAACACAAAGCACACGTCTGACGTAACCACGATGGTCAAGTGGAAGAAGTGACATCATCAGTTCTCTGATTAGGACACTAAATGAACTAACCACTGCTGAAAGTACCAGCCAAACTGGGGACTTCCAGTCACATAACTCAATTTGACAACAGCTTAAAATATCAAGGATATCTCTGATCTGTAGCCTACAGCACCTCTACTCAGAAAATGACATACTGCAAGAATTAGTCACAACCAGACCAAAAAATAACAAAAGAAAAGACCTATTACAATATGAGAATAATATCCAAACATCAAGAGAGCAAGAACAAAAACAAAGTTCACACTCTTCGTGTGTTCTGCCCTACAGAAACACTGTGGAAATCTCTCGGATCTCTTAATATTGTACAAGCCATGTAATGACCCCTAAAAACGTCTGTTTTTCAGAGAAGAGAAGGTAGTAGTAAGAAAGGGGTAATTTAAGGAAGAGAAAATAAAATTAAATACCTAAGAATTAGTTTGGTGAATGACTATTAAAGGGCAGAGGCAGTGTCTCTGTCAGAATTTCCTAGAAAAACAAAGCTTTTATAGCAATAGAACTATCATGGGATGGAAAACAAAAGATACGTGCATATAATGCTGAAAACATCTACATACTTAAGCATCTGTATTCAGAAACGACAGCTGAGGGGCAGCTGGGTGGCTTAGTTGGTTAGGCGTCCGACTTCAGCCCAGGTCATGATCTCCCAGTTTGTGGGTATGAGCCCCGCATCAGGCTCTGTGCCCCGCATCAGGCTCTGTGCTGACAGTTCAGAGCCTGGAGCCCGCTTCAGATTCTGTATCCCCCCTCTCTCTACCCCTCCTCCGTTCACTCTCTCTTTCTCAAAACTAAATAACAACAACAACAAAAAAAAAAAATTAAAAAAGAAACGACAGCTGAGAAAAAGGCTATTTTTCCTTAGCTATGTGTGCATAGTGCCATCTAGTGGTCAAAATATAAATTACTGCTATAAAACTATTCCATTTCCAAATGAATAAAAAAATAAAGCACATACATTTAAATACTGTATTTGAAAATTCTTGCCTAAATTAGTCTTATTAGTTTCCTTTAATAAACTTAATCCAAAAGAGTGCAAACATAATACTTTAGTTGGAGAAAATTACTCCCTGTGGCAATAATATGGGTGTCCCTATTTTGTTCACAAGACAGATTAAAATGAACTAAAAAAGTAAGTCCTGTACGAACAGTGGCCCAATAGTAGACTATGGGTTGCTGTTATTATAAACAATCACTGGCTGTTGTTGGGGAATATGTTTTCATTCCCTTAATCTCAAATTGTTAAAGGAACAGGAGATATAACTACACAAATATACATTCATCTTCTTTAAAAATTTTTATTGCAATCTAACTGACATATAATCATTGTGTAAGTTTAATATGTACAATGTGTTGATTTTCTGTATTCTATATTGCAATATGATTACTACCTTAGCGTTAGCTAGTACCTCTATCATGTCACATAATTTTCTTTTTTGTGGTGGGAACAATTAAGATCCAGTCTCTTAGCAATTTCGGAGTTTATAATATTATTGTTGTCTATAATATGCACTCATATTTTTATTGAACTAAATCAAGATATTAAACTAAAGGAAGTTAGGTTGAACACACTACATTGGATAATAATGGTCTATTAAATTATCTCCCTTAAGTGACCATAAACTCCTAAGGGTAGGGAGCCTGTCTTTCTGCTTGGCATGGAGCAGTCATTCAATGAACGAATACTTAAATTAGTGTAGGGGCAGATACAGGGATATTTACGTGTATTTAAAGTCAAAGTAATAATATGACTCGTAGCATATAATCTAGCTGTGAGTGACAAAAATTGTCTTATTCATGTCCTGTCAAAGACATCCTATTTAAAGTACCTTCCATTTTTTACCCCTATTGAAAAAAATCATGTTTAATTATATTTTTATACTGATAAATTAACACTGACTGGACAAGACAGGGAATTTAGACCTAAGGTAGAAAGAAAGGAATGGTCTTGTTTGTTCTCAACTCACAAAGTAGCCTGTGTTTTCACTGAACTTCAAAGGAATTCTATTTGCCACTTTATAGAACTCATTTGCCTGGACCTTGCACCCCTCTTACATCCTTAGATGCTGGTATTTTCTGTATCCAGATGGGCTTAAAACTACATTTTTAAAAACGCTAGTTCTAAAGAATAAAAGTTTACTACCCCTCTTATATTTAAAAAAATGGTTAATATGGGGCGCCTGGGTGGCTCAGTCGGTTAAGTGTCTGACTTAGGCTCAGGACATGATCTCACGGTTTATGAGTTCGAGCCCGGCATCGGGCTCTGTGCTGACAGTTCAGAGCCTGGAGCCTGCTTTGGATTCTGTGACTTCCTCTCTCTCTGCCCCTCCCTCGCTCACACTCTGTCTCTCTCTGTCTTTCAAAAAATAAACATTAAAAAATTCTTAAAAAATGGTTAATATAGAGTCATGAAAATAATAGCAAAGTGTTGCAATACTCTGATATGCACATAAAATGGCCTGCTTGTATCAAACATGACTGAGGATTTGGGGACCTCTTGTGGTTAAAAAAAAAAAAAAAAGCACAACCGGAACATTAAAAATACTTTTTTAGTTTAATAGACAATTGTGCCACATCACTATTTCTATTATCATGGAATAAGTAAGCATTTTCCTTGATAACTGTGTCACTACTGTTTGTGTGATTTGTGGCTGCAGTTTTCAAAACTCTTGGCCAAGGGGATTAGAGATGCTGGGATGCCAATACCTCCACCATCAGCCTCTATGTAAGGTCTGTTGCTTCCATTGCAGAACATGATACAGGAGAGACTGAAATGTTTAAAACCTTTACAAGTTATAGAACGGCATGTTAGTGAACAGCTGAAATGTTTAGCTCTAAACTGTTTAAGTGTACCTGCTATAAGAGATGATGTAATTAATTTTCTGAAATATACACATACATATACAGCATACACACACACACATACACACTTTATTTGGGGCCAAGACATGCTGAAATATTTTTTGAAGGATAACAGAGATAAACAATAGATTAAGTATGTTTTAAATTACTTTTATTTATAGAGGGCAAATGAAACAAATTTAATATCAGGACAGACTTCCTGTTTATGGTCTCCTTATGGTTTGTTTCTATCTAATACATTTATAAATAAAGAAATCTAGAATATTTAGATTGAGTAAAGTGAACATCTACATGCTAAATATAATGGTTGGAAAAGGACAACAAGTAAGAATTGGAAAATGAAGTATATAATGTAATGAAAAACCATTTATAAAATGTAGACTTTAACAGTATTTGACTTCTATCTCTGTATCTGTGCCCTACTTGGAAGATTCTAATTTAATTGGTCTGGGCTGGGGTGATGACACTGGTATTTTTTTCTTAAGTTTATTTATTTATTTTGAGAGAGAGAGAGATACACACACACACACAGACAGAGAGAGAAAGGCACTGGGGTAGTATATAATGTAATGAAAAACCATTTATAAAATGTAGACTTTAACAGTATTTGACTTCTATCTCTGTATCTGTGCCCTACTTGGAAGATTCTAATTTAATTGGTCTGGGCTGGGGTGAGATGACACTGGTATTTTTTTCTTAAGTTTATTTATTTATTTTGAGAGAGAGAGAGACACACACACACACACACACAGACAGAGAGAGAAAGGCACTGGGGTAGGGGCAGAGAGAGATGGAGAGAGAATCCCAAGCAAGCTCTGTGCTGTCAGCTCAGAGCCCAATTTGGGAGTCAATCTCGTGAACTGTGAGATCATGAGCTGAGCTGAAATCAAGAGTTGGAGGCTTACATGACTGAGCCACCCCAGGTGGTCCAACACTGGTATTTTTTTTTTTTAAAGCTCCCTGAGTTAATTTTACTGTGCAGCTAGAATTAAGGATTATTACTCTAAGATCTAAGAATTAGGACTCTTGGTATTATTATATCTATATCTGGCCTGCCTCATTGTGTATCATAGGCTCTCAGAGGACAGGGTTTCTTAATTTTACAGTATCTTTATCAGTTAACATAGAGCCTTGTACCTAATAGGCAATCAATACATACTAACTGCTGTTGATGTGTGATGTCACACATAGGCACAAACACTGAATGAAGGACTTTGTCTGATAAAGAGAAAGCTTATGCGGGAGACCAGTATGAAGAGAAGGGAAAGGATATGAGGGTTGAACTTTAAAATGCAAGAACACAGACAATGCTAAAGGGAGACTGGCTTGATCTGTTTGACCCAGTTTGAATCTGTAATTCACAAACCTGGGGTCACAATGGTCTGTGCACTTGCAACAAATATCAATTCCTGTGCCCCACCCTACGGATCTCTGATGGGGCCCCACAGATTCTCAGCCGGCCAATTAGACGTTTCCAAAACTTGCAATAGGTGGTGTAGATGGGCCATTTTAATCTTAGTCTACACCTGCATCTACACCTCCATGGTGATGTCACAGCCAGATAACTAATCACAACGAACACTCACTGTCACAGTGTCTCTCCTCCTCTCGCATGTATCTCTCCTTTATGTAGACAATCTTTAAAAAATTGACTTTGAAGAATCTTTCAATTCTTTCAGAATTTCTGTAGATAAGTGGTTCTCAAACTTTATGGTATGTCAGAATCACCCAGAGGGCTTGTTAAAAAAAACACTCCTAGAGTTTTGTATTCAGTGTGTTTGGGTGGGGCTTGAAAATGTGCATTTCTAATAATTTCCCACATCAGCTGATAGTCTAAGGACCACACTTTTGAGAATCACTGCTGTAGTAAACCCTTATAAAAATCAGACAGTTTTTTAAAATCCTTTTTCTCCTAGAACTTGATCCTCACTATTTTGGCTAAAAGTGCAAAATCAGAGTAAGCATGTTTAACGTTACCTGATGAAAATTCTCAAACCTGTGTCTTATGTTAAAATGAATCTAAACAAATAAGGTTTTAAGTTTTTAAACATGATTTTCATTTCTTATAATGGGAAGATATATTCAAGGGTGAATATCTGATGGGATTTTTTTTCACAGTATTAATTTTACATTCTTTTTCATTTATCTGTCATGAGAATAGTAATTTTGTAGGTAAAGCAGATAAGCCCATGCCTTTGGAGTTAGATTGGCCTAAGTTTGAATTCCACGTTTGCCACTTGCCATACTGGTTGTATGATCTTTGGGGAAGTCTAGAAGCACAGTTAATTTTTACTAAAGCTCATTATAATAGGAGGGACATTTTCATGTTCTCCTGCGTGTTCACTTAATTATACATATCACATCACAGGAAAACACGCGTAGTGGACTGAGTTCCCAAAGGGGCTGCAAGAGTCTCTCTCACCTCACGTGTGTCTATAATTGGAGTCGACTGTTCCATTCCTTTGAATGTGTAATTCAAAGTAATTTTATTACTTTGACCAAAAGAATGGGTTCAAGTAACACTGAGTTGGTTCCAGGCGTAGCCCTTAACTGGCCTGGAAACTTCAACTTTCTGTCTCTCGGAAGCCAGGGCCATGTAAAGAGTGCAACCAAGCTCAGACCACTGTGCTGTGAGAAGTCCGATGAAGAACTTAAGTGCAGATGCTCTGACTGCCAGAACAACGAGTGAGCCCCCTCACACATCCAGCCCAGTCAAGCCTTCAGATGACTGCATCCTGCTGCCCTCTGACCGCAACCTTGTGGGAGACCCCAAGTGCAAAGCACCCAACTCAGACCAGAGTATCAGTGACAATAGCAAACTGTGGCTTTAAGCTTCTAAGTTTTGTGGTGGTTTATGATGGAGCAATGGAAAACCAGAACAAGATGCTTTGGAACAGTGTCATAATTCCTCTTATCATCTCTATGCAATTCAAGGTATATTAAGAAACATTTATAAATGCTTCTAGAAACACTGAAATACAAGCAAACAGGCTCTAAATTGTTTTTGTTCGCCTCCAAAGACTAACTCAAAGGTTTCTATAGTATATATATTTACAGAATGTAAATACATGCATAGCTTATGATAATATAAATCTTTTGAACAGTTTAAGTGAAACAAATTATTAAGTATTTAAGGCACACTCTACATAGCACTTCTGACTTCTCACATACTTCAAATGTGAGCTACTTAGGAAACTGAGACAATAATAACCAGTTGCTGAAATACATAGTGATTACAACAGAAAAAAAAGTAAATCTTTTAGGATGTTTATCCCCTATTAACCTCAAATCAAAAAACATTTGAGGTTTCTTCAAACAATAGGTTGGTCTTTAAACAAACATGCATTGTAAAGATTATATTTTAACACAAGGGTGCACTGTTTCCTTAATTACTTTAGTTGAAACACTCTCAACGTCTTCAGAAGTATCTTTTCTTACTAATAAAGCCAAAGATATGCGGAACTGTGACTAGGAGGAAATCAACTTCAGAACACACATAAAGACGACAGTCACGAAAGAGGACTTATCCAATATCTGGTCTCACAGTGTATTATACAAACAGGAGAGCCCTAAGAGCTAGTAAGTCTGTGCCCCCTTTGTACCTAGGACACACAAAACCTAGGGAAGAGTTCTTTTAACGAGGCATTAATCTGTTTTCCACCGCATGTTTCCACCCCAATCTCTAGTGCATCAGTTGTATCCTCTATATGTTTTTGCAAAATGCCACCTGGCCAGTTACTCCAAGTTGATTAAAAAAAAAAAAAAAAAAAAAAAGAACAGGGTAAAAATACTAAAGTTTTAAATGAGATTTTAATTTACATATTTTGGCAGAGGTTTTACTTTTATAATACAAGACTTGAAATTATAGACTTGATAAAATAGATAAGTGTTAATATCTATTTAATATAGCAAACACAACCACATGCCTAAGTATAATGCTCTGCAATACTGCTTGAGGAGTAATAATGCCCTAGACCAGAATTCTTAACCCATAGTACACACATGGCCTTCAGCAGGTGAATAAAATCCAAACACTGTTGGCAACACTGCACCTGTCACTATATTTGTGTACATCTGGGGGAGCAGAGCATGAGCTCTAGTTTACATCAGGTTCCTGGGGCCAGGATCATGTGACTCCCGAGAGGTTAAGAACCATAGATTAGATTTCTAACACAAGAACAGCCCAATAAAAAAAGCATTCCAATATGCCCTGTTTGTCACTGTCAAGAGAAATGTTATACACATGTCTTAGAAAAAAGGAGATTCTCCATAATAGGTGGTAGATAATTCCTGGACCACCCTGTACTTTTTTACATGTATGAAGTCCAATAAACTTACATAATATTCTTAATGTTGAAACTACACTGATGTTGAAAATAAAAAATGTTTAAAGAAATTTATGATTTAAGATGATTAATGACTGCTTTTATGAAATTATACATTCCTGCTATAGAAAATCCATTATACTGGGTTTTTTACTGCTGTGTAAAAAACTGCCTCAAACATAGTGGCTTAAAACAGCACTATATTATCCTATCTTGTGGTTTTGACGGTTGACAGAGTTCAGCATTCTGCTGAATGGTTCTCACTTGGGGTGTGCCAGTCAAATGTCACTGGGTCTGGAATCACCTAAGGGTTCCTTCACTCACTGCCTGGCACCTGGCTGGAATGGCAGGAAGAGTGGGGGGGCTGCTGAAACCTCTTTCTCCTGAACTAGCTTGGGCTTTACCGCAGCATGCCAGTCTCAGGAGGGCTGGATTTCCCCCACAGCAAGTGCTCAAGATACTAAGGCAAAAGCTGCAAGGACTCTTATGACACAGCCTTAGAAGTCTAATGGTAACATTTCTGCTGCATTTTACTGATTATATGAGCTGCTCATTTTTAAGGAGAAGAAAACAAGGGTGTAAATTCTGGGCAGCATAGTTCATTAGGGGCTCTCTTGTCAGACCAGCTACCAAACATGCTAATATTTGGATGTGATTTCTGCCCGGATATTGTCTATTCATATGTAACTGTATGGCAATTTTAAGCATACCACAAAGAGTTTTTTAACCTGTGTTTTTGGTTCACCATCATATTTGAGCAATTTCCTATGGCATTATTTATTTCAAAACATTTTACTCATTTTAATACCAAATTTTATACATGGATTTATAAATAATTATCTTGTCTGTAATAATAACTGACATACTTTGAGTGCTTATTTTTGCCAAACACAAATCTAAGACCTTTACAACTAGTAATGTATTTAACACTTACGATACCAACCCTGTGAGATGGGACCTATATTATTGCCACTTTGCAGTTTAGAAAACTGAGAAACAGAGAGGCTAAGGAACCTGCCCAAAGTCACGAAGCCAGAATGTGGCAGAGCCAGGATTTGAATGCAGACAGAACTTGTGCAACAGTCCTCTCCAATGATAAGGCATTTGAGCACTGAATTACTTTAAGGACACCAGAAATCCTCCCTTCTCTCTCTCTCCCTCTCCTTCTCTCTCTCTCTTTTGTATGTGGTACATTGTTACATACTATCACAGTTCAAGGGCTTTGGGACTGATTGGAAATCGAGTAAGTGAAGAGTTTGAGACTGGAGCAAATCAAGTTAGATTTCTGTAGAGGTAAAAACGTATCTACTGACATGCATTCTAATTCTAATCATAGCATCTAGAACTGGAAGGGGCCTTCGAAATCACCTACTTTAGCCCTGTCCTGATAAAAATGAATTAGTAGATTTCAATGAGTAAATTCTAAAGATGAGTACAGACTACAAATTTTGCTGAAAACTAGTTAGTGACAAATTTGAGAACGGAATAAATACAGTGCTCCAGACTAAACTTTATGTAACCTCATCACTTAGATAATGTAAGTGTTGTATTATGTAAGTTGCTTACATGTCTTGTTTTAGATCGAAATTATCTGGTGATTAGTGTCTGTGAAAGAAAAAATAACACATTCAGAAGAAGCAGAGGTCAAGTTCCTGAAGTGGTATACCGATTTTGCTATATAATTACTGAATAATGGGCTTTTCCTCAGAATTTCTATAGGAGTACATTGTAGTTACTAAGCTGAAGTTATCTATGCAATTATCTAGAAAGAGAGATCTTATATTGGGATAGGAAAAACAAAACAAGTGTATTACATTAAGGAATAAATATTGTTTCCCTTCCTGGAACGCACTGTCCTCCCTTTGCTGATTAGGACTGTCTGTGGCTTGTCACAAGGCCATGTTCTCTGTTTAAAAAAAGGAGGGGGAGGAGTGCCTAGGTGGCTCAGTCAGTTGAGCATCCAACTTTGGCTCAGGTCATGATTTCGAGGTTCATGAGTCTGAGCCCTGCCCTGCATCGGGCTCACTGTTGCCAGTGCAGAGCCTACCTGGGATCATCTGTACCCCTCTCTCGGCCCCTCCCCCGCTCATGCTCTCTCAAAAATAAAATAAACATTAAAAAAAACCAAACCAACCAAACAAAAAACAAGGCAGTGTTCTCTGTGCAGCCCTTCCCAGGCACAATGCCTCTGAACACCAGGGGTGACAGTCATCATACTACATAGTAATAAACACTTGTAGCAAGTGTGTTTGTGTATTTTTCTTTCTGAGACTGAGATCTTTCAGAAAAGGAACTGTCTTTGCATTTTTTACATTCTTGATGTCAGGCAAACAGTAGAGGATTAATAATTGCAGATGTGTGTGTGTATAATAATTGCAGTTTCAACTGCACGAAACTTACCAGTTGATCATAAAGACTGGAGTTGGCAAACCACAGCCTGCAAGCTAAGAAAGGTTTTCACATCTTAAAATGGTTATGTAAGTTTCTACTTAAGGCCTGTAATTTTTATTTTCTGGACCTTTGAGGAAACACTTGCCGATCCCTAATATAAATATAGTATTTCATAATTATAGGTCAGGAATAATAAACAACAAACAGTTATAACTTAGTATTAGAAAATACCAAGAATAGGGATGCCTGAGTGGCTCAGTCGGTTAAGTGTCCAACTTTGGCTCAGGTCATGATCTCGCAGTTCCCAAGCTCAAAACCTGCACTGAGCTATGTGCTGACAGCCCAGAGCATGAAGCCTGCTTCGGATTCTGTGTCTCCCTCTCTCTCTGCCCCTCCCCGACTTGCACGCTGTCTCTCTCAAAAATAAATAAGCATTAAAATAAATAAGTAAAAAAGCACCAAGAATAATTCATTCATTCATTAATTTGAGATACTGTTTAAAGAGTATAGTCTCTCAAGCAGAATGAATATTAAAAAATCATCAGTGGTAGAACTGCCTTCTGAAAGATCATATAAATACCTTTACGTATTTTCTCATCACAGTAGATCCCCAGGCATGATGTACTTGCCCCTCAATTATTCTCTGGCCTGGGTCCTCTAACAGTCTATTCTACCAAGGCAGAAGAACGTTCTCCTCACTCTGCCATCTTGTTAAAACAAATCTAAATATGCCTTTGCCATTGTCTTTATGATTCTGGCAGACTTTATTTTTAGTCTCTGAATAAAATGTTTTCAGGCTCATTTGGTTTGCTTATTAATAAAGCAACACACGGGTCATAGCAGACACTGCAAGCCTAGGGCTGAAAGCTAACGGCTGGTAATATTTTCCTTGTTAATGTCAGAGGTAAGAGAAAGATCCAAGAAATGCACATGATGAAATGATGACATCATCAAAAGGACCTAAAGAGCTTGTGGCCCAGGATGAATAAAGTCACTACTGCCTAAACGCGGCCTTACAAATTAGCTGCACAAGGAACAGGATATTTTCCTTGGTACAGCAAAGTAAAGATGCCTCCAGGTACAACCTGGGACAAGTTTTAGGGTCTTGCTTCAAAGAGATATACTGTAAGTTTCGTCTCAAATAATTTTAAATATTGCTTGCGAGGCACAAAACCATCTTGGAAGGGTTTGTTTTCACCAGAGGAAGCAAGCCCACTGATGATTCTGACTTGAAACCTTTAGCCTCCTCCAGAAGAAAGAAGCTGGAAAAAATGAGAATATGGGATACCTTGGGGTAAAGAAGGCTCGCAGAGGTGCTAGGGTTTGTTGCTTTTAAAAGTTACCATGGACTTCTCTAGCTTTGAGGCACACGGAGATCGGAGATAGGACATAATAACAGGAACAAAGGAGTCATAAGGCAGACTTGGGGTGCATTTAGGACAAATGTCTTTAAAAAACCCTGCTTCCCATGAGGACTCAAGTGCTCAAATAGAACTTTCATTGTGTTTCTTCTAACCTGGTTTTTCTCCTGGAGTATGCAGCCTAACAGATTGTCAGACAGCAGACACACTGTCAGACAGTATACACGCACTGCACTGGGTTCAGCTCCCAAATGAACATAAATAATCGATTCATTATGGGAACCCAGCCCCATTCTACAAGAATCCATCATGAGACAGAGGAGAGGAAGCCTGAGGACGTCGCTGGTAGAACCTGGTTCCTAACATGAGTTGCGGCCTCTGTAAGGAGTGGACATGCTCACAGGGAGAAGACAGTGGGCACTGGGGCAGGAAGGTGCACAGGTGAGGGACGCTGGGTCTGGCTGGCTTCCAGAGGATACTCTGCTCTCAGCAGGACTGTTCACCTTCTCCATCTATTTTCTTCTCTAGCCTGATTCCTTTTACTTCTTTCACTCTATTTCTTACCAATTTCACTAATACAAACCAGCTTCTCTATCTTGGCTACTGTTCTGAGCTAACAAACATTTAATCTTTTAAGGTGACAATCATATGTATTTTTTAAACACTTAAATATACTTTTAAAACTGAAAATCAGGAAATAATTCTGCTGGGTTAACATAAAAAATCAAAAATGATGTTAAGGATTCAGTCTTTGCATATATATAACATATGTATTCTTAAGGTTTTGCAAAAAAAAAAAAAAAAAAGGCAAGGTGAGCATTCAAGAGAAGGTGAGATTTGGACTGGGCCTTGGTTACTGAGGAACATTCAGCATGTGGTGAAGGGGAGGGAACAGCACCCAGCAGAGAACAGCAGACGAAAAGGTAACAGAGCAGGAACTGCAGGGAGATCAGGGGCTCAGAGCCCACGTGAACCCTGAGTGGAAGGCCAAGGTTGTTCTTACTGCCAAAACCACAGGACGGGGCTGTCCCCAGGCACTGCTTCTGCTTAGAATGTTTGCTGTTCAGCCCATCCCACTTTTAACCTTAAGCTATGACCTCAAACCCAATTTCTTCTCTGCTTTTCTCAATTCCACAAAGCTTTTGGGAGTTAGCTCAATTCCCATTTTTTCTAGGTTTTTTTTTTCTCTCCCTTCAATATGCCAACTACCACATTCCTGTTCACGTACTCCCACTCTTGTTCATATATTCTTCTTCATTCATTGCATAGATTTTTACCTTCCCCGTAAGCTCCGTAAAGCAATTTTCTTTGTGCCATTATAGTGATTGCCAGTAGAGTAACCAGATTCTAGAAACACAGAACACATTCAGTAAAGGCAATACCATTACCACTTCTCTTGAGGTCAAATATAGTCATTTGAAATCTTAGTGAGTATATAGCATTATATGGTTTAATAAAATAAACCATATGTTCTGTAGTCAAAGGTAAACTTAATTTCTGCTTAGTCTAAATGAGGCCTATTTATCATAAATTTTAGTTAAATGGAATCTCAAGGCTAAACGTCTTAGAAGTAGTGTAAGTGGTGGTGTATATCTAGTGTACATCTTCAATCCTTCAGAGAACAAGGTACAACAAATCTGTTGTAAGCAGAAAACAGGTCTAGTTATTAAGGCAGAGATATGACAAGTTCCCAGAAGACCTGAATAAAGCAACCTTGTAATAATCTATTTACTGATGGAAAACTATGGGGCACCTGGGTGGCTCAGTCTGTCTAGTGTCTAGTGTCTGACTCTTGATCTCGGCTCAGGTCATGATCTTATGGTTTTTGTGAGGTTGAGCCCCGGGGTCAGGCTCTGTGCTGACAGTGCAGAGCTGCTTGGGATTCTCTCTCTCTGTTCCTCCCTGCTTGTGCTCTCTCTCTTCCCTTCCCCCACTCACGCGTGCATGCTCTCTCTTGGTCTCTCTGTCTCTCTCTCTCAAAATAAATAAACTTAAAAAAAAAAGACAAATTATATTCTAACTTTCTTTTGACCTAGAAAAAAATCTGTTAAGAACTCATATGACATAAGCAATCAGACTATTTCTTTTTGAAAGGAAAGGAGCTGTCAACATAAATCCAGAAATCCTGAGAGCCTGGAATTACTCAATACCCAAGAAGAAAACATTCAACATTCAATTTAAATGAGGCAAATATTTTACTCACAGTGTTTTGCAAATGTTAGTGATAAATACTCCATGAACTATGTGTACTCAATGAAGAAAAATACGAATGAAAGGAAATAACACCAGACCTCACAGATGCCCAGGAACAGTGCAATTTACCTGAGAACTATGACAAATGTTCTTCCTTCCTGATAATAACTCCACTTAAAATTTCAAAAGTTTAATTTAAATGTCTCATGCCAACAAATTAAAAAAATTTTTTTTATGTCTTTATTTTATTTTGAGAGAGAGAGCAGAGTGTGAGCGGGGAAAGGGGCAGAGAGAGAGACGCAGAATCTGAAGCAGTCTCATTCCAGCATATTAAATCATTATGGAACAGAGTAGGAGGGAAGGGAGAAAAGAATTCATGATTTGTAGATAACTTCATTAAGTAATAGCTGTTGCTATTGATTTAAGGAGAGTGGTTATTCCATTCCTACTGAAAAATTTTCAAAGGACAGAGCAGTTTTGCATGGAGCAGACACACACACACACACACACACACACACACATAACACACACACACACACACACACAAACACGCACACACACACATTAAAGGATGTGGTCCTGGGTGGCCCAGATACAAATAGGGCAGTCTTGACTCAAGTCTCAGTTGTGCCCTTGGTTGTCTGCTGGCTATGAAATGATAATAATAGAAGCGATCTCATGTTATCATTTGGATTAAAGACAATAAGATACATGGAGCACTTAGTACTGTGCTTGGCGCATAGTAAACGCTCTCTGTTAATTAACCTGGCTTTAGCACAGTTAATCGACTGTGAAATGCTATGAGCTACACTGCATCACAGAATCACCCTGCATGGGTCCAAAATGCAAGGTTCCCCTTATCCAAATGGCACTTACTTTCAAAACGAATTAAAAAAAACCCCAAAAGTTCTACCGAGGGGGAGGCGCTTCCAGGCCAAAACCCAGAGCTGGACAGCACACTACTCCGTTATGTATACTTTCTCACAGAGCACCGGGCAGAACCTCAGGGACCACAAAACCCCACCCTTTCACTGCTTAGGTGGAACAGCAAGGCCTAGAGAGGCTGTCCTGCCTGTCACAGATAATAAGGAAACGGCATGATGGAGTGAAAATCCTGTTTTCCTGGTCCTTTCCTTCCACATTCCTTACTGTTTACTTCTATTAGCCTCATTGTTTTATACCCTAAATTTAGTAAGGTCTTTTAAAGACTTTTTGTAAAGATAATGCAGTTAGTGCAAATAAATACTTTTTAATCTTTTACAAATATAAATCAGAATGAACACAAAAAAAAGTAGTTGGTTTACTCCTAAAGAAATATGCAGAATCACTATAGCTATTTTTCCAAATTATTCCATATATTTGAGAAATTCCCTTTGGGAAATGAAATCCAGCAAGCCTGGACACTCTGTATGGCTGTGTGAAGGGTGCGGGGCTCTGGACAGATAAGCCAGAGCTCTTCACCCAGAGCTATTTCAACCTGCCAGACAACAAGGAAATTATCCTTCCATAGTAAAATGTCATTTTAAAATTATCGTGTAATTACCTAATATAAGAAAACATCATGCTCTTCCAAACTTGAGATACTGGAGAAAAGTCTGAAGTATTCTCTGAATACTACTCCCAAATTCTGTCCTTTCCCCTTTTGGCCCTTGAGGGGTAACACTGTTGTCCTTTTGGTGTGTATCTTTCCAAGTAAGTTTTTATAGATGTGCAAGCACATATATGTTATTCATATGGTGGTGTATACTTTTCCAGTAAGTTTTTATGTACTTACATACATGCATATGTATTTTATAAAACAGATTTTCTGCAGTTTGCTTTGTTCACTAGACAGCAGGAGTTGGGAGGTCAGCCATGTACTTACAGATGCATGTACGACATGCCTGCCATGCATCATTCTAGTTGCTAGAGACATGGGAATGAACAAAAGCCAAGCTCCTGCCCTCACAGAGCTTACATTCTAGAGATTCTTCATTCTTTTCAACCATGGCACAGTAATCCATGTATGAATATACCACAGATGGCTATGCCAGTCCTTTACTGAAGAGTTTTTTTTCATGATTGCAAATTTTAGGGTAAATATCATTGTGTGTGATTTCTTGTGCAAGGTATTTCTCCAGGGCTTACTCCTACATATGAGACTGCTGGGTCACTGCAGATGTACGCCTCTAATTTTTTAAAGGTTTTATTAATTTAAGTAATCTCTGGACCAAGCATGGGGTTCAAACTCACAACCCCGAGATCCAGAGTCGAATGCTCTTCCGACTGAGCCAGCTATGTGCCCTTGTACATTTCTAATTTTAGTAGATACATCGACTTTCCTTCCAGAGTGGTTATAACACTTGCAGCACAGTATGTGTACACCCTTGCACAACACTCTCACGGAGCATACTAGCAGACATAATTTTTGCCAATCAGCTAGATGAAGATGGGCATCCATTCATTATACCTTGCATTTCTGACTCAAAGTAGAGCATCTTTTTGTACCTTTATCAGTCATCATCTTTCATTCCTTTTGAATTCTATAATATAGAAGGGTGGGAGTGAAGCACTCACCAAAAAAAAAAAATGTTGAAATCAACTGGGTGAGCTGAGAGTTACTTGTGCCAAATTATTTATTATAAAAATTCAACAAACACACTCTATAAGAGCACTTGGCAAATGCCAGTATTATTAACTCCTCAATTATTTCTCATCCCACCAAAAGCCTTCAGGCTCATAGCCTGAAGTGTATCATTCTCTCTTATCCAACTATTCCCCTGCGGGAACAAATTGCAATCACGTTGCCCAAAGTGAACGAGGTCAAAGGTTACCATCTTCAAGGTGTTCTCTTGCATGGGTCTATGGAGAGTTGGGAGTGGGAACATTTGATGATGACTCTGTATGTGTGTGTGTGTGGGGGATGTCTGTGGCCTAAATCTGTTAGGTTAGTTACTCCCTACTAGCTTTTTCCAAAAGCTAAATTGTGATTATTATTATAGATGATAAGTGATCTTCCCCCCCCCACACAAAAAATCCTGACAAACTCAAATATTAGTGAAGATATTGAAAATATAAAATATCTAGAACTCTCCCCACACTGTAGGAGATGGAAAAATTGTTTGGCACTATTTACTAAAACTAAACATCCACACACTTACCCTGGAATGCAGCAATTCTACTCTTAGGTACAGATCTGAGAAGACTGAAAATACGTACACAAAATACACACACGTGATGTTCATGAAGCATTATTTGTTAATCGTCCCCAATTTAAATTTACCCAAATGTCTATCAATGATTACACAAGTTGTCTAGAATCATTACATGAATTGTGGTATAGCCATAATGGTATATTGTACAGTAATGAAAATCAGTAAATTACTGCTATGTTCACCAATATGGATGAATTACAGAAACGTAATGTTGAAGAAGCCGGACATAAGAACACACATACAGCCTAATTCTACTTACATAAAGTTAAAAATCAGACAAAATTAGCCTTTGGTGTTAGATGTTCCTACAGGCAAGGGATCTTGGCTGAAAGGGAGCGTGAAGAGGGCTTATGGGGACTGAAAATATGTTCATGTTTAACAGTATTTGAGAACAGTAATTATAAACAGCTGACACACTATTTTCATGCCCATAAAGATGAATCCAAGAAACTGAGGAGAAACAAGTGTGATATCAGATATTAAAGAGTCACATCAAAAGAAAATCTATGTAACTACACTGAAAGGCTGTTCAGTGTTAAAGAGCAAGCATTTGGTAATTTGGTTTGTTCAAATTTACAGTAAATAACATTTTAGATCAATTTCACTATTTCCTGTCTCCCAGCATAAAAAGTGTTTTTTCTAATATCATAATCGGTGGAAGATAGTTGTCTCTTAAACTTAATTAAAAGTATTTGTTTTAAAAAGTTAAAAGCTGTGTTAGAAGAAAAAAAGTTTCTGATGAGATAGCACCCCTACTTCTTTTCTGAATTTTTATATTACTGCTAGTAATATCTGTTACTTTGGTATTTTCCTCATGGCTTGAGATTTTCCAGTTAAGGAACTGTTAAGATAATTGAAAACTGTCACTCCTTTTAATTTCTTCCATACAGCTTCTAAATTCAGTTGTTCAATTTAACAACAGTAATGAAAACAGCTGTCGTTTTAATATTATGTTTATCTGCAATGCATTATGAATTTATAAAGCACACTTCCCTTTTTCCCTGACTATAATCTCAGAATTCCAGTCTGAGTCAAAAGGAAACATCACGTGACTAGATTTTTGTTTGGCTCTGTACATATCACTCGATCCTGATTTAAAGTGTCATTGAACTTTGCAGGCTTCAAATAAGATTTGTATCTGTAAAAGAAAACAGCTCTTTGTTTTTAGAATTAAAGAAATAAACGTCTTGCCAATAATAATATTCTAAAGATTCTGTTTCTTAAAGGTAGAATCAAAGGCACATGGATCACTCTCCTCTCATTTCTGCCAAGAAGAGTATAGTGAACTAAGCTCAGTGAATTTTACTTTTTAGCACTGATCTAAGATCTAAGAGCTTTAAATTTAAGTGGGTCATAATTATATATATATATATGTTTTATTTTAGAGAGAGGGGTGAGGAGAGGGGCAGAGGGAGAGAGAGAGAATCTTAAGCAGGCTCCCCTCTCAGCATGGAGCCCGTCACGGGGCTCGATCCTTGTGGGATCATGACCTGAGCCAAAATCAAGAGTCAGACGTTCAACCAACTGAGCCATCCAGGCACACCTAGGTGGGTCATAGTTTAGAAGGAACTTTGTGCTGCCTACTTATATATTCCAAATATCCTAAGAAAAAAATGTTCTCAAAGATAATTCTTCTCTAAAAGAATGGCCAAGTGTGGCCAAGCAATGTTGAGAGCTAACATACAAGAGGAACCTGCATTACAATGGAGGAACCCTACACTGTTTAGACCCATGCTGTCTAACACGGTGGTCATTAGCCACGTGGAGCTATTTAAAGCTAAATTAACTAAAATTAAATAAAAGTTTAAAGTCAGTTCCTGTAACATCCCGGCTACATTTCAAGTGCTCAACAGCCTCACGTGGCTAGTGGCCACCACACTGGGCAGCACAGATACAGAACATTCCAACATTGAGGAAGGTCTATTGGCTAGCACTCCTCTAGGTTAACTTCGGTCCACCATTCCTAAAATTACCAGCCGTGGCTACATACAGCGACAATGTGACCCTGGATCAAAATAGCAAGCAAACATGATTCGGTCCAGAAAGAGAGCATTTTTAAAAGTAAAAGTAATAATTATAATCATGAAACCATGCCAAGGCTGCAGTGTGGGCCAGTAGGGGAAACACTGTGCCCAGAATCAGGAGGCTCAGGTTTCACACTTGTGTTTTAGCTGTGTGTTCTTGTCCTCACTGATCCTCATGGCCATATGTTACCTTCCCCACTTCATGGGAGGGATGGAGGACAAACATGCCTAAATGAGAAAAGGTTTTGGAGAGTCATTTAGCACATGTCATTTATGCTATTACTTTTATGTAAGATACCCACTTTGGGTATCATCAGTAAACCTGAATTGGCCAAATGCTCATTAGGGTCCCCAGATTGAAAAGCACTACTGGGTTGATTCCATAGTCACTGGTCATATTAGGGAAACTTGATTGGTTCTTTTATTATCACTAAGAGATTAATACCATTTAAGATTATAGAACACTGATGTCTATATAATACAGTAATTCTGAATTCAAATTCAGTTTCTATAATGTACCATGTTCAAATATATAATTATATACAGTGCTAGATGCTTGGAATGAATAAAGAACAATGTTTACTGAAATAAAGATGGTTAAGTATCATGGCTAAAGCTAGAAAGCTGAGTGCCACAGAGGAGACAGTTCTAGTTACTTAAAACTTTTTAATCCTCTACTGTATTGTTCCTCCAAGGTTTTACCATTCTGAAAGGTCCTTCCCTCTTCCATTCCTATTCAGTACATACCAGTTGTATTACCTGCACAAAAGGGATATTTGCCATAGTACTTCACTGGTTTTCTCTTCTCTCCTAAGAAAATAAACCAAATAGGGAACCTTCCAGACCTTGGTTAGAAGAAAGCACATATAAGCTGTAAAGGAAGCTCTTCTTCTGACCAGGTGGAGGAAGCAAAGGGGACCAACAGTGGATTTCCTCACAAGAGAAAGTAAACCTGGTCTGTCAAGGTGAAGAACTATATGTGATACACTTTCCTCTTTAGTTGGAAACCTAAAACTACTCCAAGCTAGTAGGAGGAGAGATGAAGTAAGATTGATAAAGGATGTTAAACATTATCATGAGAACGAAGTTGCAGATAGACCCCATGAATAACCTTTAAAAATGAGTAAGACAGGGGTGCCTGAGTGGTTCAGTCAGTTAAGCGTCTGACTTCGGTTCATGTCATGATCTCGCAGTTCGTGGTTTCGAGCCCCACGTCAGGCTCTGTGCTGACAGCTGAGAGCCTGGAGCCTGCTTCAGATTCTTTGTCTCCCTTTCTCTCTCTTCCTCCCCTGTTCACACACACACACACACACACACACACACACACTCTCTCTCTCTCTCTCTCTCTCTCTCTCTCAAAAATAAAGATTAAAAAATATTTTTTAAATTAAGAAAGATATAATAGAGCTTGATGATATATCTTATGGATAAAATGACCATTACTACAAGAGTGTCTCAATTTAGCTATGGCTAAATATGTTTACTTCGGGGGGGGGGGGAGGCAGAAGGAGAGAGAGAGATAATCTTAAACAGGCTCCATGCTGAGTGGATGCGGGGCTCAATGCCATGACCCTGGGATTACAGCCTGAGCCGAAATCAGTAGTCAGACGCTCAGTGAGGCACCCCTAGCTGTGGCTTTTCAAATAAACTGTTCACTTTAGAATAATTTTAGATTTATAGAAAAATTGAAAAGACAGTGCAGAGCACTCCCATGTATCTTACAACTGTTTCTGCTATTAACATCTTACAATACTACGATATATTTATCACAATTAACGAAACAATATTGATACACTATTAACTAAAGTCCACGCTTTGTTCATATTTCCTTAGTTTTAACCTAATTTTTCTTTTCTATCCAGGATTCCATCCAGGATACCATATTACATTTAGTGGTCGTGTCTACTTAGGCTCCTCTTGGCTGTGACAGTTTCTCAGACTTTCCTTGTTTTCATGATCTGACAGCTTTGAAGAATACTGGTCAGGTATTTTGTAGAGTGTCCTGCAACTGAGACTTATCTGATTTTTTTTTTTTTTTCATGGTGAGACGGGTATCATGGGTTTTTAGGAGGAAGACCACAGAGGTTAGGTACCATTCTCAATACATCACATCCAGGGTAAATCCTATCAATATTAACTTACTATTTATGTTGACCTTGATCACCTCGCTGAGGCTATGCTTGTCAGGTTTCTTCACTGTGAAGTTACTCTTTTTCCCCCTTTTCCAAACTATACTCTTTGCAAGGAAGTCACTATGTGCACTATCCCACAACTAAGGAGTCAGGAGTTATATTCCACAGCCTCAAGTGTGAAGCGTCTGCATAAATTACTTGGAATTCTTTTGCATAGGAAAGTAGTCCCTTTCCCCATTTATTTATTTGTTCAATCATTTATATCAGCTGACTCACTGATATTTCTTTCCTACTTTGGGTCTTTGGGTTATAATCCAATACTACTTTATTTATTTTGTTCTCAAATTGTTCCAGCTGTTGCCATTGGGAGCTGTTATTTGATTCCTGTGTCCCTTTGATATACTCCATCATCATCATCCTTATTTTTTGAGCACTTCTTTACTTTCTGGTTCCCAGGCTAAGGATGTGACAGGCTCATCTTGTATCCTGCCTGCCCCAGTCCTAGAGTCAGAGATGTCTCCAAAGAGCCCTAGTTCATCTTACTGAAAATGGTATTAGAAGCTGAGATCTGGGTGCTGAGTGCTTTCTTCAATTTTTAAAGGTGCTTTCAAATACACACTTCTCTTATTTCCACAACCTTTTTGACTAATGGGTAAACTTAGGTTCAGAGTAATTACAGGGTTTGGTCAAGATTAAGACTAATAATGGCAATGTTGGGAAAAATTCAGTCTTTTGATCAAGACAGTTCAAAGTCCTTCTGCTACCTGATGTCTTTTGGGTAAGGACATGGCATTAAAGACCTGATTAACAACGTGCTGGAAAAAGGAAAAAAGAAAAAAGGTACTTCCGGAAGATAGTCCTTTCAGGAGGACTTAGCAGGGCTATCTGACAACTCTCCTAATTACCTGGAAGAAATCACTGGAGATTCTGTCCTATGTAGTAGAATGAAGTCTTTAATTATATTACAGCAGTGGTTCTCAACTGGGGTTGACTTCATTATCCGCACCTCCCAACTCCTGGACATTTGGTAATGTCTAGAGATTTTTGTTAGGTAGGGAGTGTGCTGCTCCTGGTATCTAGTGGACCGAGGCTAAGGATGCTTCAAGTATACTACAATGCACATATCTCCCCAACAAAAAATTTCCAGTTCACATTGACAACAGTGCTAAGAATGAGAGACCATATAGCCAAAAGAATGACCATTATGGGAGCTTCACCCAATTTTTACAGCGTTTCTATTCTTGCTGAATTACTTTTCTGTTGGTGGCTATGAGGCATAATAATGAAAAACTGATTCTGTAACCTCATGAGTTAGCCTATCAGAAGAAAAAGTCCCCCATTTTGGTTAAGGAATATGGCTCACAATCAGTTAAAAGAAACTCCCCCGGTTCTTATGTATGGGACAAACAGGAGTACACTTACTAAGTTACCTGAGTCACTTAGGGCATGAGCAGAGCAACAGTTTTCCTCAAGTATGAGCAGAGTTACAGGTCATCAGCTGGAAAAGGAAAGGCCATATCCACGTACGCCATCGTTTACTGGGCAAACTGACTGTTGTCCTCTGGCTCAGGAACAAATCAGTAAGGTGGCTGGGGGAATCTGCCAATGAATCTACCTTACCAAATAGATGGCTGTGACCCAGAAACTGTTGTTCACTGCTCAACGACCACAATTTGGAGAGGAAGTGAGTGACTGAATGCCTGTCTGTTGATGTAGTCAGTGACCACCCAACAGTTTGACAGAAAAGGGAACCCTTTTGTTTACCAAGATCTTTCTTGGAAGCTTTAGAAAAAGCTTGCTCACTCCTGCTACTAACGATGAAGGACATTTTTTGAGCAAAGCTATGTGTGCCCTGGGGCCATACACTGCCACTGCCTTCTCTGAAAAAATACAGAGAAGCTTACAGGAGCAATATAATAGAGGTGGTTCTATTTTGGAAGCTCTTGATGACACAGACACGTGCATGTACTCAATGCACTATAATGTCTGGTACCTGAGACTGCTTATCATTAGTAGCAACAGTAAAGAACCAATGCTTACTTAGTGTTCCTATGCGTCAGTCCCTGCGCAAAGTGCTTCACACATTATCGTGTTAAATCCTCAAAAGGAGCCTATCAGACAAGTACCACTATGAAACTAAGTGAACCCAGGTTCACTTTCATGTGCAGAATTTAAAAGTAATCATGTCAATTGGCCAAAGCTAAACCACTGGGAAGTAGTAGAGCTGGTATCTTAATCTCTAATATTCTAAATTCAAAACTTGGCTACCTTTATCATTGTATGATATTGTTCTTCATCCTCATCATAGCCACTGAAGTTACTATTAACTACCACATCATGGCTGTTTGTTCTTGAGTAAGAAGTTGCCGTGGCCGAGGTGGAAGAGGTTGTTGCCTGCTTTCTCCTCTAGGATTTTGATGGCTTCCTGTCTTACATTTAGGTTTTCCATCCATTTTGAGTTTATTTTTGTGTATGGTGTAAGAAAGTGGTCCAGGTTCATTTTTCTGCATGTCATTGTCCAGTTTTCCCAGCACCATTTGCTAAAGAGACTGTCTTTATTCTGTTGAATGGATATTCTTTCCTGCTTTGTCAAAGATTAGTTGGCCATACATTTGTGAGTCCATTTCTAGGTTCTCTATTCTGTTCCATTGATCTGTGTGTCTGCTTTTTTTAAAGAAGTTTTCTTTAATGCTTATTTTTGAGGGAGGGAGGGAGGGAGGAAGAGAGAGGGAGAGAGAGGGAGAGAGAGGGAGGGAGGGGAGGAGAGAGAGAGAGAGAGAGAGAGAGAGAGAGAGAGAGAGAGAGAGATACAGAGCATGAGCATAGGAGGGGCAGAGAGAGAGGGAAACACAGAATCAGAAGCAGGCTCCAGGCTCTGAGCTGCCAGCACAAAGCACAAAGTCCGATGTGGAGCTCAAACTCACAAACTGTGAGCTCATGACCTGAGCTGAAGTTGGATGCTTAACCGACTGAACCACCCAGGCTCCCCTCTGAGTGTTTGCTTTTGTGCCAATGGCTATTTATTCTTAAGATGGATGACAGAGGTAAAGGTAGTGGGGGTCAAGAATGCTAAGAGTTATTCCACCCAGTTTTTCTAAGAACTCATTTCTGCTTAGCTTTTCAAATCACACAAAATGATAACCAGATATGTAGCAGGGAAAATCAAGGCCTTTCTGTGGGATTTGTAAAAAGTTTGGTTACAAGTCTCTTATGGACAACATAGCGTTGTCTACGAATTATGGTTTAGGACAAACTTGATATCTATATCATTAACCAGGCAAAGCACACATCAAGTGCCCATATGCTTGTGAAAGCTCTTCCTGGATAGGGAGAGAAGACAGCAGAGGTGAGGAGGATAGCAGGCAAATTAAAAATGGAGAAAGGAGGTGTGTAGACAGGAGACCAGAGGATATCCTGTCCTGCAGGAAGAGACCCTACTTCCCACAACCCCCTGGTTCTGAGGTTGTGACTCTAACAAATAGGTACAGCTATAGGAAAGTGAGCATCCACTAGAGACTAGGTTTGCCTTCTGGAAATGACAGGAAAAAGAGCTTCTCAGGTGTTACCAGATAGGACTATGGAGAAACATGACAACTCCATTTGAGGACACCTCCAACACTAGGGTAGAAGAAAGGCAGAATGGTAAGTACCACCTCTCTGCCTCATGAAGAATAGTGCCTGGCTCAGGGTAAGCACTGTGTATTTGTTATGAACAGCATACACAAGGCCACACAAGTGGACGAGGGAAAGCTGGAGAGACTGAGGCAGCATTCCTGAGCCTGCAGAATTTAAGGCAGCAAATATGTACGACCCAGAAAGTCAGCAACATTGATAGATCCTCATAAAATGTCACAGCAGACAGGGATAAATGCTGTTTTGTTTGGTGTAATGAAGTGACTCTTCCTGTCCCCCAACCTCAAGCTTCCATATACTACAGTTTGACAAAATTTTATAGAATTTGCTAGTAAAATAAATACTTAACTGAAAAGAGAAAACTATGTTTTCTAAATCAAACTAACTGTCAATAATAGGTTGATTTGTAGTACTATTTAAATACTACTATGTACAACAGGCTAAAATTTTGATTAACCTCTTTCCTGTTTTTTGTTTTGTTTTGTTTTTTTTAGTTTTTTTTATTGGTCATTGTTTTTACAGCAATGCAAAAATATGAGAAAAATTAAGAAATATGACTAACATTTAGTAAATAACAAATGTGATTTAGGTAATATAAATAATCAGTTAAAAATGTAATTCCTGAAAGTTGTTGCTGGACGATTCGAGGTCTAAGCTATCAAGGAAGCCAGATACTTACGGAATATGATTGGCAAGTAAAGGAAAACTGTCCTTTGGTGACAGAAGCTGACTCCTGGAGGTAGCATAAGATCAGGGGATCGCAGTGATAACACACTGTCAAATTTAGCCCCGTAATATCCCCCACAGTCTTTGAGTAGGTGCTCAAACAAACACAGGGCTGGTAGATGGAAGGATGAATACCTAAGTGACCCAAGTGCTTATTACCAAGTATGGCTAGAAAGTGGGAATCTCTCCGCATCTCCACTTTCCCTCTTTCCAAACTGTGGTTCAAAACAACTCTTTTCTTTTTCTCCTAAAGTGAGTGATAGAAAAGAATTTCTCTGGGGTCTTCAATCCCCATCCATGATGCCAGAGTCTGCTCTTTGCACATCAAATTGGCTTACTCACTATTAGGTGCTATTACATGTTCAATCTTTTGTCAACACATCTGGCTGCTTAACAACTAAATCTAGTATTTTCTAAAGAATGGGTCTTCCTTATCTAGAAATTTGGGAGATGTCCCGTAGCCATCTTTCTTACCTTTAACTATGTACATGTGGGGGAGAGAGCAAGGAAATACCAAAGTAGTAATTTCAAGTGCAGTAGTATTTAAAGGCAGGATATTTGAATTATTGTTGGCATGCCTGCAATGAACCAGTCTTAAAAATGAGTATTTTAGGAATGATTTGGTCAGAATCTGGTCATGCTCAAGCTAATCTAGTACACTACTGCCACCTCTCCAATAGAAAAAAATGTTAGTAAAAATTTAAGGTAAACTCAATAGAAATATAGAGGAAATAAAATAGTGCATTCATTACATTTCTAATATTTGGGACAAGCAATATTCTCCTCTTCTACATGCTTTTTATAGTGAAATTTTGGTATAAAATCCAAACCATTTGGTAGAAGACAAACCATTTTCTAAGCAGTAGGTAATATTATTTTACTTACTAACAGATACCTGCAGTGTGCATCAAGTCTGTTTTGTTTTATAGAAATTTACTCTCTTGACATTTCAGTGAATAAGATAACTTAAGAGTTTCCACTGATCATGTAAAATTTAGTGTGACATAGGCTGACCCTAGGCTGGAAGACAAAAATGCTCTGTGCTGCTTAGTTTAAAAATAGGACAAAGAAAGTTTGGAGGGAGTGGTGAGCAGGGTTGACAGGGACCTGAGATGATTTTAGGCTCAGAGAATTATAGTGTGTCTTCTAGATTTGGGGGTGGGGTAACACATGCATGGTATCCATCTATGGCTTTTTGCTATCAGTACTGATTTTTTAAATGCTTATATCAATATAATATGTGTACTTAGTAAAAATCTACTATGATTATACAGAGTGGCTCATAATGAGAAGTAATAGGTTCTAGTCCATTCCTGCCCCTCTTCAGTACTGCTTTCAAAGGCCATCATCTTTAGCCATTTGTTTTTGACTCTTCTGATAATTTAGATTCACAAATCTATATAATAACAATCAGTTCTCAGTTCATAAGCTTCAGGCAATATCCAGGGACTTTCAACTAAGAATGAGGATTAACTTAATTCACATTATCCTTCATTATCCTTCTCCCTGCTTATAATTTTTATAGTTCCATTTAGTTTTATTCTTCTACTGGTCACTTTTCACTTTAAATAATGCACTTCAAGCTCTAGTTGTTGTTCTTTTTTCTTTCTAAAGTGTATTTATTGAAAAAGAGAGAGAGGGGGAGGGAGAGAGAGAGAGAGAGAGAGAGAGAGAGAGAGAGAGAAAATGAATGAGCGAGCAGGAGAGGGGCAGTGAGAGGGAGAGAGAGAAATCCCAAGCAGGCTCCACACTGTCAGTGCAGCTCATGACCCGAGCTGAAATCAAGAGTAAGTCACTCAGACGCCCCTCAACTTGTAGTTCTATCAGTTTCTCACTCCCTGCTATATAACACAGGCAATTAGTGACCCTACTTTCCACCAACCTGTCAACCTCCTCCTACATCCTAACTTCTGACCACCATCTTATTTTTTGTTTTCAAATTATCAACTAACCTTCCTATGCTTTGTTTATAAGTTGTTTCTAAAAATTAAAGGCAAGTAATCTGTATTTACTGTATTATGATGCATAAATATTGTTCCTAGCAGAGACAAGTAATGTGTCAGAATTATGTTTCTCTTTCCAGCGGTCTAGGATGTCTTTAAAAAAGCATATTACTAAAATGAAAGAAAGTGATTTCCTTTTCTCAGTTTTCATAATTGTTCAAAATCATGCCCCATTTTTGTTGTATTATGATTGGACCATGACACCATTGTATGCCCTTTCATCCAGAGTTTCTAATTACTTTTGTATTAGTCATCAAATCTTCAATTTCTTACAGCAAAATTGATTGTTTGCGTTCAACACATAAACATGAAAACTTCAAGATTTACTATATAGCAAGTTAAAATTAAAATAAACTTTTGAAAATGCTATTTTGTTGTTAAGTGCCTGAACAAAGATAACCTTTTGCTTATGTGTCCTCTAGCACAGAGACGAGATGTATTCCATGTGTATTAATTAGCTCCACTTATTCGGTACTTTCAGTTTATAAAACTCTGCTTGTGCGTATTATTTTATGCTCTTACTCTGTGAAGGAAGCAATCTCTTCTCCATTTCACAAATACCACAATTTAAGATTAGAGAGAGAGATTTAGCCAAGATCAGACTGTAAGTTACAAGTTTCAGATTTGAAACCAAGTTTTTGTTTTTCAAAAGCCAGCGTTCTTTGCTTCTACCCAGGTGCCCAACACTCATACTCTTTCTGCCTTTTGTTTAGAAGCAAAACATCACACTTTTTTTTTTAGAGGTTTTGTTACCAATTACAACACTCCTATGGAAAACAATATAGTACTTTCACTCTCTATTTATTAGTAGATGCTATGGGGCAGGGTTTTTTTAAGGAAACCACTGGAAAAGTTGGCAGAATTAGCAGAAAAATACAAATAAACTAAAAGCCATTACACAAAGGGCTGCTATAATAACAAACTGAATAGTCAAGAAAGGCCAAAGATTCACAAGCAGTAGCTTTCGTAAGTAATACATGGGAGTCTGTACGGCCTTGAGGTACATGTGAATCTGTACAGCACTGGGGTTATTATATTCACCTTTAATAATGTAGTGTTCAAATAAAAGGGGACAGTGATCTGAATCATACTCTGGCAAACCAACCATATCTCACAAACAGCTTCTTAGGAACAACCCTGGTATTGATTCTAAAAAGTCAAGTGCGACCAGAGACCCCTGAGGAGGAGAATGAGGTTTGAAGATGATGTGTGAGGAACCAGGGAAGTAGGCTCCCCTTCCAACAGTATGAGCACAAGGAAGCACGTTTCAGCTTACCACGGGAGGAATTTCTAACAGAGGAAATGTGCTCTGAGAAACACTAAAATACTAGTGTTTGGCCCAGATACATTCTGGTTAGTTGAAGCTTTGCAATCTCAACACAAGTATAAGGCAAAACCTGAAAATCAAGTTTCAAAATCTGAATTTCATATTTACTTTTATAACATAAAATAAATACTCTTTAATGTTAAGATTTTATTTTCGACTTTATATCAAAAGGAAAAAAGTTCAGGAAAAAATTTTTATAAACATATTAACAGGAATATAAAATCCAATTTGAGTAAGAAGAAATGTCCATTTCAAATCTTTTATTTGTACATCCTTAAACTCTAGTCCCAATTTTCTTTTTTTAAAATGATGTTGGGGGAATGTGTGTAATTCTGTAAAGTAGAAATGCATTTTATAAGAATATCTGATTATATACAACAAAGAGAATCATGCCTTTTTTTAAATATTAGCTGATACTTATTGAGAGCTCACTACATGTTAGGAACTTTGCTTAACACATTATATGCATTATCTTACAATAATATGATGGATCCCAATTTTAAATATCAGCAAATGAAGATTTATAGGGGTTAATTAATTTGCCAAACTCACATTCATCTCTTAAATATTTTATACACTACTATTCTCTACATACCTAATTGAGTGGATAAGAGTCCATGTGACAAATTCTTACATTGATCATAAATTTTCATCAATTACATTGATCATAAATTTTCATCTGCGTAATGGGCAAAGCAAGATTAATTAGATGCATTTGATAAGCCCCAATTCTCATTCTCCTTGTTGATTTTTTTTTTTTACCTCATTTTTATTTTGTCCAAAAGAAATAGGGCAATCAAAGTAGCTCACAAGTAGCAAAACTGATTTAAATGTTTCCTGCTCCCTTGCTGGTGACATTAACAAACAATGAGAACCTGGCAGCCTGAAGGTTAAGGAAATACAAATATATAAATACCGCATGTCAATATGCATACTTTTAGCATTTAGGTATTAGGAAGAACACCTCAAATTTTAGATGATGATTCTAGAAACTTCTATAACCTACATTACACAAAAATGTTTAGACAATTTGGTAGACTATTTTTAGCAACAGGAAGATTTTCTTTATAGTTTGTAGACAGACTATTTTCCTGCTGACTTCATTCCATATACTTGGTGGTATCATGCATATTGAATAATAAAGATGTGGTTATTTCTATGGATAATTAATAACATACATAAAAACCCTTTTGACTTAGTGACTGCTGTAGGCTATTTCATCTTATCAATGAACAATAAATCTACCAATATATTTATGAAGCTCCTACTACGTAGAAATCACTTACACTATAAAACCTTTTTCTTTCTTTGAACCTCCTCTCACTTTCCCCTTCCACAGAGAAATGGGAGCTACAACACAGTAAGTCTGGCACGGTTTCTTATTTACTTATGGTTAACATTTTTGGAAGACCTCAGATACTCTTCCCATTTTGTACCTTGTAACAATTGGTGCCGAGTTTGGGTCAGAAGTATAAATTCTTGCTAGACTACAGAAGGATAGGAGTTGTTAATATTCTCTCTTTCTTTAAGATACGGAGTTTCAGGACTAACGGAGTTTTGTTGTTTTTTAATGTTTAGTTTTTTTGAGAGAGGGAGAGGGGCAGAGAGAAAAAGAGAGAGAGAGAGAGAGAAGGAGAGAGAGAATCCCAAGCAGGCTCTATGCTGTTAGTGTAGAGCCCAACTCGGGGCTTGATCCCAGGAACCATGAGATCATGACTTTACATTAAGAGTCTGATGATGTTTAACCGACTGAGCCACTCAGGCACCCCCAGGGCTAACTAATGTTAAAGAGGTAGAAATACATTACACTTTTAGAGAACTTTTTTCTCCTGCTAGTGGCATTTAACTCAGGAGTTCAGAGACTCAAGCCCTGCCCCCAGTTCTAACTCACACTCACTATGAAACTGGGGAAGTCACTTCAGGCCTCTGAGCCTCAGTTTCCTCATTTAAAATACAGAGCTGGAGTTGACAATTCCTCAAGTCCTGCCCAGCTTGGAATTCCAGGAGTTCCATATACTGGTCTTTATAAACATGGTTAGCTACTGAGAACCTGCAGGGGCCCTACACAGAACCCTGTGAATCCATGAAGCTTTAAGAGCGTGGTTCTGGTAACTTCTCGGATTACTGAAATCCACCAGACCTGTTACTTGCTTCTCAGCAGAACGACTCTTTCCAGCCATTTTACCCACCACATGATTCTGGCAGTTCAGCTGTCAAGAATCCAGAGACCACTACATTTTTGGCAGTTTTGCAGGTCTAAAGTCTTTCCTGTTTGATTTTATTCAAGACCCAATAAAGCAAGCTGCTGTGCAAAAATGGAGGCTTTCAGCATTGCATGTTTACCCCCCACTACCACTGTCATTTTTATTCACTTAAATTTAGCTGCGTAAAAAGAGTAACTAATGTGATGGGTTTTTTTGTTTTGTTTTCTCAACAATGTCCCCAACTCCTTATTCCAGCTGCTGTCTCCCTTACCTCTCATCCCGCATCCAAATTTCTATCCACATTTCCCTCTCTCTTTCTATATTCATCTTTCTTTTTTTTTAAATTTTTAATGTTTATTTTTGAGAGAGAGAGAGAGAGACAGACAGAGTGTGAGTGGGGGAGGGGCAGAGAGAGAGGGAGACACAGAATCTGAAGCAGGTTCCAAGCTCTGAGCTCTCAGCACAGAGCGGGACGCAGGGCTTGAACTCACGAACTGTGAGATCATGAATTGAGCCAAAGTTGGATGCTTAACTGACTGAGCTACCCAAGCACCCCTCTATATCCATTTTTCTATTGACAAAACAACTTATCTTCTCTTTCAAAATAAGAACCACCAGAAATTACTTGCATCATGTGACCATGACCTCACTTTTCAAGGAAAAAATACTTATGTTTTTATATCACATAATAATAAACTATCACATAATAATAAAAGCAGAAAAATAATTTAAAAAAATACTGTGTTGGGGTGCCTGGGTGGCTCAGTCCGTTAGTGTCCGACTTCGGCTCAGGTCATGATCTCGCAGCTCAGGAGTTCGAGCCCCACCTCTGTGCTGACAGCTCGGAGCCTGGAGCCTGCTTCAGATTCTGTGTCTCCCTCTTTCTCTCTCTGCTCTTCCCCCACTAGCTCTCTCTCTCTTTCAAAAATAAATAAACATTAAAAAAATTTTTTTAAATACTATGTTATTTCGGTGGAGGCTGGCTTTCCTTTGCTGAAAACGTGGTGACAGGAAGAGAAGAAAATGAACATACAGACTAGCTCCTCCGTGCCAGACATTCCTACACCTGATCTCATTCAACATCCACCACAGCCTCTGTGTTACATGTCCATGTTACAGCTGGAAAAAGCCCTGAGGTTGATGTAGAGAGCTGAACTAGTCTGCCCATATTTCAACAGAGCCCATGCAGTTTCCATTATATCATGCTGCTCACAGTACCCTGCCAGTATCTGAAAACTGAAAAGAAGGACGTATGTTTCATTGAAATCAGTTTAAAAATCTCATTTCCACAAAAGCACCCCAGCAATTCAATAGAAAAAAGAAAAAATCTCAAAAGGCAAGTGCACACATATACCATGGCATGCGATAGAATAATTATGTATTTGCTTCGAATGGGTGCTACTAGCACTTACTAAGTCACTGCTGCGTGCCTTTGCTTCACTGGCCCCACCTTCTGAAGATGAATGGATTTTTGTACCCACTCCTATTAAGGATACAATTCTATTAAAATCATTTTCTTCACACTCAGAATATTTTACCATAGCCAACTATAAATATTTACTCTTACTTGACAAGCAAGAGCCTTTTTAAGGGAGAGAAAAACAGTCTGCATAGCAGGATTAAACTTCTGAACTCTGCTTCATACACAAGAACTACAGAGAGCCACAGTCTCGGAGGCTCCGTGTCACCCACACTCCTTCGTTTGTTTGTTTGTATTTTCATTCAAGTGTTCTTCTTCATGTAAAAAGTATCTGAATTACTTTTACTAAATGCTTATAAATAAGATAGAGATCTATAAAGAATAAACATCATGACCAGTGGAAATCAGAGTAAAATGCCAATACTCATAAGACAAAAAGTGTAAATATACAGCAATAACAGGGAATTATCTCTAAGTCACGTCTAATGGTCTAACAGAGAAATAAGTTCCAGTTAATGAATCGAGGTAAAGCTTTCACCACAATTTTGCTACCTAAAAGAAATTTCTCAAGAGTGAAACTGAAAGAGAGGAAAATTCAAGCAGGAAAGGTTTTCCTCAACATCCTATTGTAACCAGATTCAATGAATCTTCGGAAAAATCAACTGTAGTGATGAATAAGTTGATACGTGAAGACTTCACTATAAGATGAGAATGTGCAAGGCTACAACTTCCTGGATTTGTAAGGTCGTTTTCAATAAAGTCCTAACGTGTGAATCAATGTGAATGTTTTATTTATCCACTGCAATTACAAACTTAGACTTCATGCTTTAAGATGATGGAGATAATTAATTTTAAACAAATAAAACAAAATGAAAAACAAGGTACTGGCTATGAAATGGGCCTTATGCTCTTAACTCAGAATTTATATGTGTTTCTTTAAAGAAATTGTTATAAAGCACAAAAACCATAAAAGTATATACTTCATTCAAGTATTATAAAGTAAACACTTTATGTGATCACTGTCCAGGTCAAGAAAGAAAACATTTCCAGAACCCTAGAAGCCCTCCAACCACTCCTCAAAGGTAACTACTGTCCTGATATTTACAGGATTATCTTTGCTTTCCTGGTTTTATCAGTTACCTATGCTCTAGTTTATCCTACTCTACAATTTATTATATAAATTATATCATGGAATATGTACTTCTTGTATCTAGCCTTTCCTTTCTCTCATTATGTTTTTCCAATTCATTCATATTATTAGAATAGCTCTAATTTCTTCAGTTTCATTGGTGAATAGAATTCCATTGTATGATATATAACTTGTCAACTGCACTGTTGATGGACACTTGGGGGGTCTCTAATTTAGGACTATTGTGAATGCCATTAAGAACATTCTGTACGGTATGTATTGTGGCATGGAATGACTGGGTCATAAGAAAAGATCACTTTCAACTTTACAAGATAATGCCCAACAATTTCCAAAACAAGTGCAAGCAATTTACATTCCCACCAGCAGTCTGGAAGGCTCACATTGCTTCATATCCTCACCAACCACTGATAAAACCAGACTCTTTAATACTAATCACTCCAATGGGTACCCAGTGGTCACACACTGACATTTTAATCAGTATTTTCATGATTAGTAATTAGCATAAGCAGAACTTTTATGTTTATTGGACATTTACTTTTCTTGTTTGTGAATTGCCTGTGAAGTCTTTTGCTCATTTCTCCACTGGGTTGATGTCTTCTTGTTACTGATTTATAGAACTTCTTTATATTTTTGGATAGAAGTCATTTTACACTTATATGTGTTACCATATCTTCTATTCCATAGCTTGCTTTTTCATTCTCTTTATGATTTTTTTGAAGAGATATTTAATTTTAATGTCTGTCAAACATCAATTTTTTTAAGATTAGTACTCATTGTACCCTATTTAAGAAATCTTTCATTACCTTAAGACCATGAAAATATTCTCTCATACTTTCTTCTGAAAGTTTTATTGGTTTGCCTTTTACATTTATGTGTATAATCTATGTGGAAGTTATTTTTGTGTATGATGTTGGAGTGGGGATCAAGAATTAGGATTTTCTATATGGACCTAATTGTCGGGGCACCATTTATGAAGGAGTCCTTTCCCCGTTGTTCTACTGTACCTCTGCTGTCATCAAGCACTTGTTTGTATATGCATGAATCTGCTTCTGGGATCTCTGGTGCACTGCTCTACTTGTCTGTTCTTGCACCAAAACCACACTGTCTTCATTACTGTAATTTTACAATAAGTCTTGATGTCTTGTAGAATAGGCCCTCTTGCCTTGTTCTTCAAGAGTGTCTTGACTTTTTATGGCCCTTTGCATGTCTGCATAAATTTTAGCATCAGCTTTAATTCTATAAAGAAACCTATTAAAATTTGATTGTAATACTACTAAATTTACATAATTAGTCTGAAGAGACATCTTTAAAGTACTGAGTCTTCCAATCCATGAATATGATACAGCTCTCACTTGTTTAGTTCTTTTATTTTCTCTCAATACTATTTTATAGTTTAACCACATAAAGAGCTTGTGATAGGTTTTGTTCATTTATCCCTAGGTACTTGATATTTTGTGATGTTACTGCAAATGGTATTTAAAACATTTTAGTTTCTGATTGTGCGGAGCTCTGGATATATGATTGATTTTTACATAATGAATAAATGCAGTGATGGCAAGCCTCCCTATTTCCAATCTCAGAAAGAACACTTTCAACAAGGGCGTGAAATTTTAGAGCTATCCTATAATGAGATTTAAAAAAGTTCTCTTCTAGTCCTAGTTTCCTAAGATTTTAAAAAGTTATGAATGGACGCTGAGTTTTATTAACTGCATTTTTCTGAATCTATTGATGTAATCGTGACTTTTTCCCTTCAATTTGCTGATATCCTTTAATTTGCTGATATCATGAATTAAATTGATAATTCTAATGTTAAGTCCATTTGCACTCTGGCAGTGGGGGGAGTTAACTTTATATATTCTGAGTTTGCTAATACTTTTACAACATTCTTTTGTATCTGTACTACATTATACTCTTTTTAATATTAAGCATCCAATGTTTACAATGTTTATTGATCTGACAGTCCTAAAGTTATCACTGTATTTAGATTATTTTAAAAATTGGCAGACATACATAAAAGTAGAGAAGACAGTATAATAAACTGCTATTCCCACCACCCAACTTTTACAATTATCAATCTCTTCATCTATATAGCTCTCCCCCACTTTGGCTGGATTAAGTAAATTCAAGACACCACAAATCACTTCACAAATTCTTCAATATGTATGTCTAAGAGATAAGGATTCTTATTCAATCAGATGACATCTGACAAATGTAACAATAACTTTTTAATATTATCGTGTTCCTGTGTTGAGAATGTCACCAGTGTCTCCTAGTTTGGTTTTACAATTGGTTTGTTTGAATCAAGATATAAACAAGAACCACAAATTGCATTTAAATTTAATTAAATTTCTCCTAATCTACAATTCTGCCTCTTTTTCCTTGCCATTTATTTATTAATGAAACTGGGTAATTTCTGCCACAGAATTTCTCCCAACCTGGCCTTTGCTTATTGCATTTCCACAGTGTCAGTTACCTTTTGTCACTTCGGTTGTACTTCCTATTAATTGGTAATTTAAGAAGTTTAATACAATCTGGGTCTGATATTTGGTAAGAAAATTTTATAGATGATATTTATATTTCCTGTTGCATCAAACTAGGAGGCATATAATACCTGTTTCTTCTTTTGTGTGTTCAGGTGTTATCACCTTCTCCATCAGCCTTCTAAGAGTTTTAGCAGCCATTGATGAGCACTGCCTAGATCCAGTATTTCATTAGGGATTGCAAAATGTGATATCAATTCTATCCCTTTTCCATTTTTTTTTTTTTAAAGCTGGAAGTCTTTTATAAAGAGAAACTTTCTGGTATCAGCTATTTGATACCCTGAATTAGAATCTGTAAAAGAGAAATAAGATAATCCCTTGATCCTTTCCTTTTGTCTACTCTACTGTTTTCAGAGTTGGAGTCAGTTCCACTATACCCCCAAAATATGACCAATGAGACATTCTATTCCTTTCGGATAATATTCAAAGTAAAATACATCTTTTTCAGACTATCTCTATAAGTAAGATAATATATGAAGATAATATAAAATAACCATCTAAGATAAAGAAATATATATTATCCTTTGAATTAAATCCTTTTCAATTCTATAAAAAACCTGACGGTATTTAGCAATTAAAAAAAAAAACCCAAGATGTTCACTGTGCTTCTTGCTATTTTATGTAATTGGAGCTAG
The DNA here is from genome assembly GCA_028646485.1 of Cryptoprocta ferox. Classification (NCBI taxonomy): domain Eukaryota; kingdom Metazoa; phylum Chordata; class Mammalia; order Carnivora; family Eupleridae; genus Cryptoprocta; species Cryptoprocta ferox. The sequence goes on from CM053577.1 coordinate 45,140,370, forward strand.
AATTGCCCATGCTATCCATATTTTTCTACCACTGCAATTATAAAATTGCTTCAGAAGGATCACTGGCTAACAAACCCTTTAGGATAAAAAGGATTTTCCTATTACATAAAGAATCTCCCTGGCATTTATGTATATTCTTATGTGTTTTCCAAATAGAAAAAAGATCACCCTAAGTAATCAAGGGTATGGCTGGAGCAAACCAGAGCAAAGGTAGGTGGGTCTCAATCACATGAAAATCTTATAATATGTATTGAGTTATCACTGAAGCTGCTTCAGATTCCAATCATCAAACTTCCAAATGCTCCTTCAAAATCTATTATATTTTCTGATGGTCTTGGGGATGGTTAGACCAATTAATATTAGTATGTTAAATTTTCTAAGCAGTCTTTATGGTTGCTGATATTCAAGGAAAAAATGTGAATACTAAAACTGCATTTCTCTGAATGAAAGTATTAATGCCTGATCAGAAAGACAATGTCAATCTTCTTGCTGGTGCAGTTTTCAAATTCTCCACTTGAATATCATAAGATGAGGGGTATTTTGACTTTAACACTGAATGAAACACACACTCTAGGGGAATACTTAGTATATGTGATTTCTGAAATAAATTGCTATCCCTATCCTCACAGCCATACTGCCTCAAGCTAAGTATCTCCACTTAATGCTAAATAAATTTAAAAAAAAAAGCAGGATTAACATATTTTATTTTACAATTTCACTTAACTGTTTAGGACAAAGAATTAATCATTTATGTAACCATAAGTGAGGATTATGAACATCTTTTCTTTCCACTGCTAATTAGCACTCTGTCCCCAAAACCCTAGGAAAAAAGAAATGAAGGGCTAGAAGTGCATATAGAGTCAAGAAAGTGTTGCTTAAAGAATGATGATTTATAAAATGAACACTCAAACAGCAGATCTGTTGGGATCTGGAGGCTTTTTCTGGTCTTCACCTAAATCTATCCATGAGTTTTTGTTCTGTTTTTTGTTTTTGCCATTTTGGGATGCTCACATTTTTGGGTGGGGATCAATCAAGGAGTTTTATTATTACAGAGAATCTGTTCTATTTTTCCAGAAGTGAGATAAAATTTTAGACTGTTAGTGAAATTGTCTTTATTAATACCACGGTTGTTTCCACTGGGTTTGAAAAGTTCAATCATTAGATGTGGCAACACTTGTGGCAAACACAATTTGCCTTCTGTGTACAGCTCAGCTGGAACTTTAAGCACAAAAGACTAGAAGTAGGTTAGTTTTCTACTTTGTTACAGTGATCCCTTTCTATGAAACTGACAAATGTTTTCACTGTTCAATTTCAGAATTTTTATGCTTGGATATTAAAATATAGAGATGGCTACAGATTCCTTCTATCTCCTCCATGAATCAAGAGAGGAAGACTTCAAGTTAAGGAGTGAAGTAAATAAAGTGTCTTGAGTCTATAGCCAACTTGTTATAGAATGGGGAATTGCAAGCAAATTCATTTTCACTTAGATCACATAAATTTAGGCCAGGTTCCAAGTGTAGACACACACACACACACACACACACACACACACACTTTCATTATCTATGAAACAATTTATAGAAACTAGGTATTTAGGATAAAAAAACATTTCACTAAGTAAAGCCACTGTAGGGAAAAGGTAATGTTTTGAGAAAGAGTGCACAAGCAGAGGTAGTGGGGGAGCAGGAGAGAGAGATTCTTAAGCAGACTCCCCACACAGGGCTCTGTCTCACAACTGTGAGATCATGGCCTGAGAGGAAATCAAGAGTCGGACGCTTAACTGACTAAGCCACGCAGACGCCCCCATTTATAAACTTTCTTTTTAATATATCAATATTTTGAAACAAAATTGAAAACAAATGTGAAAAAACGTTGGTTAAGGTTTTAAATTAAACTAAAAGTATCAGTTGAAGGAAATCTGTATAATGATATAAAAAGGTTTCACTATTCTGGGTTTTTTGTTTTTGTATGTTATCACTTAAAGTGAAAGCCTCTAAAAAGCACTGGCAATTTTATGCAATTCAGAGAATCTACCATTTGTGAATTGACAGGGGGAAAAACATATTAGAACCAGTGAAGCAAACCAAGTAACCAGCGAAGGCTGGGAGTTCTTACTTTTCTCAGGTGAGGGGAATGGCACATGAACTTCTACCTTTCCCATTAGCTTTGATCTTTAACAAGTTGAGCATAGCTAACGGGATGGGGGAAGTATTCTGTAGCATATGTATACTGTCTTATGTAAATAAATTTTTAAACAGGTATCCTGCAATGTCTTTTTTAAAAGAGTTATCATACAGAGTAATACAAACACACAAATTAAATACTAAATTACCATTTTCAAGAAATATTTCGGTGTTTCCATTCCAGGGGAAGTAGCAGGGGGAAAATGGCAGTGTACAAATAAAAAGGCAGACAGGCATAGTTTCAATTATTTCTTGTCAGAATATAAATTCCAAGAATGAATTAGGAAAAAAAGCAGCATCTGATATTCTAACTCCAGACTTTCCAATCTAAGAAAAAAAATACCGTGCTTTATTTTACCAAAACCTAGGTAGTTCTTTCCAGTATATCCAGCTAGACACAATTTCTCCCTTTTCCCAGAAACGTGTATTTGTTTTTTCTTCATCTGTTTGTAAGCCATGTCCTCAAGTGGCTGCCAATGTTGTCTTCTTCTATATTTTAAGCTCTTGTGGGTTAGAATGTCATTATGTACATTTTTTTTCTGCCCAGTACTTGGCGTGCCCCAAATGTCACAATGGTAAAGATGACATTGCATATTAGTGTCTCTAAAGATTGTGGCAGAACATGTATAATAAGTGAATGATACAAAAAGACAAGATCTTAATTACTTTCTACTTCTAAGTCAGCCGTGGCAATGTTACCTTTATTCTTTATTTCAATTTCTTTACATTTCTTTTTCTGAAAGTTTACTATATATGTGAGAGCTAACACACATTTGCTACAGTTATAGAACTATTTCCATACTATCAATCCCACACCAGTGCTAAACAGCTACAAGACTTCTCAGTGATAATGTTAAGCAGAAACCCTCAGAAGAATTTTCAGATTTCCACACAGAGTAAAATACATCACTAAAATATAATAACATATTTTCTTAAATAAATGCCTTTATGTAAAAAGCCAAAACAGTCCCAAAGGTATAATTCTGTTTTAAATAACACTAGAAGATTATTATAGTCTTTAATAATTCCAGTTCTGTTTTGATTACACAGTTATTTCAAGAAATCAAATATGGAGCCAAAATTTTCAGTTTAGAATGTGTTTTGTTCAAAGTATACTACATGTTTTAACTGGGTTATGTGAATTAAATTAAGGTTATGACTTTTGTGTTATAAGAAATTCTCCCTCCAAAAAAGATATCAGTTTTCTACCCTTATAATTACATATATATTTCCAAAAAGAAATCCCAAGAATAATACTAACATACATAAAAAACATTATTAAGTGCTTAAGAAATTCATTAACACTGTAGGAACCTGTTAGCAAAAGGCACACTTTATTATACTTCATGATGAGAGAACTTCATGGTCAAAATTCATTTTATAGCTGTACCATAATAATGTTTAGTATAGATCTAATAATTTTCCTATAAGTAGCTCTTAAGAAAATATCCATGGAGGAATGAAAATAAAGCTATTATTTTGTTAACTTCCAAAGCTTAAGAGTAAAGTGACTAGAAAAAAAGGAACTGCCTTAAAAAAAAACCCCAAAAAACTATCTCTTACATACTTTAGTTAATATAAAGCAAAACCTAAAGATAGAATACTTTTGAATCAGTACAGTATAATAAATTAATTTTCCTTATGACCTATCTGAGAGACACTGATGATCAGTAAAACATGGAGTCAGAAACAACAGGGAAGTTGCAAAAACAATAGCACAAATGAGAAGGAGCAAATTCTCTCCTTTCACTGAGCCTACTATGCCAAAATCTGTAAAATTCTTGCTTTTCCTGAAAACACTATAAATCCAGCACTGCTCATTCATTAGAGAGCTCCTACCCAATTTTAGTAAGAAAACTGATTTTATGTTGCACCATAAACACTAAGTAGGTATTTTCTAAGAATTCACATAATCTGCAAATGAGTATCTTTATTTAGTAGGAAAACTATGCAAAATATGGAGTAGCTGAAAAACGAACAAGTAAGTTCTGCTTTTGGTCTGGATGAAGGAGGATATTGTGCTCTTGCACAGAGCACAACAAATCCCCAGACAAACCTCAACAAAACACATTTTATCTATCTATCTATCTATCTATCTATCTATCCATCCATCCATCCATCCATCCATCTAATTTGGGAGAGAGGGTGTGCACACGTGAGCAGGGGTGAGATGGGGGCAGAGAAGGGCAGAAGGAGAAAGAAAGAGAGAAGAATCTCAAACAAGCTCCACGATGAGTATGTGGGGTTTGATCCCATGATCCTGGGATCTTGACCTGAGCTGATAACAAGAGGTGGATGGACCTTCAACCGACTGAACTACTCAGGGAGCCCCAACAAAACATATTTCTGTAAAAACCATATACAAGTTGTGAACACATAGAAATGTAAAAGAATTAAACGGGAAGGGGTCACTTTCATATCTTGGACCTGTGGCTGAACTTGGAAAACGAGCCCCAAGAGAAGGACGGTTTGTCAGGCAAGAAGAAACTAGTCAGATTCTGGATTATGTCTGTGGGCTCACTTGTTAGATTTAAATCTGGAAGTGCTCCAAATGCAATCCTCTCTGGAAAGTCACTGTCCCACACATGGCAATTTTTTGAATCACTAGAGGTTGAGAGGATGCATGACCTAGCTTATCTGTGGCGGTGTACTGGAGGACAAAAGCCAGCTGCGATTAAAGCTCGGATGACACTGGCTACACTTTTAAAGAACCGCCATAAGCCACGTGTGGGATATAAGGAAAGACCAAGAAAATGTCACAGACCAGAAGAGACTAATAACAAGACATGAAGACTAAATGCAATGTGGTATCCTGGATGGGCTCCTGGAACAGAAAAGGTATGTAAGTGGAAAACTGATGAAATTCAAATGAAGACTGGAGTTTATTTCAGAGTAATGTTCCAATGTTGATTCTCAGTTTTGACAAATAGATCACATGCCACTGTAAGATGTTAACAGTAGAAAAAACTGGATGAAGGATAAATGGGATCTCTCTATACCATCTTTGACTCTTATCTGTAAATCTAGGGATTATTCCAAAACGAAAAGTTTATAAACCAACAACACAAAATTAAAAAAGAAAAAAAAAGTAACAGGTCCAGGAAAAGAGGAGACCATGGGGACTCTCTGACCTGTTTGGTTTTGAGGAGCAGTTGTCCTCACATATCTTTTCTGTCACTGCTTCTCAGATGGAACACTCAAGTGAATGAAGCTCACTGCTCTAAAGTGTACTCACAGACTGTTCATTCCCTCATTACCAAAACACTACAAGATTCTTTCCTATTGGCCAAAAAGCATGAAGTAGAAGAGGACTGCGTTGTTTTCATTACTTTTCTACATCATCTGACCACCACCGTAGATGGGTACAGGTATTTCAACTTCAGGCTGTTAAAGGCAAAAGTCCCAGTTTCTGCCTATTTTAAAACTTATTTTTAAGGGCACCTGTGTGGCTCAGTCAGTTAAGCTCCTGACTTCGACTCAGATCATGATCCCACAGCTTGTGAGTTTGAGCCCTGTGTCAGGCTCTGTGCTGACAGCTCAGCGCCTGGAGCCTGCTTCAGATCCTGTGTCTCCCTCTTTCTCTGCTTCTCTCCTGCTCACACTCTGTCTCTCTCTCTCTCAAAAATAAATAAACATTAAAAAAATTAAAAAACAAACTTATTTTTAAAAGTCCCAACTGTGTAGCCCTTTTAAACAAAATTTTGAGAGTCTTGATGTGTATTTCAAGTGAGTGGTAATAAGCTGGCTCAAACACAGTCACATAGTTTATCACTCAGATACACACTGCTAAGAGCTGTAGCTTTCACACATATATAGCGTTTTTAGTTATTTTTAGTATGTTGTGTTTAATTTATTCACATGATGGACTACTGAAAAAAGGCAGGAAACATAAGGATGACGAATTTTGAACTTCTCTGTGAGTTGCATTTACCTGGCCAATTTCTTATGCAACAAATCAAGATATCTTTGGTACTTCAGGAAACAAATGTTAAAAGAAATAATATAAAGATCATCTCAACCTAAGTGGTTATTCACACTTGCAATCAGAAATTGTAGAAAAGTGCTTGTAAAGAGAATCCTGAAACATTATATCTTATCCTTTAGAAACCAAACAGGAACAAAAAGAGATTTTCCTAAAGGTCAAAATCCAAGAATTCCAAACATCCAGGGATGAAAATAGTTTTTGACTATTTTTGATGCCTTAACAAAATAAGGAAACATAATAAACACCTAAAAATTTCTCAACAAATAATTTTTATGTCATTTAAAAGAATATATTACCAGTTATACAGAGAAAATGGAAAATTTTTCTTTTGTAACATATAACTATTACTAAGGGTTACAGTAAAATGAACTTTATATAATCTTTAATATAATATATAATCTGATATATCATATCATATACCATATAAAAATGACAATAAGATATTTTCAAAGTTTCAATGAGGGAATCATGGATCATTATTTAGAAAAGGGTTCACAAATTTACAAAGATATAAAAATGGTCAACACCTTGATTTACAGATGGAAGAACTGACGTCTCAAATTTGTTTAAACTCATACAGAGTTTGGATGAAAGTGATAGTGTTAGGATAAGAACCTGGTTCTCCTTCTTCCTCATGATCTTTCCACAACATAATTTTTCCTTTAAGATACTGGAGCCTTCATATGGGTGGCTATATATCAACAAAATCCTTCCCACTGTGCAGAGTAAGTCAGAAAACCCTCTCATCCTTGGACTTCCCTGTACATAGGAAATGGATTTAAAGGCAACTCTTTAAGCCCATCTTCAATGTCAAAATGTCATAAAAATCACACGTTTGTACAAATGGTTGTTCCTAGGCTCCTCATCACACCCCTGTTGCCCAACACAGCTCCACTGTTCCTACCACGAGAGGAAAGCTAAAAATTCAGAGTTCTGGAATAATCTTTAGTATCCAAAAGAGAACAGAAAATAGAGAGAAGCAGAGGGGTACAGAGAATCTGTATGGAAAAGTTCAGCAGAGTCAAAGGGAATAAGCTGTCTTCCTGCTTCATCACTGCCCTATTCCAAGTCCCCTCAAAAAACTAGTTCTCAAATTATAGGACATTATGATTTGAACAAGCATTTTGTAAGTACAGATCTGAAATCCAATTTATTCTTATGATAATAATTGTCTTTGCCACCACTAACACTGACAAAGAATGACTTGTTTTAGGAAGTATAGTCCAACCTTCTGATATCTTGAGTATAAATGAACTTTTGGAACAGTGTCCATTTGTAATTTCTGGTCTCAAACCTCTTTCACAAAATAATGCTCTTCTAAGCCAGAGCAAAAAAACCTCAACCAACCAACCAAATTAAAAAAAAAAAAAACAAAACACCCCAAAACCTCACATTAGCTTATTTGACTTTATGTTATGATTTGTGTTCTTTGTAAAATAATACTCTTGGCAAGTAATTAACAAATAAATACAGTGATTAAAGCATTAAGATATGCAAAGTTGTAACACTGATGATGATTATATTAACCATTAATTCACATACGTATTAATTTATTCAACAATTGTTTATTGAACACCTACTATGGGTCAAGTATTGTGCTGGGGATAAAAGCAAAAGATGAAGGTTTACCACTTTTAAGGATAGTATAGGCCAGGAGAGACAGACAGCTTTGTGAACCAAGTTGAAAGAAGACTGGTAGGTAGTAACAGACTAAAATAAGACCACAGAGCGGGTAAGGCAAGGGTTAATCACAGAATTATGTGGAAAAAGGACAGGTGTCAAGAAAGGCGTCAAGGGAAGGGGTGACCCGTGCAAAGATAATGGAGGATAGGGGAGGAGTGCAAAGCCTTCCAAGCTGATCAGCTGAAGTACAGCAGACTAAATACACTGGAAAACAGCCAGCAAGCAGCTTGGTAGAGCTGGATTTTAGGGAAGTGAGGTCCAGCAACAGCCAAGGCCATTAAGGCTGCTATTGCTAAGAAATACGATTCTACGCATAAACAGTTCTTAAATAAATATTAGCTCTTAACTGTTTCCGAACGCAGGCTCTTCAACAAAATCAGTAACTGCAGTGTATTTATTACTATGAATCAAGCACTTTCTATACATTTCTTATTCAATTTTATATTGCAATAATTGTAGAAATAGGAATTTTTTCATTTTTTAAAAAGTTTATTTTTTTGAGAGAGAGAGAAAAAGAGAGTGCACAAGCAGGTGAGGGGCAGAGGGAGAGAATCCCAAGCAAGCTCCATCTCACGAGTGTGAGATCATGACCTGAGCCGAAATCAAAAGTGGGATGCTTAACCAACTGAGCCACCTAGGTGCCCCAGAATAGGAATTTTTTTTCAAGTTTTTATATCTTCTTTTTTAGGAATTATTTCTATCAGATAATGGTAGACAGGTAATTTGCCCCCCAAAACACCAATTAAGTGGCAGGATGAAATTCAAACTCAGTTTAACTTAAGCCTGTGTTCTAGGGACCCTCTCTTTGAATTAAAAAAAAAAAAAAAAAAGTACAGGGGCACCTGGGTGGCTCAGTTGGATAAGCTTCTGACTTCGGCTCAGGCCATGATCTCACGGTTCATGATTCAAGCCCCGCACTGGGCTCTGTGCTGACAGCTCAGAGCCTAGAGCCTGCTTCAGATTCTGTGTCTCCCTCTCTCTCCCTCCCTTCCCCCTCATGCTCTGTCTCTCTCCCTCTCTAAAAATAAACAAACAAAAAAAGTACATACATATACATATACTTTACTTTCTCCTTCTCGTTCAGATCACACCCCAATCATGAGTGGGGACACGAAGTTATCTCCTTTGATTCCACATTCTCCTCTGGCTATCATTCCCTTTCTCTCCACTTCACAACAAAAACCAATGGAATTGTCTACACTGATCATACTCACTTCCTCATTTCCCATTCTTCTTTCAAACCAGTCCTACTGACTGAACAGGAGTCTGGCATGGACAATGTCAGCTATGGCCTCCATATCACTCATCTAGTGGCCAATTACCTGCCCTTATATTACCTGAAAGCTCAATAGGCCAGTAGTGTTTTCTTGCAGCACCAGGACACCATTCTCCCCTATTTTGTTTTTTTCTTTCTTTCCTGACCTTCTTCTCAGCTCCACTTCTGCCTGAAGGAACTTGAAATGTTGGGTGTCCCTCTCTCAGCCCTGGGCTTTTCTTCTGTTCTTGGAGGACTCTATAATTTGAATCAAAAGGATAACTAGAAAAACTGGACAAAGTTAAAAAAAATATATGCTTAAAAGCACTAGACGGCCAAAAAGTCAAGGAAGATTTAAGGGAACAAGATGAGGAAGGCAGAAACCAGAGAGGTGAGTCTGAAATCGGGGCCTCTTCTAGGAATCAGGGCAACACCAATTCCACAAGAAGTAAAGAAAAGACTAAGAAGACTCAAGAAGCTTGGGGCACAAAAAACAGACCAGTACCTCCCAAGGTAGGTTGGAGACTAATAAACCCTTCATGATTTGTGTGATAACCCAAAGAACTATACTATAGGAGTTAAGTGTGAACCAGACATAATACAGTTCTCACTGACCTGAAGCACAACTTCATATCACCTCAATCTTTGAGAAATGAATTAAAGTGATGCAGGATTGCGAGTGCCTTAGATGCTTGCCAGAAACAAAGGTAAATTCTTCCTGTAGAAAGTGAACATCGTCATCCCTAGGCCACAAATTTCTTCAATAACTTAAAAAATAGCTGATATCAATCAAAAAATTATCAGATACACAGACACCATATAACATGAAAATACAATAAAACTTAAAAAAAAAAAGAAGGGAAAAACATGATAAATCCACAGGGGGTCCTACGCTTTAAGGAGATGGTTAGTAGTTTGTTTTTTTTAACATGCATAATAAATGCAGGAGCTACAAGATAAAAATCAAGATTTGTCAGGGAATTGTAAAATATTAAAGAGACAAAATGGCATTCTAGATCTGTAAAATATAATAACCAAAATTCAAGCTTAAGTGGATAGGCCTAAAAGCAGATTAGACACAGTTAAAGAGGAATTAGAAAAGAGGTCAGAAGACAGATCAGAAGAAAACTGACAGGCAACAGAAGAGAAAATATTGAAAAAAGGCTGAGATAGAAAGCAGCTGTAAAAATAACCTTCTAAAATATCTGTAAGTGAAATTCCAGAAAGAGAGAGTAAAGAAAAAGAGCAGAAGCAGTATTTCTAGAGATAAAGATTCAGAATTTTCCAAAAACCAACCAATGGTATTAAACACACATGAGATGTCCTGCAAATCCCAAGGAAGAGAAAGAAAAAGAAAACTATACAAAAGAACATCATAACAAAAGGCTAACAAATGAAGACAGAAATTTTTCACAGTGGTCTGAACAAAACAGATTACTCTTTAAAAGATATTTTGATAGCTGACTTCTCAATATAAAACAACAGAAAGTTCTAAGATTTGGTGGAAAACAACCACTAACCTAGACTTCTAACCCTAGAGAAAATACCCTTCAAGAATGATGGCAAACTAGAGCCATTTCCAGAAAGCAATCAACGAATACACAGAGTAAGTTCTTTTATTTTTCAGTTGAGCTAAATGATCATATCTATTCATTACAATTTGGGAGCTATGCAAGGTAATTATTCAACAATGGCCATAGTGATCGTCTTTTCTAAGAAAACTCTACTTTCCAAGACACTGAGGACAAATACATTTATAAACAATTCAAATCAATTTAGAATCTGAGGGGAGGTAGAAGGATTAAGAAAAGAGGAAAGAACAGCACACATTAATCTATAAAATGTTTGAATTTCATCAAATGGTATCAGTACAATTAATCAATGTCAAAAGTATTTATTTTTATTTGCCTTAGAACACTTCTATTTGAACCCATTTTATAAGTGCTTTTGAAATATAAAATATATCACTTACACACAGGATACCTTTTATTACATATACACAGATCATCATGATAAAAGCCTATACAAGATCTTCCTAAAGTAGTTGAATGCTCTAGTCTGTGATTTAATTTTCTTGAGGCAAGAAATGTCTTAATCATCTTTATAATTCCTATAGCATGCCTAGTACACAAAAGTAACTGCACATAGTAGGCTCCCCAAAAGTTTACTTACTAAACAAAATTCAGAAAGACAAGAAAAGCATGATACTTCATCAGCCCAATTCCTAATGAGAAAAAATCATTCTCATTTTAAAGTTAGAACTTGCAGATTTGATAATTTCAGCCCTTTCATCTTTAAACAGAAACTAATGTAATGAAATTGACTTCATGGAATCATTTTCTTCTTTTACACAGATTTAAGAACAACTAGATGTAACATGAAAGGGGATCCCTTTCAAAATTTACAAGTTTCCCACAGATTTAGATTATAACTGAACTACTTTCCAAATATATTGCTGACCTGGTTTTAAGAAGTTTTCCCATTTTTCAGCATGTAGAAAAGGTCATCAGTGATATGTGACTCCAGGGAGCATAACAAAAAAATACAGGTCATAGCTACAGCATGAAGATCCAGTAAGCTGGTAAATTAATTATTTACATGATGTCATGAAAATCTGACATAGTTATGATGTTGAAAAAGGGTCCCCAACAATTAGGACATTCTATAATTCATAGTACATCTTGACTTTGGGGGGAAATAAAGAACAAAGAAGTGGGCATGGATAATGATATATGCATAAGTTGTCAAATCTAGAAAATTAGGAAGAAGGATGTGACCATAAAGGGAATGAGGGACTGAAGATTTCGTGTGAATCTTTTCTTTTCTCTTTATAGAAAAAGAAGATTAAGTTTCTCTGACTTTTGATATACACAGCAGAGTCAATTTTAAAAAGGAGGAAGAATAAAAATCAATAAAGCTATAAAAAAATCACATAACACTGTATATTTTTTTAAAAAATATCACTAACCCCAAAAGAATGACGATAAGAAACCAGTCTTCTGTATTAACTCCCTAACATTGCTAGTTAGTAGGTAGATACAAAGTAATTTTCCTTCTACAATGCACAAATCATTTAGATGTATTAACAAAAACTACTGAAGGATTTGTTTTTTGAGCCATCCCAACGCAAATGTTCACGCTGCAGTGTCAATTCATTCTTGCATTAATACAAATACCCCAATTCCCATTCACGGGTCAAAAATCACTGACTGCTGGAAAACAACAGAAATTGATTCTCTCCTGGAAATGAATCAGAAGGCAGACCATCATTCGGTAGCCAGCATATGATTCAGCAGAGCTTTGTCTAAAAAGTATAAAGTTCAAAAACAACCCCCAAACGGCTCTGGAAGTAGTGGACTGTTTTTACCCTTCCTGGAATTACTCCTGGCAGCATCTATGAACTTCTGCCTGTGCGTATAACTGAAGAATACATCGGGATGACAGAGTAGTGACTTTTAAAGAACAGCCAACAACAAGCACTTAGAGACGCTTTCAACAAATACAGGTAGGAGAAATGCAAACGTATGACAAGAGGTTTATATGACCAATAAGGTAATGAATTGAAAAACAGGGCATGAACACTGGCTGTGACTATTAAAGCAAACTTTTGGAAGAGGTAAAAAAAAAAAAAATGTATATACAGAAAATAGGATACTTTTTTTCTCTGTCTCATAAGATGGTTATGTTTGTAACTTTTTGTCTTCATTTTAAGCAATGGCTGAATTAAAAAGTGAATCATTTACAAACCATATTTTTACCCCCGGAGTGTGAAGAGATGCTGGAGTAGGCAATTTCAGCCGGAGGAAAGCATCCATGGAGATGCACCAAAACTGGTGTTTGAAATCTCATGTCTCTTCAAGTGAGGCATCCTCTTTAAAGCAGTCCCAGACTTGCCCTCACTGTTGTAAAATGTAACGCCTCCCAATGATGAAAGAGAATCAGTACCGTTAATGGCAGAGTTATTCTGTAAGAAGAACTGCACTGGGGCATTTTGCACTCATTACAGTTATCAAAAGAAACTAGAAAGTCCTTGGAAGTTCAGGGGGAATTGCCTTCTTTTGAGCTCAAAGCTGCCGATATGTGATTCTTTTTCTAAGAAGGGTTAAGCGTCCAACAAAAGATGGGAAGGGAAGACTGGAAAGAAAAGTACAAAAAGATGTAACGGAAATACATGGTTTTTGTTTTTCTTAATGTTCTTATCATGCTCATAAGCCATTTTGCTTTCGTAGTTCAATAATGCTGCTGGTAGTCTAACAGACACACTCATCCAGGGCACTACAGCTTTCAGAAGGAACCACAACAGGTGGGGTCAGGTCAGCCACCGGTCGTCACCCTCAGTTTCCGACTTCCCTCTTGAAAGCCTCTGAACCGAAGCCTGCTGCCCCCTCTCTGCCCTCTTCATCATCTCACTGTTCTAACTCAGTTTCACTGTCTTCTTTTGTTTTGTTAAAAAAATGGGTCCAAATTTGAGGAGGACATGGAGATACCCTCTCTTGTGGTTTCATATTCTTTTTGGTTATGGTGTAGTGAAAAAGCCTAACTTAAAAAAAATGCAATTTCACATATCCTTGATCTCCTCTGGGACTCAAATCTCTTCTACAATTCATGTCAATATGTTTTGAATTATATATAAAAAAAACTGTTTTAAGACTTTAACACTGGCTTTTGGCAGTTTTGTTGATGTAGCTTCAATCCTTTGAACCTGTCCCCACAGATGACTTCCTACTGTCTGAGCTTCTAAGGTGCCAGTGGTCAAAGGAATGAAATGAGTGTGGAAGCCGATAGAGTTATTCGTCTAGGGTTCCACTAATAATGGACTAGTCCTACACAATTGGACAGTGTTACAGAACCTTAGAACACTGCCATTGATTCAAAGATGCAGGGGAAGGGGAGGTCCTCATTCTTAGACCACATTAATCAATGTGATAGAGGGAAAGGGGGCAAATATCTGGGAGACAGATCCATAAAGGTTAGTTTTCTTTTTTCCATTCCCACCCAAACAATCTAGGTAATGTGCAGCCCAAGGCTTAATCGCCTCCCTTCCCTATCTTTTTGGTAGAGGGGAGGGAGTGTTATGGAATGAGCATACTTGGCAAAGGGAAAAGAAAAAACAGAAGCAACAAGCTGTCATGAGAAAAGATGGGGCAAGCCTCCTTCCCAGGTAGTAAATGGCTCTCCATGGGCCAGGGGCTAACTGTAGGACCCGGAACCCTGGGAGAAGCACAGGGATTGTGCAGGAGTTATGCTGTGCTGGGGATGGTGAGAGCACTGGAAGCCTGAAGGTATTGTCATCTGAGCTTTATTTTCTTCATACCCATAGATATCTTTCATAGAGCTCTCAAATGTAATTCTTATTCAAGAGACAATGAATTTTAAAAGCAAATATTATGGAAGCATGATAAGGATGGCTGCAGTGCTATCCTACCTGACCTCTCTCCTGTCTCTACTTGATCAAACTCATCTTTCAAGGCAACTTTAAATTATCGTTACTTCTGGGAAGGCTTCCCTATGCTCTCCCCATCCATCCCCAATTAGCAAATGTAATTTCCCTTCCCTTACTTCTTCTGTGTCTTTTTATGATGTATTCCTCCCTACTTGGTACTATACATAGCTTGGTAATCCTTTAACAGACAGACTATAATAAACTAATTTTAATACTCTGGATTGAAAAGCAGAGACAATATTCTTTTCAATCTCCAAGTATTTAAACAAACAAAAAATCCCCACCTAGTTGAATAAAATCTACACCTAAAAACAAACACCCCCCCCCCATCATAGTGCATTAATTTTATTAGAAAATTAGAGGGACGGGGGGTGGGGGGGCACCTGGGTGGCTTAGTTGGTTAAGCATCCAACTTCAGCTCAGGTCATGATCTCACGGGTTGTGAGTGCGAGCTCCACGTCGGGCTCTGTCCTGACAGCTTGGAGCTTGGAGCCTCCTTTGGATTCTGTGTCTCCCTCTCTCTGCTCCTCCCCTGCTTGTGCTCTGTCTTGTCTCTCTCAACAATAAACAAACATTAAAATAAACATTTTAAAAAATTAAAAAAACAGAAAATTAGAGGGGCAGGGACCAAGGGGGAAAGGCTAAAGAAAGTGAAGAGCAAAACCAGGAAAACAAGAGGCAAATGGGAAATATGAGTGTTTATTTTGCTTATTTCTTCTCCAAATAAAGGATGACATGAGAAGAGGTCAATAGTATTGTATTTTCAAAGTAAGTAAGTATTACTGACTTCAACATAACTTCAAGATTTTTATGTGATGGCATAATCAGTAAAGTATATTGGCTATACTGATATTTCATTATAGAAGATAAAAGCTACCAGTGAACTTGATTAAAGTCATGTAATTTTTTCTAATTTATCCCCAACCCCAAATGCCTTTAGACAATGACTTAATATTAGTTTCTTGTATATTCTACCAGTGTTTCCTTGTATACTTATCTACTTCTACCCCCACAGAAGATATTATAAAACATATACAGCTCTATATCTTTAAAAAATGTATATATCCCCAAATCCTTCCATTTTTTACCAAATAAACACTATGAACACATACAGCTGTTCTTCCCTCCCTCCATCCTTCTCCTTCCCTCTCTCTTTCTCTCTCCCACCCCCCACCCACCCTTTTAAAGAGAAGTATATTAATTCTTTGCATGACATAGCAAGTGGCATTGATTTCCAGAGGAGGTGTTTGTGCAGGTGGGTGACAAAGACTAAAAAAAAAACTACTACCATAAAGTGCTAATTGAACCAATTATTCACAATAAGGAAGACTATGATCTTTCTCAGATTCTCCCAGATCCTTGGAGCAGTTTGGAGAAGTTAGGAAACTGTGTAACATACAACTATCATGACTGTATGTTTTCTATCGATGCTTAAAAACACTAACATCATGTTAAACATTTATACCCTTAATTAATCAAGAGGGAGAAATATTCCAATGCCATATTGTATTCAGTTGGTCATGTACAAAGTCTATATACTCTTATCAAAACAAAGTTCTAACAGCCTCATTTCAAATCTGCACAGGGAATTAAAACAAACCAGATAAAGGCAATGTGGTTGCAGGTTTTTAAAAAAAAAAAATCCTCATCAATGTTTTCTATCTTTACCTCATAAAAATGTTATCTTTTATTCTCAAAACAATCATTATTTTTCATCTACAAGACATGACAGCCAAGTCAAGAAATGTAATGGCCTCTGCTAAGAATTATCTCCTAATTATTAATCCTGAAACACAAACACTGCTTGGTTTTTAGTTTTATGAGTGAAATAAAACAGAACAAATAAGGAATTGTTTAGTCTCATCATCAACAACATCCAAATATTTCTCAGGGAGGACCTCTCCCTTTCATAATTAAATTAACCTGTAAGTTTACCAAATAAACACTATGAACAGTACTTTCAAACTATTTTAACACTACCTCACTGTCCTGGCATTTTTTAAAAGAGTAAATACAAGGTTTTATGTATTTTTTAAAATCAACATTTTGCTGGAAGACTTAAAATAAGGTTGACATAAAAATTCCAAAACACTATCATGATCACTTGTAGCAAGGCATACAACATATTTGGTGAATCTGTTGTCAGAGTTCAAGAAAAAGAAGTCAAGACTATGCCTGCCCATGAAGAAAGGGGAATCCCATGGAAGGTGTCAGGATATAGGAATGGAAAGAGATCAAGGGCTCACTGACAGCATCTCTTAGTTTAGCCAAAAACATCACTTCAGATATTTTGCTGTTTTGTGAAAATATTAAATGTCCTTATTTACAATTTTGAAATATCATGTTATAGTTTACTGTTAACACTACCATTATGTAACCAAAAATAAAATCAATAGACTATTACTATGTTTATGCTATTCTAAAGGGAAAAAATACATTACAAATCAATGCTGACTTCAGACCCACATTTTAACATTTTTTGGCCAATCACTTCAACTAGCACATAACCAAAATAGTCCTAGAAATAGTCCCTTTAGACATTACATGTCCCAGTGCTCACTTCGGCAACACATATACTAGAGATTACATGTCCTATTTTCAAAGATGCACGCTGCATTTTTTTTAGTGTAATACATGTAACTTTACACTGAAATGGTACTTGGTAAATCTTTTGGTACTCAGTACAGCCGATTAATATCCTGAACATCATTTTGTCAAACTGCATATATGTATCTTCCACAAAATCCCACAGATAAGGTAAAGAAATCATCCTTTCAAGGTCAAGTCTTTAGCTTACCAAATAGGAACTCTTCAGGTCACTGCATGAACTGTAAGAAATGAAAATGACTAAAACAATAAGAAAGTTATTAGGTTGAACTATATGAGACTGTTGATGTTTGAGTTTCTGATATACAAATATGGTAATTTCATATGGTTCAACTTAATACAGCATTCCTGAATCTTGACCAAAAGTAGAGGCACTTATGACTCAAGACTTGATTCAAGGATACTTAAAAATTGGAACAAAATGTTTTACATTTAAAATTTAAAAGAAGTAGTGTATTACCTTTTTTCTATCACTTTGAACTCCAGTGGAACAGAGACTACAAAATGCTGTGCTTAAAAAGAAAGTGAATGTGCTCATCTGACAACAGATACTACTTCTCTAACAGAGCTAAATTCACCCTTAAGGGCTTGGTGAAACTTTTAGCGCTCGTATTTGTGCATATTCTGTGCAAGGACATGATTTTAAAATATATGTCTTCTCAAAATATATCATAAATTACAGCTGAACTCACACAGGGTTATAATTTTCTCTAAGTTTTAAGAAACAATTCTTAATTCCAATTAACCTATTGAGAGATTAAATTATTTATGTGTGTGTGCATGTGTAAGTGCATACATATATTTATATTTTTAGATTAGACATTTTGTTAAATGTTACCTATTAGGCTACTTCAAGTGATTAAGATTTTACTTCTTTTCCAAAAGCAGTGCAATTCAGCCATCTAGTGGTAAAATATAAAGCAATCATTTCTCTGTATTTTATTAAGCTATAAAAGCAAGACTAGAATATGGAGGGGAATAATAGGTTGTCGCAATTTACTGTTTCTTTTCTCTGGTGAGCTCACAGAGCCTATCAAGAACTCAGAAGCATTTCCTTAGCAGATTGTTAAAAAGTCATGTTTAAATATTAACATGGTCAAGCATTAATTTTTGAGTTATTTTATTATACTTTAATGAGTTATATTAATTATAAAACATTCCACCAAAAATTCTATTACCTTAACAAATGACTAAATTTGGCTCCTAAACTTGGTAAAACAAGTCTTAAGCCAATGACCTTACATATCTCTTAACTCCCTGTATTTATTAAGTTTCCAATAGCTGGTGGAAATATAGGTCTAGGGAGAAATCAGCATATGAATAAATGGTGAATGAAGTTATAACAATGAGTGTGAACATCCAAGTAGCCTCTGCAGTACAGACAAAGATGACCAAACATAGAACCTTTAGGAATCCCAATATTCATAGGATGAGCAAGGCTGGAGAAGAAGTCAAGGATACGACACAGAAGAAACCCAAACTGATCAGGATACAAGGGAGACAGGAAGCAAGAAAGCTAAAAGAAGAGTGAGTTTTGAGAAAGAATGATTTATAAAGTTAGATGTTTAGAAGAATGGTAATATGACTATTGAAAATAGATCACTGGACTTAGCCAGCTGAAGAGTTTCTGGTTGTCCTTATTAAGAACAGAATGGTGCTGAGAATTGTATTAGAGTTGTAAAAGGAAACAGAAAAGTATGGAATAGGGGCGCCTGGGTGGCTCAGTTGGTTAAATGTCTGACTTCAGCTAGGTCATGATCTCACGGTTTGTGGGTTTGAGCCTCACATTGGGGTCTGTGCTGACAGCTAGTAGACTGAAAGTCTCATGTGAGAAAGAAGAGGATGAATCCAGTAAACGGGAGATGGACTGACTGGGAGAAAAAGCAAGGCACCTCATTCTCCGACATGGTAGTATGGATAATCCCCATAACAGGTGTAATTAAAGGTAGAGGAGAGAGCAATTAAAAAACATCTATTGTTTTTCTCTTATGTTTGCAACAAAAGGCAAACAGCTCTATCACATGGTGAAGAAGCAGGGGCCAGGACGAAAGAAAGGGATGAAAGTTAAGGAGTAAAGAAGTTGAAGAATCAAATGATGTGTGAACTTTGAGGTGTCAAAACTCTAATTGTTAATGATGAAAAAGAACCAAACAGTTAGCTCCTATATTGTCCCATCAGATGTTCCCATTTCAAATTCTTAATCTTTGAACTCGTTTAACATTTGTTATTTCAGAAGTCAACTGTACTGAAAGTATAATGAAACGAAGACAGTGCGTCCTTTTAAAGTAGACTATGAAGTACAAACTCCATCTCCTCCAAAATTTCCATTTCTCCTTCTCCTTTGTAAGGAGCAGTGTACTGGAATCAACTAGGTCACTGTAATCCTGCATCTCAAAGAAGTATTATCTTAGTAAAATAAAATAGGTGTTTTCAGTAAAGTTGGCATCAATTACTCCCCAAATAGTATGTATTTATAAAGCTTCAGAATCTAAAATAAATGCCTTGGTGCTCCAAAAACAAAAGAATATTTGATGAGACAAAATTACCAGTTTATAAATATCTCAACAATCAGGAAAAGAGCTGTTATTATTTATAGGTTACAGTGAATTATTTTGTTGTTGCTGCCTTTTTAAAAAAATTTAAAGTTTTATTTAAAGTAATATTTAAAGCTGTTATTATAGAAAAGCTAAAATGGACAGACTTTATTTCCATTATAAATGGGGAGGAGGAATACAAAGTGATATGCTGTATGCAGCATATTAGAAACCTAACCCTATACTGAACAACCCAATATGGAATATCATATTTTTCAATACGTGCTATTTTCTTGGTAACATTGTGAATTTTAAAAGCATACCAAGAGACCACATATAAATTATTTAAATTGATTGGTGCTATATAAAAAACTTAAATAAATAAGGAACAACATGCAAATGCTCAATATTTCAAGTGAATAAATGAATGAATGGAATAAAATTTTGCTGCACAAATATCTTTTAATCATATAATTTGGAGGGTGTAAACCAAAAACAGTGTAAGAAAAAAACATTTAGGACTTTTCTTCCCGTGTTATTTGAGAAAAAATTAGCCAAGAAAATGAAATATAGTAAAAATATATTTATATGTATGAATGTAAGTTAACGTGGCTGGCAGGCTCAGAGGAAGGGACACCACTCTGATATGAGCACCTTGATGAGGTAGGGGGAGGGGAGGAGAGAAGAGAGTATGGTGTAGGCACTGAAGGCAGTGGGAAGGTGGGATGGGGCTGCACAGAAGCAAAAAAAAAAGAATTAAGCAGGTGATATAAACTGCTATTAGGAGCTGCAATTCTAATCCCAGAACAAATTTAGGAAGATATGTAAATCCAGAGATGGTAAAGATTTCAGTCAACAAACAGTAACAGTTTTAAGTGCCATAAAAATTTGTAAATGCCATCTTATTCACTCATTTATCAAAAGCTATAAAATCACATATAATCTGAAATTGTTTCTACTTATAAAATTTAAATGCCATTTATAGTTCCTAAATCAGTTTATGTAATATTTAAATATGAACACTGTGTGCATTACATATGATTTTAAGTGATATTCCAAACTCACATTTGATGTTTACTATGTATAATACTCCAGGACTCTCCAGCCTCCCTACATTCAGATATTATATTAAATGACAAGAATATATGACAGAGACCAGCAACAGCAAGAGACATCAAATAAAAATAAGCTTACCAAATGTTGCTATATTAATGCCCCAATCTCTAAAAATTAGTATTTAAATATCCCCACTATCTATCTGCCTCACTTCATCTACATCACATCTTTCTATTTCAGGATACCATTTTCTTTTTTCCCCCTTAAAATTTTCTTTAAATTTTTTTTTTATTTAGAGAGAGAGCAAGCACATGTGTGTGTGCATCTTAAGCAGGCTTCACACACAGCGTGGAGACCGATGCAGAGCTCTATCCCACAACCCTGAGATCACGACCTGAGGTGAAATCAAGAGTCAGATGCTCAACCAACTGAGCCACCCAGGCGCCCCTAAAAAATCTTTTTCATCTGAGTATAGCAGTCACACAATGTTACATTAGATTCAGGTGTACAACATAGTGATTCAACCTTTCTATGAATTATGCTATGCTCACAAGTGAAAAGCTATACTCACAAGTGAAGCTATGCTTACACACATTACTATAACATTATTACAACATCGTTGACTATATTCTCCATGCTGTGCTTTTTATTCCCATGACTTTCTGACTTATTTCACTGATCATAATACCCCTGGGTCCCATCCATGTTGTCTCAAATGGAGATCACATTCTTTTTAATGTGTACTATTCCATTTTTGTATATGCGTATATATAAAAAAATACAATAAATATATATGTATATAAAAACATCTTCCTTACCCATTTGTCTATCGATGGACATTTAGGTTGTTGCCATATCTTGACTATTGTAAATGATGCTACAATAAACAAAGAGGTACATATATCTTTTTGAATTAGGTGTTTTCATTTTCTTTGGGTAAACACCCAGTATTGGAATTATTGGATCATACGGTATTTCTATTTTTAATTTTTTAAATTTTTATTTATTTTTGAGAGGGGGAGGGGCAGAGAGAGAGAGGGAGACACAGAATCAGAAGCAGGCTCCAGGATCTGAGCTGTCAGCACAGAGCCCAACACGGGGCTTGAACTCATGAACCGTGAGATCATGACCTGAGCTAAAGTTGGAAGCTTAACTGACTGAACCACCCAGGTGCCCTGGTATTTCTATTTTTAATGGTCCAAGGAACCTCCATACTGTTTTCTTTTGCGGCTGCACCAATTTACATTCCCACCATCAGTGTATGAGGGATTCTTTTTCTCCACATCCCCACCAACACTTGTTATTTGTCTTTTTGATTTTTGCCATTCTGACAGGGGTAAAGTGGTATCTCACTATGGTTTTGATTTGTATTTCCCTAATAATTAGTGAAGCTGAGAATCTTTTCATATGTCTGCTAGCCATCTGTAAGGACACCATTTCCTTAACTGATCTCCCAGTGACCACTGGTTGCCCAAAGTTCTACATACTGCAGCCCAAGTAATCTTTCAAAAACACACATTTAATGAGGTCACTCTACAGTAAAAACTCTTCAAAGCCTTTGCTTCTTACTGTCCTTGTAAAAGACCAGACCAGGGATGACCTAGTTGCTAAGCTTTGAGTCTCCTCATTCATGGCCTGAAGGACTTCTCTCTACAAGAGTTCTGGGGTAGTCCTCAAAGGGAGCTATCATAGGAAATGAAGGTAAAATACTGTACCAACACATTCAACTGAGGAGGAATACTGAATTTCAGATAAAACACCATGAGTCCTAATCCTGATTCTCTGTGTAAATCAAATTTCTTCTTAATTTCCTCATTTCTGAAGAAAAGATATTGGCCAAAAAGGTCTCTAAGAATCCTTAAGCTCTCTGATTCTATAATTCTTTCACCACTTATTTTACACGGAGACTCCAGATTCAAAGGTTCTACCCCAATCTCTGCACTAATTTAATGGATCAACATTAAGTTCAACTATTTTTAACTCAGCATCTGCACTGAGCATAGGGGCTCTTTCGGAAAATAACTATTTCTCCAATTTCAAGTCTAGCTACCCTTTTCGACATCTGTCCTTTGGATTACCTTTGTTAAAACCAACAGTGCCATGTACTTCACTATTCAAATACCACTGTTTGGAAAGCTCCATCTCAGGCTCAACTTATTTATCCCACTAGAGTAACCTTGGAATAGGTCAGTGTTCTGTTAATACTGGCAAGGAAATAGTTTAGAAGATTATAATCCTAAAACTGGAGTGTCAGTCTAGTAAAGAAACACACTGTCTATTCAATTTCCTGTCATGCACAGCAGGAAGAAACATAAGTTAGTATATAGAAATGGCTCATACTACTTTGAAATTTTACAATGATGAACAGTTACTTAAGCCATTAATTTATGAAAAAGTTCTTAATTTAATAGTTAATATTTAAAAGTCACTGAGAAATTTCAATCGTGTTGAACTTGCTAACACCTTTGAATTCTGAACCAAATGTTTAGTTACCCCAAAATGTTCTGCCAGACAAAATATATTGAGATATTTGTTGGTTTACTGTCCACCTGTGTTTATCCATGGATTATATACTTGTCTTATAGTAAAGAAAAAAGAAAATTAAGAAACACAGAAAGCAGGCTAAATGTCCAAATGTCCAGGAGATCCTCAACAGCATGGTAAATGTCCATCACTTAAATTTTTAGGGTATTCTAATGATAGAAAACAAAGGATTGGCTCCTGAGAATAATCTGTAATTTAGAAATCAGCGTCATGTAATATAAATATAGATTTATTGAAAATATTTATTTGGCTAGATCCTTATTTTTCCTATTAAGCTTTCATTTTGATTTAACTACAGAAATGACTGCCTGTAAAGTTAACCACCCAGAATACGGTTAAAAAAACAAAGTCAGACTTAAATATATCTGAATATTAAACATTACTTCTCTCATTTTTCTTTCCCATTGAGAAAAACAAATATCTCAAATTTTCATTAGTAATGATTTCGTTAAACTATTTAGTCATTACTTTCTTAACCAAAACCCAATGTACTGAAAAAATACATATAATAAATTCTAGCATTATCATGAATAATTGTATTAATTAACATGTCCACATTTTGAGAGGATAATGACAACTAATATTCACAATGATAGTCCAAAGGCAACAAAAGATTGAGTAGTAGTAAATAGCAAAACAAACACATACAAACAAAAAACAAGCAAACAGAAAACTAAGTTTAAGAATTATAGCTGTCTATCACTGTATTCAAGTGCTCAGAAAAGCAGGCAATCTTTGAATGGCATGTACAGTAATCTACAATGAAAACAAATGCTATATTCTTTTCTCTTTTGCCTTTGGTCTTTTTAGATGCTGTACTTTGGAACAGATTATCCTTGCACATAAAGACTGGCATATGATGAAAAGTCAGTTTCCTTCCCACACCATCTACCCACCCACCCTTTTTCTCTCCCAAAAGGCAACCACTCTTAAGAACTCCTTGTCCATCCTACATAAATTGTATGAGATATTCTGTGTCACATATGCAACAATTATGTGTAGTTTACCATATACTCTATCTCACTTTTTTTTTTTTTTTTTTTACTAAATATGTTTTGGAGGTCCTTCCATATCAGTCCATAACAAGGAACCTCCATCTTTTTTTTTTCTCCAAATGTTTATTGTTTGAGAGAGACAGAGAGAGTGAGTGAGCAGGGAAGGGGCAGAAAGAGAGAGGGAGACAGAGGATCAGAAGTAGGACCAGCACTGACATCAGAGAGCTAGATATGGGGCTCGACCTCACGAACTGCAAGTCATGACCTGAGCTGAAGTCGGATGCTTAACTGACTGAGCCACCCAGGTGCCACAAGGGGCCTCCATCTTTTCAATGATTATTTAATGTTCCATTGTACATATGTACAAAAATGTATCTAGTCCTTATTAATAAATATTTTTGCAGTTTCCTTCTTTTGCTCTAACAATGATTTAATGAATAACCCTCTACGCACATTCTCCGCTTATATGCAATTATATCTGAAGGATCAATCTGTAGAAATGAAATTCTGGAGTAGAAATTATGCACATTTAAAAATATTTGAAGTTTAAGAGTGCCTAGGTGGCTCTGTCGGTTAGGTGTCTGACTTTGGTTCAGGTCATGATCTCACAGTTTGTGGGTTCGAGTCCAGCATCGGTGCTGACAGCTCAGAGCTTGGATCCTGCTTCAGATTCTGTGGCTCCTTCTCTCTGCCCCTCTCCCACCTTTGCTCTGTCTCTCTTAAGAATAAATAAACACTAAAAAATTTTTGAAGTTTATTAATTTATACTTCTGCATCAGTTTCTATTTGCAATTTCCTATCATGAATGAGAGTGTACATCTTTGCATAAACTTAAAGCCATTTATATTTCTTTCTTATTAACTGTGTATCTCCTTTGTCCATTATTCAACTGGGTTGTTTTGTTTTTAAAACGTTTTTAAAGGAACTCTTTTATATATTAAGACTATTAGCATCTTGTTCATTACATGAGTTGAAAATTTTCTCCCAGTTTTTCATTTGTCTTTAATATTCCTTCTCCTTTCTCTTCATATACAGAATGCTTTTTAATGTTTTCAGATTCATACATCTTTTCTTTTTTGGTTTCTGGGTTTGGGGTCATACTTAAAAAGGCTTTCTGACTCCAGGATTAAACAAATATGTATTTCTCTCACATTTTCTAATGTCAATTTTATCTTTTTAAAAAAATGTGTATTTATTTTTGAGAGAGAGCGAGAGAGTGCGAGAGAGCAAGAGAGTGAGGACATCAGCAGGAGAGGAGCAGAGAGCAGAGAGAGAGGGGGACAGAGGATCTGCACCGGGCTCTGTGTTGACAGCAGAGAGCCCGATGCAGGGCTCAAACTCATGAATAGTAAGACCAGTGACATGAACCATGATCAAGAGTCAGATGCTTAACTGACTGAGTCAACCAGGTACTCCCCCCCGCCTTTTTTTTTTTTTTTTTGCCCAGATCTTTGATTTCTGTGGAATTTATTTGGGGGTTAAGTATAAAGTTAGGGCACAGCTTTTATTTTTACAGATGACTATCCACAAGTAATACATTTCCCACTGATTAAAATGCTACCTTTATCAGATACTAAATATCCCAGTGCCTTTGCATCTATTTCTGGACTTTCAATTCAATCTTAATACTGAGTTTTGAACAATGTAGATTATGAAGGATGCACAGAAAATTCAAAGCTTAAGAAATGCATTGTCACAGCACCCCAATGTTTATAGCAGTGCTATCAACAATAGCTAATTATGGAATGAGCTCAAATGTCTATGGACTGATGCCTGGATAAAGATGTAGTGTATATATACAATGGAATATTATCTCGTGATCAAAAAGAATGAAATCTTGCCATCTGCAGCGATGTGGATAGAGCTAGAGTGTATTATGCTAAGCAAAATAAGTCAGTCAGAGAAAGACAAATACATCATTTCACTCATATGTATAATTTAAGAAACAAAACAGATGAACATAGGGGAAGGGAAGGGAAAGTAAAATAAGATAAAAATAGAGACGGAGGCAAACCATCAGAGACTCTTAAATACAGAGAACAAGTGAGGGTAGCTGGAGGGGAGGTGGGTAGGGGGAGGGGCTAAACGGGTATCGGGCATTAAGGAGGGCACTTGTTGGGATGAGCACTGGGTGTTACACATAAGCGATGAATCACTAAATTCTATTCCTGAAACCAATACTACACTATATGCTAACTTGAATTTAAATTAAAAAAAATACATTGTGTCATAATTATAGGAAACGACAAGATACAGATAAAAGAAATATTTCTCCTAGTGTTAAATGTTACTTGTTAATTCATTTACCCTTCTTCTCACCCTTGGCACACACTTCCTTTAAGGAGGAAGTTTCCAAGTAACCAGCTGAGAATTTTCCTGCCTTTAACACTAAGGATTTCTTTCCCCATCTTAGGTGAAGCAATTCCCAAGTATTTACTTAAGCCATGTAGTTTCAGAGAAATTCCCTTTTCCCCCTTCATTGGAAACTGAGAGGTCGGAGTCCATGGAGTAGCTATTTTAGCATCATAGGCTGATGCCACATATTCAAAAGGTACCAAGACAAAGGTTTTCTGCAGCCCACATAACCCTTTATTGGCTTGATTCCCTTTTAACGATATACCATTCAAATCTCAGAATATCTACATTTCCTTAATATATCCCAGAGACTCTCCCTGACTCAAATTCTGCCTACCACACAGAGTATGATGACAGTTTTTTCCTGTGACAGTGCTCTGAGAGAAAGCCAAGCTACGCACTCAGTGAAAATAATTACCAGACACAAAATTCTGGGCAAGTGTTTGCTGCTCTTAAAATTTTTATATAAATGTTAAAAGAAGGTGAGAAGGTACCAAAAACTCTATTTGATTACTTTACAAATACACAAAGCTACACAGCTACTGCTAAAAACAAAATCATACTTTAAATAATGAATTGTTTACATTTTAAAATAAACAGTTAATTTACAGGGAAAAAAAGAAACAAATCATTCTCACATTTTCTTGAAAACACGAATTTGATTTTTAGATCATTGGTAACACCTGAAAGAAAGCTCTGAAATATTCAAAGTAGAAGATTATAACATGGTAAATAAATATATACTGGGTAAGAAATGAAGAGAAAATAATTAAGATAACACTGATTGAGATTTCTAATATAACTGATCTCTCTACTATAAAGAAGAGAGAAAACCCTGCATTTTGAAAATCAGCTTTTCTTTTTTACCAGCAATTTAATCTTATTGCTTAATTTTTTTTTTTTAGAATTTACAATGAAGAGCTATTGAACTCAAATCTTACAATGTACCATAATCCAAATATTTTGTTGCCAATTCATTTCATCACATTTCAGCTTTCAAAATAAGATCAACTGGGGACATTCAATAGTATGCAGTAACCCAATGTCCTCTCTAAGAACAACACCCTCTGTAGAAGGAGGGGAAGATCCTAAAGAAGCTTCCAGTCTATTTTAATGCTTTAAACCCAAAGGAAGCTTTTATGCCCTATAACTTTGCTCACACATTAGATTTGGAAGGCATGCCACCTCTCACGTGTCAGTCTGATGTAAGAACCAAATCTGTGATTGGTTCTTTCATTCCCTCTGAGAATATTTCAACATCATACTCTAGCTGATTCTTTTTCCACAGATCTTATCTCCACTGCTGGCAAGTAGCACATTTTGAAATCAATCCAGTAACAAAGTTTTGCAGAGAACAGTCAGTGCTGTCAGTCTAAGATCCCTTGTTTAAAAAATCACATTTGGGGGACTCATGGGTAGTTCAGTTGGTTAAGCCTCTGACTTCAGCTCAGGTCATGATCTCACAGTTCGTGAGTTTGAGCCCCATGTCAGGCTCTGTGCTAACAGTCTGGAGCTTGGAGCCTGCTTCAGATTCTGTGTCTCCCTTTGTCTCTGCCCCTCCCCAGCTCACACTCTGTCTGTTTCTCTCTCAAAAATAAACATTAAAAAATTTTTTTAAATAAATAAATAAAAAAGAAAACAATCACATTTTGAACTACATGCCAAACAGAGGGCTCATTCTCCTATCATGCAGGTTTTTGAACTAGCTCAAAGTCATTAGGGACAAATGTTCCTGGCTCACCATTCCTGCTGTGCATCCTGTGGTCACAACCAGTCCCCTTAAAGATTATGCAACAGTTGTGAAGTCTAAGAAATAGTCGTGCTAAACTCTGGTGTGGATCACAGATAAATTCTAAGAGTCCATTTACTAGTTTATTGGAAGTCAGTTTATTTAAATTAAATACATGCAAATATTTAAGTTCTAAACTTAGAATCTTATATTTAAGTAATACAGAAAACAAGGAAAAACAAGTTCAATAAACATAGTTAAGAGTGAATCATAAGTATGCACGAATCAAAGTTGGTGCTTTCCTTTAGGTTTATATTTTAGTTATTTAACTTTTAAAAATTAAAAAAAATTATTTGAGAGAGAGAGAGCATGAGCAGGGGAGGGGGGAGGGAGGGGGGAGAGAGAGAGAGAGAGAGAGAGAGAGAGAGAGAATCTTAAGCAGGCTCCATCTCAGTGTAGAGCCTGAAATGGGGCTCGATCCCGTGACCCTGGGATCAGGACCTGAGCCGAAATCAAGAGTCGGATGCTTACCTGATTGAGCCACGCAGGCGCTCCCTAAGTTTACATTTTAATGGTGTAACGAGAATAAAGTCTCACTTCCACATTTTCTGTTATAAAAAGGATTCCAATTATATAATGCTCTAGAAATTCAAATATCTAAATGCAGAATAGCCAGTAATAAATGAGCTCTGGATATCATTACAAAAAAAAAAAATCAGTGACCATAATTACTTGGCAATGTGTGAGAAGTCACAAAGAAAAGTCTCCTATCTCTTTAATTTTTCCTCAAGTTATAAGAAGTATAAGAAGGTATAACACATTCCATTCACATCTACATTTTTATAAAATATTACAAATATCTTACTAATTGTTATAGATGAAAATCTAATAAAGAAAACACAAGACAACCAAACACTACTACAAATTCAGCCATGTCGTAATTAGTGGTACTTAATAATCTTTCTTGATTTGATTATAATAAAATGAATTACTATAGTTAATTTTTGCATAAATAATTTATTTCTTAGGTTTATTCATAAAATGATCACTTGTCTTTAAAATACATATAATCAAACACATAAATATGTAGCACAGCAAAATGCCAAATTTACAGCTGTAACAAAATGGCACATTCCTAGTCCTTAACTATGGCTAACAAGGATAGTGTGACTTGTTGGCAGTTTTCATAGGAAAAAAATCTATACTTAGTAGAACTAATTCATTCTGAACAAAAAAATTAAAATAAGAATGTGCGGCAATGTAATATGACTATTCCTTCTGATGTTATCTACATTAATGAAAACTCTTTCAAATATAATCCATTCAAGAGACAAATTTAATTATGAGTAAAATATCAGTCATTTTGATATTACTCCCCAAAATTATTCAAGTAACTACATCCTGTCTCCAGGAATTTCATAGTAATAGCAAAATGTACATGACAAAACTATAGCCATTTTGAAATAAGATTGAAATCATTAATATCATCAAATTTTCCTAGCATAACACACAGAGAGAACAGTTAATCCAGACTATTTGGGGACATTTGCTTGATTTCCATGTATTCAGACTGATTCATGTGAAGACTCTGGAATTTTCTTTTTTTTCCTTTAAGACTCTGGGGCTTCTAGAACAAAGCCCTTTACAATAAGAAAATCTCTCTTAGAGCTAATAAACACAAGAGCTTGCAAATTCTGCAGTCTCAAGGTAGTTAAGAAATGAGAAGAAGGAAGAAAATCAGTGTCAAATTATATTTTTCAAGGTTGGAAGAACTCTAAAAACTTATTTCACTGATTCCTTCCTGCTTAACTCCAAGACACTGCAATGAACCTCTCTATGAGCTATCATTCTATCAAGATGCTCAGGTCACTAAAGATACACCTCACCAAAAGCACAAAACTTAATTTTCACTATACACTATCAACGAAGGATCTCATTTTCCTGTAATTGTTTATTTTCAGATTCCAACAAATTTCAACAAAATGATCAGAAGCAGGTTATAAGCTCATTTTATGTTTTAAGAGTGAAAAAGGAGTTTGCGTAAAACTGACATGGATGATATATAAAATATGTAATTAAATATAAAATATGAAACCTAAAAGTAAAGAGACCTTTTTTAGTAGCCAAGCTAGGTTGCATGTGATTTTGGTTTTTATGGTATAAAAAATGTTTTTTTCCAACTCAATGCAACCTCTACTACTTTTTTCTAAGAATATGCCAGGTAACTTTTTTTAAGGTTAAAAAAACAAAAATGGTGTTAATAAAACAGAGTTTATGGCATTCTTGTCTTTTAAATTACTAAAACTGGTCCTATAGATTCTAAAAATAAAATAGAACACTGGTGAATATTAGTTTCATATTTTAGAAATGGTATCCATTTAGCCCTCACAAAAAGTTGCACAGATATCAAAGTAAAATGGAATATCCTAGTATCAATTCTATTTGTATCACCTACTACAAATCAGCTATTAAATGAAAAGAAGAGGTAACAGTTTGAGTTTTCATCCAAGTAACTTCAAAATCTTCCTGAAAAAGTAACTCCTATACATTTCTAGACTAGAAACATCTCACATTTACAGTGTTTTAGTTTTTTTTTTCCAGAAAATTACTTACTGAAATAATTAGGACTCTAATCCAGAAAATGTGACGCTAGTTATTATTGCATGAGAAGAAATATACCTTTCACTTGATTTCAAATACTAAACATAAACTTGTTAGTGATTTATACAGGACCTTTGCCAAGTAATCTTAAAATTGCAATTCTATAAGAGGAAATCATGTATCTCAGAGTAAGGAAAGTCATCCAAAGGAAAATTTAGTGAAACCATTTTCCACCATCTTTCACAGAGGTGCCAAGTTTTTTCTTGAATATATAACGCCTTGAAGTCCTACTGGAAAGTTGGGAGAAGAGTAACAGAAATAACTTATTGGGTCTCAATTAATTATTTTTTAAAATCAAGTCTTTCTTGGATATGATAGCTGCAGACAACCCATAAGGTGCCATGTATCTGCAACACATATAATTAATGAAAATTAATATCCAAAATATATAAGGAATATTGAAAAAAATCAACAATAATAAAAGACAACCCAATAAAAGGTATAAACAGACACTGAAAGAAGAGTAAACACAAATGACCAACAAATATATGAAATATGCTTACCCTCATTAGAAATCAGGAATATAGAGGGGTGCCTGGGTGGCTCAGTGGATTAAGCGTCTGACTTCAGCTCAGGTCATGATCTCACGGTTCGTGAGTTTGAGCCCCGCATTGGGCTCTGTGCTGACAGCTCAGAGCCTGGAGCCTGCTTCAGATTCTGTGTGTGTCTCTCTCTCTGCCCCTCCCCTGCTAATACTATGTCTCTCTCTGTCTCTCTCTCTCTCAAATGAATAAACATTAAAAAAAAAAAAGAAACCAGGAATATAGAAATAAAAATCTAATGAGATGGCATTTTACAACTGATAAGCAAACTTTAAAATTTAGATAATGCCAGGTGGTTGTAACTCTTATGCCCTGCTGGTAAAACATAAAATGGCTTTGGCAAACAATTAGACATTTGTCAGCAAAACAGAAACTATGTATATTCGATTGTCTACTCCCAGATATACACCCTAGAAAAATTCTTTTGTGGGTAGCCAGGGAACATGTATAAGAATGTTTAAAGCAGCATTGTTTTAATAGGAAAACAAAACTTAGCTAAAATATCCATTGTCAAATGAGCAAAAATAAATTCTGATTACGCGTACCAGAGGAAACTATATAGTGGTGAAAAATGAATCAACGATAGCTACACACATTAATATGGACAGACCTCAACATCTCGACATATCCAGAAAGCAAATTGCAGAAGCACACACGCAGTCTAATTCCTTTAAACGAAATCTGAAAACACATGACAAAAATATTTACTGTGGGATATGTATACGGGTGTTTTCGGGCAAGGGATGTGGGGAGGGTATACTTTCCATGGAGACAGAGGGAATGATAGACACACAATTCAGCAGAGTTACCTAGATGGGAACACTGGGAATGCAGTCAGGGAGGTGTGCAGAGGGCCCTCCAAAGCAGTAGTAATGGAGGCTTCTTTAGCTGGGCAGCAGGTACATGTATATTCACTGTGTTAATATTATTGCTTTTTATATTAAAAATCATATATACTATATATGTATCAAAACTTTACCAATAGTAAATATTGAAAGAAGAGGTGTTTGTTTTTTAACACTGTGAGAAGCAATGATGTAAAGCAGAAGAGGGAGACAGATACATTGTGGCCAGAAGATCAACGGAATTGCTTCTACTCTGAGAAAGTACCTTAGCCAAATGAACTGCTATATTAGCATTTCAGCGACAGTTTATAAGGGGTGGAATGTGGGCAAGAGCTGATTGATTTAAGTAATAATCATAAGAAATTAAACAAGAGTATTTAAAAATTAAAAATACCTGATAGCATGGTCTTGTGGAAAATGGCAAGATAGCCTTTCAACTTGGTATCCAAACTCTCTGCTCTGGCACCTACTGTTTCATTGTACCTGCGTAATTCCTTCTGAAACTGTAATGTTCAGATTCTGAGACATTTAAAGAAACCCCTTTAAATTCCCCAGAGTCCAGGCCCCTCTCCTTTTTCTCTCTCGGTCTCAGCTCCCATCCTGGAACCACTCCCTTAACAATACACCTCCTATCATGTCTAACTTGAGAAACACTGCCTTTGGAAAACCTAACTCCAAAATTCTAACTTAATTGGTGATAGAAAAGTTTAAGGCACACAATCACTGGACAGAACAGCACCCACAGTTAATATCTTTTGTGAAAACTGCTTTGGGAAGCAGTTGGTCATGCTGGGACCTCTTGCAAGAATTCATAGCTATTTTAAGGTTAGACATGGACTGAAAAGACCCAGTTCCAAACCAGCACTGTGCAAAAGGCCCCACCTCTGGGTGCCCACAAGTGTGAGGCAAAATGCCCACACTCAATAAATATTGAAATCTGGTGTCCTAAAGCTCTTAGTTCCTTCGTTCAACAAATATTTATGAGGTTCATGCTTTGTACCAGGCACTACTTGTACAGAGTGGAGTTTCTGTGATAAATAACCAATAGTCCCTGAGTTCCATTCAGAAACGAGCACAAAGTGTGATGAGAGAACAGTGTTTGATGATTTGGAACATGGACTCATTTCACACCAGAATCTGTGAATTCTGGATTCTAAAAGAAGCCAGAGCAAAGGGTTTAAGAGGCTGTGTTTGCTCTCTGTCTCCCCCAGGGACTAAGACCATCAGTAGCAGGTTACAGCATCTCACCTAACAACCAGCAAACACAGTAGAGGCTAAAGAACAGTTTGGGAAACATTTGAGAAGACTGACACTATAAAGAGATTCAAGTATAAATCAGAGATATTTCCTTCTTTGACATCATCATCATTTGCATTGCTCCACCTCTTACACGTATCTTATTTTACCTTCCAAGTTCCCCAACAAAAAAAGTAAGGGAAAACAAAACAGGACCATAATATGTCTACATTTCAGCCTTATTGTCAATGAAGGGTAAGAGTTATTTTGACTCACAAGTGATTAAATTGGTTATTTTAGCACCAAAATGTCAGGGGGCGTGGGGAGGAGGACACCACTATTAACAGTCATTGTATCTCCTTGGAATACAAATTTTATCTTATTTTCTGTTTTCTCTAAATAGTGATTACCTTTAAAATCTAAAAGCAAGTAAGCAGATGTTAGGGATTTAACTGACGAGGAGACCAGGGTACAAGGGGGCCAGGTGACCTGGGCAGGGTGGCGGAGCCAGAGATGGCAGGAAGAAGAGTTCCTTAGCATTGCCTCCCAGTTAGGAGTAGAGGTCTGTCAGCCAGGTAACGAAGTTGTTTGACCAAAGGGTAAGTAGAGCAGGGCCCAGCATGACTTAAACTGAGAACCATGGAATGTATTATAACTGTTACTATGAGGAAGTTGAACAGCTGCAGGAGCAACAGTCTTGAGAGCGGGTTTCTTGATGGTCTGTGCTGTCACTCGAGACGGGTACTCAGGTACCCTCTAGGGACTTTGTCCCTTCAGGTACTTCGTGACTGTGGAGTGGCTCAAGGTATGATAATAAGCAGGGGAGTAAAAAGATCCAAATAAAAAGTGTCTTCCTATGACTTCCCCAGTTAAAACTTTAATTTTCTACACTTTTTCTAACTTCTTCTAACTTAGCAGAGATTGCACGTGAAAGCTGAACTTGTAAATAGAGGAGGAACATGTCTGAACAGCCGAGAGCCTCCTGGGTGGCCGAGATCCTTGAAGATCGGAGGTCAAGGAGCCAAGAAGCTCTATATTTTTAACTCAGCAGGTCACTATGGAAAGATGGTGATGTCATTAAGTGCCTGTGGCACAAAACTATGATTTCTTTAAGTAATGTAGCAATTTATGTATAATAGAAAATAGAATATAAAACTCTTGTTCAAACTTCTTAAATGACTCTCAGTTTTTCTTGACCTAGCCTGAAGTTTCATAAACACCTGTTTTTATGCATGAATTTCTCCTTTCAAACCATCAGCAGGTATCTAACCACTAAGCCACATTTGACTGTTTTCACAAATAGTTCATTTTTAGCTCCTGGGCTGTGTACTAGCACCTACGAAAGTTTTTTTTTTAATTCTTTTCAAGAGGAATGAGGGACAGCGAGGTGGTGGTGGATGCTGTGGGTCTCCAAGTGCCCTAATTATGCTTCTGGGCGCTTTTCCCATTTCCACTGCAAAAAGACTGAAGGATTGGAGACAGGAAGATTAGTATCCTGCTTGGGTAAGGAGATGAACATATTAACTTAGTTGGTGGTGTTTTCTTTCAATGGGCTCTCTCATCAACAGCTCTTCACTTCAGAAATTTAACTCAATTAAACATGAGGGAAAGAGACATTCATAACACAGAAGCCAGTTTCCTCATTTGAAGAATGATATGATTGATCTAGGTGACCTTTAAAGTTCCTTACAGTTCTGAGTCTATGAAAGTACAATAATTTTCAGAATCAAAAGTGTGTGTGGATCTTAAAGAAAATTTTGAATGTTAAAAAAAACACTCATAAACAAATAAAAAAGACAAATGACAAACTGGGAAAAAATGTGTAAACTGTATCACAGAAAAGAGGTTTACATTCCTAAAATAGAGAACACTTACAGGAAAAGTGGGCTAGAAGTATGGTCTTAACCGTATGAAAAGATGCGCAACCATAGGCTTAGTAAGAAGAATCAAGATCACAACTACACCAAGATTCCAGTTTTCACCTATAAAATGGGCAAAAATCTAAAAAGCCAACAAAATCTAAACAATATATCCTGTTGGTGAGGCCATGAGGAAACAGACACTCTCATATTTTGCTGGTGGAAATGCAAAATGAGACAAGACCTATGGAGGGGATTTAATGATATGTAACAAAATTACATAGGCATTTACCTTTGACCTATGATTCCCAGTTCTAAAAATCTCTCCCAAAGACATTCTGGCGAAAAAATACACATGTACAAAGTAATTGATTATAGAAATATTAGTATTAGCAAAAGAGAGGAAATAACACACATGTCCATCAACAGGGAAATGGGTATAAAACTAAGGTATGGTCATACAGTGAAGTACTATACAGCTGTAGAAAAGGAATGTGGACCACCTTTGCATAATGCTATACAATGATCTCAAGACAAACTATTACATAAAAAGGCAGCATACAGTGTGTATTTTATGATGTCATTTATCTAAGAAACTGGAAGGGGATATGGATGAGTATCTTTTTTAAAAAATAAAAGAAGTATAAAGAAAAAAAAGATTTTTGTTAAAGTTATAGAAGGCAGGTGAAACATGCCTTCTTATACATCTTATAAGATGTATAAGTATCTATTATAGTATCTTCTTATAGAAGATACTATAATAGAAGGCCAGCTTCTCTGAATATTCCTGGTTTTATACATTTGACTTGAGAAATAAACAATGTATGCTAAAGCTGGTTGGTACTGGCTCTTGATAAATGTTCAGGTATTTTGTGAGCCAGTTGTCTTTACTTTGGTAGCCTGAAATTTGCCGTGGTGGAAGTATTTACACCATGGATACCAGCAAACACACCTCCCGAACCTCCCAAGCGAGTTGTTAAACATTTATCAGCATAGCACCAGAAACGTAAATGCTTTAGGAAAGTATAGAACAAAATTAAATGAAAAATTTTTCTAAAAATTGAGAGCAAGATGAAACAAACCTAACAGTGAACTGAGTGGGTAGCATTCTGAGCTGTTTTGACTCTAAAGCACAGTAATTTGACTATTTAGGTCTAGTAGAAATACCAAAAGAACTACAAAAATAATTTTAAACTGTTTTTAATATTGTGGTGTGAATATTGGTATTGTTATTAAGAAACTGTGTTACAGAACAAAGCAAAGGAATAACTCGGTTACTGTCTTTAGAAGTGGGAATTTAATATAGGATTAAGGAGTTATCAATTTAAGTTGGAAATCATTAAACTCTCTATGATCCTGCATGTGAACTGGATGTGTCAGTATGAAGTTATTTTGTGTTTTATATTTAATTAACATTACATGAATGCGTTTCCTAGCTCTGTTCACTGGAAAAGCCAGGAGCAATGTATACTCATAGAACCCAGAAACCTGAATTGTGGTCTCTAACTTCTATTTCCCACAAAAGGAACTAAGACTTCTTAAGTAGATCTCTGGGCCAGATAAGTATGAAATCCTGGAAGGAAAGAAGCTTTATAAAAGACTATTGGGATCATGTCAAAAGGAATTAGGAGCCAACAGGAAGAGACAGGGAAAAAATCTGAGCAATAATAATAACTTCCATGGATCTTAAATACATAAAATATGTTTAAATCCATGAGTTTATAATGATAGTCAACTCACTGAGCCACCTCTAGAGAATGCTAGGAAAATAAGCTCATCAGATTACACATTGATAAAGGCATTTCTCCTGCTTTTCTATGCAAACTGTACTTTGAGATAACCAAGTAGTTAATGAAGCAGTGTTTTTCTTTACAGAAGTATTCTAGCTAATAAACAAAGGAGGAATGATAGAATTTGAGTATTACAATTTTGTAACCTCCAGTGAAATAATGAATCTAGATAGTGATCAATGCCCAACAACACCACAAGAGACAACCAGCAATGAAGAGCCTTTTGATTGAAATATACCATATACCAGGGTCTATAAAGTATATTTGCTGCAAAAGTGTGTGTGTGTGTGGGTGTGTGTGTATCTCAAACCTGAAGGACATCAAACCTCTAGATCTAACAACCAATCTACAGGAAACACAGGGTACAGAAAAGTATTTTAAGGGACAACAAAATCCAAATTGTAGGAAATTGTACAAAATAAATGAACCAGTTTTCAACAAACTGCAAAGGAAATAGACACAGATGAGGAAACTACATTAACAGGAACATATAAATTAGGACAATTCAGATGCCTGGGTGGCTCAGTCGATTAAGCATCCAATTCTTGACTTCAGCTCAGGTCATGTTCATGTTCTCACAGTCAGTGAGATCGAGCCCTGAGTCAGGCTCCACACTATCAGCACAGAGCCTGCCTGGGATTCAATTCTTTCTCTCCCTCTCTCTCCTACTCCTCTACTGGCACACTCTCTCACTCTCTCAAAATCAATAAACATTTTTTAAAAATTAGGGGCAATTCATGAACCTAACTTGAACAAACAATAAACCAATCAGTAAAAACATATGAATATGTATGTACATGTATATATACACATATACACAGTCTATATGAGTATATCTCTATATATGCTTATACGTAAGTATGTATACATTTACATATACATGTATGTTAAGATTACGATAACTGGGAAAATTTGAACATGGACTAAAGGATTTGATAATATTAAGAAATGGTCAAATTTTTAGGTATGATGAAGATTTTGCTTCAGAGAAAAAGGACTCATTTTCTGGAGTGGTATACTGAAATAATTTGTACAATATATGAATACCATTTGCCTACAACTTTGTGGTATGAGAAATGGAAGGACTGTGAGTGGCAAGGAGCTGAGATTAGTTTACATTGGGTAAGTGGTACCTAGGCACTCAGTGTAACTAATCTATTTCTATATGAGACTAAAATTGTCCACAATAAAGTTAAAAATTATATGCATAAAACAAAAACTATACAGCTAATATTAGTAAGCTGTAATGGAACAGTGATATCAGACCAAGACATTCCAACTCAGGAGTCCACTATGATTACCTGAAGGACTTTTTCAAAATATAGTCTCTGAAGCACCACTACATCGCGGAAACTGGAAGACTGAAGGGACTGCGTCATGTCCCCCAGGACTGCGGATATGGGGAAAAAAGGTTGTGAACCATTGTTCAAACCCAGTAAGCGTGGGGGCTGCACATTATTCACCTACTTTTTTATCTCTATGCCAGACACATAAGAGGTACTCAAAAAATATTCGGTGAATTAATGACTGACCCAGGGTAGTTAAAATGAATAGGTAAAGCTTAAAGTGGCTAAATGTTAGATGTGCAAAAAACTTTCATATTTGATACTTAAATTCACTTAGGTTACGGAGTTTAAATACCATGACTTTCTGTTTTAAGTGGAATGGGTTTTCATCATAAAGCCACAGACTAGTCACTTCAAACAGCTACAAGTAAACTCCCAAAATTAAAATAGTTTTAAATACACAATGGGTGAGGTGTGGCTAGCAAAGACTCTGATTCTACAATCTGTTTTGGCCAAGACTGTGCTTCTTATGTGAGTAACAAAGCAAACAGCTGTCAGATTCCTTGCGCTGAAATAAGTACACTATTTGCAGAAAGGGTTGAATGTCCAAGGCTTATCCAATAAAGACACCACACTTACCAAAGTTAAAGGAGACTATAGATTGACAAATACCCACATATATTTACATATCCCCAAAAGAAGGCATATGACCACCTGGTATGGACTTTGTGTCTAGTAAGTACTAAATGGAGCCAAGCCCACTGTCTGTCTCACCATGGGGAATAGCAAAATACCTCAAACACAATAATAATCTAATTTTAAAGCTGGAGGAGCTTAGAAACCTAGCCCAAACTTTTCATTGTGTAACAGACACCTAGAGAGTTTAAGGTGAAAAGCTCTGAAAATAGTTGGGAGTAGCCACAGATGAATAAATGGTCTACACAGGTGCACAGTAGGAAGAGCTGAGAATTAATCTCCTGAACTTCCATATGAATGGTATCTAACAGGTATCAGTCTGAATTCTAAACAAGTAAGCGTATGTGTGTGTCACCATATATACATACAAAAATATTAGAATATGTACTTGTTTTTTTACATTTTTTAACATTTATTTTTGAGAGTGAGCGCACATGGGAGTGGGGAAGGGGCAGAGAAAGAGAGGGAGACAGAGAATCCCACACAGGCTCTGTGCTGTCAGCACAGAACCCCACACGGGGTTCAAAACTGACTAACCATAAGATCATGGCCTGAGCCTAAATCAAGAGTCAGACACTTAACCGACTAAGCCACCCAGGAGCCCTTACAACATGTACTTCTAAGAACTCCTTCTCAAACAAATTCTACAGCCTAGTCTTCAAGAACATCCACGTTACCTCACGTACTTTTCCAAAACAGTATCCAAATGAACCATAAGTAAATGGAAGGCAGCCATTTCTCCCACTTATCTTTTGCAGTTTGTTACATAGTAGAATGCATAATATATAATTACAAAAGCTGTTCCAATTTCCAAATGATGAAAGAAGGATCAGAATATAAACTTTCTAATTCTCCTGTTAATCTAAAGTGATATAAAGGCCATGTTTCATGTGTATCTATGAGTATTTTATAAAGACATACAGGACCTTGTAGAGTTTTAAATATGGCAACCAAGGGAAGGTTTAAAAGTGAGAGTTAGGAGAAAGGGGTCACTGAGATCAGCTATCCATTTACATTTCTATAAGGTACTATATAAGGCTTAGTCTAAAGAAATACAGAAAATTACAGGCACGGAAGGAGGAAAGGACAAGAAAAAGAACAAACCTTTATTTCATCTACTGGTCAAACATTCAAGTATTTCAATTGTTGATCAATCCTGAAACCATACTACTTTAATTCTGCAGAGTTTTTTGTTTTTGTTTTTTTAGTTTACTTATTTTTGAGAGAGACAGAGACAGTGTGAGTGAGGGAGGAGCAGAGAGAGAGAGAAGAGAGAGAGAATCCCAAGAAGCCTCCGCACTGTCAGCACAGAGCCTAATGCGGGGCTGGAACTCATGAAACCATGAGATCATGACCTCAGCTGAAACCAAGAGTCAGACACTTAAGCGACGGAGCCAGCCAGGCGCCCCTAACTCTGCAGAGGTTTTAAAAATATTGTATCTATGCCTGTTATGGTGTTTTTCTTCTCAGCTACTTCACCCATACAGTTTATTTAACTTAGCTCCAAAACAATAAAATTAGATACAAAATTTGGCCTCCCAACGTCCCTTTTTTATTAAATATTTTAGGATCCTGAAAACTGACTTTAAGAGTCTCCTAATATTGTTAAAGAGAATTCTAACCATTGAAAATGATAATGATAATGTTTACTTTCATCTTGAGGGGAAAAATGTTTCTAACTGGGCTGAATTAAGATTCCTAAAGGAAATCATAAGGTAAGCCATTGAGAATTTTAAACTGAAAGCAAAGTTTGAGGAATTTTTTTCTTCTGCAATGAACTCAACAGTTTTATTTAAATAAACATGATATGACATTATCAGTTAAGGCTTTTGCAATTTCTACTGCAAATCTAAAGTGAAATCCAAAATGAAGCAATAAAACCCAAAGCTATTTACTGAATACATTGTAGTGTTATAAAAAAAATCCCTCAGGGTAATTATATTGCTAACTTTACTACCAAATTCATGGAATTTGAATTTCTGAAAACTTTAAAATATTTAATATGCAAAAACTGAAATACGGTACATATATACTAACATATAAAATTTATTAACTTCTGAGGACTTACACAAAAATCCTAAGATACAATACACTATATCTACATTTTCACCATTTTGTTTTTCTCAAGCTCAAAAATAAGTAAGAATAGGAGTAAGGTATTTTCCTAAAAGTTTCATCAATGGACACATTGATGGCATTATGTCATAGCTGAAGAATTTAGATGATGGTTCAAATCCAGTCCCCCCCAAAAGACTTCCTTTCCTACTTATGTATACTACCAAATATTTTCAAACAAATAACACAAGAATGTACCTTCGAAAATATAAAGGGAGTATTATCATCTCATCATGAATCACCTAAACATCTGAGTAATAACTTCTAAAATAAAATCACAGAAAAAGATGATGCATG
This sequence comes from Cryptoprocta ferox, assembly GCA_028646485.1. Lineage (NCBI taxonomy): Eukaryota > Metazoa > Chordata > Mammalia > Carnivora > Eupleridae > Cryptoprocta > Cryptoprocta ferox. The sequence continues at coordinate 45,182,066 of CM053577.1, forward strand.
GTTAAAACTATTAATATATATTTAAGACAAAGAGTTTATTTTTCAATATGAAAACAAGGAAAGAGAGCCCAACCTGATCCTGTACGCCTGCCCAATAGAACTTTCCACCATAATTAGTACTCTCTCCACCTCTGGAGGGAGGAGCTTAAACTCAGGGTAACCTCATGAAGGGAAAAATAGTATAAATACTGCCAGATAGCTCTGAAGAAGGCACTTTCTGCGCTGCTCACCTGGGCACAAGAGGGTTCAGAAAGCTGCAGAGAAATCATATCCAGTAACGCCAGCACGCAGGTAAGTCTAACAGTTGATGCTCTAGTGGACCTCCATGTTAGCTTATTTGGAAATAAGCCTCAATTAATTGACTATTTGGTTTTTGTCATTTAAAAAAGTGACTTCCCACTAAGGTGTATTTGGAAAGTTTAATTCGTATCAGTCTATACAAAAGACAGTCTTAACAGAATCATATTTGTAAAATCATGTCCTATTCAGTGTATTTTGGATCTAGTGGATGTTTCAATCTATGTTAAAGACCTTAAATTATTAACACAGGAATCCAATTATGGTTTCTGTGTTTCTTTTTTTAAAAAAAAAAAACACTTCAGTTTTGCTTGATTATTTGAATGTGGTTTCAAATAACAACTAAGCCATATATTCATGTAACTGAAAATTTATAATTCTGGTTTATGGAATACATTAAAAATAGGATAAGGTAAAAAAGGTAGCTAACTAAAGAATTCATCTGTTCAACCTCAGACAGATAAAAGAGGTCAATAACAAGAAATTATTATTTTCTGTTTTTCAGAAGCCATCTGAGAACATGCTGTCACAAACAGCCCTTTTACTGCTAATGTCCTTGAACCTGGTTCACGGAGGATTTTACGCTGAGCGATACCAAACACCTACAGGCATAAAAGGCCCACTACCCAACACCAAGACACAGTTCTTCATTCCCTATGCCATAAAGAGTAAAGGTAAACAAAACTGTATATATTGTTGTATAAACATGTTGGTTGTTGCTTTCTACAATCTTAATGATCTCTTAAACAAAATGCTTTTAACTCTATTTTGTGTTAAATTACCTTTAAACTCCCAAACTTTCCAAAATATTAGAACAAAATGATTTATGGAAAAAGTGGGTCTATTCAAGAACATTAAAATTCTTGACATAATGAGTATAGTAGAAAGATACACCTGAAGAATAGTAAGAACTTCTACGTGTAGAAAGTTTTTCCCTCAAATGATGCTTTTGGACAAATAATTACCCACAATTTAGAAATATGAATCCAATAAAAATTAGTCAACTTTAAAATGTTTTAACTAAAAATAATGGCCAATTGTACAGAGTAGCAGGTTTAGCTCTCTAAATATTTACCATTATTTACTTTTACAACCGATTCAGCTAGCCCACAAATATATGCAAAACGGAGTCTTAATTATCAAATAAAATCTAATGCCTTTCCAAGAAATTTAATAGACAAATGAAGCAGCAATTTTCACAATTCTTTATACATTTTTGTATGGTTTAGTAGTTAAGTACACAGACTTATCAACTGCCTTGTACCAACTATGAGACCTCAGGTAAGTTACTTATCCCCTCTGTGCCTTAGTTTCTTCATTTGTAAAAGCAGCAGCAACTATCTCAAAGGGCTGCCCTGAAGCTTAAGTGAGAGAATACCTGTCAAGTGCTCAGGTATTAGTGGCACTACTGGTCCTCCTCCTCACACCGTGGTGCCATGTGTGGGGTAGCCTTACACACGATTTAACTTTGTTCTTGAATCCATTCCCCTACCATTCAGCATGAAAATATGTATCTTACTAACAAATGAAAAGTTTAGAACCTGCATTTTAATTGTAAAATCTACTATGGTCTCTACTTGATAATAATTTGAGGTGAAAACTCAAATATGTTATCATTCACTGGCAGGCACTAATGCACTGAAAGAAAGACAAAAGCCCACAATTTACACAATTATAACATTAAGATGGTAACAGAAATACAAAGAGTGCCTATTTAATTCCTGGGCTCATCTGTTCAACACAGGCTCAAAGACAGCTCAGCCATGGGGTGCCTGGGTGGATCAGTCGATTAAGCGTCTGATTTACGATCTCATGATTTGTGAGTTTGAGCCCTGCATCGGGCTCTGTGCTGACAGCTCGGAGCCTGGAGCCTGCTTTGGATTCTGTGTCTCCTTCTGTCTCTGCCCCTGCCCTACTCATACTCTGTCTCTCTCTGTCTCTCAAAAATAAATAAATGTAAAAGAGAGAGAGAGAGAGAGAGAGAGAGAGAGAGAGCTCAGCCAAAACACATTAAATTACACTGCAAAAAACTGCAAATCTGATGGCCACATGGATGCCACATTCCAACATAAACAACCACTATTTTGGTTTGTGGGCATTTCAGAAACTTCTCTGCTGGGTAATCATTTCTCCTTGAGGATGATATCACCCTAATCTTTAATATTTTTTTGGTTGGCAAGCAACAAACAGGGGCTATGCCCCAAAGACACAACAGAACTCACATTCTTTCTTGCATGAAGAGGTGGAGGACCTTTTATGGTAGCATTCCAAGTGACTTGAGACCACCCTGTCTTTGAACTTCCAGTGCTCTTTGTAGTCAACAGTCAATAAGACTGTTTTTCCTCCCTATTTTAACAGTTAAACAGATTTCCAATCAGACCAAGACAATTATTTTTAGTATAGGTATTGATCTTTAGGAGATTCAGAATAAGATTCTTAAGAAAACCTCAATCTAACATAGTTTGCATTTGAAAAAAATGTACTATTTTGTTTTCTACTTATTTAGCTATTCTACCTGCAATGTATTACATCCCTTTATACTTCTAGACATATCATATATGTACATTAAAAAATATATCAATAAAATATGTATGATTACATGGAGATCTTTTCCATAAACTAATTTTTCTCATAATCTTCCTGATGTCATTTTCTGAAAATCCATGGGTGAATAAAGTTCTATATATTTAAAAATTTGCAAAACAAAACATAACTCTAATTAGTACAAAATATAAATGTCCAAGTCTAAAATAATTTTCCTTTTTTAGCATATCTATTCTAATGATTCTGCCCTATATTTTATATTTCATTCGTCACTAAATGTTTTTCAAATATCAGGAATATCTCTACCCAGGAGAATAATATCAACTATTGCTGGCTAACTACTTCTTACATGCCAGTTAATTAATATGAAAGATTTTTTTGAATATAATAATGTACCAACAATTAATAGTTAATGGGAACTATACCCATAGGCATATGTTTTCAAAGACAATTTACAATTTATTTCAATTCACTTAATATTAATTCCAATTTAGTCTTCATTTTGATTTCTAAACCCATTAAAGACTTAAATAAAGTTTAAGTATATTAAATAATCATTTTTGTAAGAAAAAGATGTGGGTCAAAAGTCATAGCCAAATGTCATTTTCAGGGTTTTGACCAAAACATTCAACACTATGCCATTTGATAAATCTACCATTACCATGAACCATTTTCCAACAGTGTAAGAATCTAAATAATATATGCAAGCATTCCAGCTATGTTCCTGAAAATTTATTAAACAGAAAGTGATTTTAGTACAAATTCTGCAAGTAGACATTTAAATCATATGTAATTTTATTACCATTTTTGCAACCATTAAAGAATTTCGCTGAGAAAGAGTTCTTATAATAGATGTTATGATGATTGTTGCCTAAAGATTCTTTGACATGGTAAAAACTTCCCTAATTATATATCCTAATGGCAGTAATGCTCTGTTCATTCCCACCTTTGAATGACTAAAACCAAAACCTTGGACACCTCTTTAAGCACTTATCACATGGACACGTGTTTTGTTCCCTTGATGACTAAAGCTCTTATAAGATGTGTCCTGTGCTTCCTCTACACTTGTGGCCCAGGGGCACTTTTCACACCACAAAGCGTGAATAAGTGATTTCTGAATTTAATCTATAATATCAGTAGAAGTATTTAGTTCAAATGAACCCATAGCTTTATGAAATCAACAATAACTATTTGTATTAATCAAAAAAACTTTAGATAAAAATTTCAATGCTATTTTATACACTTTGCCCATTAGATCTAATTCTCTTTGTTTTGATTTTAAGTCAATTAAAGGAGAATGTAGGAGCTCACAGTATGTACTAAAGGTGAAAAAATTCAAACTAAATCTAAACTATGTTCAGCAGGGCCATGGCACATGTAAACTAGAATCAACGGCATTTCTATGGATGTCTTATAGGCAAGCTTTTGTGAAAGAAAATTGTTATAGTTATTAAATATTTCCCCATTTATTCTGCACTTGCCTTTTTATTCCTTTTCTGTCAAATACTTTCCCCTTTCCTCTTGAGGGAGATGATTTTCCCAAAATAAATGGGGGTAAGGTAAATATCTCCCCTGTACTCTTTTTTTTTTTAATTTTATTATTTATTTTGAGAAAGAAGAGAGAGACCACGAGCAGGGGAGGGGCAGAGATAGAGAGGAGAGAAAATCCCAAGGCTCCACACTGTCAGTGCAGAGCCCGATGCAGGGCTCGAACTCAGGAACTGTGAGATCATGACCTGAGCCAAATCCAAGAGTTGGATGCTTAACCGACTGAGCCACTCAGGTGCCCTAGCCTCCCCTGTACTTTTGTTCTAGATGAATTCTTCCATCCCAGTTTATTTTCATGGATAACTAGGATGTAATGGAAGTATTATGGTAGCCATGGTTTTATTAAACCATGCCCTCTGGCAGTGTTTTTAAAAACAATATAGAATGTATTATCTGAAACCATTTGAGATTAGTCTGCCAAAATGGACCAACTGACACTGCCATGTCCTGTCCTGATTTATATTTCAAGAAGCAATGATCACTTAACATTATTAATCATCCCTCTCTTTCTGGATGTATCGGGCATGTCTTTCAGGTGTATCAGTAAGAGGAGAGCAAGGTATTCCTGGTCCACCAGGCCCCGTTGGACCTCGAGGGCACCCAGGTCCATCTGGACCACCAGGAAAACCAGGCTATGGAAGTCCTGGACCCCAAGGAGAGCCAGGATTACCAGGACCACCAGGACCATCCACCACTGGAAAGCCAGGTTTGCCAGGACTCCCAGGAAAACCAGGGGAGAAAGGACTATATGGACCAAAAGGAGACATTGGACCACCTGGTTTACCAGGACCACGGGGCCCACCAGGGCTCCCTGGAATCCCTGGCCCACCTGGAATTACTGCTCCAGGAAAACCTGGACAACAAGGACATCCAGGAGCCCCAGGACCTAGGGGCTTTCCCGGAGAAAAGGGTACACCAGGAGTCCCTGGTGTGCACGGACAGAAAGGGGAAATAGGAAATGGTGCTCCTGGACATCCAGGTGAGAGGGGCCTTCCAGGGCCTCAGGGGCCCATGGGACCACCTGGCCCTCCTGGAGTAGGAAAAAGGGGTGAAAATGGGATTCCAGGGCAGCCAGGCATCAAAGGTGATCGGGGCTTTCCAGGAGAGAGAGGACCAGCTGGCCCACCAGGCCCCCAAGGTCCTCCTGGGGAACGAGGACCAGAAGGCATTGGAAAGCCAGGAGCCCCTGGAGCCCCAGGCCAGCCAGGGATTCCTGGGACAAAAGGTCACCCTGGGATTCCAGGAGTAGCTGGGCCCCCCGGGGCTCCTGGCTTTGGGAAGCCAGGGTTACCAGGCCTGAAGGGACAAAGAGGACCTATTGGCCTTCCAGGGAGTCCGGGTGCCAAAGGGGAACAAGGCCCAGCAGGCCATCCTGGGGAATCAGGTCTGACTGGCCCCCCTGGAAACATGGGACCCCAAGGGCCAAAAGGCATCCCAGGTAACCAAGGGATTCGAGGCCCTAAAGGTGAGATGGGTCCGGCTGGGCCTGCAGGACACCCTGGGACTAAGGGAGAAAGGGGTTCCTCTGGGTTAGATGGAAAACCAGGGTACCCGGGAGAACCAGGCATCAGTGGTCCTAAGGGAAACCCAGGGCTTCCAGGCCCAAAGGGTGACCCTGGAGTTGGAGGACCTCCTGGTCTCCCAGGCCCTGTGGGCCCAGCAGGAGCTAAGGGAGTGCCTGGACACAATGGTGAAGCTGGTCCAAGAGGTGCCCCTGGAATACCAGGTGTGAGAGGCCCCATTGGGCCACCAGGCATTCCAGGATTCCCTGGATCTAAAGGGGATCCAGGAACTCCAGGTCCTCCTGGTCCAGCTGGCATAGCAACTAAGGGGCTCAATGGTCCCACAGGGCCACCAGGGCCTCCAGGTCCACGAGGCCACACTGGAGAGCCTGGCCTCCCCGGTCCCCCAGGCCCTCCAGGCCCCCCAGGCCAAGCAGCTCTGTCCGAGGGCTTTATAAAGGCAGGCCAAAGGCCTCTTGTTAGTGCCAACCAGGGAGTAACGGGATTGCCTGTGTCTGCTTTCACTGTTATTCTCTCCAAAGCTTACCCAGCTGTAGGTATTCCCATCCCATTTGATAAGATTCTGTATAACAGGCAACAGCATTATGACTCAAGAACTGGAATCTTTACCTGTAGGATACCAGGAACATACTATTTCTCCTACCATGTGCATGTAAAAGGGACCCATGTTTGGGTAGGCCTGTATAAGAATGGCACCCCTGTCATGTACACCTATGACGAATACACCAAAGGCTACCTGGATCAGGCTTCAGGGAGTGCTGTACTCGATCTCATGGAAAATGACCAGGTATGGCTCCAGCTGCCCAATGCTGGGTCAAATGGGCTGTACTCCTCTGAGTATGTCTACTCCTCCTTCTCAGGGTTCTTGGTGGCACCAATGTGAGCATACTCCCACCAAGCTAACGTAAATCTGCTTGAAAAGGCGTTCCCCAACTCCACTGCACCCCACAAAATGCATATGGAGGTAGGCCAAAACACTAGTGACTAATTTTTTTTCCAAAATACAGATTCTAGCTTTCAGACCAATAAATTTTCCCCCTGAAGAAGTGAGCAGGAATGGTAAATGATATGTGAAGACTCTCCTGAATTTCTACTCAGCAGTCTTAAGACTCTTGAAAGTTTTCTGTGAACTCCTTCAGTATTTAAAAATTTCACCATGAAAGTTCTACTAGGCTAAAAAAATAAAATGATCGCAAAGAAACCCTGAAATGGGACACTAAATTACGTTAAATATGATTACAGAAATTCAGCCTTTGTTTTTAAAAAGAAGCCTGTTTCTAACAATTAATAGGAGAACTTCTTAGGAAATAATCAGTAGGTACCATATCTTTATAGAACTCAAATACTTGAATATTTAAATTTCAAATACACTGTATCCCCTGAGATCTTTCTGATGGTGCATTACTCGAAGGCTTAGATGGCCCCTTCATCAAGATCTATTCAAATATACAGGTGCATATAGACTTCTTACAGCTCTAAGAAAACCAAAGGATTACGTTAAAAATTAACCTGAAATGCAAGGTGCTTTAGCCATGAACCTTTGCAAACTTTTCTGTGCTTGCAGAAAAGCTTTCTGTATATCCTTAACAACTTGGAAATAGGTGTCTCACCTATTTTATTTACTTAATACAAGTGTAATTAATTTGATTTCTTTAATTTTACATTGAATCTTACATAATACGATACTGTGGGTTTACAGAACCTTACCATATGTATCCTGAACCTCCTATTCTAGTGAAATTATAACTAATGTCAAGGTTTCAAAATCTGACTAGAAATGAAAAGACGTTATTTATTTATGCTCTGTACTGTATTTTTATATTGCTGTTTAAAACTTTTAAGCTGTGCCTCACTTATTAAAGCATGAAATGTTTTACCTACTCCTTATTTACAATGCAATAAAATAATGTCAATAGATTTTTATGTTGAATTTATTTGACAGCAGAGTTCTGCTATTCTCAACCATTCTTCGAAGGCTTTTCATTTTACAAAGTTAATAAAACAGTAAAGTGGTGGGTGGGTGACTTTTACAGTTGTCATGGATACTGCCCTCTACTGGGGATGGGCATTCCCACCACCCCCTGCACTCAGTGTGGACTGTGAAAAGGCACCCACAGGACCCCATGGGACCTACCAGCCAGGGTGAAGGGCAGGTGACTGGGCATAGAAAAGTAAGACAATCACTCCAAAGCAGTGATTTTCTTCAGGGAAGGCCAAAGCAGGTAGCAGAGAAATATGTTAATTTGAAAAAATATTCTGCAGTTACTATTTGCTGCCTTGACATGTTTTTAGTCATAATATTTAGGATTATTTTGATGGCTTAAATTACATTAAAAGGAAGGCAGGTAATTTTATGTCAATCAAAAGGCAACATTTCTCTAAGCTGAGATATACTCTTGAGCATCTATCAGTAAGTCCACTGGCTGAATAAGGACAGTCTGTTTGGAGACACCGAGGTAACGTATGATAAAGCCATCTCTTTATTCCTTAGAAGTATCCTTCATATACCTCAAGCAGACCTGCAGCTGCAGCTGTGAAAGACTAGCTGCAGCTTGGTGATGTCTCTGCCCCATTCTGAGTCAGCCAGTCCTGCCTTTAAGCAATGAGAATGGAATTCTCACTTCCCCTATGGGTCTGTAACTACGACACCAATGGTTATAGGTGTGAGTAATCTGCATTCTCAAGCCGGGAAAGAGCAAAGCGTGAACTTCAATTCTAGGGAGCCCACAGAACGACCCTTTAGGCAGGCATGTAAGAGACAGCATAGTTCAGAATACTGGCAATTATGGCCACGAAGCAGACATAAATAACAGAACCTCTTAAAATGTAAACAGTACCAACTACATAGCAAAATTTAAGATGAAAGTAAATCCTAATTGAGACACATAACAAAATAGGTAACTTCTAAGTAATTCATAAGACACATAGCATTTAGTAAACACCTATTAGAAAGTCTCTCTTTACATTACTCACCCTTAAAAGCTGACATTTTATAATTGTGTTGTATACCAGCAACTATATCCTTCCAAAAATCAAATGTTTTTTGACCATTGTTCTGCTAAAAAAAAAAAATTCTAAATGTTAGCATACACAATAATTCTGTTTTCAAGCACAGTAGAAAACACTTGCCAAACAATTACAATATTACTGTACACTAAAATTGGGACTCATATTTTATGGGGCACCTGGGTGGCTCAGTCGGTTGAGCATCAAACTTTGGCTCAGGTCATGATCTCATGGTCTGTGAGTTCGAGCCCAGTGTTGGGCTCTGTGCTGACATCTTAGAGCCTGAAGCCTGCTTCTGATTCTGTGTCTCCCTCTCTCTCCCCCTCCCCTGCTTGTACTCTGTCTCTCCCTCAAAAATAAAACATTTAAAAAAAGATTTTTTTAAATAAAAAATAAAATAAAACAGGGACTCATATTTTAGAAAAAGTAATACATGTATAAACTCACTCTTCTGAATGATTTAAAAAAAGAAATCTTCCACAAAAATCAGTTATACATATATATATACAAATATAGCTATATATTAATATAGCTCATATAACCGAAATAAAATAGAAATTTCCACTCATTCTAAAGTCTAAAAATTATATATTTTAAACACACGAGTAAATTTATGGTGTTATAGCTTTTGAGAGATCAGAATATGCCACTTCATGTACTGTGGCATCAATAAGGCCAAGAAACCTCAAGTTCTAACGTCCTAAAAGCTGGTTACTTTAGAATTCAGTGCACATTTGCCTGGTTTCAATATAAAAAAGCAGCAAGTCTCTACAGGAAAGATGAAAGAGGTTCAAAACCCAAAATGTACACCACTTTTATTTAGATGTTTTTAAACCAGGAAGCAAATAAACATTACATTAAAACACATAACCCTACAACCCCTTGCATTCTTGGAAACATTACCTGGTGTCCTTCTATCTAAACAATGACAAACTATTAGGTATTTGTATCTAATTATATAAACTCTGAAATATTTGAAGACTGACACATTTGCTTGAAGTAACTGAATAAAAAACTGACTCCAGCTCATGTAAATAACAACTTCTACCAACATACTAAAATTACTGCTCAACAGAAACTTTCACAAAAACATGACTAATTCTGGTTCAAAAATAAATCCATATTCTATTATCAACATGATCATTATGATTTTAAAAGACAACATATGCAAAAAGAAAAGTAATTCTGACATAAAATTGGTTTCTGTTCACAGGTTTTAAGCCCTAAGACCTCTTGTAGCCAGACATCTATTCATTCAATCTTCATAAACAGTATAGAGTCTGCATGCATCAAACTGCTCAAAATCATGAATTTAAAAAATTCATCTCATTTTTTTACTTTATATTATTTAGAATGCTTAAAAACAGGTGGAATTTACTTAATTACTTTTTTTTTATTCTGCTAATGAAACCAAGAAAATATTTTTCCATCTGTAAGGTCTGTTTTCTTTTTAGACTTTTGCACCCCCTGCTGGAGAATAGGTTTATTATCCTTGGGAAAAAATATAGTCACTGCTACTTCATTTTCCCAAAACACCTGACCAAATTTTCTGTTTTTCTTCCTCAGTCACTTCTAAAACTACAGAGAGGAAACTGAGTAAAATCTCAACTCAAAAGACACATACAATTAAGTCCTCTGACTTATGACTAAATATATACCATAATTTCTAAAAAATGAGTCCCTGCTCACCTTTGATAAAGAGTCCACCACTCTGGCACAGAGAAGAGCTCCAGGCAGGTCAAAGTAGTTATCATAAAAATAATATTTTCCTAAAAAAGAACAAAATTTTAAACTGGGAATAAATTAATGCTTCATTTATGTGACACACAGAAACCTGGCTTAAGAGACACTAGATTTTGGTTTGGTCACTTAAAGGGACCTCTATTTCAATTCAGAATGGTTCCATTACAGGCTACTATTGTCTTCTTTATTTTTGAGAGAGAGAGAGAGAGAGAGAGAGAGCGCACATGTGTATACGTGCAGGCAAACTGGGAAGGGGCAGACAGAGAGGGAAAGAATGAATCCCAAACAGGCTCCACACTGTCAGCACAGAGCCCAATGCGGGCTTGATGTCATGACCTGAACTGTGAGATCACGACCTGAGCCAAAATCAAAAGCCAGATGCTTAAGCCACCCAGGGAGCCCCTATTATTGTCTTTTAAAGAAGGTTTAAGCTACAAGAAAGTTAAAATATGATCTCCATAATTTGAGGATTTCATGAAAAAATGTTTTTATGTAAAAACTAAAAATAGATTTACCCCAAATATAAAATGAATTATGAAAAAGCCACAATTTATGTTATCAATGTCACTGAATTTCAAGATAATCAGCCTAACACTGGAGTACCATGAAGTAATCCACACAATAGTGCCTTTCCATATCTGTGCTGGGTGGTCTGCCTTCAGTGCAATGTGAGAACAACCGGGGCACTGAGAGGAATAAAAAAAAAATCCCATCATGTCAGGACATAGTATACTAATCTTGGAATAACTCAGGAGCACAAGACAGGCACTACAGGATCTCAGGGATTTAATTACTCTGTTTCGTCCTAGGACTGAGTCAAACTGGAGCCCCTCCTTGGTACAGATGTCACTTTCAAATCTGCTGTCCCTGGGCAGACACCTGATGACCCATGCCACATCTCTTTGGCTCATGTCTGATCCCAGCCATGGCTGTGCTAAATGACATCATCCCACCTAAGCACACCTGTGTCATTCACTTTCCCCAGAAGCCTGTGGAGTCCATGTGGCTCACATGGCAAGCTTCAACCAGGCGCCAGTGGGTTGTCCACTATTGTCCACTAAGCACAATATTCAGCATATTGTAGGCCCTCAATATGTTTGTTGAATGAATGAATGATCTAATAGTGGAATGGACTTCTGGAATGAAGGAGTGTCGCAGGTAAATTAATAGGAGAAAACCCTCTGCAGGGGCCAGATGTCTATCCCTTTAACTGCCATTTAATGCCCTTCACTTCCTCATATCAAAGTATTAAGAACATACATGAAATAAAGTCAAAGTTCTCCTTCTGTTAATTCACAAAATGGCTGTGTGCGTTTGTGTATCCTTTCCCTCATTTAAAAATAATATGTTTTTTACTCTTTTGCAGCTGAAATTATTGGCAGAATATCTTAGACTATTTTTCATTCCTAAGAAAGGTTAGAATGGCTTTGTCAGTGTGAGGAACCAGGAATCTGGAGGAAGAGGGAGATAATATCCCACGTACATTTCTGCTCACACTCTGCTGTGCTGTAAGGCCACATAATACTCCAGGGTTCCCAAGACTTAAGAGAGTGGGCGCAGCTTTCCAAGGTACATTAACCTGCACTTTATGTATTCTATTGGCTATGACACCAGAGTGGCCAGCTGCTCTGGGCACTGTAGGAGCAGAAGGTGGCCTCATTGCCAAGTATGTGCCCTTGCTTGCCCCTCCCCTTTCACTCCCTTTATGGCCATTAACAGATGAAGTTCAGTTAAAGAACTGAAATATGGATCATGAGTCTTGGTTGGGGTCTAATCAAATAACTCAGGGGTTTAATGAAACTCCCTTCCATAAGGGAAGGGGCTGACTCGCTCCACTGTCAGGCCTGAGCTGGATGACCACTCTGTGGACACACCGAGGCTGGTTCAGTTTTGCCCTGTGAACTGAGCCAGGCTGCACTCAATGCCTCTTCCCACACCAAAACTCCGAGACTACTGCAGGAAAGCTTTGACTCTCCTCTCTTTGTAAGCAGAGAGCTCACTGGCAATGAAGGGATTAGTGAGCTCAGCTCAATGAAACAAGGCTTTACAAGAAAACAAGTCCTATAATTATTAAGCTTTGCCGGCAGAGAAACTGTTCCCCAAGAACCCAATGCCGACAACTACGTACTTTGCAAACTGAGGTAGTCTTTCTGATAACTGAACAGAGGCACACAAATGACTGAAGGCAAGAGAACAATTTAGGTTAGCTCACTTCTCCTGCAGGTGAGTGATATCCTCTTCACTTAAAGATGAACAAAGTAATGCTAAAAGTGGCTTAGTAACTGACCAGATCACGTTACCCAGCAAGGAACAGAGTCAGTAAGATCTAAGACCACCTGGCTCCGCCCTCCCTGTGGTGTCGGCTACACCAGGCTGTTTCTGCATCATCCACCAGTTTAGGGGGAAACAAGATCCAAAGGACTTGCTCTCTGGAAATCGGCGGGTAAGGAAAACCATACTCCTATTAGTGCAAGAACCCAAGAAGGGATTATCAAGTAAATGGTCAGTAAAATGTCTCTGTCCACCAATGCTTTAAATTCCCTAAATGTACTGATAAGGGAATGTACTTTACAATGCTCTACTTAACTCTGAGGATGAGTATGCTCAACATAGAAGGAAACAGCTAAACCAACTGGCATTCCTGAAAATAAAGGCCTTATTTGGCAATACTGATCAAAATTTTAAACCTACATGTCTTTAGAGCAACTGTACTTCTAGGAGCATACCCCGAACGTATATGCACAAAGGTGCAAAATATATATATATGAAAACATCACTGCAGGCTTGTTTGTAATGGCCAGCCGCTCGACGCAAAGTCAGTATGCATTATGGACGGACTGATGGACAGCTCTGGATGGCAGAGCACGGCGGCATGTAACAGACTGAGGTACATGTCTGGGTGTGCTAATGTGACAGGATCTCTAAGACGCAATTAAAAAGAGCACAGTACAGAAAATGTATGATCCCTTTTGGTATTTTTGAGAAATAAGCTTTAAAAAAAGGGGGATTCTGGGGCCAGGGACTGGAGACAATTACTCTTCATTTTACTCTTTTCTATAATTAAATTTTCTAACCATGTGCTCACATTATTAATTTTTTTTAACGTAAACAAAATTTAACTGGGTTGTGGAATCACAGGCCATTTTTTTCTCCTTCTATATGTCTCTGCATTTAAAAAAGTTGTATTAGGTTTTAAAGGCAAAAGTTTCCCTTAGGATCTGTAAGGCCTTTGTCATGTGTCACCACCACCTGACCACAGAGCAGAGGAATGGGAAACACTTCCCTAACCAACTCAATTAAGAGTAGATAAACTCCACTCAGAACACTCCTAGGTAAACTGAGCACCAGAGGGAAGCGGCTGATTCCAGGAGGTGGTGCTCACCAGTGGCCACAGCAGTGAGCCGACTGTGGGTCCTACCGGGTGAAAATGCTCTTTTCTTGGCTAAGAAATACTTTACTTCTTTAAAGTATTGTTTCTGAATGGATGGCAGAGGGAAACACTTAGCTCCGTGCCTGGCCTTTCTGGGAGGAGGGCAGTTATCCACAACTGACTATGTCTGGAAAGACAACAGCAGTTCCCTATCCTCAGCAGAGGAAGGGACAATATGGACACCCATTTCACTTCCACTAGCCATTTGGACTTGAGACATGTGAAAGCATTCTGTATTGATCTCCAATGTGAAATATGTTTTCTTATCAATTTACTTTACCAGGAGTACTCATTTCCTGACACTTTCATCTCAGGACAAAAGCAAAACAAACTCTCAAAAGACAGTGAATGTTACAAAGCAAACCTAATTGCAACAAGGAATAACTCCAACTATATTCTTACTACATTTCCTTTTCTTTTTTAAGATTTTAAGTAATCTCTACACTCAACCTGGGCTCGAACTTACAACCCCAAGATCAAGAGTCGCCTGCTCTACCAACTGAGCCAGCCAGGTGTTCCTCCCGATCCCCAGTTACTATATTTTCTGAAGAATAGGTGCATTTCAAAAGTGTAGTATGAGAGAAAATGGCACAAGCATTGAGAACAAATGAAAACCTAACAACTATAACTTATAACAAGGTCTATTTGTTTATAATAATGTCTTAATCATTCCTTGTTATGCACTTCAATGTCTACAAATAATTTTTGAGAAATCTATTCATGTTCTTTAAAGGCAATGGGAAGAAAGATATGAAAATGTATGAAATCATTTAAATAAGGGAAAAGAAAAGACAAAGGCAGAAGATACTAGAACTGAGAGTAAAGAAGAGAATTCAAGAAAACAAGAGAACAAGAAAACAAGAGAGGTGGGTAGTATGAATATGAGGAAAAACGGGTAATGGAGAAATAAAAGTAAGGATTGAGCATGTAATAAACTGATAAAAAAATATAGATGACTGAGGAATGTATTATTCCTAGGTGCTAGTGTTTTCATTCCAGAACAAGCACAAGTAAAAGGAGAATCAATAGTACCTGAAATGAAGCAGAACCATCTCCCAAAGAGATATCAGATACGTGCAAAACATCGTATTGTTATCACACCACAGCTGCCCCCTTGTGCATCCTGGCCAACAGGAGGCAAGAAGGGCACGCTTCATGCCCTCATGCCCCAGGGCCAGCGTCCAAAACAAAAGGGGAGGTGATGGTGGTGCTGCCCGCCACGAGCCATACCTGATCGGCAAGCCATTCCCGTGTCAGACATGAAGTGTTTCCATTCCTTGCCGCAGTACTCCTCCGCCAGCGCCTCTGGAGCCATCATCTTTGTGCCGTGGCTTGCCCTGGTTTTGGGAGACAGGAGGGGCAGACAGACAAACACAACAATGAAAAAGAAACCCGAAACTATTACAATGCTTTACATTCTTTTAACTATGATTGAAGACAGCTAAGTACACTGTAAGAATCTGACAGTTGAGTTTAAGGTCATGGTCAAAGCTGCACTGAGTATGTATACATACACACCACACCCCAGCTCTAGTTGCCTGAGGCAGGAAACATGCAAATGAATAGCAAAATTATCAGAAGTGGGGCCACACCTGTTGTTGTTATTTGCACTTAGGGTGAGTTCTAGGGGAGCGTATGAATTCGTACCATGCAAAAAGAATCAAAAAGAATGATATATCAAAAGGGAGGCTATGTGCCAGGGGTAACCGGTGTTGTGTGTCCTTTCCTTCGACTCTGATCATGTCAATATAAATGATAAATCGCACAGCTCAGTAACCTGTGTTGTGTGTCCTTCCTTCGACTCTCATCACGTCAATATAAATGATAAATCGCACAGCTCTGTGACCATGTTGGCTTGCCTCTACTGTGGGTGCTGGGGCAAAAGCAGATCCCATGCCCTGGCACCCTCTGTAAGGTTGAGGGCAGTCTCGGCAGCAGTTTCTCATCTGCTTCTCCCACACCCCCCAACACTCCAAGTGCCCAGTGCACCCTGAGCGGAAGGAAGGAAAGGGAATCAGTATTGAGTGTGAAAGAGACTGACTGGACTGGGTGGGTTGGAGTAGGCTAGAAAAACTTCCAGAAGGAGCTAGAATACAACAGGAGTCCTGCAAGAGGGGGACAAATTTGGATAAATGGTTTAGATAAATGGAGAAAGAAGGAGAGGTGTGCATAGAACACCAACCCCTGCCCAACATTCATTCTCTTCTTAATAAAAAGAAATCCAGGGGCGCCTGAGTGGCTCAGTTGGTTGAGCGTCCGACTTCGGCTCAGGTCATGATCTCGTAGTTCGTGGGTTCAAGACCCGTGTCGGGCTCTGTGCTGACAGCTCAGAGCCTGGAGCCTGCTTCAGAATCTGTGTCTCCCTCTCTCTCTGACCCTCCCCTGCTCACGCTGTCTCTCTCTCTCTCTCTCAAAAATAAATAAAAATATTAAAAATATATATTAAAAAAAATAAATCCAACTTTATTCCAGGCAATTGTGTACTCATCTAACAAAACTTAATCCCCCAGGTTCTTTTGCAATAGAGGTGGTCAATGCGATGAAGCAACTTATTAAAATTCTACTGAATTTCCTGCAAATATTTCTGGTGAGATGAATTTAAAAGAACTTGACCTTTAAGTCCGATGCTTCTAGATCTGTATTTAAATAGTTCAAACAATTCATACAAAGAAACAGAGGCACATGGTCTGTCATGTGACTGATAAAAATAATAATCTTAATTTACCCGTACTTAACAATCAAAAGCTATATAGTAATAAAGTGTCCTGGAGAAAAATTTTTGATTTCACAGCTAAATTTTATTACCTGAGCACGGTGCCATTATCTGCCAATTTAATGAAGTTCCCATCTTCCAGATCCAATGCCAAGCCCTTGCAACTAAAATAGAAAAATTTGTTTACTGATCAATTCATAGATTTGGCTAATCTCCAAAATTAATAATCTATATTTCCAAAAAGTCACAATGCTAAAAAGGGATTCTCCCATGCAAGTGAATGATATGTTAGTCAAAAAAAAACATAAGAATATCCAAGAATTCCAAAATTAAATAGCACCCACAGAGCAAGTATGTAAGGAAAACTATCATGTTGGAAAATGAAAGACAGCATGTTTAGTTTGTAAAATCCTTAAGCTTTAAAAAAAGAGGAATTCAAAAATTAAAGAGGACAAAAAAAGGAACATTATTTCATGTCTCTGTTAAAATGTGCAAGTGTTTTTCATCAAATGAAACACACACACATGCACGCACACATTTATATTCTGCCAGATAAGCTCTTAGCCAGAGTCTCTCCTATATTCTTTAGAAACTGCTTCGATTTAGGTCAGGTTATAAAAACTTGCCCTCTGGGCAGGGCATACTATTGAAAACCACTAAAAGAAAGTCAAATACTAAGTTTTAGGTTCCTCGCTGCAAAAGACTTGTGGGATTTGGGGAGAGAGGTAGTACAGATTCATTTTATGAATAATAAAGCAAGGAAGCATAATGGCCACCAAATACCAAGAGAATTAAATGAAAAATGACAGGGTACTTTAGAAGCATTATTGACTTTGGTCCACAGTAAAATTTCCAGAGTCAGCGGTTTTATACAGTAAGATATTTGTTTCTTCTTTTTACAAAAGGGATACATCAAAAAGGACTAACCAAACACTGCAGAAATATACAATAGACGAACATCATTGCTCTAGAATTACTTTTGCATGTGTTTTTCATGTGTTTTAGAATTATTTTTAATTTTCAACAGCAATTTTAAAGTCTTAGGTTTTTATTTTGTTTCGATGAGGGAGGGAGACAAAATAAGCCTTGGCAAGTGGAGAACCCTAACAGTAAGCAGTAAGAGTCTTAGACATAGGAACATCTACCCAAATTACAGAAAACCAAATGTCCCAGTTTAGACACTTATTCAAAACACGATTCTTCCTCTTCTATAGTTCTGTATTTGAAGGGCAATAAAGCAAACTTTTTTTAAGGTGTAAATTTTAGAAATAGTTCTTAATAACCTTTGAAACTTATGACAAACTTAAGCCATCCAAAAACGTCCAAATTAGTCAAGAAGTTTTTAGCCTATTTACATATTTAATTAAACAAGTCTAAATTTAAAGCAGAAAAGCTTTTAATTCATGAAACACAAAAATTTTAATAGAGAAAGCATTTTGTCCTTTGACTCAATTTCACGTTTCACTTTCTGTCTCCATAGAAGCAGCAGCATTGAAATTTTATCACCAACATTTAAGAAACAGAGGGAATGGGCAGTCCTTAAAAAAAAAAGAACTTACCAGAAATCCCAATCCTCTGGAGTCACAGTTAGCAATTCCTTGTCATACCCTTTCTCCTTGACCAGGAACTGAGCAAAGCTATTATAAATGAGCTATAAATAAGGGGAAGGAATAAAGAAGGATTAAATATAAAATTCACTATTCATTCTGCCTTTCACATACCTGAAAACCCACTGGAGTCATTCATGGGGCAGATGGGAGAGAAAATATCTCTAATTGTGAAGTTCGGCAGTTTAAGCCCTTTGTACAAGCAATTTATCCACCTGTGAGAGCCCCAGGTAGCTGTTGTGTCTTTTTATACTATAGAATTATACCATTAGTATACAATTACATAACCAAGGACGATTATTATCTTACTCCTGAATTCTAATGGGTTGGAGATCATTAAGACTTGAAAGCTTTGTAAACTCATTTAACACATCACCAAGACGATAAACATATAGACCACTCTACCATTACATCTATCCTCAGCCCATCCTTAGTGGAAAGTGCTTATGAGGCACTGGGTTTCCCCAATTCACAGATTATTTCCCCTGAATAAAGGACATCAAAATGATCACTAAATTGTTTTAGTTTTGTCACTGACACAGGAGAGTTTCAAAGGGAAATACATATGGAGACAAGGCAGATGATAAAGGAGGAATCAAGGGGCTTCCATCAGATACAGGAAATATCTCTTATTTCCTTGCTGAAGGAAACTGAAGGAAAAGGACAAAGAAAGCTTCAGGAAACAAGTACAAGGAAAAATGCTCTGCTGATAGTTGATCTTCCGATTTCTCAACAACAAAATCCCATGTGTTTGGATGTGCCTTACTTTTTCCTAAAGAGTTGGCTAGATTTTTAAAGAACTGTGTACACCAAACAAAGAGTAGGCAAAAGGTGGATGAAGGTCCACAGTGGCCCCACCCCATTCTCCTTCAAAGAGGGTTCTTAGGCCAGCATCACATGCCCTTGAACCTGAGGCAGAATGGTGGTCTGGGGTCAGACTGAGCAGTGTCCAAGAAGATTCTTGAGCAACTCGACCCTTCTCCCATATGTTCACCCATGACAGGCTTTGACAGCATGAGACGGCACAAGCGGGAAGGGAGCAGAGACGTGGTAAAAGGAATGGGAGAAGACCTCCCTGATGTGCTGATGTTTACACTGATCCCTGTATGATGTAGCAGTTAGCTGGGTGAATCCAGAGGTAGGGGAGCACACCGAGCCCAGAAACCCAGGGACCAACACACGCCTGGATTTGGGGGTTGGGTGTGAGCATCAAGAGATGAGTGCAGAGAAATCAAAAGCTCCCCGTCCAATAGAGCTGTTCTCTGTCCTAAAGCTAATTAAAATCACTATACATGTACTCCCATGCAATGCAATGTGACCCTGATCTGGGTCAATTGTTAACAGGCTCACATCATGTCAACACTATATATCAACACTTCTCAACCCTGGCAGTGATTCAGAACCAGTGATGGCTCTTAAAACCACCCAGAAATTTCAGGCTTCCTGAATAGGGTAGGGTCCAGGTGAGGCCATACAGGATTCCTGAAGTCTAGAGATGACTGAAAATCATCGGCTTTACATGTTATATGGATTTTCACTGAATCATTAAAAAAAATCAATCAAAAATGTACTGAGTCACTCTGAGGTACAAAATACTATGGATAATAAAAAATACACATCATGATCCTGACTGTAGGGAATCAGTGCTATGGGATTAACAGATGTAAAGTGCTTTAGAGCAGTGCCTGGCATACAAGTAAATTCAACTGAAATATTTGCTATTATCAGTCATATGCTGGTTAAAAAAAAAAGGTCCTGATAAGTACCGTTTGCCCATTTCCACGTATCAATAGTCCCACCACAGCCAGTTCCAAGCTACAAATGTTTACTGCATACCATTAAACCTGCCGCCTCTGCTCAAGGCACTTTACTGAGTCTCGGACAACTAGAGTTTCTCACCCCTTGGTGATACTGATAAAGATATGGGCATGCGATTCCACTGAGATTGGACACCTTCCTGAGAGAAAGGGGCCCTTTCCAGCAGAGCTGCCATCAGGGGCATCCACAGCTGTGTTCCTTACCTCATGAAGAAGTTTATGTAATAGGAAAGAATGAAGTCAATGTGTGGGGAGAACCAGAGAATAGTGGTGCTAAGGAAAATAAGGGAGTCTGTGCCTTTGAAACCTGTCCTAGTCCCAAGGCCTGAGTTCTTGGATCTTTTCCTTATATTATGTTGAGTCATCCCAGAAGCCTTCATGGCACAGGGCCTCCGTGACCAGCCCCGTTCCTCTCCCGGAGACTCAGGTGCCTAATAATGCACACTGAACAGCAGCTGCAAATTGGTGCCCTGTGAATTGTATGCAGACCACAAATTATGTTTGGTTCCCACTTAAGATCGCCAGATAAAATATGAAATACCTAGCTAAATTTGATTTTCAGATAAACAATGATTTTTTTTAGTATAAGCACCTCCCATGCAAAGCACACATATAAGAAAAATGGTTTTGTTATTTGAAATTCAAATTTAACTGGTGCTGTATTTTTCTTTGCTAACTGCGGCAACCCCATAATCCTGATGTGTTTGAAAATGAACTAACATTTAAAAATTGAGAGACTTCTCATGCAAATTCAGATTTCTAACTGGTCTTAAAAAGAATTAGTTCTTTTAAGAGACTCAGCCCTGGGACGCCTCGGTGGCTCCACTGGTTAAACGTGCAACTTCGGCTCAGGTCATTATCTCATGGTCCGTGAGTTCGAGCCCTGCGTAGGGCTCTGTGCTGACTGCTCAGAGCCTGGAGACTGCTTCAGAATCTGTGTCTCCCTCTCTCTCTACCCCTACCCTGCTCACGCTCTATATCTCCCTATCAAAAATAAGTAAATGTTTAAAAAAATTAAAAAAATAAAAATTTTAAAAAAGAGACTCAGCCCCTACTTCCCCATGGCAGATGCCGGCAAGAGTCAAGTGTGGCTGTGCCTTCAGAAGGCAAACACACTGTCCCGGCTGTCCCAGGCCCCACTCCCACTCACAAATGGGGGTTAACTGCTTGGCCCCTTACCCTTCTGAGCCTGCAACACCAGGAGAGCACAGGGGTCATCATTTATACAATGCCTTTCCTAAGCTTCCAGGTGAGGTGACACATCTAGTTCCATGTTTGCACAATTTTGCATTTATTAAATGCCTATGATACTGATGGGAGAGGCATTCACAGCATTCTATGATGCTGTCACCACTGACTTCTCCAACATCTTCTGCAACTCCCCACCTGCTGTGTGACACCCAGCAGCTCCCTGAATTGTTTCTCACCTCTGGGTCCTTGCCCTGACTGGATTCTCTCTGAAGTGCCCCCTGTCTGCCTCCTCACCTGCCAGCTTTAACTCCCATGCTGGAACCCAGCTCAAGCATCAGTCACTCCAGACTTCTCCTCTGGGCTTTCTGGCTCAGATAAAGCAATGGTGGTGGGAACAGAAGCCCATGTGCAGGATGACTCTGGATAAGCTTATTCTTTTTGTGCCTTGCTATCCTCATCTCTAAACAGTGACTGTGACCAAGCAAAAACCTTGGACAGTTCTTGTGAGGATCTAAACAGTTCATTACAACTGAATGCTTATCAGAATAGCAGCTGTGCCATATTCATTTATTAAAATACCTATTTTTTATTCAGTTATACCACAATTACTTATTGAACCCCATATGTGCCAAGCAATCAGTTAGGCACACAAGAAACTATCAGATACTGATGTCAAGGAATCATGGCTCTAGACTCCAGGGGAAGATTCTGACAGGTTCACAGGAAATTTTAAGCCGTGTGTAAGTGCTATGAGAAATTAAGGGTTTTAGGGGCGCCTGGGTGGCTCGGTTAAGTGTCCAACGTAGGCTCAGGTCATGATCTCCCAGTCCGTGGGTTCGAGCCCCGTTGGGCTCCGTGCTGACAGCTCAGAGCCTGGAGTCTGCTTCGGATTCTGTGTCTCCCTCTCTCTCTGCTCCTCCCCCATTCACGCTCTGTCTCTCTCTGTCTCTCAAAAATAAATAAAAGTTAAAAAAATTTTTTTAAAGAAATTAAGGGTTTTGTGGAAGATGGGCACATGGGTTGGTGTCTGGAGGGAGGGCCTCCAGGCACCAGTGGCAGGCAGATTGCAGCAAGGTGCAATACTGCCCTCACCGCAGGGGGGCTGAACTGAACTCTTCAGCCGGCTCGCCCATTACAACGCCACTTGCAGGCCTGGGTCTATCTCAGCATCCAACTCTGTTATGGGGCTCAGCACACTGCTGGTATTTCATAAAAGATTTCTGAGCCAAACAGGACCCATAACACACTGTTAGGATACTTTCGATCTTTAAGCCTCACTTATATTCGAGGTTTGTAGAAAAGAATCTAGAGGGTCTTAATTCTGAGATTTTATGCTCACATATGCACCAAACGGGTTCTAACAGGACACTGGTTTAACTTTCTTCGAATGAATCTTTGACTAAAAAATATTTGTGAATTTTTTACAATTAGTTTCCTTATGAAACCAAAGTAATGGGGAAGGAAGGGCAATTCCCCTTAGAGTGTGGTATCATAAATACTCCACTCCCCCTTTTTTCCAAAGTTCTTGGAGGACGCAAACTTAGTAGGCTGTTGCTAGGATTAGAACTTACTCAAAGAGCATGGAGCACGTAGGAAGTGCGCAATAAATGTTTATTTTCGTCTCTCGGCAGAAGACAAAATTTGGGCTAAGATTCTAATGACTTTTCGGTTGGTGTTTCTTCCAACACACCGCACACTCTCTCCCTGACCGCAGTGTTTAAAAACTGACAGGTGGTCGCGTGGACACGCAAAGAAAAATGCACACAAGGAAAAGAGAAGCCCAGGTGGCTGTGTCGGAGTGGGGCTGGTGCCCAGAATGACGTGCAAGGAAGTTCCAAGGCCAGAGATCTGCAAAAGACATCCCCAGTTCCCCTGGCCCCGCCCCGCCTTGCGTCCCAGGAACCGTTTCCCCATCCCGATTTTGCACCGATTGCCCCTCTGCCCCTTTCCTTCCCCACCGCTCTCTCAAAGTTGGCTAAAGCTGAGCTCCATAAGCCGGTGCCGACGGCTCGGGCGGGGCCCGGGGATGCAGATTTCCGCCCAGCCTCGCGGTGGGAGGCCGAGTTCTGCGCAGAGGCGCGAGGCTGCAGGGCCCCCGGCAGCGGTCGCCGCCGGAGCTGGGAGGAAACTCCAGCCCCCGCCGCCATGGAGGTGCACGCCGTGCGCCCCGGGCAGCCTGCGCCACTCACCACGGCGCTCTCGGGCAGGTTGTAGCGACACAGAGTGTGGTCCAGGTCGAAGCCGACCACGTCGCAGGCGGCCAGGGAGAAGTGCTGAGCCATGGCTGCGCTGGAAGCACTGGCGAGCTTCAGGTGCAGGGAAGGTGAGAGGAGCCCGCGGGCGGGACGCTGCAGGACGCTGCGGGACGGGACCCGACCGGACGGGCCCGGCGGGGCGGGGCGGGGCTGCGGCCACCCTCCGGACGCAGCGCGTCGGCCTCCAGCACTTCCCGCGCCCGCGAGCACCGCCCCCGGCCACGCTTCTCTCCGCCCCTCGCGCGGCCCGCCTGCCTGCGCCGTACCCGCCGCTTCCGCGCCCTGCGTCCCGCCGACCGCGGCCGGCCGGCTCCCGGCGCCCCACCGCCATTTCCCCCCACCCCCGGCTGCTCCGCCGTCCCAAAGGCAGGTGTGACCGGGGGGGGGGGGGTGTCGCGTCGACACTGCTGGACGTGGGGGTGCAGCTGAGTCCCTCTTGGCACGTAGCCCATGCCACAAAATTAATCGGTGCTCCCCTTCGTTTGCAAGGTGCCACAGAAACCAGGACACTGTAAAGTTAGACCCGACCCTTTGCTCTTGTGCGGAATAAGGTAAGATTGGGGAGAAGTTTCCACCCCCTAATATCCTCTGACACAATTAGCCTAGAATTTGGAAGATCTTTTTGCCCACTTGCTCTCTATGAGTTGAATATTTTGTAGATTCCTAAGGAGTCAAATAGATCTTTCACTATTTCACCTTTTGGAGTGAGTTAGAAAATAGATTTTTAGGAAAGAGTTAGAAGGACCATAATGATTAAATGACAAATGATGACAATAATGATTAAATAAACGGATGTTGCCTATTTTGTTATTTGGTTATTCTATTTTTATTGTAATAAATTTTTCAATGAAAGGACATCAGAAAGTTGGTGGAACATGCTTCAGGATAGAGATTTTTCTGCAAACAGATGGTTGTCAGATTTACAGAGCACAAAATGATTCGAGTGACAATTATCTGAATTCTCTCAAGGACTGTGTATAGCTAGTATCATTTTAGATGTATAGAAGAAAAGTTCATTCATTACATACAATGGATCCTTAAGGCATTTAATTTTGAGAACCCATATGAACAGCTAGGACTTTGAGATCTTTAAAATTATTTAAAAGAGAAAATACAAATGTCATAAAAAAAGAAAATGTGAGTCTATTATCTTTGTACTACTTCTGTGTTAAATGTAAAGGCAAGCTGTCCAATGAAAAAAAATCAATAGTTATGACATAATGAAAATATAATTGAGAATTACATTTAACCCTTACTAATGCTAACCCTTATGAGGCAATAGACCAATCAAGGGATTAATTTAGTGCAATAAATAGTTCAATTTGGGAGGACACTTATTATACCTAGTGGACCCATTTGAATAAATTGAATACTTGTTCCATTATAACTCTTAAAAGCCCCAAACAGATCTCAATGGAATAGGAAGAGGAAAGAATCCTCAAGAAGCTGGAGCTGTTCACTGACAACAACCATGTTTTTTGTTTGTTTTATGTTTTATTTATTATTGAGACAGAGAGAGACAGAGCATGAGCGGGGGACAGGCAGAGAGAGAGGGAGACACAGAATCTGAAGCAGGCTCCAGGCTCTGAGCTGTCAACACAGTCCGATGCGGGGCTCAAACCCACAGACTGTGAGATCATGACCTGAGCCGAAGTCGGACGCTTAACCGACTGAGCCACCCAGGCGCCCCAATAACCACATTTTTAATGTCTGTGAATCAAGAGAGGAAGCTAGATTGATTTACAGCTTACAGTTATTTCCCTTTTATGACTCTGTTGTCCATGGAGCATTGACTTCAGCATTCCTTTTTGCCCCCTGCCTAATGCCTGCCAAGGTCAAACTACCTGGTAAAGGACACATTGAAGGCCACAAGCTTCCTTGAAGGTTATCTTGTTTTAATGTAGGATAGGGACTTCCCTTAGTAATGTAAATGTACAAGTGCATTCATTGCCAGAGGGAAGAGTACCGAAGGATTGTTTTTCATGATGTAAATGGCTCTGGGACTGGACTTGGCCCTTAAACCTGGACCTATCTACTTGCTGTTCCATTTCTTACATTCCTCCTGTCCATTCAGAGAGCTCTCTGCTAGAGTCTATGACATTTACATATTGTGGGAGAATTTAGCAAACAGTGCACTCCAGGCTTCCTGAGAGATCTTACTCCTACTTGAGCCCTGTTTACCTTTCCTGGCCTCTTCATCAAACCTCAGTCAGCCTCCTTTAAGGACATGTGAGATGACTCCCCTAAATTAATCACATGTACTGATAAAATACTACAGCCGTTCTATTATCAACAAAGACCTCAGTGTCCTACTTAAACCAATTAATTTCTGTTTCTTTGAGTGATATAAAATATGTGAGTATCGTGGAGTGAATTGCGTCCTCCCCCACCCCTAACAAATTCAAATGTTGAAGCCTTAAGCCCTAGGCATGATTATATTTGGAGACAGGGACTTTAAGTATGGTTAAATGAGGTTGTGAGAATAGGGCCCTAATGTAGTATGATGATGTCATTTTAAAATGAGGAAGGGATACCAGATATACACATGCGAAGAGGGCATGAAGACACAAGGAGAAGATTCAGTCTGCAGGCAAAAAAGAAGGGTTTCATCAGAAACTGACCCAACAGGCACTTTGATCTTGGACTTCCAGCCTTCGAAACTGTGAGAAAATAACTTTCTGTTGTTTAAGCCACTAAGGCTGTGGTGTACTGTAAGGCAGTCTCAACAGACTACCAAGGTCAATAAGAATATTTGACCCTAATCAATGTTGTGTCAGATGCCGAAAATATTAACTTGTATTTGAAAGATCCTTAAATGACATGAACTCATGCTGAAGTTTTTTCCTTAGGTTATTTGTTGGTTTTCAGAATTTTGGTGCTTTTATTTGTGTATAATGTTAATACTTTGCTGTGAAGTTTTAGGATTTTTTTTAGTATTCTGTGTACTAGAAAGTTATGAAATAATCCAGAAGTGCTCAGAAGTAAGAAATTATATTTATTGCTGATTTTCTAAAGTTGAATTTCATTGTTACCCCTGACTTGCATTTTAATAAAGTTAGTACTATAATTTAGCAACTTTAACCTTAGGTATGCCTCTTACTTGTTATTTGCCTAAAAATAACTTTGTGATCAGTTGGCATGTTTCAGACTCTAAAATAACTCACTAAGTGATCTTTTGTGGATTTAAAATACTGCAATTTGATATCTACATTGTAAATGTTATTTACCAAACTGTTATTTTAGGGAGAGGGGGAGACCTGTTTACTGTTTCATCAGTGTAAAATGGTTTGTCTAGGGGCCGCTGAGTGACTCAGTCAGTTAAGCGTCTCACTTTGCCTCAGGTCATGATCTCATGGTTTGCGGGTTCGAGCCCCCATCGGGCTCTGTACTGACAGCTCAGAGCCTGGAGCCTGCTTTGGATTCTGTGTCTCCCTCTTTCTCTGCCCCTCCCCCGCTCATGCTCTCTCTCTGCCTCAAAAATAAATAAATAAATATTAAAAAAATAAAATAAAATGGTTTTTCTAAATACCCCAAAGTAAACATTGTAATGTTTTTTTTATATAATCTAAACTAATCCACACATCTTCCCTGGATCATATAATTTGCTTAATGGGAAACAATAAAGTTTATTTAGTAATTTGAAAAAAAACAGATAAAATGTAATAATGCCTAAAAGTTAATCTCTGTAGCAATTAAATATTAATTATTTAGTGACATAGAACCAAAAGCTGGTTTGTAATACTGGGCTATGGCCATAAGATGGCAGTAGTTCTGCGTTAGGAATATTTTTTCAGTTGATTTCTTTAGTAATCTTAAAATCCTTAAGGTTCTTAATTAAAAGAAAGTCATTTTCTACTCTCCCTTTCCGCTCTTGCCATAAGAAGAGACCCTCCTTAGAAATTTTACTGTGGTTTGTGTATGTGTGTGTGCGTTTATTTCATTTTTGCTTGTGGGTATATTTATTTTTGATGGAGGGAGAGAATGTGATGGG
Source organism: Cryptoprocta ferox (assembly GCA_028646485.1). NCBI lineage: Eukaryota > Metazoa > Chordata > Mammalia > Carnivora > Eupleridae > Cryptoprocta > Cryptoprocta ferox. The sequence goes on from CM053577.1 coordinate 45,209,731, forward strand.
ATGACGTCCTTTAGTGGGAAACTTCTCATTAAAGTTGTATCTGAATAAATAACTAAGTATTTAAAGTATGAAATGATCTCCTATTTTAGCTAAAATACTAACTGCCAGGAAAGTAATTCAGAAAGATCCCTAATGATAGAGCAAATGGATTGAAATTTAAGTAATTAGGAACAAATATTGAGTTTTGGGGGATCAGGTTCAAATAATCTACTTTAACAGCATATTATGGGGAATCTTGATTTACCATCAGGTAAGTTGGAAATAAAGTCTGGATAAGGTCAAGGTGAACTCAGCTAGTTCCAGTTTAAACTCAGTTTCTCTTTGATAGATTGTCACTTCAGTCTTCCCTTTTTTTTCTTCACTGTTTTTCTGGGAGGTTTGGAGGGTCTAAATTGCAGAAGGGCTAACATATTGCCAAGGAGTCTGGGAACAGACTTCTGGCCCTTGGCTAATAGCATCCATACAGCTACTTCTCCATTCCTGTCAGTATTTGGTTACCTCCGGCCACACTGGCCACACTGTCAGCAACCATTCCTGCTGCATAAACTCTGAAACACGTCTCATACAGTGTCATCAGAAAACTGTTTAGTTTTGATCCAAGCCATGAGACCATTTCAGCCTTGCCATTCCACACCCAGCCAGCCTCTGCTCCTCTCTGGAACAGTCCCAAGAAACCTTCACAGAAGATTTTTGGCTTTGGATCACAGAAAAGGAAAGTATGTGGTACAGTGTGGGAAGGTTGGGTGGCTACCTCAGATGCCCTCTATCTAGATGTGGCCCACCATTTCTGTCCTGGTGATTGTTCCCTGTTATCACAGTGCACTCTGCAAAGCTGTTTTCTCTCAGAATTCCAAATGAGAATAAACCCAGTTCTCTCTGCTTTTGAATCCCAAGCTCAGGTGGAGGATTCTGTGGTTTCTCATGCAGGGGATTTAACCTCACAGCGGGTAAGGGTGTGAGGTGCCTTTCTCAAGGACCCATACACATGACTCACTCTAATGTCCATCCTGTTCGCTGGGACCAACATTGTTAGACAAAATACTGAATACCTAACTTAATTTGAATGTCCAGATATCCCATGAAACCTACTAATATTAAAGAAATTATTCATTGTTTGAAATTCAAATATAAATTGATGTGCTGTATTTTTATTTGCTAATTTTGGCACCTCTACCTGAGACATATATTCTGTAAAACAACTTAAAAAAAAAAACAAAACTTTTTCTATAATTAATTTGTTTTTCTTGCAGAAAGCCCAGAACTTGAAAAACACATGTGTCTTGGCATTTGTTATGGGCTGAGTTGTGCCTCCCAAATTAGTATGTTAAAGCTTTTAACCCCTAACCCCCCAGTACCTCAGAAAGTGGCTATATTTGGAGATAGGGCTTATAAGGTGGTGATCAAATTAAAATGAAGCTGTAGAGTGGACCCTGAGCCAATTTGACTGATGTTCTTATAAGAAGAGGAAATGTGGACACACAAAGAGATACCAGAGTCACCAAGCACAGAGGAAGAAAGACCATGTGAGGACGTAGCAAGAAGATGGCCATTCGTAAGCCCAGGAGAAAGGCCTCAAAAGAAACCAAACCTGTTGACATCTTAATCCTGGACTTCTAACTATCCAGAACTGTGTGAGATAAACTTCTTTTGTTTAAGCCCCTCAGTCTGCAGTATTTTGTTATGGCAGCCCTAGAAAACTAATGCAGCATTCAAGACTATTTTTCTACTTTAACAGTTTGGAGTCCATACTGGAACACAAAACCAGCAAATTGTCTCTTTTCTCTCCTACAGAAAACCATCCTGTGAGGGCTGGGCCTGGAGAAGACTTTTACTATTTTTCTAAATGGTGGAGAAAATTTGAAACAAAGAAATCTCAGTTTAGGGCCTTTGGGTGGCGCAGTTGGTTGAGGGTCTGACTTCGGCTCAGGTCATAATCTCGCGGTTCTTGAGTTTGAGCCCCTTGTTAGACTCTGTGCTGACCGCTTGGAGCCTGGAGCTTGGAGCCTGCTTCGCATTTTGTGTCTCCTTCTCTCTCTACCCTTCCCTCCCCTCTCTCTCTCTCAAGAATAAACATTTAAAAAATTTTTTTTAAATATTTTAATATTATACTAGTCTGGGCAAAATCTATAAACAATGAATAATGGATACGTTTAAGTCAGGCCTTCTTATCTAGGGTTTGGTATTCTTAAGGGATTATGGGAAATTTAAGAGATGTTTTTGCAGGCTGGTTAGCTTTTTGTTGGTAATAGTAGCAAAAAATATGTGAGTACAACAAAATGGTTGTTACATCCATGGCCGTTCTTTCTTCTTTTTCCATTTATATTTTGATTCCAAATTTTCAAATATTTAAGAGCATTAAAGTTTTGAGTCTTCAAGGGCATCCAGATATGAACATATTTCAGGAATGCCTTATAAACTGTGATCCACTCAATGTGGAGTTCTCGTGGCTCAGGTAAGAATCCATAAATTCTTTGTCTCCAGACCTCTTGATCAGCATGTTTACTTTTATGACTTGAATGACTGAATGCACCTTACCCCTGTATTTTCATCTTTGATCTTTCTCCAATCATGTATTTCTTATGATGTGTAAGAGTATCATTCAATGAATGACAAGCACTAACTTGATATTTTTGATTATTTAATTACTTTGTCCCAGTTTCCTTATCTGTAAAATTAGATATTTGAAACTTTTCTTAAAAATAATGATATTTAATATTTGAAAAAGGCATGAAAAATTGAGTATCTCACTCTCATCTACCATTTTCCATTATTTTTTTTTACTCCTCTTAACAAAAATATTCCATACCACCCCTTTTGAAAAGCAAATGTGTAAATGAGTATCTGTAGTCTTAGATATGATTTATTATGTGTTGACATATATAATCCAATTCTAGGCATCTAGGAGGGTTTCTGTTCCAGAAGAATCTCAGGTAAGAGGGTAACTGCTGGACATTGACTATGTAACAATTTTTCTTTTCTTCGCAAAGTGAAAGGATTAATAAATTATTGCTGTATCTATCATATAAGGTTTACTCACTGTAAGACTGTTAACATTCTCTCTCAAAAGAAAACGTAAAAGAACGGAACGTGTTATGGTCCTGTGAGAAATCTGTGTGTTCAGAAGTGATACTAACATACTTTCCCATAGTTTATCCTTCTCCTGTCTTTTAGCTAAACATTCCAACCATCATTTCCTCTACAATGGATTTTTGAAAAACATCCAATTAATACAAAAGAAGGCAGAAAGAAAGGAATACTGACAGATGAGAAAAGTAGAAAACAAATAACAATATCTCCAATATGGTAGATTTAAATACAAGCATATTGATAATTATACTAAGTATAAATGATCTAAAGACTCAAATTAAAAGAGACTGATAGGGGCACCTGGGTGGCTTGGTCAGTTAAGTGTCTGACTGTTGATTTCGGCTCTGGTCATGATCTCATGGTTTGTGAGTTCGAGCCCCATGTCAGGCTCTATGCTGATAGCGCAGAGCCTGCTTGTGATTCTCTCCCTCTCTCTCTGCCCCTCCTCTGCTTGCTCTCTTTCTCAAAAGTAAATAAATAAACAACAATAAAAACCTATTAGTTTTAAAAAAGAGAGATTGTCAGACTTGACCAAAATAAGATCCAAGTATATGCCGTTTAAAGAAACCTACTTTACACGTTAAGATATAAATACTATCTGAAAAAAAAAATTGAGGTGCATTATAAGGCTTTTGCCATCAAAGACATTAATATAGTGACTGACTTTATTAATTTTTTAAGATGATTCCTATTTAAATCTACTTGTTAAAAACACAAAAAGATACAAAGGACTAAATTTTTAAATTTGTGTAGTATTGGCTCTTTTCATCTAACAAATCAGTTTAGGGGTCAAAAGCTTGTTAGAAAGCAAAATGAAAAACATATATTATTGCTCTTTGGTTTAAAGTTGCTTTTAAAGCTCCTTTCTCCTTTATTCTTCTCACCTACCTACCCACTCAAACTGATATTGGAATTTGTAGAAAGCAACAACCACAAACACGTTCTGGTTGGCCAACATGGGTTTCCACAGGATAGGTGGTCCCCAACCAGGTCACATCTGCCCCTTTCTCCATTCCACAGTTCCCACTCACAGGTGGCTCACAGTCCTTAAAAAGGTGGCTGGGTATGTCAGGAGCCGGGGTGGACAGTACAAGGAGTGATCATCTGGTCATTCTTCAGTTGCTGCTTCATAACCCTTTCACCATTTTCGATGAGATAAAGGAAAGTTCTGTTGATTTTGGCCACATTAGCTAGCTCTGCCTCATGTCAGCAGCACTAGTTAGAAATGGAGTTGGGTGCACTTCTGTAGGGTGCACATCTTCTGGCACTGTTTAGCCCACATTACATCTACAGTTTGAGAACTATGGTAATGAGTTTGCATTCATGAAGCATTAACTTTATTAAAGGACCAATAAGTCATTCATTTATAAATTTTGACTGAGTATATCAGATGTCCCTGGCTTTGCTTGTTCTGTGTCCCAGAATCCCATTGGCAATATTTGAGATTTGAGCTCGATTTGAGAAATTGAACTGTAACAATACCTGAGAGGAAATCTTGAACTAGGGTCTTTAGGAAGCTACCAAACCGTTCTACCTGAAAATGACTTAACCCATATTCCATACTCTTTGGCACACAATGATACACATGAACAATAAATACACATGTTTATTGGAGCAAACAGAAGAATCTGAGCCTAATAGATGGGGCACCTGGGCTCTTGAAGCTCTGAGCCCTCTCCAAGGTTGACAGGCGGACCTGATTAATAAGCAACAGAGATGTCATATAGTGATGTGTGACACTCATTTCCAACTTCCTTGTCCTTGAGAAGTTACCAGAAATTTTTTTTTTTTTTGTTATGACAAGTAAGATAATGCTCTTAGGGCAGGCTTTCTCTTCCAGATGTAGCTCATTTTATAGTTCTTGTTCTATACCAGTATGCACTGAGATGAATTCTCATGTCTGTTCCCTTATTACTATTTGCAGAAAATTCATAATTCCTACAAGGTTATAGTATAGGTACTGTGTCTTTCTCATGGACGGGTTGTCCTCAAAGCAGAGCCTGAGACAAAAACTTGGCTGCAGGTGGTTTATTAAGAGGCAGTCCCAGAAATCACCAGTGAAATAAGAAAGTAAGACCCAATAACAAAAAAGGGTGACATCAAGGTCCCTGTTGTAGGCAATAGTGGTTTAATTCCACTGGGATGTTCCTTGAAACACACAGGATCCCTCCCAGAATGGTCCACCAAAAGGAACTGTTCTCTTGGCTCTGTTCTCTTATGCGTGAGGGTTACCCACCACCTGACTTTCAGGCTGTGTTTGAGTTTGAGCTCCTCTAACCTCAGAGAAGGCCATCAAGCACAAAGGAAGACTTTGCACAGCTTTATTGAGGTGGGACACTGTTAATGTGAGCTCTCATGTGAGATGTGACTAAAATCAGAAGTGGGCTAAAGAGTCATGAAATAGGGCACCAGTGCCATTTGCTACAGAGGCTGTTCTAAAAGCTTATTCACTTCAGTGTAGTCAATGAAATTTATTCTCCTCCATAAGGATTTATCTGGGCATGGTGTCACTCTGTTACCAGTCTGTCTCCAATTCACTGTTCATTCAGTATATTCTCTTTCTATTCCATCTGTGATCTACACTGTGTATTCTCTGTCCTAATTCAAACTAGTAAAACTCTATGGAAACTCCCACAAATGTTTTAGTCCACTGCTTCCTGAATTTGTTCACATGATGGCTCATACAGAAGATAGTAATGTTTATTGGAGCAAACAGAAGAATCTGAGCCTAATAGATGGGGCACCTGGGCTCTTGAAGCTCTGAGCCCTCTCCAAGGTTGACAGGTGGACCTGATTAATATCTTAGCATACATAGAACTAAGTGTGTTCAGGGCACTCTATTGGTTGAAATACTGTATTGAACCAGGGTTTTTATTTTAAATTGTAGTAAACTCTTGGCTTCTTAGTTTTGTTTGCCACATGTTTATTGATGTGTCAGGCACTATGATAGATACCAGAATACAAAAGTAAACAGTGGTACCTTCCCTAGAGGGGCCTGTAGTTTAGAGAGGGAGATGGCATACAATCTGATAACCACAATATAATACTGTACATAAAATAGAAAGAGAGGCTAGTCGGGCATAGCTTCTTCACCTCATTCTGTCTACTCATGCCCAAAATATTCTTTCCTCTTGTATCAGTCAGGGTTCTCCAGGGTAACAGAGTGTGTGTGTACATAGAGTTTTATTATATGAATTGGTTCATGCAATTATGGAAGCTGAGACCTGCTGTCTGCAAGGTAGAAGAGTGGGGAAACCAGAAGTCCGAAGGCCCAAGAACCAGGAGCCCTGATGAATGAGGGCAGGAGAAAGTGGATGTTGCAGCTCAAGCAGAGAGAACAAATTTGTCCTTTCTCCTTTTCTTTTTCTTTTTTTCCCTGTTCAAGCCCTAACAGATTGGATGACATCCAGTCTCAGGAATGAGGGGGATCTTCTTTACTCAGTCTGCTGATTCAAATGACAATCTCTTCCAGAGACACCCTCCTAGGCACATGCAGAAGTGTTTTACCAGCTATCTGGGCATCCCTTAGCCCAGTCAAGCTGGCACATTAATTTAACCATCACACCCCCTTTTATTTGCTGCTTTCATTCCTGTGCACACTATCTCCTACATCACCCTTGGAAATAACGTTTAGCTGCAGGAACCTGGAGATATCTTTGCTTCCTGATTGTTTTATTAGTATCTGTCTTTGTGTCAGGCTTTTTTACTAGTTGTAAGTTATTTCAGACTGGGCACTGTGTCTTGTTCATCTTTGTATCTCAGCTCCTAGCACATGACCTGGCACATAATGGCCATTGAATGAATGAATGGATTTCCTGTTCCTAATTTGTACGTATTTATCCATTGTGAAATTTTGAAGGAATGCAAGGAACATTTTATTTGGAAGCAGGAGGAGCTGTGTTTGACTCCTGAATTCCATGTTCTCAGTAAACAAATCAGGATTTATATTTCACAGGTTTATAAGAAAGATTTTAATCACTTGGAGCCACAATTTCAGGCAATGTTCTGACAACCATTAATTTTTAATTCTGTCAAATACTAGTGTAAGTGTATGAGGCACTAATTTTCCATTTGACCTTTGGTAGACTCTTCACTTTCCACACCAAGAGCTCACATTTTAATCACAGTGTAAAAATGGCCTAAGCCAACATTTTGGGAACCTAAGAATTAACTTACCCAGCAGCATGTAATTTTTAACAGTACATCATTTAGAAAAATACTTATTTTAATCACTTTGGTGTTTTATCATGAGGTTCACAGAATCCTCCCAGTTTCTATTAATAGATTCTGACTGTACTGAGATAATACTGCCTACTAAACCCTCTTCATTGTGACTCTTGACCTTTGGAAAGAATTTTATTTGCTGTGATTTATTCTTGTTCTTAAAGCTGTATTTTAAAAATATCTTAATGAGAATGTTTGAGTAAATGCTGCTGATAGTAAAAGTGTCAATATATGCATAATTTATTATTAGTCTCTTCTGGAAATTAGCCAGGTAAGCAGCATAAACAGCATTTCCACTTTCTCCTTTTATCTTTCTTCCTTTTCACCCTGCAAAATGAGAGTACTACAGGAAGAGCACACAGGTGCTATGTCTCCTTTCTCTCCCTCTCTCTGTGGTGAGCGTGCATGCACATGTGCACAAAGTGCACTTGCATGTAGGTGGGGGGACTTGTCAGTGAGTGGAGAAATAGCAAGCATTATTGAGCTTCTTCCATATGCCAGATACTGTGTTAAGAGCATTAAATAATGATGTCATTTAATCGTCAAAACACAGAAGTAGGTAAGAGTATACTCCTTCCACAGGCGAAATTCAAATCCAGATCTATGTGACAGGAAGCCAGCCACATCTGCTTCTCTTAAAGCTCTATTTCACTTTTCTATCTGAATTTTTCCTTTAGACCAAAGTTATTGATCCATAATACATTTGTGTCATGAAACAATAAAAAAGAAGCAAATAGGTTCCTGTGGACCTATCCCAACATACAAAATATATGTATTTGATTTCTAAAAATATTTACATATATATTTGTATTTACATATTTATATATATTTACCAACCTACCTCAATTCCCCTTCACATTTCCCATGTTAGGTATTAGCTTCTAGCTCATTGTAATTTTTCCATCTCCACTTAATTGTTAATGATTATAATACTTTAGCCTCTTAATTCATTTAATTCCTCTTCTATGATGATCTTCTTACTCACATTATTACTGCCCTCTTCTGTTTTTCCAGCTCCTGTCCTCATTTCCAACTCTAACACTTTGAGTCCACTGGTATATACAACCCAATGATTGCTGCCTCCTTTTCACTATCTTTCACTGCTATTGTGTTCTCATTTATCCCCAGCTGAATATTCATGGAGAATCATTATAATCACTTAATTGATACATCTTTAATTCCTGTATTTTTTTTTCACCTCTTCAAACTAGTTAAAAATCACACTCTGGTAGTGGTAGATATCAAAAAACAACATAATTCATTTTTCCCTGGTATCTGCCAATGCCTTTTATAATGGGACTCTGCGAACCCTCCCATAGAGAATAGAATCTATTTCTTCCTGAATGTGGTCTATCCTTGTGACTCGCTTTGGTCAACAGCATGCTGTGGAAGACATTTTGTCAATTCTGAGCATAAGTCACAAGAGGTGCTGCAGTGTTCCACACTCATTTTGGGAATTCTGCTACTGCCATGTGAATAAGATTGGGTTACCCTGATGGATGATGAAGCATTGTGTCGTTCACTCAAGTCATCCCAGCCTATAGTCCAGGAACTACCAGACGTGAGCAAGTCCATCCAAAACCAATCAGTCTCCAGTGATCTATGAGCTGATCTTAAATCATGTGTGAGCCTAGCCACAATCAACCAAGCCTTGTTCATGCCAACAAGACTACCCAGCTGACTGCAGATTCCTAAACGATTATAAATACCGTTTTAAACCACTGAGCTTTGGGGTTACTTGTTATGCAATAGTAGCTAACAGACACACAGGTTAAATTCAACTCTTTGTTCTCTGTATTTACGCATGAGCAGCTAATCCTGGCTGAAGAAAATACACACAGCCATTGCACATGCATTTCAATGAGTTTAACTTAATGCTACTGCCCAATAATACTTTATTGCCCTGGTACATTCACTCTACTGCTGTCCTAGATAATTATTTTATGGTTTTCCCCTTGTCATATTGCTACCACATCCCCTCATCTTTACTCTCAAGTGTTGACCAAGCTTCTATTTCCCTGGAAAAATGCCCACTACCAACTAGCATACATCCTTAAGTACTCTACCTTGCCTCCTATTACTGTAGAGAATTAGTTCTTATGTTGTGGTCCCTTGATCAGCAGCAGCACGTGGGAACTTGCTACAAACAGAAATTCTTTGGCCCCACTGGAGAATGGCTGAATCAGAAACTCGGGGTAGGGCTCAGCAATCTGTATTTTAACAAAACTTCCACATGATTCTGATGCTCACTGAAGTCTGGGAAGCACTGCTATGAATTATCTGCACATAATGTAAGGCCAGTCCTCCACTTGTGCACCACAGCTCATCCTCAAAAATAGTGCTTTCTCCTCTTTCCTGTAGCATTTTTCATTTCTATTAAATCATTCCACAGTCATACAAACATGCTGTTATTTTTCTCATCTTCAAACAAATTCTTCCATTTCTTTGTTCCCCTTTAATGAAAGCTGATTGCAATAGTTGTCAGTGTCACTGCCTGCGATCCCTCCTCTCCCATGCTCTCTGAAGCACACAAACTTTTTCCTCCAACACTCCACCAACTCTCTGATTAAGTTTGCCAAGGATACCCATTTACTAAACCCAATGGTCAATCTTAAGTCCTCATTTTATTTTACCCATGAACATCATTTGTCACATTGATCACTCCCTCTTTGAGGTGAACATTTTTTTTTACTACACTTGTAGGAACACTTATTTCTTCTTCATTGGGCAAAATACCTGAGTAGACACTTCAGAAAAGAGGGCAAAGAAATGGAATATAAATAAAAGTGTTCAGTGTCATTGGAAATCAGAAATATGAACACTAAGACCTCAGTGTGATACATTTCATGAGACTGGCAAAAATTTAAAGTGTAGTAATACAAGTCAGATGAGGAAGTGAAGCAATGGGAATTCTCATGAACTGCTGCTAGAAGTATAGATCAGCGCAACCTCTTTGGCAGTATCTAATGAAGGTGATAATACCCATAATCCACAACCCAGGAACTTCACTACTAGAGAAATGTGTAGTGTACACATGTATACCAGGGGACATATGCAAATAAGTTCATAGTATTGTTCAAAATGGCCCCAAACTGAAAACAACCCTAAAGTTCCATCCCAGAAGAATACACAATTGTGGTGTTTCCAAACAAATTTATTCCATGCAGCAATAAAAGTGAATGGACTTCTGATGTTTGTTACAAAATGGATGACTCTTAATGAAGCCAGGCACAACAGAACAATTACTGTATGACCCCCAAAATAGGCAAAATTAAATGATATTTGTAGAAATGGTTAATTGGGTGTGAAACCATAAGGAAATAGAAGGAATTTGAATTTCATAAAAGGGAAGTGTTTGGCTCTGAGGAGTGGATGGGGCTATGATGTGGAAAGGTCTCACAGTTTCTATCCATTGCACCAGTAATCTATTTATCTGAGTAGGTGTTACATGAGTGTTCATTTTGCAAGTTTGTTAAGCTGTAAATTTAAGTTTTATGCATTTTTTCTGTTTTCTCTATTTCACAATTTTGTAAGTTTAACAAAATAAGTTATTTATTTATGGGGTGTTGTGAGGATTAAAATGCCTAACTGAAAGCCTGCCACCATACCCCTCCCCCATAACCAACGTTAGTTATTAGGAATCCATCCCAAACTCCTTAGGGTCCTCTTATATACAATAACCGAACTCCAGGCTGGTTAGATTCTTTTGTTTTGTTTTGTTTTGTTTTGTTTTGGTAAGGGGCTTTAGAAATGGAGGACTGTCCTTATGGGAGTGTTCTATTGTCTTTGAACTTGGGAATAAACAATAATGTTATCCAACAAGTTAAATACCTGGGTCCAATGAGTCCTAGGATGCCGTGTTCATAACTGCTGAAAGATTGAGAGTATCCAGAAGATGTGACACTCTCCTCCTGGGTCAAAAGCCATTTTCCTGCAGTCTTCGTTGCCTGATGTACACTATCTTGTAAGACACACCATTGTCTAGCTTTGTGTAACTGCTGTAAGGGTATGAGTTGATCTGATAGGGGTGGAACAAATGAAGGCAACTGGTCATGGGGGGTGTTTGCATGGAGATGTGTGGCCAAGCAAAGGTAATTCCCGATCTTCTCTGAAAGAAGCACAGGCTTTCTCCAGTGCTCTGCACAGTCTCTGGCATGTAGGTAGTCAGGAAATGTTTGTTCCATGAGCAAGGGAATGTATAAATGAATACAATGATAGGAAAGAAGTCAAAGGGTAATTACAGTTTAATTCAGAGGGGAGAGCAGCCAAAATTTAGAGAAAGATCAAACTGAATCAGCACTGTGAGCCTACCTACAAACATCAAATTCCAAAGTTGAATGGGCTAGGAAGGAAGCCCTAGGATTTAAAGACCACTTTGAAGAGGAAGTTGAAGTCAACAGGAATTTTTGTGAAAGGAAAGGCAGGCCACCTTGGGCTCCAAGGTGAGAAGGACTAGAGTTTTAAGGCTGCATTTTCACTGTCAGGTGAGTCCTGTGGGAACTGATCCTTGCACTGCTAGGAGAGGAATCAGGACTTCAGTGTTAGATGCCTTGGCAACTAACTCATGCTTGTCCCATACTGTGTGACCTAAGTTGAGTTAGTTAACTTCTCTGAGCCTTAGCTTTCTATTTCATAATAAAAGTAAAAAACAGGGGCAGCTGGGTGGCTCAGTCGGGTAAGTGTCTGACTTCAGCTCAGGTCATGATCTCATAGTCTGTGAGTTCAAGCCCTATGTCAGGCTCTGTGCCAACAGCTCAGAGCCTGGAGCCTGCCTCAGATTCTGTGTTTCCCTCTCTCTCTGCCCCTCCCCTGCTCGCACTCTGTCTCTCTCAAAAATAAAATAAAAACATAAAAAAATAAATAAAAAATAAAACACAGCACCTATATCACAGGTAAAAACACATAAAATACAGTGTGTAATGTGCCTCTATTTTTGTATGAATTACTTCATTAATTTAATGTAGTAAGCACTAAAACTTTTTATGTTTCATTCCTTGTATTATTTGGAGAATCAATCTGATATATGGCTCATGTAGAATTATTCTTGGATAGCTGAACATATGTTTACCAATTGAGAGGTAAATTTTTCAAGAGAATGCAGAAGTATTTAATCAAAATAATTTGTAATATTTTCTTCCTACTTTTTTTGCTCTGATCAACACCTTTCTCTGATAAGTTCAGAATCATTTTGAGCAGTTAAGTTCACTTATTTTCAGTTTCATACCTTTTGCCTCTTTATCATTGTAGTTATACAAAGACTGAAATAGATTTAAAGAATCACATATTCTCACTAGTTTAAAAAATATAGCAAAAAATCTAATAATGGAATCATTTCTAAAATCTAAAAAAAGACAAAACAGTTGAAAATAAAACATGTGAAGGGTGGAATGAAAGGTGACACAGTGCTTTGGAATAGAACAGACTGCTTTAGAATAATTTAAACGTAAGTAATTTTGACCTTTGCTGTTTAATATTTATAAATTTGCATGTATAAGTAGTACACAAATCTGCATACATTCATATGTGTGACACCCATCGTAATGTGTAAGGAAAAATGAATAATTTCAAAAAAGTCTTGCATTATTTGGCAGTAGTCATAAACTTTTGATGAGAGTACTCATAATAGAAACTTAGGAGATGGGAATATATAAGAGAAATTACTTGGCTTAATTTAAAATACTAAAAAATGAAGAGCACTAAGAAAAACGATAAGGTGAGAAACTCTATGTTGCAGAAGGAAATTGAGGAAGGAATCAATGTTAAGTGAAGAGTTATTATGGGCCAAATTTTTATATTTATTATCTCATCACATTTTACCAGCCTACAGTCTGTGGGGTCCTGCACATCTGGCCCCTCTATACTTTCATTTTACCTTCTTTCCACTCTCCTCCCTTTGTTCATTCCAGCCACACTGGCCTTCTTTAAGCATTCAGAAAGTATGAGATTACTTCCTATGTCACAACTTTGCACATGCCATTACTTTATTATGACAAATTTAAAATTTTTCACTAAAATTTATCTTTGTCCCATGTGTATGTGATTACCTACAGGAGTAAGACAGCTGGGGGCACCTGGGTAGCTCAGTCGGTTAGGCATCCGACTTGGTTTTGGCTCAGGTCTTGATCTGAAACTCTTTCATGAGTTTTGATCTGAGGGTTTTGTGAGTTTGAGCCCTGCATCGGGCTTTGGGCTGGCAGCGTGGAGCCAGCTTGCCTGCTTGGGAGTATCTTGCTCCATCTCTCTCTCAAAAATAAATAAACTAAAAAAAAAAAAGAAGAAGACAACAAGTGGGTTAAGTTCACTGTCATTCTTCTGCCCTCTACCTCAGCTCATCTGACTACCTACTTCTAGTCTCAGCTTACATGTCCCTTCCTCAGGAAGAACACCCTGACCAGATTGAGGTCCCTTTATCGCTTTCATCATAATTGAACTTACTAGATTTGTCTGTAATTATTAGTTTAATCTCTTTCCCGGTAGGCTTTAAACTCAGTGAGGTTCAAGTTTTTATCTCCAGGACCAGATAAGCAGTCTGGCATATAGTACTCAATATATACTCATTGATGATTTCATAAGTAAGGAAGCCTGAGGCTCAGAATTAAGCCACTTGCCAAGGTCACATAGCTGGAAAGGGCAATAATATCACCTAGTAATTTTTCTTCTCTTTACTCCTTAATTTGGTGCTGAGGGACATTCCTTTCGTAGAGGTGGAGCAGAAGACTGAGATCTTGGTCCCCAGGGAGAGGAGGGCAGAAAAGAACCCTACATGGAGTTAATTTTTTTTTTAATGTTCATTAATTTTTGAGAGAGAAAGACAGAGTGTGAGTGAGGGAGGGGCAGAGACAGATTGGGAGACACAGAATCTGAAACAGGTTCCAGGCTCTGCACTGCCAGCACAGAGCCCCATTCAGGGCTTTAACTAGGAAATGGCGAGATCATGACCTGAGCCGAAGTCGGACGCTTAACCGACTGAGCCACCCACGCGCCCCAAGAGTTAATTTCTCTCCTGAGTTTCCTTTTTTTTTTTTTTTAAATTTTTCTTAATGTTCATTTTTGAGAGAGAGAGACAGAGTGTGAGCGGGGGAGAGGCAGAGAGAGGGAGACACAGAACCTGAAGCAGGCTCCAGGCTCCGAGCTGTCAGCACAGAGCACCATGCCGGGCTTGAACTCACGAACTGTGAGATCATGACCTGAGCTGAAGTCGGATGCTTAACCGACTGAGCCACTGAGACACCCAGGCACCCCTCTCTCATGAGTTTCAAAGTAGACTTTTGAGTCTTTACCAGAAACAACAGTCTTAAAAGAAAGGCTTTCTATAGTAGAAACAAGCTTCTGGGAGGGGGAAAAAAGTTATTTTTACTGTATTTATAATTTAAAGTTTGTATATAAATAATCACAACAAAATTGAAAATATTATTAACTTTTATTGAAGGCTTCGTGTCAGTTTTTATAAGCATTTCACATTGTTTATTAATTTATTTAATCTTCACAACAATCCATTTGCTGTAAATAGTATAATAATCCCCATTTTTTATACATGATGAAACAAGGTTTAAAAAGAAAAACAAGGGGTACCTGGGTGGCTCAGCTGGTGAAGTGTATGACTTCAGCTCAGGTCAGGATCTCATGGTTCATGAGTTTGAGTCCCGCATTGGGCTGTCTGCTGTCAGCATGCAGCAAGCTTCAGGTCCCCTGTCCCCCTCTCTCTGCCTTTCCCCTGCTTGCATTCTCTCTCCGTCAAAATTAAATAAAACATTTAAAAAAAAAAAGATTGATTGGATCTTTTTAAAAATAAATAGAGGTGCCTGAGTGTCTCAGTCGGTTGAGTGTCCGACTTCAGCTCAGGTCATGATCTCACCATTCATGGGTTTGAGCCCTGTGTCCGGCACTGTGCTGACAGCTCGGAGGACCCTGGAGCCTGCTTAGATTCTGTGTCTCCCTCTCTCTCTCTCTCTCACGTTCTGTCTCTCTCTCAAAAATAAAGAAACATTAAAAAAATAATGAAGGAAGAAAGAAAAACAAGGTTGAAAAAACAAGATTGAAAAAAAACTTAGGGGTGCCTGGGTAGCTCTATCGGTTAAGCATCCAACTTTGGCTCAGGTCACGATCTCATGGTTCGAGACTTCCAGCCCCACATTGGATGAGCTTGAGCCCTGCTTTGGGCTCTGTGCTGATAGTGCAGAGCCTGCAGGGGATTCTGTCTCTCTCCCATTCTCTCTGCCACTTGTGGAATTCTCTTTTTCTTCCCCTCACTCACTGTCACTCTCTCTCTCTCTCTCTCTTTCTCTCTGTCTCTCTTTCTCAAAAAAAAAAAGCCTACTTTAAAAAAATATTTATATTTGCTAAACAAAACAAAACAAAACAAAATGTACTCATAGTCACACAGGAAATAAGTAGCCATAAGAAGGCTTGTCTTGTCCCTGAGTAATGCTCTAAAATAGAATGTTAGCTGAGAGGCCACAGATGAGTAGAGTCCTTGGGGTGAGACAAGGAGGGGGAATTAGATCTCACCAGTCTGACTCCTATGCAAGGAAAGAATCTTAAATTTTCAGTATGGATTTTTATGTATACCGATGGGCCTACTCCATGGTAATTTGACTACTGTATATGAAAGTTAGTATCTATGAAAATGTGGCCATAACTCACTAAAAGGTATATTTAAAAATGCTTTGAAGATTTTGGCTCAAATTTAATTTTACCCAGTATATATCTAATTACCTGCAGAAATAAGTCAACTTGTTACATTCATTTCCTCAGTCATATAAAATAAATAAAGAAGCATCAGCATATTTCATTACTTGGGTAAGATAACCAAACCATTTGGGTTTGCCTGGGATTTCTCTAGTTTAAACACAGAAAGTCCTCTGTACCATAAGACCTTCAGTTCCTGGGTAACCGGGACAGTTAGTCCCCAGCATACCGCATACGAACCACAAGCTCCCTAACATTAAAAGCACGCAGACAAAGATGTTAGTCACTAAGAGTTCAGATAAAGTCAGTCCCAGTATCCTGATTGTAGCTTTGCAGAATGCAGTGTGATTCCTTCTTAAGCTCTAAGTAGATTCTGTCATTTGGATTTTTGGAGGACTTCTCAAAGTGGGTCTCTGAATTACGAATTTGAAAATGTTCTCAATGTTTTCATAAGGAAGAAGTGAGATACCTAACTCTGAAACACTAAGAGTCAGGTTCGAAGAATCTGTGATAGCTTCACTGACCTTGCTGGGGTGCTTGTGACTCCTGTGTCACTGTGAAGCACAGGAGTCAGGACAGGACAAGAAACCTCTGTGACAGTTTCCTTCACCCTGGCAGCAGCCAGGAGCCAGGATTTTTGACTCTGTTGTCAGCTCTTTTATTAATTCCCTCAGCAGTCCTTGGCATCATAGCCAAACATCATTTTAAGCTCTCAGTCTGTCAACTCCGGATAATTCTTAGCTTTCTCACAGTGTTGTTATGGGAATTGATTAATATTTATGAACACATTTATATGGAAAAGTGCAGTATAAATATTATTGCATGAATTGAAAAATTGCTTCCTACATAATATTATGCACAAAGGAAAATAAGCCATAGACTGTAGGGTCTTCTTGGAATAGTTTTAAAATAATGATCAGTTAACTGCCACTTACCCTTTCATCTTTAATAAGTTTAGTGCTTTTGTTATTCAATGTTTTCAACAATGATTTGTGCTAACTTGATTTTTTTATTATTTTTATTGTATTGATGCATTTTTTTTAATGTTAAGTTCAATACATCTCTCTGTTTCCAGTTAAGGGTTTCTAAATCGTTGACTATGATTTCCTCCACTGAACTTTGTCCAGTATAGTGAGGACATACGGCATTACTTGAAAATAATTATTGAAACCCACTGCTTAAGAAAATAGATATTTCTCTGGTCAAGTTCATTGCACATCAATTTATGTTACATGAATTCTTGCCCCATTATTATATTTCTCTGTATAAAATTAAAAATATATTTAACTGGAAGAAAATAAGCTTTTGAGTATAATAAAATTATATTTACAAATTTGGTTAAGCTTATGAACATATGAAATACAGAAATAATGTTTTTCTCATAAAATGCATAACTAGCAATTCTCAAAATATTCATAATGGTAATATTTTACAAAGGTCAAAAAATAAATACATTAAATCCTAAAAGATAGTCTAGTTTGGAAAGATTATTTTTAAAAATTCTGGCTCACATGTGACAGCAGTCATTTAACAATTTATCATTTATTTGTTTAAGTTCTGTATCATATCTAAGCTCAAGATTATTATTGTAAATGTTTCTTACTTTTCATAACTTTGGCCTATATAGCTCTTTCCAGTCATGGTTGCTATTTAAGACAATGACAATGCTGTCTTTCAGCACTAAATGTTGTGTCACATAGGCTGACAGCCATTTTAGACTGAGGGTTTGGGGGCATCGATGCCTTAGAGGAATCAACACTGATGCAGGGCCTGATTCTCAAAAATGCATATTTAGAAACTTTAAAAAATCAAATTACCCCCAAGTGGCTAATTTTATTAAAAATATTCTAGTTATATTCAGGAGAATGATTTATTAAATATATGTCAAATTATTCATTCCTAGTAACAGATATATTTGGCAGGGCTAATAAGATATATTCGGGAATCCAAAACAGAGAAAGTTGCTTGGTGAATACAGAATCTGGACAAGGAAATTGAGTGTTACCAAGCAGATGGTAACTTCATCTAATATGTTCTAGATGGGAGCCTTTCTCATGCTTACAAAAATTCTGTAACAGTAAGTGGTGACTAGCGGAGAAAGGGGAACTCTTTTGCCCTGCTGATGGGAATGCAAACTGATGCAGCCACTCTGGAAAACAGTATGGAGGTTCCTCAAAAAATTAAAAATAGAACTACCCTATGACCCAGCAATTGCATTGCTAGGTATTTATCCAAGGGATATAGGTGTGCTGTTTCGAAGGGGCACATGCACCCCAATGTTTATAGCAGCGCTATCGACAATAGCCAAAGTATGGAAAGAGTCCAAATTTCCATTGATGGATGAATGGATAAAGAAGATGTGGTATATCTATCTATCTGTATCTATATCTATATCATCTATATCTATATCCACAATGGAGTATTACTTGGCAATCAAAAAGAATGAAATCTTGCCATTTGAGACTACCTGGATGGTACTAGAGGGCATTATGCTAAACGAAATTAGTCAGAGAAAGACAAATATCATATGACTTCACTCATATGTGGAATTTAAGATACAAAACGGATGAGCATAAGAGAAGGGAAGCAAAAATAATGTAAAAACAAGGAGGGGACAAAACATAAGAGACGTAAATACAGAGAACAAACTGAGGCTTGCTGGAGGGGTTGTGGGTGGGGGGATGGTTTAAATAAGTAAGGGGCATTAAGGAAGACACTTGTGATGAGCACTGCGTATTATACATAGGGGATGAATCACTGAAATCATTATTGCATTATATGCAACTTGGATGTAAATTAAATAAATAAGTAAATTTTAAAAAAGTGATTAAAATCAGAGTACAGGAGAGATACATTCTTTTTATCCACTCTTCTCTTTCAGTACTTATCAGTCATATACATACAAATCCTTCTAAATTACATAATGAACTTTCTCATGACAAACATTTTCTAGGATCCATCTGAAAGGAATACTTCCTTTTTCAAGGAGCACTGTCAGTGTTTTGTTGAGGTTCAGGAAACACTCTAATCTTACCAGCAGTTTATTTTGTATTCATCTAGATGTGTCTCCTCCCTCCTCTCCCCCCATTACACTTTCCATATATGTATAACTTTATCTAGGTTATTAGTCACTTAGGGTTAAGTGCTGTGATCCTTAACAGGCCTTAAAATCTCTGAGGCCTAAAACAACAAAGGTTATTTCTCAATTAGCTTATATGTACCTGTCTGGTTCTTGAGGCTCTGCTCCCCGTTTTGTTCAGCCAGAGGAGTAGGCTAATAGATCACCCCTCATCTGGAACACTATTGTTATGGTAGGGGAAGGAAATGCATTTAATTGCACACTTCCTCTTAAAGGCTTTTATTTGGGAGTGATATGCATCAATTCTAATAACATTTCATTGGCTAAAGCAAGTCATATGGCCATGCTTATCCTCAAAGGAATAGGAAAGCACACTCTACCATGTGCTTGAGAGAGAAGAACTGGAAATATCCTTGAATAGCAATAATAAATACCACATCTAGTCAATTTGATTAATATTTTAACTTTTCAAGAGTGATATTTTCTGAAATACTTCTCAATTTCAGGGCCCAATCACTCAGCAAATATTCAATTAAGTGTCAATTTTTTCAATGTACTTTTCCAAACTCTGTGGTTGATATAAAGATGAAACAAGTATAGATCTAAAGACTTTTCTTTATTAAAATATAATAGCCCTCTTATAGCACTTGGTATTTCTTTTTTTTAAGTTTGTATGTATTTATTTATTTTGAGATATATATATATATATATAGAGAGAGAGAGAGAGAGAGAGAGAGAGAGAGAGAAGGGCAGAGAGAGGGAGAAAGAGAATTCCAGGCAGGCTCCATGCTGTCAGCACAGAGCCCAATGTGGGGCTCTAACTCACAAACCTGAGCCAAAATCAAGAGTTGGACACTTAACCAATTGAGCCACTCAGGCGCTCCTAGCACTTGATATTTCTGCTTCATAGCTCTTAGGAAATGGTTATTACTTATTTCCGTAAGTATTTATCTAATACTGTCTCCTCTACTAGTTTATAAATTCCGTATAAGATACAGGCTGTATCTGTTTTCATGTCAACATTCTCAAGAGCAACCACCATGCCTGATGCCTTATAGGCAATGTTCGATGATTATGTGTTGAATAAATTATAGAAGAAGAAAACTATAGTGGAAGCCAAAGACAGAGACATTCCTTCCAAACAAACTTATATCTCATTTAGATCTGTGTCTCCCTCTGCACTGACAGTATGTATGCAGTCACGGTTTGGTTTGCAATAATGTCCTTATGCAGGAGAGACTATGCATACTTTATTTAATTTTATATCCCCAAACACTAGCCCAGTGCCTGACACACAGTAGGAGCTCAGTAAATACTTGACTCAGTGAAGCAAAAGAGGTAAGCTCCAAGGACTACTAAAATAAATAACTGTTAAAAGACCAATTTTTTTAAAGTCACTAACGTGTGCTTCCATCAACAGGTACATTAATAACATGGTTTAATCTTCTAAAACATGGGTGTTCTACACAGTTGTTCTTGATAGACTAGCGGATGAGTGTTTTTACAATTGGACAAAATTCTGATTGCATCTGACACAAACTGGGCAATAGAATTTTAGCAGATGACCTGCAGTGGCTGGAAACATACCCTATGCTGGAGGCCCAAGCAGAGAATAAAAAGAGGGAAGCTTGTCTCACATTCTGTACATTTGGGGCTAGGCTTGTAGAATGGATTTGTAACTCAATTCATATATACTCTTTATATATGAGTATATAATATACTGACATTTCCATACAGTTAACCATACTGTAATGAATACTCCTTTCTGAAGATGAGTATAGCACACAGATTATAGGCTTTTGGTGTTATAGTAAACCAAATACCTATATAGCATTCTGTATGCGAGGGACAAGATGTGACTTGGTATAACCTCAGCTGAGGAAATGAAAACCACCTTCCAATGGGCTTTTATTGTATTCTAAATATATTTACTTTGATGGTTCTCCAAGACACATTGGCCCCTGAGACTTGCTTAAATTTCCAAAATTATATTTCAAGGCCCCAGACACCAATTACACCAATTACATACCTGTAAATTGCCATGCCATAAATAACTATACATATAAATGATTTAATAGGGTATTTTCAATATAAACATTGCTAAAACATAATTGTTACGAGCTTAGTTGTTAAAATGCCAAGTATTTGGAAAACAGTAACTTTCCTAAAGAGTCTTTCATTGTTTTTGAAAATTTATTGGAGGTTTTTATTTGAAGTTAACCAAAATATTTCTTTAACCTTGACTTTAAATAGTAGAAATTTATGGGGATCGTAAATTTTTTTAAATTAAGAAATAAGTGAAAATAAATTCTTAAAAACATGAGGACAATTAAACAATAACCATTAATGTGAACAGTAGAAACCTGATTGTGGTTATTTAGAGATAGTTCAATATTTAAAAAAATGCAAACTATACCACTTATTTATCAAGAGACCAAAATAAAAAGGAAAAAAAAAAGTCCAGATGAACACGAAATTCTTGAAGTTCTGCCCAATTACTTGGCATGAACATTGGAAAATTCTAAATCTGGGAAGTTTATTATAAGAATCTTTTTGTTTCTATATAAAATCATGTATGTATAAGTCAGAAGTCAGAGCTAGTACATTTGTTGTTTTTGGTAATGCTTAAAATTTTTACAACCTTGGGGGCGCCTGGGTGGCTCTCAGTTGAGCATCCAACTCTTGATTTTGGCTCAAGTCATGATCCTAGGGTCGTGGGATCAAGCTCTATGTCGGGCTCTGTGCTGAGCATGAAGCCGGCTTAAAATTCTTTCTCTCTCTCTCTCTCTCTCTCCCTCTCTCTCTCTCTCTCTCTCTCTCCCTCTCTCTCTTTCCCTGCCCTGCCACTGTCCCTCTACCCTGCTCACACTGTCTCTCTAAAATAAAATTTTAAAAATTAAGAAAATTTTACAACCGAGTAACAGAAATAAACCTATTGCATATCTTGTTTTATTTGGAAAATGCTGATTGGACATCTGACAATATTCTCCACCCACTCAGAGTTAGGATTTTATTAATGCTATTGGAATTTTGCAGATACAGGCATTTTATTGTGCTTTGCTTAATTGTGCTTTGCAGATATAACGCTTTTTAAAAAATTTTTTAATGTTTTTTATTTATTTCTGAGAGAGAGAGCGAGAGCAGGGGAGGGTCAGAGAGAGAGGGAGACACAGAATCCAAAGACAGGCTCCAGGCTCTGAGCCAGCTGTTAGCACAGAGCCCGACGCGGGACTCGAATCCACGAACCCTGAGATCATGACCTGAGCTGAAGTCGGACGCTTAACCGACTGAGCCACCCAGGCGCCCCTCATGCTTCTTTTTTTTTTTTTTTTTTAAATTGAAGGTCTGTGACACTTCTGCATTAAGCAAGTCTATTGGCACCATTTTTCCAACAGCATTTGCTCATTTTGTGTCTCTGTATCACATCTTAGTAATTCTTGCAATATTTCAAACTTTTTCATTATTATTGTATTTGTAATGGTCATCTGTGATCAGGGATTGTGACTTGCTGAAATATCAGATAATGGTTAGCATTGTTTAGCAATAAAGTTTTCAAATTAAGTTGTTTTTTTTTAAAGATAATGTTTTTTTAAAAAATTGTTTTAATGTTTATTTATTTTTGAGACAGAGAGAGACAGAGCGCAAGCCAGGGAGGGGCAGAGAGAGAGGGAGACCTAGAATCTGAAACAGACTCCAGGCTCTGAGCTGTCAGCACAGAAGCTGATATGGAGCTCGAACCCAGAACCGTGAGATCATGACCTGAGCCAAAGTTGATTGCCCAACTGACTGAGCCACCCAGGCACCCCTAGAGATAATATTCTTGCAGGCTTAATAGAGTTCAATATAGTGTAAATGTAACTTTTATATGCACTGAAAAATCAAAAAAATAATTTGACTTGCTTTATTGCAGTGATCTGGATCTGAACCTGCAATATCTTGAAGCTGTGCCTGTGCTACAATAATTTTGCTGCTGGATAGATGAGAGCTTTGATTAATGAAGTATCAGGCAAAGACAAACCACCTGGGTGAACCATGGATACCCATCTCCATTTTAGAAAAGGCTTATCAGCTGCTCTTAGGAGATTGTGTATATAAGAATATTCAGCTCTTTTGGAAAGCAAGTTCTTTATCTAATCCCCTTCACAGTTCTCTTTAGAGTATTTTTTTCATATCTTATTGAAATCTAGATATACTATGCCCATTTCATGTCTTTTATAGTACCAAAGAATGAAATAAAGAGCTTTTAAGAGTTGTTTTTTTTTTTTTCTTTTCCAAAGTTTGAGTTAATTATCTTGCAAGCAAGGGAACTTCTATCAGGAAAGACATTCACCTGAATAGTTCACTGAAGGGAAAAGTCATGGTTTCTGAACTGTGAGAAATGGGGTTTCCTGGTTATGCTCTTTAAAATTGAAAACACACCTTCTAGAAAGAACAGAATGAATCCAGTGCTGGCTGATGCTTAAAGTAGTCCATGAATCCAGTGCTGGCTGATGCTTAAAGTAGTCCATTGTCATTGGTCAGGAAAGATGCCTCAGTTATGTATGGCATGCTATGCTCCTCACAGTTCATGTTCTTCAATAGTTTTAGCTGGTGACCACCACTTGCAATAAAATAAAATAGAGCATTTCCTTTGGTATCTCCTGAATGCTGCTGCAAGTGAAAATTTTCCCTATAATAGCAGTTCTATACGAAGAAAGAAATTGAGGTTTTGGCATCTTTTTTTTTTTTTTTGAGTCCATTTTGGCTTCTAATAATAATCACAGCTTTACTATTAGATTTCAAGGCAAATATGTCTGGTCCTCTGTCTCTAACTTGAACATTCTACTCTTTGGCTGAGAAAACTGGGATAAATTTACAATTAAGTTGTCACCATGTACTTCAGATATTAACACTATCCCTTCCTCCTCCTCCTCATTTTCTTCATATATAAATTGAGCACTCCATAATCTATTTCATATTCTTTAGTTCATTCTAACAGATTCTTGTTTTGCCCTTTGTCAGGTTAGTGTCTGGTCCCACTGAAGATGACTAAATGAGACACTGATGAAGGCTAAGATCAAACATATCAAAGATTCCAGGGTACCAGGCTATATTTGAGCCAAAGGGAGAACCTGAATTTTTCCAAGAAGATCCTATTTCCAAATGAGGTCATACTCTGACATATTGGGAGGCAGGACTTCAATATACCTCTTTGGAGAGACACAGTTCAACCAATAGCACACTCTAAAAGAGAAGCTGGGTTCAGTGGTTAGGGGTAACCTTTTTAAGGCTGTATTATTGAGACTAAGAACTAAAAGGTAGATTTGCCTGACAGGTCTGAACAAGAGTGTTCTTGGCTGGGAGAATGGTGAGTAAAAGGTCACTGGTCAGAAAAAGGCCTTGGCTGCTGCCTCAGTGAACAGAAATATGGCCACTGTGGCTGGACCACAAACAGCCAAGGAAGGAGAAAAAGGAGATGATGTTGGAAGGTGTAGGCAGGAGATAGGCCAGCAGGGCATTTTCTTAAAGACAGTGAATAGGAAGCTATTGAAAAACACAAACCTGACCTATATATATATTTATAAGTTTGTTTATTTATGTAAGTAATCTCTACACCCAATGTGGGGCTCAAACTCACGACCCCAAGATCAAGGGCTGCATTCTCTTCTGGCTGACCTAGCCTACTATACTTTTAAAGACTATTTTGGGGGTGCCTGGCTGGCAGTCGGTTAAGCGTCCGACTTCGGCTCAGGCCATGATCTCACGGTCCATGGGTTCGAGCCCCATGTCGGGCTCTGTGCTGACAGCTCAGAGGCTGGAGCCTGCTTCAGATTCTGTGTCTCCCTCTCTCTCTGCCCCTCCCCCGCTCATGTTCTGTCTCTCTCTGTCTCTCAAAAATAAATAAATGTTAAAAAAAATTTAAAAAAAGATTATTTTGGCTGCCATTTGGAGAGTAGATTGTGGCAGAGCAAGAGTGGAAGTCGGGAGGTCCTCTGTGCATAGCATGGCTTTCTAGATTGAGATGTAAAGAAATGTGAGACACACACTTATCTTCAAGGTCAGAGCAATGTGCTTGGAGGAAATGACACAATTACACATAAACAGATTTTAAATGACTTAAGATATTATACTCTGTGTTTTAAATGAATGATGTTCACTCTCAGCATGCATTATTGAGTACCTATTAGGTGTTAGGCACTGTGTTCGTATTGGAAACAACTGAAGGCAACAATAAGTGTGCTAGAATCTATGGGTGAGACAGATATGAGCTAAATGTAGACATGGTTATTGCATCTGGTGGGGGACATGAATGAGGAAGTAGTCAATTCTCTTTAATAAAGTGGTCAGAAAAGATTTAAGGAGGGAAACGCTTTCTCTGACTCTTATACAAGTACCTATATTTATCTGGCAAATAAGTTGGAAGACACTAGGATACAAAAAAGTAGAGGAACTGGGGGAAAGCATACCAGGCAAAAAGGGAGGATTGGACAAAGGTTAACGTGTGTGATGAAGCAAGGCACATCTGGGGACTTTAAGACTTACATGAGGCCACAGCAAGAGTTTGGAACAAAACTATATGGGGTTAAGGTTTTTATTTTAATTTTGTATGGCTTTCTAGGATGTCTTTTCTATGCATGGAGAATCTTCCACTGTATGAGTTGGGGAGGCAAAGTCCCATCTTCCATTTTGAAAGGTCTCTCTGAACCCTAACAACCAGAGTTGGGGTGAGATGCTTTGGAGGGGACAGTGTCATCTAGTATCCAGTGGTGGTAGAGCTGACAGTGTGGAGCCAGTGGTAGTGCCTAGTATCCCTAATGGCAGTAGTCCCTCACTGACCTGTTGTCCTTGTGGCTGGACTCTGGGCATGGCCACACAGCTTTACTTCTGCTGGCTTTCACAAACCTTGTCCTTCAACTTTACTGTGGACTCAGAACCACTTGAATTATTTCAGTAGGTTCTTTTTCAGCATAACTTACCTAGAATTGGTTTGCTAAGAACTCTGAGTGATATAGAGTGGAATAGAATGAGTTAAGCAGGAGTGAGGCGATGTTGGGCCTTGCATTCCTTGTAAAATATAGCCTTTATCCTCAAGGCAATGAGTAGCCTTTTTAAAAATTAAGTTATTTTTTAAATTAAGCTTTTATTTATTTTTATTTTCTATAAAGTTTATTTATTTATTTTGAGAGGGACAGAAACAACACGAATGGTGAGGGGGGGCAGTGGGGAACAGAGAGAGAGGGTGAGAGAGATAACCCCAAACCCCATCAGTGCAGAGCCTGGTGCAAGGATCGAACTCATGAAACCAAGAGATCATGACCTAAGCCGAAACCAAGTGTTGGACACTTAACAGACTGAGCCACCCAGGCGCCCCTCAATTAAGCTTTTAATTTTGACATAATTGTAGATTTGTATTTGATAGAAATAAAAGAGATCAGCTTTTTTCACTTAACATTAATTTCCTGCAGATGACCCAGGTTGCTGTGTATATCAGTAGTTTGCCCATTTAATTGTTGAATAGTATTCCACAGTATGTATGTAGCCCATTTGTTTAACCATTCACCCACTGAACGACGGCTGTATGTTTCCAGTTTGGAGCTGTTATGAATAAAGCTGCTAAAAACATTTGTGTACAAGTTTTTGTATGAACATGAATTTTCATTTCTCAAGGATAAATGTCTAGTTGTATAACAGCTATTTCATCCAGTAGTTACATGTTTAGTTTTATAAGAAACTGACAAACTGTTATCCAGAGTGACTGTCCCATTTTACATTTCCACCAGCAGTGTGTGAGTGATATAGTTTCTCTACATCCTTACCATCCTCCTTTTATGTTGTCTTATTTTTTATTTTAGCCATTCTGATAGGTGTGTAGTAATAATCTCATTATGGTTTTAACTTGCCTTTCCTGATGGCTAATGTTGAACATCTTTTTATGTGCTTATTTTCCATCTGTATATTTTCTTTGGTTGAATGTCTATTCATATCTTATGCCCATTTTCAAATTGGATTGTTTGTTTTATTACTGTTGAATTTGAGGAGTTCTTTGTATATTCTAGATATTAGTCTTCTGTTATATAAGATTTGCAAATATTTTATATACCTTTCTCAGTCTTTAGCTTATATTTTTCTCCTCTTAACAGGGTCCTTTGAGAACAAAAATTTTGCTTTTGGTAAAGTCCAACTTATGAATTTTCCTTTTATGGATAGTACTCTGGCTGTTAAGTCTAAGAACTTTTTATGTAGCCCTAGATCCTGAAGATTTTCTCTTACATGTTTTTTTCTAAAAGTTTTATAGTTGTACAATTTATATTGAAGTTAATGATATATTTTTAGTTAATTTTTGTATAAGATATAAGACTTAGGTTGACATTCATTTGTTTTTGTCTGCGCATGTCCAATTGGTCCAACACCATCATGAAAAAACTACTTTTTCTCAATTGAATTGCTTTTCTATCTTTGTGCAAAATCAGTTGGGCATATTTGTGTGCATCTCTTTCTGAGTTCTCTGTTCTGTTTCAGTGATCTGTGTGTCTGTTCTTCTGACGATTCTACACAGTACTGATTACTGTAGCTCTGTAATATGTTGGATGCCAGGTAGACTGATTACTCCTACTTTATTCTTCTCTTCATCAAAGCATTTTTAAAAGGGTGCAACACTCTGCCTACAGAGTGGAGGATGGTTGGGGAAGCACGGAATTGGAAAGAGGAAGATTATTAGAGACTCAGAAAGAACCAAACATGTGTTGAGTTAAGGCAGTATCAGCGGGGTAGAGAGGAAGTAGATAATGAGATCAGATGTTAAACAGTTTGAATTCTTTTTTTTATTTATAGTTTATTGTCAAGTTGGTTTCCATATAACACCCAGTGCTCTTCCCCACAAGTGCCCTCCTCCATGACCATCACCCCACCTTCCTCTTTCCCCCTCCCCCTTCAGCCCTCAGTTTGTTTTCAGTATTCAAGAGTCTCTCATGATTAACAGTTTGAATTCTTAGGATTTGTTCATTGATCAGCTATGGGGGTAAGGAAAAAAGAGGAGTTTAGGGTGCTTCTTGAGGTTCTAATTTGCCATGATTTTGACTGAGGCGAGAATATATAAAAATGGAAGGTTTTGAGAGAATCATAATGAATGTTATTTTGGATCTGTTTAATTTGAAATTTAAGTGCCTTTGGGACACTCTGTATCGACGATAATTATATAGTTTAGTATCTCAACAGATCAGGTTGGGATGGAGGTGGAGGTTTGAGAGTTGTCAACAATTGGAGCCATAGATGCAGAGGGCAAGGCCATGCAGTGGTGTGTATACCCAGTGAAGGTTTCTAGACAAGGTCCCCAGTTAACATTCATTCTGAGGGACAGGTGGAGGAAGACCAACCAGCAAGTTACTGAAAAGAATTATCAGATGAAGAAAATCAAGAAGACAGCATTGTAAGAGGCTTAAAACAACAATCTGTCAGTGGAGAGTGGTCAAATGGAATGAGGGTGGAAAAGGAGTGATTTGATTTGGCAAATGGCAAGATATTGGTGACATCAAGTGGACCAAGTTCAGTGATGTGCCATGAAGTGAAGCCAGATTGCAGTGGGAAAGGAAGAGAAAAACGGGAAAGAGGGAACATTCACTATTCTCTGAGAAATTTGGCTGAAGAAAGGAGAGAAGCAGGGTGGTACTTCCAGAGGGAGAAAGCATTTAACAATTGTTTGCTTTTTTCTCCTTTTTTCCCTTTCTTTTTTTTTCCTTTTGTTCTTTTCTTTTTAATGCTTAAGAGGCTTCAGCTTGATTATAGGCTTTGAGGGAGGCACCTACCAAGAAAGGCAAGGGGAGCGCTAATTGATGGATCAGATCCTACAAAGGAATAATATCAAGAGCACAGGACATGAGATTTAAACATCTTTTCTGTTACTGAAAGCATATTGGTTAGAATTAGTCTTAGATACATATAACAAAAAGTCAAAATAATTATCTCTTACATAGGTAACAAATAATTTGTCTCCCATATTGCAAACAGGTCTGAAGGTAGATACTCCTAAGATACAAGGTCTGTTTATCTTTTTGCTCTTTACATTTTTAAGGTCTCCTTATGGTCCAGGATGTCTCCTGGAGGTTCAGCCACCTCATCTCAGTTACAGGCAAGCAGAAAGAGAAAAGAAGAAAGGGGAGAAGAATTGACCTCCCAGCTAAGTCCAGCTTCTTTAAGGCACTTTCCTGAAACCCCACTTGAGGACCTCTGCTTACTTTTTTACTGGCCACTCCTAGCTGTGAGGAGGGCTAAGAAATGTAGTCTCCAGCTTTTGCTTCTATAAAAGTAAGATTCTGTTAGCAAGGAAAAGGAAACTGGATATTGGGTAGGGAAGTAGAAGCTTTTGCCCAAGGAGGAAAGAAAGTGCAAGGATTTACAGATGTAGATACATTTTTTTTGATGCAAGAAAAGAAAATTGAATTGGTTAATGTTGAATAGCTTGGGGATTTCTGTGACTGTCTGAAGCAAGGTCATCATCAGAGAAAGAGGGTATCCACAGAGACCCCAAGAAGAATGGTGGACAATTTGCAGTCGTTTTAGGAGAAAATGAAGGGAACAGCAGCTGACCAGACTAGCATATAAAAGAATGTTGAGCAGTGCTAAGGGCTTAGCAGGAGTTGGAGATCATTAATTTCTCCTGGTATAAAACTGACTAGCTGTGGGATTTTCTGTTGCAATGTTCAGCAAATAGGATACAAGAGCATGGTTAAATTCATTTCATGTTGTATGGGTGCTGGGTGTGGGGGTGGCATAAGCTAGAAAAACTTGAGGGAGGGGAAAATTATTTTGGCAGAAAGGGACAAAGAAGAGCTAGAGGAGGTGTGGGATTTTTATTAAGATCTCAAAATGCAGGCAGGAATCTGTTGGGAGGGGAAGGAATATTAAGCAGGAGAATGACACAGGAGGTGGGAAGAGGTGGGAATGGACAACACATGTTAGGAGACACAGTAAAGCAATCTGGCTGAGTGGGAGGGCTACAAGAAGGCCATCATGGAAGGAGGGTGTGGAAAGGAGGGTGTACCCTTTATTTTATCATAATAAAATCATGATAAAAATCAGGTAAAATATAAATTCTTTAGCCTCAAATTCAAAGTCGTATCCTCCAGACAGTGGAGATCTGATGAAGGTTATTGTGCAGGGGACTAATGTGGTGGGAGTTTGTTCCAAGGATGGGAGGAAGATTGGCTGAAGGAAAGAAAACTGGTCTAGGAGGCTGGCAAAGGAGTCTGACATTCAGGAAACTATAAGAGAGGAAAGAGGGATAGAGTCAAGGGACAGAGAGTCACACTGTCCTCTGGGCTCCCAGCCCTTTTCACACTAAGGAATTCTTGCTCTCAATTGTGAATACTTGCATACTGTTGCTCTCACCCCAGTGGGTCTTCTTTCTTTCCCTCTTTCTTTCTCTCTTTTTTCTTTTCTTTCTTTCTCTTCCTTCTTTCCTCCCACCCTCCCTTCTTTTCTACCTTCCTTTTGTTTTCTTTTTTCTTTCCCTCCCTTCTTTCTTCCCTTTCTCCTTTCTCTCTCTTTCCCTCTCTCTTTCTCTCTCTTTCCTTCTCTTTCTTTCTTTCTCTTTCCCTCTTTCTTTCTTCCTTTCTTTCTCTCTCAAATACTTGTGGAGTATTTACTGTTTACATACTGGATGTTGTACAAGGCAGTGAAGATTCAGAGAAGGAAATCTGATTCTCATGGGGAAAGCACGCAAGAAAGAGAACCAAGTGGAATTCAACAGTTGACCAAGTAGAAGTGCGTGTCAGGTTTTAGGGGTACACAGAGTAGGGGACTCTATTCTATTGTGGTAGGAAAGGTATCAATGGAATCCAGCCTGGGGAAATCACAAGGAAATCATGCTGGGCGGAGGGAGCAGGGAAAGGGGGAAATAAAAGTGCAGGAAAGAGGGCTTGAGGAGCTAGTTGCTTAGGGAATCTGAATCACAGAGTTTGAGTGCAACAGTGAAGGGCCATGAGGTTGGATAAGTTAACAAGGCCCTGAGAGTCCTGCTAAAGAATTTAGACTTTATTCCAAACACATTGGAGGGTCCTGAAGGATTTTACACAGAAGAATGACATTAGCTTCTTTTTAGAATCATCAAAACTGAGAAATTACAATCTCAGGGTTTGGAGACAGACTGAGACCAGGATGTTACTAATGGTGCAGTCACTTGGTGGCTATGTGAGCTTGGGAAAGTTACCTAACCTCCCTAAGCCTCAGTTTCTTCTACCTTCCTCATAGGTATTATTGTTTTTATTTTCTGAGAGTTAAATGAATACCATTTGTAACAATCTCAGCACAGTGCCTGGCACATAGAAATCCCTCTAAACCTAATAGCTGCTCTTTACTAGCACACATATCACCTCCGGCAGTATTCTGGGAGTTGTATGCAAGGTGAGTCAGAGATAGGGGACAAGCTGGATGGAGGAAGGGACACTGGTTAGGATACCTTTGGAATAATCTAGGGACAATTATTCTATTATTATTTTTTTTTTTTGGTCCACTACCCAGCTGTCATTCAGAAGGAGTAAAAAAAGTTTGTGGAATAAGTGAAAGGAAGACTGAGCAGAATTTAGTGAGTGATTAGCTTAGAGAAACCAGGGGAAAATAAAAGATGACTTCAGGGCTTCACACTTGGGGGACTACAGCGTTCTGGTTCTGTTGATGCGAGGAAACCAGTTCTCTCCCCACGAGTGGCTCAGCTTTCCCAGACCATCGCTCGCCTGACATCTTTGGATGGTCAGCCGCTCTTTCAATTTCATTCATTAGCTCAGTGACTGTGTGCGCAGGTCTGTCACTTTGTCTTTTTCCAGAATGCCTTGTCATAACCATAACGGAGGCATATTCTAATTTAAAAACTACCCATTTTTGAAGTCTCAAATGCCACTTACAAATTGGTTTTAAATACCTCTCTCTAGTTGTTTCCAAATCTCATTTTATTCGTAGATCATGTAGATGTCTCTGGAAAGACTGTAGCATCCTATGCCTCTGTTCAGGGGCATTGAAAGACTCCTGCACTTTTACAATTAATGTTGTGTTTGAAACCAAATATTCTTAGGGCTTCTCAATGGTATGTAATTGCCATTTTCTCTCCTTTTTGTATACAGAATAATATTTTAGGTCTCATATCACAGACAAACAGACAACTAAAACTGGCTCTGCTTTTGGCTCTTCTTTTCCTGCTAAAATGGTACTTCTACTTTAACTCTGAAGACAGAGAAACCTGGGAATGTGACATGAGATCTTGTTCTTTTTTTTTTTTTTTAACTTTATAGTTTATTGTCAGGTTGGTTTCCATATAACACCCAGTGCTCTTCCCCACAAGTGACCTCCACCAAGACCATCACCCCCCATTACCTTTCCCCCTTCCCCTTCCCCCCTCAGTTTGTTTTCAGTATTCGAGATCTTGTTCTAACCAAGTGATCTGTCCCCCATGAATGCCTGATTTTAGTACAAGGTTAGAGCAGATGGGACTGAAACCATGGTTCCCTGTTGTTTTCCTTTTTCTTGAGTTCGATTATTCTGATTACTAAAAATGTCTTCCTCTTTGACAAAGAACAGGAAATTTGAGATTGTTTGGGCAAGGTTAGCCAGGTTCAAGGCTCTGCCAACATTTAGAAAGAATGCTTTTCAGAATAAAACTTAAAAAATGTTTATTTATTTATTTGAGAGAGAGAGAGAGAGAGAGAGAGAGAGAGAGCGCATAAGCAGGAGAGGGGCAGAGAGAGAGGGAAACACAGAATCCAAGGCAGGCTCCAGGTTCCAAACTGTCAGCGCAAGCCTGCTGCTCGCTTGAACCCACAAATTATGAGATCATGACCTGAGCCCAAGTCGGACACTTATCCCACTGAGCCACCCAGGTGCCCCTAGAGTGGACTTTTCTAATAAATGTCTTACATGAAAACAAGTGACACACCATAAACAAGTTGAGAGTGCTCTCTACTAGTGAAAATGGTAGTGTTGATCCTCCCAAACTCTTTGCCCTATTGTACTTGGGATCCAGGGCACACGTCTGTGCGACGGGTCTCCCAGATAAGGGGAAGTAGAGCAAACCCCACTGCCTGTCAGAATGGCTGTCCTGATCTCAACTTCACTAGCTACTGAGGTCCTGCCAAAGAAGTTAGTAAGAACTCGTGTAGACCTGGAGGCCAAAGTTGAACAGAACGAGCCCCTGCAGCAATACACGTGGCCCTTTTCTCCTTCGCTCTCCTGGTCCCCTAGTCTGTGTGTGTGTGTGTGTGTGTGTGTGTATGTGTGTGTGTGTGTGTGTGTGTGTGTGTTTCAGAAATAGTACATGAGAGATGGGAAATTAAATGTCTCTGTGGGAAAAAGCAGTGTTTCAGGTTCTCAGGATTTTAGTCAGCTGCTCTCATATTTTTCCAGACTAAATGTATTTTGAAGTTATTAAAATCTATTCATAGTGAGGAAAAAAGGTAGGAACTCAATGGTTCTTTCCCAATTGGCCATTTGTCCAGTAACAAATATCTAAACACTTTCATTAGCCTTTTTATTTTCCCTACGGTGGCAAAATAATTCTCCTCATCTTTGTAGGGGAAACAAATCTGTGCTGGGAACATAACAAGAAGAAAGGCTCCCTGGACTAGTCTGTTTGTCCAGGAGTATGGATTTTGGCAGCTGCCTTGAGTTTGGCTCCCTGGTGAGGGCGCTAGTCTCTCTTGGGTGTGGGAAGGGAGAGGTAGAGAGGCCAGGAATCTCTTTTAAATCACAGACAAAAGGAAACCAGGAAGTAAGGGGAGATTATTTCAGTCTGCTCATAGCTCAGGATGTTAAAGGCAGTAACCTCAGCTGGTTGGTTAATCATTAGCAAAAAGGAAAGAGCCGCGGAGGTCAGGACTGGCCAAACCACAGAGACAGACTTAAAGCAGGGAGAGAGCTCCTGGAAGAGGCAAGACGTGATCCTATCTGGAGTTAACCTCTTTCTCTTATTAACTTTTCCTTGGGACATAAAGTAAGGTGACTCTTTTCTGTTTCCAGACGTTTGTCTAAATAAAACCCTCTTAATTTTATTTTTGCTGTGGAATTCCTAAGCAGACCAGAAGAAAAGTCATCTTCCCTGAGCAGCTGCCCAGCTCCAGCTCAGTTTTGCTCTAGGGCATCATCTCAGGCTACAAAAAGCAAGCAGGTGAGTGTCCCCAAGCGGAGTTTGCTGCAGGCACATCTGCCCCATTGTTGTGAAACAGGACTTTGCACACTCTCCGAAGCCAGGGGAATTGGTGCTGACTTCCAAGTTGCCTGGTGGAAGAAGAGAAAGTGGATCTGCAGAAACTGAAAGGAGAGGGAGAAGCCCCTCTCCCCTCCTCCCTGCCAGGGCACCATGGGCAACGTTTGTCTGAGGTTCTTGGCGTACTTGAAGCCCTGTCTCCCATGCCTGTTCCAGGAGGCCGACAAGCCGGTGGTGATTGAGAACCCAGTGGCCCGCTGCTCCCCCGATGCTTGCAGGTCACAGAGCCAGGAGCTCGAGAGAAGCTGTGGTCACTACTTTGTGGCTCTGTTTGATTACCAGGCTCGGACTGCAGAGGACCTGAGCTTCCACGCCGGCGACAAGCTCCAAGTCCTGGACACTTCCCAGAAGGGCTGGTGGTTCGCCAGGCACTTGGAGAAAAGGGGAGGTAGCTCTGGCCAACTGCTGCAGGGCTATATTCCTTCTAACTATGTGGCCGAGGACAGAAGCCTGCAGGCAGAGCCGTGAGTAGTACAAACCCACACTTTCTCACCTCTCTGAGGGCGGGTGATGTGTTTTCCTTCTTATCTGCAACTCCCTAATTTCCAAAGAGCTGCCCTGAAAGTATGAGGAAGTACTGGCAAGAGCCTTTTAATTGAAACACACCTCAACTGTTGAGAGTGAAACTGGCAGGTGATTGTTGTTGAAATGACTTATGTTACCATACGTATACCCACGGGCCCTTCATGTTCATCAACATAAACAAATGGTCCGTCTAATACTCTACCTTTTCTTTGGCTGTAAAATATGGCTCACTTTAATAAGAGAACTGCATTTCATTTGCAGGTATATCATAGATATAGATCACACCTTCAAATCTATAGTCAAGCTTTTTCTCTTTTAAAACTTGAAGCATCAACCCCCAACCCTAACTCTAATTTTAGTTCCTTTTCATTCTGTTAGGCACACACAGAGCCAACTAACATACAGGGTAACATTTAGAAGATGTTAATTTTTCACTACATTTTGCCAGTGAAATCATGACTAGACATTTTTCTTTGAGTTCCAGATATGGCCTTATGCTACCCAAATTGTGATAGTTTGGGGGTTTTATTATGATTAGAAACTGGCCAGCTATAGATATTTAGTCGGTTTTAACAAATATATATATATATATATATATATATATATATATATATATATATATATAATGGCAGTATTTCCCCAGAGGAGGAAATAAAGACTACTCTGATGTTTGGAAAAAATCCTATGAATTATGGTGGACCCACAGAGGGGAATTTTATATACACCCATCCATCCATCCATCCATGCAAGTGCCAGGCACAGTAGAGGCATAGTAAGTGGAGGAGGGAGTAGGTTATGCTAGTGGTGGTTGAACAAAGTAGATAAAGCACAGTCTTGACAATGGACACTTGAAGTTTGGTGGGTTGAGAAAAAAGTGGGGACTGTTACTGGCCCTAACTTTGTTACTGCCTGGTTCCAGTGAAACCCAAGACTGGGAATATCTCCCAGGACTTATTTTATGGAATGTATCTTAGTAGAGGAACCACTGAGGATTCACTTATTTTCTCATATGTTTCTCGTTTTTATGAGAACTGCAGCATCCTTTACTAGCCTAAGGAATAAAGTGGCAAGGAAGTGCCATTGAGGCAGTATTGCTGCATTCCAGACTCAAATACAGATACAAAAGGAGGTTTGGTAATTTTTTAGATTCTTTCCAACACTAGGAACCTATATGTGTTAAAAAGGGGTCTTAATTTATGCATAAATAGAAATGAATTGAAATCTAGACTTTTGATGAGTGGAATTGATCAATTCTCAAACGAGAAAATCATCTGTTTGAACATTTATTTTCTGTGCTAATCTATAGGAATATATTTATTCACCGAATGTTTACTTATGTGCATTTATGTTTTCACTACTATATGATTTCTGGATATGGTATGGTAATGTATGGTATTATGTATGTTTTAAATTCAGCACAACATATGCATACTAGACAAATAAATATTAGAATATTAATACTAGAGTCTTGAACTCATAATCTAATGTTTTTATCATTCTATTTATTTATTTTTTTCTTCATGATAAGTGTACTCTTTAATCCCCATCTCCTATTTCCCCTGTCTCCCCATCCACCTCCCCTCTGGTAACCACCGGTTTGTTCTCTATAGTTACGTGTCTGTTTCTTGGTTTGTCTCTCTCTCTTTTTTCTTTGCTCGTCTCTTTTGTTTCTTAAATCTCACATATGAGTGAGATCATATGGTATTTGTCTTTCTCTGACTGACTGATTGCACTTCCATTATGCTCTCTAGCTCTATCCATGTGGCAAATGGCAAGATTTCATTTTTTTATGGGTGAATAACATTCCATTATATAGATTTGTGTGTATATATATATATAATATCAGATATACACATCATATCTTTATCCATTCATTTATTGATGGATACTTGGGCTGCTTCCATAGTTTGGCTATTATAAATAATGCTGCAATAAATAAAGGGGTTCATGTATCCTTTTGAATTAGTGTTTTTGTACTTTTTGGGTAGTACACAGTAGTATGATTACTAGATTGTAGGATAGTTTTATTTTTAGTTATTTGAGGAAGCTCCAAACTGTTTTCCACAGTGGTTTCACCTGTTTGCATTTCCACCAACACTGCAAGAGGGTTCCTTTTTCTCTACAACTGGGCCAACACTTGTTTCTTGTGTTTTCGGTTTTAACCATTCTGACAGGCGTGAGGTAATATCTCATTGTAGTTTTGATTTGCATTTCCCTGATAATGAATGATGTTGAGCATCTTTTCATGTGTCTGTGGGCCATCTGTGTGTCTTCTTTGGAGAAATGTCTGTTCATATTTTCTGCCCATTTTTAATTGAATGATTTTGGGGGGGGATACTGAGTTGTATCAATTCTTTATATATTTTGGATACTAACCTTTTATTAGATATGTCATTTGCAAATATCTTATCCCATTCAATAGGTTTCCTTTCAGTTTTGTTGATTTTTTCCTTTGCTGTGCAGAAACTTTTTATATGATGTAGTCCTAATAGCTTATTTTTGCTTTTATTTCTCTTGTTTCAGGAGACATATCTAGAAAAATGTTGCTAGGGCCAATGTCAGAGAGATAACTGTCTTGTGGTCTCTTCTAGGATTTTTATGGTTTTGGGTCTCACATTTTGGTCTTTAATCCATTTTGAGTTTATTTTTGTGTATGGTGAAAGAAAGCGGTCCAGTTTCATTCTTTTGCATGGGACTGTCCAGTTTTTCCAACACTATTTGTTGAAGAGACTTTTTCCCATTGTATCTTCATTTCTCCTTTGTCAAAGATTAATTGACTATATAAATGTGGGTTTATTTTTTAGTTTTCTATTTGATTCCATTGATTGATGTGTCTGTTTTTATGCCAGTACCATATTGTTTTAATTACTACTGCTTTGTAATATAACTTGAAATCTGGAATTGTGATACCTCCAGTTTTGTTTTCCTTTTTCAAGATTGCTTTGGCTATTCGAGGTCTTTTTTGGTTCCATACAAATTTGTGGGTTGCTTGTTCTAGTTCTGTGAAAAATGCTGTTGGTATTTTGATAGGGGTTACATTGAATGTGTAGATTGCTTTGGGTAGTATAGACATTCTAACATTTGTTCTTCCAACCCATGAGCATGGAATGCCTTTCCATTTCTTTACACCATCTTGAATTTCTTTTACCAGTGTTTTATGGTTTTATATTTGCAAACGACATGATACTATATATATAGGAAACTCTAAAGGCTCCAATAAAAAAAACCCACTAGAACTGATAAATGAATTCAATAAAGTCACAGTTTACAAAATCAGTGTGTAGAAATCTGTTGCATTCCTATATACTAATAATGAAGCAGCATAAAGTGAAATTAAGAAGACAATCACATTTACAATTGCACCAAAAACAATAATATATCTAGGAATAAAGTTAACCAAAGAGGTGAAAGACCTATTCTCTGAAAACCATAATCTACTAATTTTAAATGTATTCAGTTCATATTACTGCTTAGGATCTCTGTTTGCTCATCTGTAAGGTCCCTGATTTCACATAGATCTCTGGAATCTCTGTCTCTGTCTGGAAACATGAGCTCTTTTTTTTTTTTTTTTTTTTTTTTTCCGAACATGAACTCTTAATGTTTCATATGAAGTAGTTTAGCTACATACTTGACAAAACAATAAATGCTGAAGAAAACAAGTAAACTGAAATAAGATAAGCAATTCAAAAGTGATAACATTCTGGGTAACAGGCTCAAGCACAGTGTTCTTGCTTATTTAGATTCTATTTGCCTAACTAACACGAAATAAGACAACTAAAATATTGTGACTTTTTTTTATTCTCATGGGCTATCTGTAACCAAGAATACTTTTTCTTTTAGGCACATAATTCCTGACCTCATTCCTTTTGGAATTTGTTCTCAGCAGTGTTCCCATGTGTCACTACCAACCTGTATCTCTATAGGTGGCATCCCTTAGAACCATCATCCACTGGAATAAAACTTGTTGCCCAGATGTTGCCACTGTGCCTCTTGGTTAGCTCAGGCCAATTTCTTTTCTTTCAAGTATACACCGTGGCTTTCATCTATGATCCTAGGTTGTTAATGAGGGTGCTTGCCACCAAATGGCTAAGTTCCTTTGATACTTTTAGTTGTCACCTCTAGAATTCTAGTACATTTTAGATGGTAGTGATTTTAACTTCACAGTTAAGTAGTTAACAGTCTTCTGAGTGAAAGTGTCCAAGTGGCCCACACAGTGCCTTAGTACTTAGGGAATTACACAAAAATGTCTTTTAATGTCTTTCTTCATTGAATTTTTCAATTTTTTTCCTTTCAAATACTGTGGAAGTTGATATAGTTTATATTTACAATGAGCTCCGTGTAGTATTATGTAAAGATTACTGTTTATATTTACATATGTGAGATTAGAGGCAATGGGAAACCAATGAAAATTAAGTCATCTAATTTATAATTAGACTAGTTTAATGCAATGCATATTAGTATTCATCTGTTTGTGTCTTTATTCTTGACTTGTCATAATAAGAAAACAATGCAAATACTTCTGGAGTTATTAGTGTCAAGGCAAACCAGTTGAAGGTTTTAGCATTTTTTTTTAATACTAAGAAGTAAAGGTGGTAAAAAGTATTGTTAAAAGATAAACCAATTTAATACTTGATTGTTATTCAATCTTGAAATGCTTTACTTTTTCTGAATATCTTGCATTAAGTGATATAATAAAACCTGTTCTTAATGACTTATTTTATCTCTAGGAAGAATCATTGTATTTATCTCACTTCAATTTGAATTCCTAGATTCTTTCATAGATGAGTGTTTTTCTTCAACATTTCAACATGGAATTTCTCAAAACCCTTGCTCTTAGAGTCTAATTACTCAGAAATCCCTTTATATTTTTTATTTACAGTGTTTTCAGAGACATAAAGTTCACCCAGAAAATAATGGGATGGAAATTACACATAAATCTTCGAGCCAAGAACAGTGGCTTTAAGTTCCGTGGTTTTATTGTAAAAAAAGTTTAACTAATGCAATATAGTGATGAAAAGCAAAATAATCGGCTATTGTATAATTTACACATAGCATCATTTATCTACAGGGGGTTTAAAAAGTTGTTTGCCTAATTGTTAAGTGTGTATAAAAGTGTGTGAAAGCATTTAGTGAAAAGCTTCTTCTCCTTCTCTTACTGCCAGGTAAAGGCAGATTATTTCTAGTTCCTCTCCTATTCATCATTTTATAAGCTGCTTTGAAAAAACATATTTGTAATTTGTAATTTTGTTAGTAGTTTATGCTATGAAATAAAAGTGTTAGAATTTTATGAAGTATAAAGGTAAGAGAACTTCTCTCCATCCATTTAGGACACATTTTCCTAATTGTGTTCCTCTTTAAGGTGTCAAGCTAGAATTTTGTCAAAATTTTATCTAATTTAAGGTCATTGCCATTGTTTGGTTTGAAGAAAGTACTGAGAAATAAAATGGTATATTCTTAGGAAGAGATTTCTTTTACCCCATCATTTAAAAATAGAATTGGAGTCTTGCTATTTGGTTATTTGAATACTGCTGAATTTAATAACTATCCAATACAAGTTGTACATAATGTTCCTAGTTATTTTCAAACTAGATGTCAGTAGACTTCTTTCTCAGCTGAGAAATGAAGCCACCTTTTGATCTTGTTAGTTAAAGGTAGAGTAACAATGTGGTTTAAAATTAAAATTATTATAAATAAATAAATAAAGGCATCAGAATATATAGATTTTGAGTATAATTGGCATACAATGTAACATTAGTTGCAGGAGTACAAGAGAGTGATTGAACAAGTTTATATATTACATTCTGTTGACCACAAGTGTAGTTACCATCTGTCCCCATATATTCCTTTTATAATACCATTGACTATATTTTTTATGCTGTGTCTTTTATTCCCATGATTTATTCATTCCATAACCATAAGCCTGTATCTCCCACCCCCCTGCCCATTTTGCCCAACCCCTATCCTCCTCCCCTCTGGCAGCCACCAATTTGTTTTCTGTATTTATAGGTCTGATTCTGTTTTGGTTTATTCATTTGTTTTTCATTTTGTTTTATTTAGATTTAACTTATGAGTGAAATTATGTGGTATTTGTCTGTCTTAGTTTGACTTATTTCACTTCGCATAATACCCTCTAGGTCCATCCATGTTGTCTCAGATGGCACGATCTCATCTTTTTTATGACTGCATAATATTTCATTGTATATATACACCACATCATCCTTCTCTATTCATCTATTGGTGGACACTTAGGTTGCTTCCATATCTTGGTTATTATAAATAATACTTCAGTAAACACAGGGGTGCATATTTTTTCAAATTAATGTTTTCATTTTCTTTGTGTAAATACCCATTAGTGGAATTTTTTGATCATACAATATTTCTATTTTAAATTTTTTAGGAACTTCATACTATTTTCCACAGTGACTATACCAAAGGCATCATAATATTCACAAACCAAGCTGACATATCTACTTTGGTAGTTTAAATCACTAGAAAATCACCGACAGGCAATTCATCCTATAATTGCTCTTTTTACAGATCCTTTATTTCTTTCCCTTTGGAATAGTTTTTAGGGAAGACTAAATGGATATATGTGGAAAATGAAAATTATTCATTTTCAGTTTCTCCCCACTAAGACAAAGTATACTTAGATACCATCCTTTTAGAAACTAAGTAAAAAAGAGGTTTCCATATAAAAGTAAAATGTATTATAAGAATACATATAGCTGTTTATCAAAGTAAATGTTTTAGATAAATCCAACATAAGAATTTTAGGACAAATAATTTAAGTTAATTAGAAAAATATATTACTAAGTGATTGTATTACCTATAGAATTATGATGTTTTCTCTCCTAATCCTTTGATGTGAAATAACAATATGATGCTAAAATAATTAATTTATAAAACATTACATCTCAGGTATAATATCATTGTTCATGTTAATATAACTATTATGTTTATGTCAACATAACTGTGTTTCTCATAATTTGTTATATAATGAATTTTTATGTACATTGTCACCATTTTCTTGTTTTTTAATTTTTTCTTACATTCATTTATTTTTGAGAGACAGAGAGAGACAGAGCATGAACGGGGGCTGGGGGGGGGGCAGAGAGAGAAAGAGACACAGAATCTGAAGCAGGCTCCAGGCTCCAGGCTCTGAGCTAGTGTTCGCACAGAGCCCAACACGGGGCTCGAACCCACGAACCGTGAGATCATGACCTGAGCTGAAGTCGGACACTCAACCGATTGAGCCACCCAGGTGTCCTATTGTCACCATTTTCAGGAGGAATCATAGTTAACTGATAAATTAAAATAAATTTTATAAGAATAATGACAAAGTTATAGAAGTGAGGAAAAGAGGAACTACCTGAACTGCACTAAAATCACAAAATTTAAGTGTAATTAATAGTTTAAAGTAGTTGATGCATAGTAATATTTGATTGCAATATCTCAAGTTATTTTTGAGAAGCAATGAAGTGACATGGTATGGAATCATTAAAATTAATTAGGGATAATTCTTAATCTTTTAGTTTCTTTGAATTATTTTATTATTTCTTCTTCTTCTTCTTCTTCTTCTTCTTCTTCTTATTATTATTATTATTATCTTTAAGTAGGCTTTGTACCCAGCCTGGAGCTCAGTGTGGAGTTTAGACTT
This sequence comes from Cryptoprocta ferox, assembly GCA_028646485.1. Classification (NCBI taxonomy): domain Eukaryota; kingdom Metazoa; phylum Chordata; class Mammalia; order Carnivora; family Eupleridae; genus Cryptoprocta; species Cryptoprocta ferox. The sequence continues at coordinate 45,252,217 of CM053577.1, forward strand.
ATGACCCTGAGATCAAGACCTGAGCTGAGATTAAGAGTTGGAGGCTTAACCATCTGAGCCACCTAGGAGCCCAATTCTTAATCCTTTCTTTTATATATATATTTTTTTAATTTTTTAAATGTTTATTCATTTTTGAGAGACAGAGACAGAGTGGGAGCAGGGAAGGGGCAGAGAGAGATTATTATACTTCTATATAATAAAGTAGGTCTAAGTTTTGTTAAGCTGCTATTATGTCTTGTCCTCTAGGTCTTGAGGCTCCCAAGAGGAAAAAAAAAAACACCCAACAAAACACAAGGTTTTACTTCAACTAACTTTTCCTGATTATCAGCTCAGAAAATTCTCTTTGGGTTTTCCAACTCTCAATACCACAATGAGATACCACTATGTCACAAATAAAAATCAGAGCAATCTTTGGACTCTTTTGCTGGATATTTTATTATTATTTTTTTTAATGTTTTATTTTATTTTTGAGAGAGAGAGAGAGAGATAGCGTGAGCAGGGGAGGGTCAGAGAGAGGGAGACACAGAATCTGAAGACAGGCTCCAGGCTCTGAGCTGTCAGCACAGAGCTGGACACGGGGCTCGAACCCACGATCCGTGAGATCTTGACCTGAGCGAAGTTGGATGCTTAACCAACTGAGCCACCCAGGCATCCCTTTTGCTGGATATTTTAACTAGGTCCAAATGTTAGTGGCATAGAATTTCAGTTGAAATATATTGTTAATTGCCCTTTTTATGTGCTTAAGAACACAGGCTGTGCAACCAGTTGATCTAGATTTGAGTCTGGCTCTGTCATGACTTGAGCAAATTATTTGACCCCTCTGCCTCAGTTTCTCATCTGTAAGATAGAAACGAAAATGACATCTATCTCATAAGGTCATTATGTAACATAAATGAAATTATTTGTGCAAAAAGCATATACCACAGAGAACCTGACATAAAGGAAGGGCTTCATAAATGTTACCTATTATTGAGTTGCATGGCTCCCCATTTACTTCTGTCTAAATAGATAATACTTTGTGAATCTCCACTCTAGCCTCCACTCACAATATCCTTTCCCTAGAACAGGTTTCACACACTGAACATCTTTTAGTCTTTTTTTCCCATACTCTCCCTCACCTGGCATCTTAGGCTTCATTCACATGGTCAGACTAGTCCTGCCTGCAAACATCTCTCTCCTTTGTCCTGACCAACTTTCACTCATTTTCAGTCTTACTCTGTTTGCTCCTGTCTGCCTGAAGCCTTTCTTGACACTTTGGACTAGGTTTGGTGTTCCTGCTTAGAGCCTTTAACATTTATCATCATTGCTTATCCATTTTCTTCAAGACTGTGCACTCTGGGTGTGGAAGGTGGAGAGAGGAGCCATTCCTTGTGCCGCAGAGCTTAGTGAGGTGCCTGTGTACAATAAGCACTCATGAATGTTGGTTGGGTAAATGAATAATTAAATGAATGTTTGTTTATCTACAAATTTCAGATCTTTTATTTATTTATTTTATTAAAAATTTATTTAATGTTTTTTATTTATTTTCTGAGAAAGACAGTGCAAAGCAGGGGAAGCACAGAGAGAGAGGGGGAGACAGAATCTGAAGACAGCTCCAGGCTCTGAGCTAGCTATCTACACAGAGCCCGACGCAGGGCTTGAACCCATGAACCATGAGATCATGACCTGAGCTGAAGTAAGATGCTCAACCGAGCCACCCAGGTGCCCCACAAATCTCAGCTCTTTTAAAGAGCAGTTTACAAAGCCAAATTTTCTTTTTTCTTTTTTTTTTTTGGATTTAAAAAAATTTTTTTTAAATGTTTTTTATTTATTTTTGAGAGACAGAGAGAGACAGCACGAGCAGGGGAGGGTCAGAGAGAGAGGGACACACAGAATCTGAAGCAGTCTCCAGGCTCTGAGCTAGCTGTCAGCACAGAGTCCGACGCGGGGCTCGAACCCACGAACCGTTACATCATGACTTGAGCTGAAGCCAGACGCTAAACTGAGCCACCCAGTCACCCCTACAAAGCCAAATTTTCTTAACAGTTGCTCTCTGAGTTGCTTTTTTACCTACCAGAAATATCTAATGAGTTTCCTCAATGAAGGCATAGAGCATTTTGCATTCTTTTCTCAATGAATTGTTCATGTCTTAATTTTTGGTTAGACTCATAGTGATAATAGTATAATTTCCAGGTCCCAGGAATTAGTGGCTTAATCTACTCCTGGGGGAAAATACTTAGGGGTCATAAATTGATTTGAATACTGTCCATAATGTAGAATGAATATCAAGCCAGAAACAGATTGTGAATCTCATTGAAATGACATTTTAAAATCACATACATGCATATTAAACTATACTGTGGTTATATTTAGAATAAAGGAATTATTGGCCTGAGCTTTTAAATGGACAGAAAACCAAAACCCAATTTACAAAATTAATGTTGTAGGACCAGACTTGTAATTTCGGTTTTTATGCTTAACATACATAATTTCAAATTATTATGTATATGAAATATTTTTCAGTTTGTGCATTCTGAAAGTTTGATGCTTTTACTGGATATTAATAGATTTTTACTGTCACATTCTAAAACATTACCAAACACAATAATTATATGTTCTTTTTACTAGTTTTCTTACTAATTAACTGCTAATTTCTCTGCAGCATTTTCTGATTCCCATTTTTAATAGGAGTTCTTAACACTTGTTAGTACTGGAAAGATTGGACCAATTTTTCTGGGGGAAGGTAGTTATGCAGATTGATAGTAGCCTGAATGGCATTTTAGACCTCCTTATGGGGCTATTTTCCTGAAGCCTGTAACTTTAGTATTAGTTTATGTGGATTTTTTTGAAGATCAACATAACAAGAATTTTGCTGAACTGTGTAGATGCAAATGTAGATCATGTGATCTGTATTATTCCCCTTCTTGCTTATTTGACTAATTTCAGATTCCATATAGACTATCCCTTGCATGTGATTTTTGTCATGATTTCATTTTTTTCAATTAGATTTTTTCTATTTAAAAATTGAAGTAATTTTACTGTTAGATTATTTAATGTTTTTTAAAAAATACTTATTTATTTTGAGAGACAGAGAGAGTGTAAGCGAGGGAGGGGCAGAGAGAAAGGTGGAGGAAAATCCCAAGCAGGCTCTGTGTTGTCAGCACAGAGCCCAATGCAGGGCTCGAACTGAAGAACTGTGAGATCATGACCTGAGCCGAAATCAAGGGTCTAACACTTAACTGACTAAGCCGCCCAGGCATCCCAAATTCTTTAATGTTTTTATTTATGTCTCCTTTTTTATTCATATGGAATATATGTCATACCTTTAAATTCAAACTACATTTCTCAGAGATTTTTTTCATGAATTATGTGCTTTTTGAAGGGTAAAATGAGAATACAATTCAAGAAGTGCTATGACTAAGAACTTTTGTAATTCAAGAAAATGCTATTACTAAGAACTTTGAAACTTTATATTAGGTATCTATTTTGAAAGGCATTTAAAATCTTATATCAAAATAAATATTTCCATTAACACAAATGTGGCATACCACATTGGCAGCATGATTTGAGCGATTCAGAAGAATCCCATATAATTCCTATGAAAGGCCAGTATTGTTAGTAGATTTAAAGTCACTCTAATGCTCTTCCAATTTCACATACATCTTTTTTCTATTTCGGAATATTAATCAATTATAACATACCAAGATTCTCAGTGCAGGAGGGACATCATCCTGCAAACCCCAGAATTGTGCTGCTTGCAAAGTCACTTGCAGGAAGTCATCTCTGGTGGGTGCCTGTGTCATTTCTGTGAAGTAGGACTCAGGACACTTTCTCCAAAATCTCCTCAGCATTTCTAGTAATTGAGAAAGATAGAGTCTATGGGATTCATGTGTCCATTCACAAAATATAAACATTTTATGTGTATTTATTTTATTAAAGCATTGTTTTTATACAATGGGAGATATCAAAATGGATAAGACAGTGCTGCTTCTCCACAGAATTTTCACAGTCTCTTGGAGATAAGACAAGTACACCAAGACTATATAGTGCTCACCAGCCAAAGACCACTAGGAATACACCTGTACTGGTTTATCACTCATTGCAGGGAAGGAGAACACAGCGTGGACAACAGTGGAGCATCTCAGTAAAAGCATGTTAGGAAGGATCCATTATAGAATTTGAAGTGTAATTTTGGGGAGGGTTTTAAGAAGCAAGGCTTTGCTCTGGATTGGCTGCTGTCAGGAAGTGGGGATAACTGTATTTGGGTATTTTAATAAATTTTGTTGAGAAGGAGAGAAGACTAGTTCAAGATTAAGGCTGTAATTGGTAAAGAAACAACAGTCACTTGGGTTAGCCAAGATAGGTAGCTGTTTGGTTATTTTTGTGGTTGGACAATGTCCAGCTTTTGTGGGTATTCAGATGTGATTAAGAGTGATCTGATCTTGTTTTTGACTTGATCCATCATGGTCACAGAGTGGCCACGTCTGATGTTGATGTTCTGTGAAATTGTTTGTGTTCGACAGGAGAACACCAAGTCCTAGTCATAAGTGCCAGGCCAGCTTGTGGATGTCAGGGGCTGTTTTTCTTTTCCTCAGCTAGCATAAGACAGAGGCTGATACATGCCGAAAGAGCAGCACAAACTGTCATATAGCATGCACTTACAAAAAATAATTATTTAATGAATGAGAAGCAAATACATGGATCAGTACTGGTTTGGGAAAAATCACACCTTTTTTTCAGGGTTTAGCTCATAAGACACTTTTCTAATTTTTCTAACCTTCATAGGAATAATTCATAATTTGTTCTTTCTATGGTTTTGTATTTCTTGTTAGTGGAATAATGATGTGAAGATGGAATTTTGAAGGCATTATGAAAAGGTGTCATAGGTGTGACAGGGAAAAGAATCACAGAGTATTATAGACTTCACAAGGGTTATAAGAACCATCCAGTGAGAGTCTAAGAAACAGGAGAAGGGGCCAAAGATCAATTCTTTAGAAATGCTCATGGTTTTGGTGAGTAAGTGCAGTATATAAATCACGGTACTGATTCTGTTTGTTCACGCCTCCTTGCATCCACACTCTTGGGAAGTCTCCTGCACAAACTCTCAGTTTGGCCAACTAACTTCTTCTGGTCAATAGAACAACAGTAAATGTGACAAAAACAGACATTGAAAAGCACTTGCTTGTTCGGACTTGCTTTCTTATTGCCTTTGGACTTCTGCAACTTCCCTGAGAAAACCCCAGGCAAACGCCCTGAAAGATGAGAGAGCAGATGAAGAGAGGCCTTATTTGTCCCACCTGACTTTCTAGTTGACCAGAGACTCACGGTCAAGCCCAGCTAAGATCAGCAGAGCCCATCCCAAATCAGTCATCTTTAGATTTGTGAGTTAACTATATAGTTGTTTTGAAGCAAAACCTAACCCAAAGAAGAAAAGCCCCTGAAAGGAACAATGAAGAATTCATGAAAGTAGAAAAAAACAAAGAGTGTATTTTTCAAAATAAGAAGATAGAATATCAAGAAGGAGATTTGGGGTCAAATGCTAAAGAAAGATCAGAGTAACGAGACAGAGGTAAAAACTAGTAGAATTGCTTGAAGATTACTGATGACACTAAAAAGCAGTTTCATAAAGTAATTATGGATGATGTCATGAGATAAAGAGAGTGTAATGAGGAACTTCATGCTCCATCTAGGACTCTGCACTGGGAGGGTTAGGCTGGGCTGAGCCATAGGAAAGAGTATTGTATTATAGGGCTCTACACATAAGACTTGGGTCCATGCTGAGACTCAGCTAAGGGAAAGCAAAATCAAAAGAGGCAGTGGAACCCAGCTGCCTACATCTCTGAACAGAGCATGTATGGTCCTAAGGAGTGTGTCTATTTGGCTGGGATTTACAAAAGGTTTCGCCCTCTGTAGGATATCAAAGTTGGTGGTAGCTTTTCAACATCCTCTGGTGGGTTTGGATATTTGGCATTTGGAGGTTGGGATAGAGTGAGCATAGGCTGAGAGTTCATTTTTAGCATGGTCAGTTTGGCCTTCTCAAAATTGTTGGAAAAATTAATGAGTTCTTCTCTTTGATGCCATACCCCTAAAGTTTTGGGGTCGTGTGGGAAGATTGAACTCAGTTCTAGGTCTTAAAATAAAGGCAGTAAATATATGTAACTTTTAAAGAAGTTTGTGAAGGAAAGGAGAGATACAGAATAGTGTGTTAAGGAGCCCTAATGAGGGGCACCTACTTGGAGATACCGAGTCAATTTAACAGCTCCTTAAAAATACTTCAATACTTAATTATATACCTTACATCTGCATTTTTATTTTATTTTATTTTTGTATTTACATTTTTAATACTTTCTATGGGATAGTAGTAGTGCTATTTTACAGAATAAAAAGAATGCACTCAGATCCATTTATTCCAGTAATGTTTTAGATAAAAGCAATACATGGTCCTCTTTGCATTTTCCTAGAAGACAGATGTGGAGTATGTTAGGTAAGCCCTGACTGTCTTCTATTGTATATTACAATTATAGGATAGTCTTCTGTTTAGCTTCAGGCTATTATAATACAGTGAATACAGTGATGTTTTAGATAAAAGCAATACAAAAGTGGCTCAGTATCTTGTGTCTATATTATGCAATAGTTTATAGGAAAACAGGCAGATACTATTTTGCTGCCGAATCACTTTGAACTCTGTGCTATCTCTCATAAAAAGCCTAACTTAAGGAAGTAGTAGTTTCACATAATGGAAAGTCATGCTATAGATTTAGTAGGTCCTGGTAAAGCAGTAAAAAGCAAAAGAGTTTAGTGATAACTAGTGAAGATCAAAGAATCCCAACATGATTTTTCACTTATGATAATTAAAAAAAAATTTTTTTAATGTTTATTTATTCTTTGAGAGAGAAAGAGAGCATGAGCAGGGGAGGGGCTGAGAGAGGGAGACACAGAATCAGAAGTAGGCTCCAGGCTCTGAGCTGTCAGCACAGAGCCTGACATGGGGCTCGAACTCATGGACCACAAGATCACGCCCTAAGCCAAAGTCAGACGCTTAACTGACTGAGCCACTCAGGTGCCCCTCACTTATGATAATTTTGATGCTTAATGAAACACCTGATATCTTTTAGAGCATAATTGTCCATTTTCCAAATATTTTAATATAAAATATTCTAGTTTATCAATGGCTTTAAAAAAAAACTTTATTCTTTCAAAAACATGTTTCATAAATACAAAATAATATATGTAAGTTTAAGATAAATTTTAAAGCATAATGATTAATGAACATCCATATAACCAGCTAGGTCATGACCTAGACTACTACTATTAATGGGTCTGTGAGTTCCTCCCCTGCCCCATCCTTAGAGTAAAACCTTTTTCCTAGAAATGTTGATTGCAACTCAGTTTCTAGTAGCAAAAGACTAGAATCAATCCAAATGCCCATTAAAATTTTTTTTTAAGTTTTAATTTATTTAATTTGAGAGAGAACAGGGGAGGGGCAGAAAGAGAGGGAGAGAATGCTAAGTAGGCTCTGCACTACTTGTGGGACTCAAACCCACAAACTGTGAGACCATGACCCAAGCCGAAACCAAGAATCAGACACTTAAGTGACTGAGCCACCCAGTCCCCCCTAAAATTTTTTTTAACGTTTATTTAATTTATTTATTTATGTTTGAGAGAGAGAGAGAGAGAGAGCACAAGAAGGGGAGGGGCAGAGACAGAGGGAGACACAGAATCCAAAGCAGGCTCCAGGCTCTGAGCTGTCAGGACAGAGCCCTATGCAGAGCTTGAACCCACCAACTGTCAGGTCATGATCTAAGCCAGAGTCGGACACTTAACCAACTGAGCCACCCAGGCACCCTCAAAGGCCTATTAATAAGAGGTGATAATCTGTGGTTTATTATATTCAGTGGATATTCAGTGGAATATTATACAATAGCAAAAATGATGAATTAGGTAACATGTAACAGCATGGATGAATTTTGGAAGCATAATGTTGAATGAAAAGAAAATTTCAAGAGATTACATATAACATGATTCTATTTCATAAAGTTAACAAATAAGGAAAACCAAAAAATATATTGTTTGGGTAGGCATGCAGGTTAGTAAAGTAGAAAAAACATAAGGGAATGATAAACAGTAGCTATTGGATTTTCTTTTCTGAGTATTATAAATTCTATACTTCTGCAGAACCCTTAAATGATTAGAAGTCACTTAGGTCATGAGACAAAGAGTAGCGAATATGACAGCCAAAAGGTCACATATAAATATTGTGATTGAACATATATAGTTCATGATTTACCTTCCTCATAAAACTACTTTCACTGAATTATCCTTTAATATTACCCTCCTAACATAAATAAGAAATATATAAAAACATACAGCTTTTGCAATTTCTGTTGTCATTATACACTCTGATTTTTAAGATACTCTTCCCCCAAATTTCAATGACAAGAATCCTTAACCTGTAGACCATTACTCCTAGAGATAGGCTTAAGGCAGTCCACGAATCCTCTGAAACTCTGTGTAATATCTGTGTGATGTAGGGGTGACTGCATGGCTCAGTCTGTTAAGCATCCAACTATTGATTTCAGCTCAGGTCATGATCTCATGGGATTGAGCCTTCATTTGGCTCCATACTGGGCATGGAGACTGCTTTAAGATTCTTTTTTTTCCTATGCCTTTGGCCATCCCCCTGTTCATGATCTCTCTCTCTCTCAAAAAAAAAAAAAAAAAAAGAAAAAAAGAAAAAAAAAGAAAAAGAAAAAAAAAAGAAAAAAAGAAAGAAATTTGTGTGATGTATATTTGTACATTTTTTAGGATAAGGGATTATAGGTTTTGTAACATTCTAAAAGGAACCATGTTTAAAAAGCATAGGAACTTGCGTTATAAAATTAGCACAGGCAAAGTTTGTTTGTTTCTCTTGAAAAATTGATTTACTTCCTTATAGCAGGTAAAAATTTTATTATACATCATATATTTTTTTAATTCTTAAGTACCAGGAAGTTTGGAGTCCAGTTAAATGATTGTTCACAATAACCATATTTGACCTTAAGTCTGGCTTATTTTCTTCCTTCTTTCTCTCTCTTTTTTTTTTAGAATCTGTTTTGTTCTTATTCTATAGAATAAATACTGAGTTTTGTAGTGGTTTGTTATTATAACCTACTTTAGTACATAAATAATAATTATCATTCTAGACATGTTTTATATTTTAAAACTTTAAGGTATAAAGAAAAAAGTAATTTTATATCTTTATATACTAATTAAAGAATACATTTTTTTAAATTGTCTTTCTGAGTTTAGCTGAGAGACTAATTCTAAGGCAAACATGACAAGTTGTTGGATAGATTACAATGAACCACTATTGGCCAAAACTCTACCTAGCCACTCCTTTATCTTGCTCCCAATTTTTTTTACCTCATTCTAACACTGGTTCATGGCGTCTCTCCTGCCTCTTACCTTGTTTGTTTCCTTCTCTGTTTCAACCAGGCATACATCTTTGTTTGTTGGAGAATTTCACACAACTTCTCCACCCTTTCTGCTTGTTTCCAGGATTGCAGTCAGTGTGTGTTTGTGCATGTGTGGGATTTATTCTGGTTATCTCTTGATCTGTAGAGTGAGGCAGGAAAGTGTCCTCAGTAGGGGCGTCAATCCTGTGTGAGACCCAGTACTTCTGAGGAGGAACACACAAGGACCAAAGAGAATTGAAACAAAGGGAAGGAGGGGACTCAGTGATTTAAAATGTGAGTAAAAAGAGCAGGTGAATTTTTAATGAACATCACAAAAGAAGATGTAAGGAACAAACAGAAGATCCCATGAGCAAAAATGAGCAAAAATAAACACCAGTATAAAGCTGGTGTTTAAGGAAATTAAATGAAGTGAGACTGTGTGAGAAAGTAGGAGAAGGAGATTGATGAGCAGGTAGATAATAGCATGGCCTGGTTTGTAGCTGAGAGAAGACTAGATAAAGATACTTTGCTGAGAGAGGAAATAAGTTGGACAAATGTGGGCATGAAGCGAAGTTCATGACTCTAGGCTTATGTTATTATTATTATTTTTTTTAGGCTTATGTTATTTTAACTGTGTTTAAAAAATTATCCCTGGGCTTTTACATTTGTGTTACATAAACATTTATATTGAGGAGACTATATAACAAAATGCAGTTTTTCACCTCAGGCTTTACTTTTGGGTCCACAGTGAGGAAAAAAAATGCCGATTATTGTCAACGAAAGTGACTTAAACCCTTTTCTTCCTCTACCCTTTCTACCCTCTTTTTGCCATCCAGTGATATAGTCACTTTAGTGTTGATTATCTTTCACTAGGTAAAAAGAAAACAACTGACAAAAATACACACATTTATTGTACAAAAAGTAAAACCCCAGTAAATGACTTCTGGGACTTAAAAATAAATTGACCTCCTGTACTGTGGGCGAATTGGGTTAAAGCAACTTCAGGTGATATAAGAAGCCTTTAACATTCAGTAATGGAAAATGGACTGTATAGGCAAGGTGGTAAAACAAAAGACTTTTGTAGGGAAGTAGAGGAAGTTAATAGCCTTGCTCGGCCACTAGTGAATCAGAAAGTCTCACAAAGAAAATGTCTCACTGACACATTTGGGTGTGTCTGACATTCTCCCTTAGGGAAACCTGAAGGCTTTGTTATTTGCTGATTTAATAGTTTTTTTAAAAAAATGCTGCGTTAATAATAATAATAATAACAACTTTTTTCCCCTGATAACATGTTCACAGACAGAATATGAAATCGCTTTTTGAAGAGTTGAAAAAATAAGTAGGTGAACGTATACTGAAGAAGGCTTACATAAACTCTGCAGAGTTCCAGTGAGGAATTTTCCTAGGACAGAGCTCCCTTCACTTCACTCACCTTATCTATGCATTCACATTTACAGTTTAGTAGACTGATATTTATCTTGTGAAGTGATTACATTTATTTAATGTACAAAGTACAATTTTTAAAAATCTTTTTCAAAGGAATATTTTCAGTTTATTTTTGAAAGTAATTTGACAAAAATTAATCTTCAGATGCAAAGAAGGACTATCTCCCAGGAATCTTTGCTCAATGGTTCTGGGATATAACATATTTCAATAAGCATTTTGGTTTAACATTCTAACTGCATTTTCATACTCGACAGAGATCACTCAGCACACTTAGTGATTCAGTTTAGTGCAGTGGGTATCATGAGAAAAATGATCCCAACTTGTTTTTGAAACCTATGTTTTTACCCATTTGACATATTTTAGCAACTTTTGGTTGCTATAATTTTGTGCTATTGTAAAGAAATACGAGTATAAGTAATGAATGCTTTAGTTTGATCCAGCAGAAAGTAAGCATATTTGCCGAGGGTGACCCAAGGAATTGGCAAGGTTCGCTGCATTCCTGGAGCTTACCTTATCTAATGGGATCTCAGCCACTGCTGAAAGAGGAGAGAAAACTATCCCTATCACTCAAGAATTTGTCATGGAAAGAGGCTTTGTCCCAGAGAAAAAGGAAACTTTGTTTTTTCTTCTTAAATTGCTGATCTATTTTCAGAAATGAAGTATTTATTTACACAAACTTATTAAAAAAAGAGCAGATAGATCTCCTGCATGTTCCTTTTCTTTCCAGACACTTTTCCTAGAATGGAAAACTGAAATGGAATCATGTTTAATGAAACTTAGAGGTAATGATCCTTGAGAAAGAGAGCCAGAAAAAAGGGGGAAAAAATGAAATGACAAGACAGAGAAGACTAGGATATGAATAAGGAGGAGAAGACAATATTTAAATTTCTATTACAAACCAAAGTAACAAGTGTCAAAGATCAATGTGAATGTTCTTCTCTACTGTAAATAGAAACCATAGAAACAGACATTCACCTGCTCACTATTTATTCACTAGTTGTTGCAACACAAAAACTCAGTACCTGCTGGTGGAGAATCAAGGAAGACATTTAGTAATAATTCTATTTAAAGGTCGTTGAGTCAGAAAGTTTGATTTTAAGGAGTAGCTACATGAATTATATGACAGTTTTCCTTATTTCTTCCTTTTTTTTGATTCAGACATTTCTTACATTTAATTCAAATTTATTAACTATCATGCACAATAGTTTGCTAATAAAATATGTTATCAGATTATAACTTTGAAACACAATTTTCAATCAATATTATTAGGTAGAAGGTTTCTGAAAGTGTTTTTGATGGATGTGTGGGACTAAGTAATGACTTTGGTCATATTGGAAAAGGATAAAAACATTAGCAAGTTTAGAATGTGTCTAATTCTTAAGCATGCTTTGGGTTCAACTGAAATTGAATAATGGGTATTGATTTCTTATAAAATTTATTGACCTCTCTTAAATTCACCAATATAGTTTAAATTCTAGTTAGTAAAGAATAAAATGATTTTTCAGATCTAATTTCTTCTTGGAAAGCTAGGTAGCAGCAAACAAAATTAACATTCTTAACTCTTAAAAATAAGTCTTTAAAAATTTTTTTTGAATTAAAAATTTTTTTAATGTTTTTTTTTTTTTGAGAGAGAGAGTGTGTGAGCAGGGGAGAGGCAGAGAGAGAGAGGGAGACAGAATCCAAAGCAGGCTCCAGGCTCGGAGGGGTTAGCACAAAGCCCCATGCAGGGCTTGAACCCACAAACTGTGAGATCATGACCTGAGCTGAAGTCAGACGCTTAACTGACTGAGCCCCCCAGATGCCCCAAAACACCCTTAACTCCTCTTCCACTCTGGCTATTGTACTTTAATCTCCTCTCCTGTACAGCAGACCTTTGAAAAAGTTGCCTATAGTTAGGTCTCTTTTTTTCTTTTCTCTCTCTCTCTCTCTCTCTCTCTCCCTCATTTTTAATTTTTTGACTATGAACATTTTCAAACATTTACAGAAGTATAAAAAGCAGTATCCCCCTCCCCTCTTCCCACCCATGTCTCATCACTCGGCTTCAGCAATTACCAACACAAGGCAATTTTATCTCATCCTTATATTCCTTTTTCCTACCCCTACTCCCACCCCACCACTGGGTCATTTTGAAGCAAATCCTAAATGTCATATAGTTCTTTCCGTAAATTCTTTTTGTAGATATCTGTAAATGACATGAAATACTCTTAACAAATAAACATAATTACAATATAATGATCACTCCTTAAAAAAAATCCTAATATCATCAAATGTTCAGTCACTGTGAAACTTCCCATAGTCTTATAAACCTTTTTTGATACTTTGTCTGAATCTGAATTTTTGTGGATTTATTTTATGGTTTGTTTGTGAATCCAAACAACATCCATATATTACAGTTGGTTAATTTGTCTCATTTAATCTCTTTTAACATGGATCCCTCCTCTGTGTTTATTTCCTTGAAATTTATTTCCTTTTCCTGTAGAGTTCCCCATAATCTGAATTTTGCTGATCATCTCTTGAACAGACTGCAAATAGACTTTACTCTTTCCACTCCAGAAGGCTGTTCTTATCAAAGAGCACCAGCTGAGACAGTTTTGCTGGTTCCTTCTCTAATCCTTGATCACTAAGAGTGCCCAGTTCTCTAATCTTACTCCTCGTCCCTGTGTGCCCTCACTTTCTTGGTCATCTCATTCAATTTGATACATGCATTCAATGATCTACTTGATTCACTACATCCAAATGTAACTCTCTGAATTCTAGCCATTTCTAACACTTCCAAGACTGAGCTCCTGCATTCCAGTGATGAACCTGCCCCATAAAGCCTTCCCCTGCTGTCAATTGCCTCCATTTGCTCAGGCCAAATATCTTGGACTCACCCTCTCATTTTCCCTTCATACTTCACTTCTAGTCAATCAGCACATCATTTTGTCTCTACTTTTAATATATATCCATGAGTCAACCGTCTCTCACCAGCTCTTGCCACCATCTAGCCCAACCCACCTTAATCTTTCAGTCTGGCTTAGTGTGGTAGTCTTCTAACTGGCCTTTCTGATTTGACTATTGCCCTATATATAGTCTATGCTCAACCTAGCAGGCAGAGTGACTGTTTAAATACCAAAATATTAAAATTACTTCTCTGCTCAAAATTCTTCAGCAGCTTCCTATATCACTGAGAGGAATCCCATATTTCCACTATTACTTTTCTGACTTCATTCCTCAATTGTCTCTCCTTGGCTTCTACTTCTGCTACAGGACTTTTTTTAGTATTTTCACTTAGACTTTGGAATTGAAAAGTAGCCTTTTAAGTAGCTTGTGCTGATGTTTCATCTGTGTTTGACATTTCAAACTCATCCTTATTAGTGAGTGGTAGCCTGTATTCCATTCCATGGTCTTGAGAACATAGTCTTTTTTGCTCAAGGATGTTGAGTGCAAGAAGGGAAAATCTGGGAGTTGAACAAAATAGTCTCTTGTACTTCTAATAACATCAACAAAAGTCTGTATTATTAATAGACAGGTATCCAGATTTCAGTTCTAGACATTTCAAAATCCTTAACATTGCATTTATATTTCTCTTATTTATGTCTTTAAAGAATATTTTTTCTTAATGAATTCAGTGCAGTATATGCACATCTAAAAATAGCTCTAAACACAAAAAAATTATGAGTCAGTTCTGTATTGTCATCATGTAAAATTGCCCTCTGCACCTCAAATGTTTCCCCCTCCCCTAAGAAATTAAACACAGGCATGAAATATAAATGAATATGTGTTTACTGTAATGTTAGTTGACATTTTAGTTGTAATTAACAGGATTTCTAATATTAACCAACATTATTTAACAATGTAAAGCGCTTAAACATGGGATGTAATAACAGTGCTGACTAGATTAGGCATATCCATCAATACAACAAATGCCTATTAAAGATTTCTTTTTGAATGCCACATTATTAAACAAGTTTATTAGGCCTACAACTATGAATTTTGAGTTTTCTGCTATACTTGTTCTGTAGGTACTACTTCTTCCTTAAAATATGGTGGCATTGAGGATAGGCTCCATGGTCTGAGTCAGCAGGATTGAGACAGTACCACCTCAGGGAGAGACGTTGATTGGAGATGTGGTTCTGGGAGAAGTAAAGCTGCCTTCTGTTTTTTTTTTGTTTGTTTGTTTGTTTTGTTTTGTTTTGCTTTTTTTTGGTTCATTTGTTTTTTGTGTTTTGGGTTTTTTTTTTTTTTGCCTTCTGGCTTTGGTTTGGTTATGTTAGTATTCTTTTTTCAAAATGGACATGTTTACTTTTTTTCTGACTGTAGGAGTTTGGCCTCATTATGGGAACTAATAAATGCTCACTACAAAATATTTCAGGCAATAATGAAAGATGTGAAGGAAAATTTCCTCTCATCTAAACATCCAGAGATAGTAACTGTCTACATTTTTGATGTGGATCTTCTTTTAGAAATTCTTCTTTTGTTCCATATCAGTCTTTTAAGAATTCTCTTTCCCTTCTTTCTCTCCCTCTCTAGCTATATATCTATATCTGTATATATCTATACAAATCCACTTGGTATATTATACTTCCCCTTAACCAGTATAACTAGATGTGATTTTTCTCTTCTTGGGAATTCTCTTAAGGATTTTTGGCACTTAATCATATGTTGTCTTATGCTGGCAATCTTGAAAATTATAAAAAAATTTGCCAAGTGATATACATACATAACAAATAGCAAAATATCTTCTAAGTTTTCATATGCATTAGGTCTTTGGTTTTTAAAAGTAATCAATGTATATATTCTGCTTTTTTAGTTCTATTCATTTTAAGATACTATTCAGTCTTCATATTAATTTTTCAAATTTCTGTAATATTCTTGTCAATGAATGCACCATAATTTATTTAACTCTTCTTTTAATAGCACTTAGATTTTGTCCCATTTTAAATATTTATAGTGTTTTGAATAGCATAGCAATAAGTATTTTTCTATATAAAGATTTTTCCAGATTCTTTGTCATTTCTTTTGGACAGATTCCCAGAATCAAATTATGGAGTCAAAGGTAATGAACAGTTTTAAGACTCTTCATGCTTACTACCAAATTTCTTTCAAAAGGATTCAAAAGATTCTACTGACGGAGTATAGAATGCTTAGTACTACTCAGTATCATTATTTTTTCTAGTAAACAGAAATCACAATTAAAAAATTTTCTACAGTAACAAATTTTTATTTTACTAATTTTATTTTTACTAATTATATTTTACTCATGCATTTTCAGTCCTTTAATCATTTAAAAATTGGATCTCTTTTGTTTTCCTTGACATAGTGTATGGGCTCCATCAGAAGAGAACATTGATTCAGTGTATTTGTTTGCTAGGGCTGCTATGACAAAGTGTGTCCAAGTGGTTGGCTTAAACAGCAGAAATGTAGTATTGTCTCACAGTTCTTAAGATTCAGTGTATTTGTTTGCTAGGGCTGCTATGACAAAGTGTGTCCAAGTGGTTGGCTTAAACAGCAGAAATGTAGTATTGTCTCACAGTTCTTAAGATTGAGATGAAGATCTTGGCAGGGTGGTTCCTTCTGACAGTTACGAGGGAGAATATGTTTTATGCCCCTCTCCTAGCTTTTGGTGTCTTGCTGGCGATCTTTGGTTTGATTTGTATAACCATCATCCCCATCTCTACCTTCATGTTTACATGGTATTCTCACTGTGTGTGTGTCTGAGTCTCCAAATTTTCACTTTTTATGAAAACAATAATCATATTGGATTAGAATTAACAGGATTTCTAATATTAACCAACATTATCCTGCTCATATCCTGCTATGACCTCATCTTAATTATATCAGAAATGACTCTGTTTGCAAATAAGGTCACATTCTGAGGTACAGACAGTTAGGACTTCAATATATGAAATTTAGGGGGATAGAATTTAACTCATAACATTCAGTAATTCACTTATCAATATATCTATTGATAGTATTTATGGCTAATTTAGACAATTAGCAGGTAGTGATTCTTGCTATGTTAAACCTCATGCAAATCACTGCAAGTAGAGAAGAAAGATACAGTTCTGCTGTCATAGAGCTGAAAGTTTAGATGTGGATCCTACTACTCTCTGTTTCACTGACTCTGCAATGGTCTCCCCCATATTTTTGGGCACACTGGGCACATTCCTTCCTCAGGGAATTTGCACTTACTTTTTCCTCTGCCTGGAATTTTCTTCCACTGGATGTCTATGGAGCTTGCTCTTTCCCTTCCTTCAATTCTCTGCTCAAATGTCACCAGTTCTGTGGGGCCTTCTCTGACTCTCCTATTTAAAGTGGTGACACCATGCATTTTGCATGACTTATTTCTCTCTCCTGCATTGAGCTTCTCAAAATTTCTTATCAACTCTAAGAATACAGTCTATAATTTAGTTATTTATTTTGCTTATTGTTTGCCTTTCCACTAGAATACAAATGACTTAAAGACAGGGATTTTTGTCTGTTTTATTCACTACTGTATCCCAAGGGCTAAAAACCATGCTCAATCAATATGCAATGAATGAAGAGAGACTTATGATACAATGGATTAAGTGCTATGATATACTATAGTGTTAAGGTTCTATTATTTCATTGTATTATTATTATTATTATTACTATTATTATCAAGACTTCATTTTTTTTTAGAGCAGTTTTAGATTCAAGCAAAATTAAGGGCTAGGTACAGGGATGAAAATAGACTCCTTGTGTTTACACATGCATAGCCTCCTCTGTTACCAACATTCCCCACCAAAGTGGTACATTTATTACAACTGATGAACCTACATCAACACATCATAATTATGGAAAGTCCATAGTTCACATTAATGTTACTTGTGGTGTTGCACATTTTATGGGTTTGGGTAAATATATAATGACACATACTGGTTATTACAGTTTTTGTAATACTTAAAAAGTATTTTCATTGCCTTAATAATCCTCTCTTTTCCACTTATTTATCCCTCTCCCTCCCTCCCCAATCCCTGTCAACCACGATCTTTTTATTGCCTCCATATTTTTGCCTTTTCCAGAATGTCAGAGAATTGGAATCACACAGATTTTCAGATTGGCTTGTTTCACTTAGTAGTCTTCATTTAAGGCTCCTCTAGATCGTTTAGTGGCTTACCAGCATCTTTTTTTTTTTTTAGTGCTTAATATTCCATTGTCTGAATATATACCACTGTTAATTTATTCAACTGTTGAAGGATATCTTGGTTGCTTACAAGTTTTGACAACTATGAACAAAGCTGCTATAAACATTCATGTGTAGGTTTTTGTGGACCTAAGTTTTCAACCCCAAATAGCATGATTTCTGGAATGTATGAAAGTGTGTTTAGTTTTGTAAGGAACTGCCAAACTGGCTCCCAAAGTAGCTGCACCATTGTGTATTCCCACCAACACTGGATGAGAGTTCCTGCTGCTCCACACCCTTGTCAGCATTTTAGTGTTGTCAGTATTTCTGGTTTTGGCCATTCTACTAGATGTATAGTGGTTTCTCATTAATTTGCATTTCCCTGATGACATTTGATATGAAGAATTCTTTCCATATGCTTATTTGCCATCTGTATATAATTGTTGATGAGGTGTCTGTTAAGATCTTGGGACCACTTTTTAATGGTTTGCTTTCTTATTTTGAGTTTTTAAAATATATTTTAGGTAATAATTCTTTAGCAGATGTATCTTGTGCAATTTTTTTCTCCCAATCTGTGGTTTATCTTCTCATTCTCTTGACATTGCCTTTCACAGAGAAGTTTGTAATTTTTAATGAAGTTCAGTTTATCAATTACTTTTTCATGGATTGTGTGTTTGATAGTGTATCTAAAAAATCATCACCATACCCAAGGTCATATAGGTTTTTTTTTTCCCCGATGTTATCTTCTAGGTGTTGTACAGTTTTATGTTTTACATTAAAGTCTAATCGATTTTGAGTTAATTTTTGTGATGAGTATAAGGTCTGTGTGTATATTCATTTTTATGAATGTTCCAGCACCATTTGTTGAAAAAACTATCTTTGCTCCATTGTATTCCTTTTGCTCCTTTACCAAAGATCAGTTGACTATATTTGTGAGGGTTTTTTTCTGGGTCTCTAGTCTGTTCCATAGACCTATTTGTCTATTCTTTTTCAGTACGACACTGTAGCTTTGTAGTAAGCCATGAAGTTTGATAGCGTCAGTCCTACAAACTTTGTTCTTTAGTATTGTGTCAACTCCTCTGGGTCCTTTGCCTCTCCACATAAACCTGGAATCCTTTTGTTGCTATCCAAAAAAAAAAAACAAAAAAAAAACCCCTTTCTGTGATTTTGATTGGGGTTGCATTGCATCTGTAGATTAAGATGGGAAGAACTGACATCTTGACAATGTTAGGTCTTCCTTCGAACATGGGATATTTCTCCATTTATTTAGTTCTTTGATTTCATTCACCAAAGTTTTCTTCATGTAGATCTTGTACATATTTTATTAGATTTATTCCAAGGTATTTCATGTTTCGGAGTACTAATGAAAATGATATTGTCATTGTTAAAGTTTTAAGTTCACTATTTCTTTATTTTATAAATATCTATTTAGCACCTATTTAGGTAGTGAATGCATAGTCGTGAGCAATACCTAGTTCAATTGTTTTGGGTTTTTTTGCTGTTGTTTATTTCTGATTGGTTTTTTATTCTGTCTTTCTCTTAGGAGTAAAAGTCTCCTAAGTCATGAATTTACCTCTGAGTATTGCTTTTAGGCAGCTGGGAAAAGAACCAATGTTTTATTACATTAGGAAAGAACCAGGCACTGTATGAGTTATTTACATTAATTATTCATTTATCCTACAGAACAACCAAATGAAGGAAGTACTTTTATCTTCAATTTCTAGACAAGGAAGCTGAGAAGTAGCAAGTCTCAGGACTGGAATGCAATCCAAATATGTTAAGTCATTCCTTTTGCTCTCTGAGGGTTCTTCTGTTTGGCATGATTCTCCTAGAAATAAAACTACTCTGCTATTATATTCTTCGTGTCCTCTTTAACCTGACTTTCTTTGGGAAACTTTAGTTTCATTTATTTTTAATTTTGTTGTTTGTTTTAGTTTAACTTATTTTTTAAGTTTATTTATCTTCACCATGTAAAGTAGTAGTACTCCTCAACATATTTAACAGTTTATCTTTTTTAAAACTTTCTTTTTTTTAAAGTTTAGTTATTTAAATTGAGAGAGAGAGAGAGAGAGAGAGAGAGAGAGAGATTGAGATTGAGAATCCCTAGCAGGCTCCACACTGACAATGCAGGACTTGAACCCACAAATTGGGGTGCTCAACCCACAGAGCCACCCGGTGCCCCATACATTTAACAGTTTAGATGGCCCATGGTTACCTCCTCAAGGCTTGATTCTATCCCTGTGGGAGCACATCTTTCTGCATAAAGCAAACATCATGGTTAGTGTTCAATACTTTCTGCCATTTATTATGAACTCCTTATCATTTCATTTCTTCCCTAGTCCATACCCTTATCTCTTGCCCTATTTGAAACATTTTTCTCTCTTTGTCCACCTTCCAAGTCATGGCATCAGCATTCACTTGTATCCTGCATTCCTTCCTTCTGGTAAATAATTTGTGACAATTACCTCTCTAATAACTCATCGTTTGACTTCTCAAAACGTTTTTTTCCTGATTACTCTTGTGGGAAGAGGAGCCAGCTCTCTCTAACTTGAATCCCAAAGAATTAGCTTCTTGAAGGACACCTCATTCACATTCCTGACACTTTTTTATCAATAAAAGCAAATCTAAGTCTTTTTGTCTTATCTATCATCTATTTATCTATCTATCTGTGTATCTATCACATCCTGATAGTTGCTAATGTTTGTTCTACTTTGTCCCTTCTAATTGTTCCTTATATGCTCTGGCCATGGATGTGAGGACTACTTAAAAACAACAACAACAGGGGCACCTGGGTGGCTCAGTTGGTTAAGCGTCTGACTTCGGCTCAGGTCAAGATCTCACGGGTCGGGCTCTGTGCTGACAGCTAGCTCAGAGCCTGGGGCCTGTCTTCGAATTCTGTGTCTCCCTCTCTCTCTGACCCTCCCCTGCTCATGCTGTCTCTCTCTCTCTCAAAAATAAATAAAAAACATTAAAAAAATTTTAAAAACCCCACAACAACAACAAATTTATGGACACTATAATTCAAAGCTCTAGGCTCATTTCTTTTCAGTCACTTAGAATTTCCTTATAATGAGTATGTCTTGTTCATCATCTCACTGAATTCAAACCTTTTGCTGGAAAACTGGGACCCAGGGATTGGTGCTCTGTGACTTTGTCCTCTGCCATATTTCTACAAGTGGACGTTTATCTCCTCTCTCATCTTCTTTTTCTTTTTTTACTTTGCCAATATATGTTATTTTTGCTTGCTATTCAGATTATGTTCCTTGAGACTAGTAGGATCTCAGTTACAACTAATAATATGATTACTTTTAAATAAGCCACAATTGACATTTTGGCAACTAGCGCCATACTAATTTGTAATGGCTACAACCATTAATGCTTGCAGTATAGACAAAATAAACCTAATTTCTTTTGTCTTACTCTTTTATTTCTCAAACAAAAAAGCACATTGAAATATAATCAAGTGGCATAACTGATTCCACTCTGAGTTTTAAGAGAGTGAGCAATTTGTAGGCATTAGTGCCTTTTTTTTTTAAAGGTATAGAATTGTTTTTAAAATTTGTTTTATTTATTTTTAAGAGACAGAGAGAGACAGCATGAGCAGGGGAGGGTCAGAGAGAGAGGGAGACACAGAATCTGAAGACAGGCTCCAGGCTCTGAGCTAGCTGTCAGCACAGAGCCTGATGTGGGGCCCGAATCCACGAACCGCGAGATCATGACCTGAGCCGAAGCTGGACGCTTAACCGACTGAGCCACCCAGGCGCCCCTATTAGTCCTTTTTAAAAATTAAACTTTTAATTATGAGATAATGGTAAATTCACATGCAGTTGAAAGAAATAATAGAGAAACTTTTGGTATACCCTTACCCCTTTTGCCTAATGATAACATCTTTTAAAACTATACTGCAATATCAGAACCAGTATATTGTTCTTAATAGTTGAGATACAGGCAGTCTATTACCACAAGGATTTCTCTTTTTACTTTTTGTTCCTTTTACTCTTTTACAATTAACCACCACCCTGCTTCTCACCACCCCATTACCCCGACCCCTCCAGTCCTGGCCCTGACCCCTGACAATTACTAATCGCTACTTTAAAAGTTTTTTTTCAAGAACCTTATATAGAACGTTCTTGAAAAATGGTCTATATAGAAATGTTCTAAATAGGATCAGACATTTTGGGATTCTCCCCCCCCCCCCCCACTCAGTATAATTAATTCCCTGGCAATTCATTCAAGTTGTGCATGTATCAACATGTTCCTTTTTATTATTATGGCTGTTTATTTATTGCATGGAGTAGTATTCCATGATATGGAGTGCACAATTTGTTTAACCATTTACTCCTTGAAGAGCCTCTGAGTTATTTCCATATTTTTGGCTATCATAAATAAAGCTTCTGTGAACATTCTTATACAGGTTTTTGTGTCAATGTAAGTTTTCATTTTTTCTGAGATGAATGCCCAAGAGTGCAGCTGCTGAGCATATGGTAGCTGCACGTTTAGTTTTATAAATCTTCCAAACTGTTCTCCAGAGTGGTGACACCATTTTATATTCCTACCAGCAATGTATGAGCGATCCAGCTTCTCTGCGTCCTCACCAACATTTGGTTTTGACATTCGTTTTTATTTTAGCCATTCTGATAAGTGGTAATAACATCTCATGATTTTCATGTGCATTTCCCTAATAGCTCACGATGTTGAACATCTTTTCATGTGTTTCATTAGCTTCTGTATAGCCTCTGCCCTGTATTTTGCCCATTTTCTTTCTTTCTTTATGTATTTTGGCCATTTTCTTTCTTTCTTTTTTAAGTTGATTTATTTTGAAAGAGAGTGTGAGCAGGAGAGGAGCAGAGAGAGAGAGGGAGAGAGACAATCCCAAGCAGTTTCCACGCTGTCAACACAGAGCCCGATGCGGGGCTCGATCTCAGGGTTCGTGAGACTATGACCTGAGCTGAAATCAAGAAATCAGATGCTTAATCGGGTTCTTTGCTGCTAACCTAGAGCCTGCTTTAGATTCTGTGTCTCCCTCTCTCTCTCTGCCCTTCCCCCACTCACACTCTGTGTCTCTCAAAAATAATTAAAAACATTTAAAAAATTAAAAAAAAAAGAATCAGACACTTAACCAACTGAGACACCCAGACGCCCCTGTGGATTTTCTTAATGGATTTGTCTTTCTGCTGTTGACTTATGAAAATTCTTTATTTATTTGACACCAGCCCTACATAAGTGATTTCCGGATACTTGACATATTTTTCTCTCAGTGTGTAGATTGCTTTTGTGTCCTCTTATTGTGTCCTCTTAATAGGAGCTTTCACAGAGCACAAGTGTTGAATTTTGCTGATGTTATTTATCATGTTTTCCTGTTATGAATCATACTTTTCGTAAAAAAGTTTAGATCTCTTTGCCTAGCTCTAGATCCTGAATATTTTCTCCTTGTTTTTTACAATAGTGCATTTTACTTAGAGAATTGCTTGCTGCACACTTCTCAACTGACATCAGTAGTCTTGATTCCAAAGTTAGAAACTATGTAAATGAATACTTGGACGAATTAACCATAGTCTTGATAGTTGGGATCTTAGAAAGTATTTTTGATGGTTCTAGCATTATAAAAAAACACAAAGGGCCTCTTCTGTAGGTACTGTCATGAAGGAAGCCAGAACATGGAAAGATACGACTTCTGTTCTCCATGCCTTGGAGAGTTATTGGTAGATTACTAGAATGAGAGGCATCCAGCAGAAATGTGAAGGAGGAAACTGAGGCCAGAGGTCATGTGATATGTGAAACATACTCATGTACAGTGAATAAATGGCATACTTTGGAGTCAAGTATAAACAGAGCTGTAGCTTGTTCTTGTAAGAGTGTTTACCATCCTGTATGGAACCAATTGTAGATGACTCATATTAACAAAGGATTATAACACACAAAAGGTTAGTAATCGGTGAGGATACTTTTGAGACAATAATAAGGAAAGGTGTAACCACATACCTTGAGTATTAGGGGCTTCTAATGAGTCTAGTCTTTTTAAAGGTCAAACTTATGAAGGTGTGGCTTCAAGCTTTATTATTCCTAGAAAGGGTTGCTCACTTTGAAAGTTTATGGGGGTGCCTGGGTGGCTCAGTCGGTTGAGCATCCGACTTTGGCTCAGGTCATGATCTTAGGGTTGGTGGGTTTGAGCCCTGCGTGGGGTTCTATGGTGACAGCTCAGACCTGGAGCCTGCTTCGGATTCTGTGTCTCCTCTCTCTCTGCCCCTCCCCTGCTCATGCTCAGTCTCTCTCTCTCAAAAATAAAATAAACATTAAAAAAATTTATTTTTAGTTTTTAATTAAAAAAATTTTTTTAACGTCTATTTATTTTTGAGAGAGAGAGACACAGAGCATGAGCGGGCGAAGGTCAGAGAGAGAGGGAGACACAGAATCCGAAGCAGGCTCCAGGCTCTGAACTGTCAGCAACAGAGCCCGACCCGGGGCTCAAATCCATGAACTGTGAGTTCATGACCTGAGCTGAAGTTGGCCGCTTAACCGACTGAGCCATCCAGGTGCCCCATAAAAAAAATTTTTTTTAAAGAAAATTTATGACCCATGTGTAAGTTCATGGTGACTTCACTAGTAGTGGTAGGAGTTTCTTTTTAGAACTGAAATTTAAAATAACTTTTTACAGTTAAATACAGCATAGATTCTATATATAGATTTTTTTAAAACTTTATTTATTTATTTATTTATTTTGAGAGAGAGTGTGAGCAGGGGAGGGGCAGAGGGAGAGGGAGAGAGAGAGGATCCCAAGCAGGCTCGGCACTGTCAGCACAGAGCCAGATGAGGGGCTCAAACTTACAAACTATGAGACCATGACCTGAGCTGAAATCCAGAGTTCGATGCTTAACCAACTGGGCCACCCAAGCGCCTTTATATATGGATTTTAAGATGAGCTTTATAGTCATTTTTTCTAGTAAAAGTAAAAAAAAACCAAAAAAAACACTTTTGTTTGTTGTTTATTTCCCAGTCTTGGCATTTCCTTTCTACAAAACTAGCTAATCAGAAGCTTAAATTTACATAATATATTGCCGATTAGATATTTACATTCTCTACTCCAGGCTTTGAGCCTTAGCTAGTCCTCTGAAGTCTATGTCAGTTTATATCTTTTTAAGAAAAGAAGCAGTGGCAGTCTGTGTGGTATCATTTGACAGATGTTCTGGGGCCTCACTAACTTCAATTTCTCCTGTAAAATTTTTGCTGTCCTTCCAGTTAAAGTCTTCTCTCCAGAAGATCTTTCTAAAGAGGCAAATATCTTACTAGGGAAGCAGATATTCACATCTTCAGGTGACTCACACTTTTACACTCACTCCTTAAGTAAGAATAGGACCTTAAGGAAGCAGGAGCCAAGGCAGTTATATTCAAATGGAGCAATCTAATAAGGGGGGAAGGAACAGGGGGGACATTTTCAGGTGTCCCCTGTCAGCACAGACATAAACTTTATGAAAGGATGATTTCTAAGGTTAGACCTTCCAACTGATTTTTTTTTTGCAAATGCCAACCTAGTGATTTTCAAGTCCAATTAAGAAATGGTGGGGTTATAAAAACCACATAGTATAGTTTTTTAAAAATTAATTTTATGGAGTACAGTTTACGTACTGTAAAATACACAGATCTTAAGTATGCATTTTGATGAAGTTAGCCAAATATCTATGCCCATATAGTCAATACAGCAATTAAGATGTAGAACATTCCATCACCTCAGAAAGTTCCCTCATAGTCCCTTTCCGAGCACGTCCCATCTCGCTGCCCCTGGACTGTAGTTTTGCCTATTCTGACACTTCATATAAATGCAATCTTACGACATTTACTTTTCTGTGTCTTGCTGCTTTTGCTCAACGTGAAGGTTTTTGGAGTCAGCCATGTTGTTGAGTGTATCATTAGTTTGACGTTTAGGGCTGAGTGCTAGTTTATTGCATGACCACACCAACATTTGTTTTTTCATCTTCTTTATAGGCATTTGGGCTGTCTGATGTTTTTGCCCATTGTGAGTAAAACTGCTATCAATATATTTATGCGAGTCTATTTGTGGACGTATGTTTTCATTTTTCTTAAGTAAATACCTGAGAGTGGAATTGTTGCATCATAGGGTTAATGTGTGTTTAACTGTATAAAATATTGCCACATAGTTCTTCACAGGGTTTGTGCTATTTTACACTCTTATTACAACATACGAGAGAAGCTTCATAGCTTGTCAATGCTGAATATTCTCAGTCTTTTTTATTTTAGCCATTCTCCTAGGTATGATATATCTCAGTGTAATTTTAGTTTGCATTTCTGGTAATGGCTGGTGATGTTCAGCCCCTTTTCCTGCGCATATTGGCCAATCCTAAGTCTCTTTTTATGAAGTGTTTGCTCAAGTTTTTTGCGCATTTAAAAAATCCAACACCTGGGCCTACTTGGAGTTACTTTCTATTGACTGCATTTTTTCTTGGGTAGGGATCATACCTCTGTTTCTTTGCAATACTGCTAATTTGTGGTTGTGTGGAGGACACTGTTGTAGCTATCCTCAATTTTATTACATTTCTTCTGAGAATTACTGGCTTTCTGTTTTTGTAGATAGTTTAGTAGATAGTAGCCTGGAATCTAAAAGCAAACTTTGTCTCCTTTAGGATATGTGACTGCCAGCATCTTTGTTCTGTTTTTATTTTGCCTCTGAGTGTGACCTTGGGTGAAGGTTTTTCATTGTTGTGCTTTTTCAGATTGAGGTTTGTCTTCTATTGCAAATTTGCTAAGTGTTTTTGCTTTTAATAACAAATGTTGAATTTTTCAAGAGCCTTTTTTGCATCAATTGATTTATTATTGTAGTTTTTATTTTTAGTTTATTAACATGGTCAATTACATTGATTTTTAAATATAAATCAACTTTCTTCCTAAAATAAACCCCATTTTGTTGGGATATATTTTTTATTTTATGGATTCTTAGATTTGATTTTCTAATATATTTTAAGGATTTTTGTTCATGAGAGATATTTATCTGTAGTTTTCTTGAAATGTCTTTGCTTTTGATACCAGGGAAAGTCTGCCCTAATAACATACATTGAAATATATTCTTTTTCTTGAGTTTTCTGACAGAGCTTGGGTATAAGATTGATATTTTTTTTTCTTTAAAATTTGGTAGAATTCATCTATGAAGCACTAGAGACATGGAGTTTTCTTTGTGGGAAGGTTTTAAATTGTGGATACAATTTCTTCAACAAACCTTCTTTAAGGTTATTAAGATTTTCTGCTTCTCCTTGGGTTAGTTTGTGTACAATGTATTTATCAAGGGACATGTCTATTTCATCCAAGTTGTCAAAATTATTGACATATAATTTTTAACAACATTCCTTTCTTGTTACTTTAATGTCTGTGAGAATCTGTGATGGTCCCCTCTTTAATTGAAGATATTGATCATTTTTTCCCCTTGAATAATGTTGCTAGAGGCTTATACCTCTTATTAATCTTTTCAAAAAATCAATTTCTGTCCTTGTGGAATTTTTCTATTTTTTGTTTTTTATTTGACCGATTTCCACTATTGTTTTTATTATTTGTTTTCTTCATGTCTTTTATGTTTAATTTGTTCTTTTTTTTTTCTATCCTTTTAAAGGGAATATCTGATGTGATTTTGAAAAGCAATAGAAAGATTTACATTATTGTATACAGATTTTGCAAGCATAGTTTTGTTATCAGGGGAGTTTTTAAAAAGTTAAATAAGCATTGTTGTAAATTTAATTTCAATTAATTACATATAAGAGGCATGAAGTTTGAGTCAGCATAGAGAAATCACGAGGCAGAAAAGCCTTTAGCACTTTAATGTGGAGGAGGCAGAAATATAGTTATATATTTCAGGCAATTACACTGCATACGCCTTTTTTTCATAGTTTCTGCCTTATCAGACATTATATGTGAAAGTTTGCACCATTGACATATTGATCATAATGTCAATTATGAAATATTCCCTCACATTTCTTTTAAAATATATTTCTTCAGTTGTCTGACATCAAAATGACATATGGTAGGGATAGGTAGCTTATATTTTTTGACGTGTGGTTTTTTCTTTTTATCCTGATCTATGTGTGTGCTTTTCAAATTTTAATATAAACTTTAATCAAGCATAGTCTTGTCTTTTTATTATTATTCCTATAGCTTACTGCAGACTTCAATAAATGTTTTGTGTTTTTCCTTTTAGATATGATGTTTCTCAATATTTGAAACATTTTAAAATCCATCCTTTTAGTTTCTAAAGAATGAGGATATGATGTTAAAAATTAATTGAACAAAAAAATTGATCATGAAGTATTTTAAAAAATGAACATAAAACCATTTAGTAGTTCTTTTTTCCACTCCACTTTTCTAACTAAATTTTGGAGATTATTTGACTTCGGGTCAATTAAATATATACTAAGAAGCAAGATCAGAAAAATGTTGATAATTATTGAAGTTGGGTGTTGGATAAAAGTTGGTCATTATGCTACTCTCTCCACTTTGGAATATGAATGGAAAGCTTTAACATGTCTGTTGTGAGTGCATATATTGAAATTCAAGGAGATGGAAAAATTGTGTCTTATTAAGATTTTCTGCCTAAGAAAATATTTCTAAACATGGATGGATCTAGGTTTCATGGGTCTACAGCTAATACAGTGTGGAGGAGAAGGTTCTTTTTAAGAAAATAAGTACAAAACTATGTGGACAGAATTTGGTAAGAAAGGGAATATTTAGAACAGAAGAAGAAATCATTACAAATTATTTAAACAAGGTGACAAATAATAAACATAACAATAGTGAAATATTGAAGAACTACCTTGTATAGTTTTTCCCCTATATTCTGACTCATTTTCTTTGATTGGCTGCCCATGTGATGATGATTTAGTAACACCATTTTCTATAGAAAGAATAAATGATCATTTGATCTTACTTTTGAAATGTTTGATCACATTTTTTTGTTGGCAGCTTAGAAAACCACTTTAAGCTTCACAATTCATTATTTGTAATATCATCTACATCTTTAGGATTGTTTTGCTTCCTTAAATATTTATTTGAATCTTAATTTGCTTTCAGTTTTCAAATTTTGATCCTTATGCAACCAAGCCACAAACAGGAACTAGTGTTTAACTTCATTAAAAAAAAAAAATATATATATATATTTTATGGAAACAGTTTTAGAAACAAATTAGGCTCTTACTATGTATTGAAAGCAATCCACCCTTTGTGTTGTACATAAAATTTTTCAGGCAAAACACTAAACAGAATAAAGGTCCATCTTCTGTGTGATTTTCTTTCTTCGTGAAAATCAGTGAAGTTGAAGAGAAATTTAAAAATGAGAAATGAAAATATATGACTTGTTACACCAGTGCAAACCAATGGCTTACTCTGTTTAGCATGCTGTCTGAGAGATATTATAAAAGAGAGCTTATCTACTCACAGTGAAAGGGGTATGCCTCCCAAATCTTATTTTTTTATTATGTACACATTGTGTGGCAGTTTCTATGAATTTAGGTGAAACTGTTTTGATACCCATTTATAATGTTTTCACCCCGGTGTTCCTCTTTCTGCAATGGTTCCTTTATATTTCTGACCCACTCTGTGGAGTAGAATTACGATGTGAGGGCAAGTCCATACTTCTCACTGCATAGTCTGCACAATTTTAGAGAGGTCACATGTAACTGCTTTGCACACTTGCACACTGGCACTGCTTATTCTGTTCTCTTAGCTGTAGTTTCTAACTCCACAGGATGGAGATATTGAATTGCCTGCTCTGATTGCCTTAAGATTTGCCATGAGCATGAAGGCCATAATATAGATGATGACCCTGTGAATTATAAAGTGGAATCCAAATGTTATTCATTCTTACCGCGATTTTTATTATTGTCACCTTCCTTATGGGACTGTGATCATTTAATTGGCTCTGAGGATATTCATGATGGATAAAATCTGACTTATTCTTTTTCTCTCTGTTTCAAAGCTTACATTCTTGTCCTATTGTTTGAAGTTATTTGGTCAGCCTAAATGATTAAGACTCACATCCCCAAGCAATCATTTGTTCATTTATTCATGTATTCATTCAAAGGTATTTGTCGAGAGCATATTTAATACCAGGTACCATGCTAGACTCTGAGAATTATGGTAATGAGCAAAAAAATAAGGTTTTGCTCTTTTGGAGCTTACAGGTACAGTGGGAAAGTAGGAATTAATTTAATAATACCAAAAATAGGAAACCAAGGAAAGGGATGTGAAGGAAAGGAGCAGAGTGTTCATCTCACCTGTTCTGCAGACAAAGATTTCCTGGCACAAGACTTTTGGTTTAATGTTTATTTTTATTTTTGAGAGAGAGAGAGATGGAGAGAGAGGGAGAGAGAGACAGAGATACAGAGAATGCTAGTGAGGGCGGGGCTGAGAGAGAGACATACACAGAATCGGAAGCAGGCTCCAGGCTCTGAGCTGTCAGCACAGAACTTGACATGGGGCTCGAATTATGTAATGAATCTATCATCACTCAGTCTTAGGAAAACCAGCTTCTTAGGCCTACTTGGGGGTCCTAATTCCAAGGCTCTAGGGTGTTCCTGTCCTGTGCTCTCTTTCCAAAAGCAGTCTTTTCAAATCTAAAAAAAAGGTTCAGAAAAATCTCTTCTCTGGGTCACAACTTGACAAGTCAGAATTTACTATACTCATACTCTGTGTATTTCACTGAGTTCTTTCTTCAAGAGAAACTTCTTCAATCCCAGGCAAAGAAATTAGCATGGTGCTTTCGCTTTTGTACCTGGATAATGTTTTATATCACCAAAATTATGGAACAAGACCTTTCTTAATTGCAATTGGCTCATTAGTAAGGAGGCCGTCTGGGCAGGACTTACTTCAGTTTCTCTGAACACAAACTTGCATACAAATAGCGTTTGTGCTATTTACAAACAATATTTACCTTGTGTATCATTAGTTTATTCTTCACGAAGACACTTTGAGAGAGCAAATATTTCAACCTAGTTCAAGAAATTCATAATTGTAAGGAAGCTGCATTCTTTTAAAACAAAAATGTAACAACAACAACAAAAAACCTTCTGCCCCTTCACCCTTATCCTCAGATGTGTTCTTGTTTTTGACAGCAAGAATATGCATAATTCTTTTGCGACCCTCTGCTGTGGGGAATGGTGTGAGGTGCTCTGCCTAAGGATTTAACTTGCTAAAGAAAAATTTTATTTTCAAAGCTCTGGTTGTTTTTGCTATTGAGAATCAGGACCTGCAGTGGATGGGACTTTATGGAGCAGAACAATTTAATGTCTCTTAGAGTATATACACAGAAGGAGACCCAGAATGCTAGTTTGGAGTTGGGGTGGGATAAGGAACTCAGTTGTTTTGCATATAAAACTAGGGATATTTTGTGGTAAAAGCCTGGTCCAGAGGAGAAAGGAAGGGAAGATGGGCCTTGGCAACGTGGCAGGGGGCTCTGGACCTGAGGGAAAAGAAGGTTTTGGGAAATTCCTTCTTCCAGGGAAGTGATCTTAAATTTCTAGGAACAGAGATTTCTGATGTATTTGAACTTGCTTGCACTCTAGGTTGGACTTAAATCTTTGCTCTTCACAAATTTTACACAAAGTTTGGACTGAATGTGTAATATTAATTGGGTTGAAAATAAGAGAGTGGGGTCCAGTGTGGGGCAGAACGAACCAGAGAGAACAAAGGTTTTGGGTGGGTGATGGCAGACATGAGAGAAAGTCTTTCCTTTCAAAAAATAGCTGTGCTTTTCAGAACGCAGTACCGGGTTCCCAGAGAATTCTGAGGCACTTGGGAAACTGCAGCTTCCAGAGCTCCACCTCAGACCTGGGAGCAAGTGCCTCATACACACTCTTCCTGCGCTTTCTTAACAGAGTTTGAGAAACAGGCCCTAGAGGAGGTTGAGAAGTGACAGGGGGATGTGTGGCAGGGTGGGCTGGGAGGGACTCCTTCCTTCCTCTCAGGCAGCCTTTCCCCACCACCGCAGTTCTGAGGAGTGGGGCTGTAATGTGCTTGGGCAACTGCCCTTTCCTTTAATTTTAAGTAAAAACAAGCCGGAACCTAATTTTTAGGTTTCAGAAAAATCCACCAGGTCTGGCAGAGCCTTCCTTTTGTTTCCTGACAAATAGCTTGTTGACACTGAAAACAAAAGGTGTGTTTTCTGGCACCAGTTCTGGCTTTCCTTTTGTTAAGAACAAGCCGCTTTGTGGATATGTTCAGCTTCTACCATTTCTAAGTCCAGTGGGAGGCATTTATGTGGCTTATAAACAACCTTCAGTTATTAATACTGGCGTTATTATTGGTAATTATTAATGATAGCAATGTTTAGTTGGTAGCTGGGTGCACAGGATCAAATTATGAAAAAGAAAAGGAAAGAAAAAAAATGTGTATGCCCATTCTGATCTTTGTGGATTCTGTCTCACCGTTGTCTGTCTTGAGACACCGGCTTCATTCAAACCCTTAAAAAGTCAGTGGAACTAGTGCCCATCTGTCACACACACACACACACACACACACACACACACACCTATATGTCCTCATTCATGTATATGTGTGTGTCTCTTGCCATGTATGGGTTAAGACAATAGAGATTTTGTTTTTCATTGTATGTTTGCCAAATGTGGAAGACAATTTCATTTAAACATTTTGATTTTTATATGGACTTAAGAGGTATTTATAAAGAAATCCTACCTCAACTCTTCCTTTATAATCAAAATATTATTTCTGTTCTATATATATTTTTCAGAGAAGGATGCTCTTCCTGTTAAACAGATTCCTCACTTTTCTTTGGCTAAAGAGCCATCATGCCCAAGGAGACCCTTGGAGGATACTTGTAGCTTCTGGTGTTTTGCATTTCCATGAACATCAGTGATAATCAGTGAAATTGATGGATATTGTTTATCTCTTAACTAGAAAAAAATGCTAATAGATATTGGCCAGGCTGCAGTTGAGAAATCTGAATATTGTCTCAATCCTAGAGTGGATTATGATACTCACTTGTCTACTCCTTTCAAAGATTCTATCCAATTTTTCTCCACAGCTGAATTTATTCTGATTGTTTTGACTTTAGGAACACACAGAAAACCCTCTGGAATTCCCCCCACCCCATATTGCTGCTAAGAGTGATTTTAAAAGTATGGTCTCTTTTCTTCTTACTTTGTTTCATTTTTTTCTCTTTTGCACTTATCACCTTCAAACACACTGTATAATTATTCATGTTTTTAATTCATTGTCTGTCTTTCCCCATTAGTTTCTGAGCTCCATAAAAACAGGACTTACTGTTGGTTCCATTCACTGCTATATTTCTACTAATTGGCACTGTGCCTGGCACATAGTAAGTGCTCAATAAATAATTGTTGAATGAAAAATGAATGAGTGAAGGAATTTTATGATGGTAGGTTGTGGTTATAGCTTTGTTACCAGCTCTTTCGTGAACCAGCAAAAAAACCACTTAGCCTTATTGAAGGAGATGGGTAGTTTCTGTCACAGACATCATTGAGAATTTAATGAAACACTGGACTCTTCCCCAGAGAATGCACATGCTCAGTAAAACACATTGACAATAAGTTTCAGAGGCTTACCCATGGACCCTCATAAAAATTTCTTTCTAGCTCTAAAATTCTGATCACCTCTCTTGTGTCCTCCTGTAGAAGAATTTTCTTGCTCTCACCTTCCTCACCTTACATATTTTCACCTCTTAAATTTGTTCATTAAACAATTTTTAAAGAAGAAGTCAGATTTTCCTGTCATTTTTGCAGGTGTGCCTAGAACTCAAAATTCTTTACTGTGTTAAACTTTCAGTGGAATATCTTATCCTCCTAATGTACTTTTTGAACATTTGCCGAAGATCTAATTCTCACATAGAGTTGGTAGTTTCTATGTGGAATTACTTGTAAACATTAAAGAACTGGTTTTGTTTCTTCTTCATTTAATTGACCCTCTTCCCCTTTCATTGTCCTTCAAACCAATCTGCTGACCAACATGTTGCTGGTTCTTACTGTGACATGCCCTTATCTTTCATTTCTTTGGATTTCTCATCTCTTCCGAAGTCTTATTTTCTTTAAGATGCCTTCCATTGCTGACACACTGTTGGTTGTTTATTCCTTGGATTGCAGTTCCCTTAGTAATTAAATACTTTTGTTTTTATCACTTTCTTTTTTACTTATTACTCAGTTGAAATGATCTTTTATCCCTCCCTTGATACTCTAAAAGTTTCAAAGGAAAAGAAATACACCCTTCTTTTGTTCTTATGGTTCCTCATCTGTTCTGCATAGAGTTAGTGTGAAATGAATGTTAATGATATATTAGCATATGAAGTATTTAGAAAACGATATTAATATGAACTTGTAGGGTAATAAGAAGGTTAAGATACCTTCAAGATGCTTACTATTTTATTTGAGATAAAGGATTTAATGAAAGTGCATGATGACATAGAGTATATCATTACCTATTAACCCATCTTGAACAGGGTACACACATGGACTGTTAGCTCGCTTGACTCAACATTGGGTCTTGTTTATTCTATGAAAAATCCCAAAGAACAAGTTGTTTTATAGATCTTTTTTATTTTTTAAAATAAGCTCTATGCCCAATGTGGGTCTTGAAATCACTACCCCAAGATCAAGAGTCACATGCTATACCATCTGAGCCAGCTGGGTGCCCCATATTTTACAGATCTGTTAAGAATCCTCAGTGCTTTAAATGAAGTGGGATGAGATAATATCATTCATGACACTGGGAATTAAGTTCTTTAAAGTTAAGTGAATTAAAAGTTCCTTTCATCTTTTTTTTAATCTTGGAAGCGAGAAAGGAAGTGTTTCATGAGAGGAGGTAACTAATGGGTTTTTTTGGGTAGGAAATTAAGTGGAGCGGTCACCTCTGAAGTTAGTCCTCCCTGTAACAACTGTTCAAAAGTCATGCTACTACCCAAAAGCTTATTCAAATAGAGAATTGGAGTAAACATTTGTGGTGTTTTGTGAAGTAAGGCATTTTCCCAGGCATTATAAAGTCAATTGCATTTACTTTCTTTGGCTGTGACAAAGATCGAAACTTCTTAATGATTAATGTTTTTTTAAAAAAGTTTATTTATTTATTTTGAGAGAGAGAGAGAGAGAGAGAGAGAGAATTCTAAGCAGGCTCTGTGCTGTTAGCATGGAGCCTGACATGGGGCTGCAACTCACCAACCAGGAGATCATGACCTGAACCGAAATCAAGAGTCGGACACTTAACCAACTGAGCCACCCAGGCACCCCATGATTAATGGTTTTTAACTCTAATCCATATTTCTCTAGTTTCTAGGACAAACTATCACAAATTTGTTTGTATAAAAACAAAGCAGAAAGATTAAAATTTACACTTATACTTCAGGCTTGATGGGATTGGAAATATCATTATATATGCCCACACTTTGTTTTTTATTTTATTTTATTTTTTTTTTTTTTTAAACTTTATAGTTTATTGTCAGGTTGGTTTCCATATAACACCCAGTGCTCTTCCCCACAAGTGACCTCCACCAAGACCATCACCCCGCTGTACCTTTTCCCCTTCCGCTTCCCCCCTCAGTTTGTTTTCAGGAATCAAGAGTCTCTCGTGTTTTTTTC